>CAMRHE010000534.1:0-600000 GCA_947044405.1 Leptodactylus fallax
GACCGAGGAAGAAGGATGGAAGGGGAGGCCTGCATGACAGGAGTTTAGCCAGGAGCATAAGCTGAGGGTACAGGAAAGGGTTAAGTTGGCCGTTTGGAGGAAGCGTAGGGGAGGGCAACAGGGAAAGGGGGGTTGGGGGAGGGAGTATTTAAAGTGAAGGCGGGAAGACTCCCGCCACTCTAGAGAAAGCAGGGAGTGAGTGAAGCCAACACACCTCTGCGGTTTTCTTGCTTGCCCAGGATGCCTGAGGTCGAGGATATGCTGGCCCAGCTCAGGGCTGAAGCGGATCTTAGGGGGCCGCAATGGCTGCAATCCCAGCTGCAGGGATTGATACAGGGGTCTGGAGAGTCGGCTAGCCGCCCCTCTCCTTCTGGAAGACGGCCGCGGAGGACCAGGCCTCCGGCGAGCCTCAGCCCCGAGGAGACCCCTCGGGTCCGGCGCCGAATTAGGAGCCCCTCACGGGACCCTCCGGTCCAGGGCACCGCTCGGCGCGCTGCTGAGCGGCAGTCCCGGGCTGGGAGGAATCCGCGGCGACGGCGGGACCCGCAGCGGGGGGAGGGGAGTCGCCCCTACTGCATCACTGACCTCGATGGAGTCGGGATCTGAAGCGGTGGGCCTTCCGGCGGCGGCGGTGACTCCGGCTCGGCCTGTGGTGCACAGGAGGATCTCCGGGGCAGCCCCTGTGCGCGTGGGAGAAGCGGGGCTGGCACCTTCGGCGACAGAGCGGCAGGCTGGGCCTAGCACAACATCAGCCCAAGATGGCGCCCACAGCGCAGGCGCTGGGGGGCGGAGCGTCGCGGAGGCCTTGTCCAGGAGGCCCGACGTGGATAGCGGCGAGGCGGGCCCCAGTGAGACGGCTACAGGACGACAGGACCAGGATTCAGCGGCCGCTGGGTTCACAGCACCCAGGCGCCCAGGTGAGCGTTCATCTACTGTAACAGGGCCCTTGTTAGCGGTTTCAGGGGGAGGGGTTTAGAGGGGAACCCCGTGGAGCTAAGCAGGGGTATGTTAGCCTTTATAGGGGTGTTGGCGGAAATGGTGCGGGGAGCGGGTAGCGGCGGGGGGACGTCGTCTCCAACGCTGGCGTGGGGGGCGGGGAAGTTCGCCGGCGGTATCGGTAGGGGGGGCTTCCTCTGCGTTGGGGGTGTCTGTGTCGGTGCAAACGCAGAGCGAGGAAAAAAGGGGACGCGCCACGGTTAGATGATGCAGCGAAGGGGAAAGTATATGTCTGCTTTGAGGGGCCTTTAGGGGCTCACTTGAAGCAGGAGGTGAGGGAGCGCATTTGGAAAGGCGAATACGTTGATATATTTTCGCTTTTGCCTTTGGAGCGCTTTAATTTGGACAAGCCTAGGAAGGAAGAGAAGAAGGAGGAGGAGGAGGAGAAGAGGCGGTACCGCCTTATTCCTCGGACGTTTGCTAATTGGCTGCAAGCGTTCGCCATAATGGCAAGTGTCATAGGGGGAGAAGGCGCCGGAAAATTGTTCGGCGCTTTTCTGTTATTTGGACGCAATAGGGGAGGCGCATAGGACGTATGGGGGGCAGGCATGGCTCCGGTATGACGAACAATTTCATCAGCGGAAAGCGGTTCGGTCCAGCATTCGCTGGGACCATAAAGACATTGGGTTATGGCTGAGGATTATGGCGCAAGCGAGGGCGGGGCCGTCCTTTCCAGGGGGGACCGGGGGCCCCGAGTCTTCGAGGCGCTCGGTCACCGCACAGAAGGGACTCTGTTTCTCATTTAATGAAGGGGGGTGTAAGTTCGGCTCCAAGTGTAAGTTTAAGCATGAGTGCTCCTCTTGTGGGGGCACCCATGGAGCCAACCGGTGCTTCCGCTCCAAGCAGAAGGGTTCAGATGGGGCTGGGAAAGGGGGCGACTCCGGTGCGGCTGGAAAGGATGGCGCCATTTCTAAATAGGTACCCAGATAGGGAGGCGGCGGCCTTGTTGTCGGAGGGGTTCAAGTCGGGTTTTCGGATACCGTTTGTTGAGGCGGCGGTTTCAGGGGTGGCTAGGAATTTGAGGTCGGCACGGGAGCATCCGGAGGTGGTCTCAGAAAAGCTGATGAAGGAGGCGGACCTGGGGCGCATGGCGGGACCGTTTCCGGAGCCTCCTTTGCCGAACTTGCGGGTATCTCCTTTAGGGGTGGTCCCAAAGAAGGAGCCGAATAAGTTTCGGCTTATTCACCATCTGTCATTCCCAAAAGGGGCGTCTGTTAATGACGGGATCGACCCCGAGTTGTGTTCGGTGGAGTATACTTCATTTGATGCAGCGATTTTCTGGGTCCGGCGTTTTGGCCGGGAGGCGTTGTTGGCGAAGACTGACATCGAGGCGGCATTTAGGCTGCCGCCGGTGCATCCAGCTAGCCAGCACTTGTTGGGTTGTTTTTGGGGGGGGCGGGTTTTTTGTCGACTGTTGCTTGCCAATGGGCTGTTCATTGTCGTTTTCCTATTTCGAAAAGTTTAGTTCGTTTTTGGAATGGGTTATACGGGACGTTTCTGGGTGGGCCTCTGTCATTCACTACTTGGATGACTTTCTTTGCATTGGTCCGGGGGGATTCCTCCGTTTGCTCGGTCTTGCTGCATTCGGTGGAACGGGTGGCGGCAGATTTTGGGGTGCCACTAGCGCGTGAAAAAACTGAGGGTCCGGCGACGGTTCTCAGTTTTTTGGGTATTACCATTGACACGGTCCGTATGGAGTGTCGTCTTCCAGAGGACAAGTTATGTGGGCTGCGGACGGAGGTTCAGAGGGCATGTCGGCTAAAAAAGCTGCGGTTAAGGGAATTGCAGTCTCTTTTAGGCAAATTGAACTTTGTGTGCCGGATTATACCGATGGGGTGGGTGTTTTCTCGATGGTTGGCAGCGGCAACGGCTGGTGTGTCCGTTCCCGCACATTTTATCCGGTTGGGGTGGGAGTTGAGAGAGGATTTGCGGGTTTGGGACTCGTTTTTAGAACAATATAATGGGCAGTCACTGTGGATGGAGGAGGCAGTGGTAACAGGGGAATGGGATCTTTTTACAGACGCGGCCGGGAGCGTAGGGTTTGGAGCATATTTTAAGGGTAGTTGGTGCGTGGGTTCTTGGCCGGACGAGTGGGTTTCGGGGGGGCTGGTCAGGAACCTGGCCTTGTTAGAATTATTTCCTATTCTGGTGTCGGTGGTAGTGTGGGGGGGAAATTTTCCGTAATAAGAAGATTCGCTTTCATTGCGACAACTTGGGGGTGGTGCAGGCGATAAATCGGTTGTCAGCCGCGTCGCCGCCGGTGGTTCGGGTTTTGCAGCGCTTGATGTTGGAATGTTTGAGGTTGAATGTTTGGATTGTAGCGGTCCATGTCCCAGGGGTGCAGAATGATGTGGCTGATGCCCTCTCTCGTTTGCAGTGGGATCGTTTCAGGAGGTTGGTGCCGGAGGCAGATGAGAACGGCACGCGATGGCCGACGGAGTTGTGGACCGTGCCGGTCGGGCGGCGGAGTGTTTGATTCGGGCATCTTTGGTGGACGGTACATGGGCGGCCTATACGAAAGCTTGGGAACAGTGGGAGCAGTGGTTGGGTTCTTTGGGGGGTGGAGACGGAGGATTTCGAGATGCCGTTATTATTATTCGTGCGGCATTGTAAGGAGTCGGGGTGGACAGTTTCTAGGTTGAACACGTGTTTAGCGGGTGTGACCTTCGGGTTTAAGAGTAGGGGAATGCTGGACTTTACGAAGTCATTTCTGGTGCGGCAGGCGGTAAAAGGTTGGCGCCGTTTCAAGGCGGCGAATGACACGTGCAGACCGGTGTCCTTTTCCATACTGCTGGACTTGGGCTCCGCTTTGGGGACGGTGGGGGCGAGCCCGTGGGAGGTCTTGTTGTTCAGGGCGGCGTTTTCGCTTGCCTTTTTTGGAGCCTTGCGGTTGGGGGAATTGGTGAGTGGATCCCGGACTCGTCCGGGGGGTGTGTTTTGGGAGGATGTGAGCCTGTACGAGGACAGGGTGGAATTTAGGTTAAGGCGTTTGAAGACAGACCAGGAAGGCCGGGGGTATGCGGTGCGGCTGTTTGCGGTGCCAGGGTGTTTGATGTGTCCTGTTAGTTGCTTGAGGTCTTATTGTTCGGACAGGGGTCGGGCGACAGGCCCCCTCCTGGTCCATGAGGATGGGTCGTTTTTGTCCAGGTTTCAATTCTTGGGAGTTTTTCGGCGATGTTTGTGTTATCTGGGTTTGGGGGAGGAGTATTTTAGTGGTCACTCCTTCCGTATTGGGGCAGCTATGGAGGCGGCCAGGAGGGGTTTGGGGGAGGACGTAATTCGGCGCATCGGCCGATGGGAATCAGTGCGTTTTAGGTCATATGTCCGTTTGGGGGGGCTGGTCTGAACAAAACACACTTTCGTAACGGGGGGAGGTCCGCAGGTAGGTGGGTAAGAAAAAGGGGGTTTAGTTCGAGCGGGTGTGTTAGTGCCTGGAGCCTGTTATTGTTATGTTGCTTTTGATGTTTTACAGGTGCTGAGCCGTGCTTGGTTTGGTTGATGGGCCATTCTTTTGTGTTCTGGGGTGCAGTGCGGGCGGCGGTGCGACCAGACGGTAGGCAGTTGGGGTTTGCGCAAGGGGAGGTGCAGTTGCGCTGGTTAGGTTTAAGGGGGATGGTGTGGGGCAGGGTGCTCGCGGAGTTTCATCGCTTCGTGAGGCTGGATAGACCTCCAGACATACTGGTACTGCATGTTGGAGGTAACGATTTGGGGGTCCGCCCTTTTCGGGAGCTGATTAACGATATCAAATTCGACTTATTGCGGCTCTGGGCGATGTTTCCGGGATTGGTAACAGTATGGTCGGATATTGTGCCAAGGAAAGTGTGGAGGGCGGCCCGGTCTGTGGAACGTGTGAACAAAGCCCGTATCAAGGTGAATAGGGCCATTGGGAGGTTTATGGCACGGAATGAAGCGGTCTCAGTGCGCAATAGTGAATTGGAATCTGGGGAGGGTGCATTTTGGAGAAGGGACGGGGTTCATTTGAATGCTGTGGGTATTGACATGCGGTGCCTGGGATTGCAGCAGGGCATTGAGACGGCTCTGGGGGTGTGGCGGGACGCCTGCCGATAAGGTGGTCATCGGTGGGCGTTGTGGCGGTGGGGGTCCTCGAGGCTGGGATATCGGAAATGGTCATGGTGGGGAGGGCCCCGCGGTAGGGGCTGGACTCCCCAGACCATTTGGACTGTGGCTGGATGGCTCCAGTAGGGTTAAAGGGTATTAAGGGCTTTATGGCCTTAGGAAATAGAGCACCGAGCAGATTTATTTAAATAGGTGCCCCTGAGCTGGTGTGGAACGGCTAGGGGTAACAGCTGGTGCTCAGGAAGTATGGGGTTAACATTTTGGGTTTTGGGGCCTCGAGGTCCTCCGTCGTCGGGTCGGGTTATTTACTGTGTTTTGGGGAATATTTGTTGTGGCATTTAAATGGTTAAATTATTTTATTTAATAAACTGGCTGCTGTGGCCAATTTAATCCAACATCGGTGTCGAGTATTTATTTCAGGTAAAGAAAACAGAGAAGAGCGGGCGACTTGGCAATACCCTGGTCATGTATCTGTGGTAAGGAAAGGGTGTATTCTGGAGATGCTTTTGAGGTGGAGATGACATGAGCGTGCGAGTGATTGGATATGGGGGGTGTAGGAAAGGTCTGAGTCAAACAAAACCCCGAGGCAGCGGGCATACTGCCTAGGAGTTATGGTAAGGCCAGAGACTGCAATGGAGATATCAGGGACAGATCTATTAGATGGTGGAAACAGCAGTAGTTCAGTCTTTGAGAGATTCAGTTTCAGATAGAGCGAAGACATGATATTTGAGACAGCAGAGAGACAGTCACTGGTGTTCTGCATTAGTGCAGGGGTGATGTCACGGGATGACTATTATGTCAAAAAGAGGTTAATATTTGCATTAGCAAAAGGCATCTTTTTTTGCGGGGTCAGATGTACTTTTTAGTGATACCGTTTTATTAAAATTTTTACGGGAGGCGAAATGGCTCTTTCGAATTTTTTTTTTTTCCTGCTACGGTATTTGCCATATGGTAAAAATATTTTTATATATTTATTTTTTACCATATTTCAATATATGGTAAATATTTTTATATATTTATCTATTTTTTATGTTTGTTTATGTATTTGTTTTTATTTAAAATGTAGGGAAAGGGGGTGATTTGAATTTTTAGGGTTTTTTATATATTTTTAAAAACTTTTTTTTAATATGTTTATTGATTTGATATCCCATAGACTGCAATACAACTCTATGGACTTTTGCTACATACCTATTGAGGCTGGTCATAGACCAATCTCAATAGCTATATTGCTATGACAGGCCTGGGAGCCTTCATTAGGCTCTGGGCTGGCATTGGAACAGGACGGCGCCTGCAATCTCGCCGCGTGTGAGCTGTCCTGCAACAGAAAAGGTACAAGGCTAGGCGATGACCAGCAATGGGGGTCTCACAAGCAGAGCAGCAATGCCCATGATCAGAGTGATTTCTGATTTTGAGCATTAGTTCTGGGTCTCCGCAATATAGCAGAGAACCGATGGCTAAGGGGCCTAAGTGATCGGGCCACCGTATGGGGTATACATTACTTACCTGTCTGCTCCCTGGTCCCAGATTAATGTGGGTCCTTAATAATTTATATAACAGCAACATATTGAATCGACATATAATAATACTAGACAAGGAGCAAATATTATCATCATTCTCATACATATTACTATTATACTGTTACTGAATAAAACCCACTACTTCAAGAACCACACCACCAATAATACCACTGTAGGGCCAAATATTACCGCCAGACTTTGGATACATAATACTACAACGAAGTGACAGAATATTACCAACAAACTGACTAAACCCCACTATACTAAAACCAGCATTCCCTGCATACAATGAACCAATATTGGTTAATACCAGTTCTACAGAAACATTCTGCAGACCATGTAAGTGAATTAGAGATGCGTGAACCAATTCACTCCAAGCCAGGTTTGACTTGAATATTCCAAATTTTAAATTTTTTAACAAAACCAAATAAATGGCGATTCGTTTCAGATTAAATAAAATGTATGGCTGACGTGCATTGCACAGTGAAAATACAAAAGATACACATGGCTGTGAGTCAATGTGACATTCAGGCATCACCTGACATCCTCTCAGCCAATAGTCAGTGGTAAGGGTACACCTTATAGTGCCGATGTCACATACAGCATATAAAATGCTGTGTGAAGGAACATGAGGCATTTCAGTGATGGTGGAAGTAGGGGATACATGTTTTATTCATCACTGCATAATCCAAAGCAATCACTCCATTTTCTTTAGTAGTACACAGTGCTGAGTGCAGCAAAAATTGCAACACAGCTAGAGAATCTTAGGATTAGGAAAAGTAGAGCAACGTTTAGTCAGATTTAATTAATTACAGGTAAATAGTAATCGAAATCATAAATAGGAGTGAGGGAGAATATCTGTGCTGTGTGAGCCAGGCCGCTGCAGTAATACAGACAAAGCATAGTTAACCCTTTGATTTCTAATAATCTAATGTTGTCTGTTAACTACTTCTGGACCATCCATTGGGTTTTTATGTCCGGAAGGTGGTTGTCTAGTTCTGCAAGGTCGTACCGGTACGTCCAAGCAGAACTCATCAGCTGCACGAAATCATGCAGCTGATGAAACGGGGAGCCAGCTGTAACTTCAGCGGGAGCTCCCAGAGAGGGTTGTGTATACAGCGCTATGGGCCGCCATCTTACGGCTCCCCTCTCACCTGTCACGTGATCCGCTGGGATCAGAGTCTGTTAGAGCTACTGGGTCCTACAGGACCCAGATCAGCTCTACACTAATGTGCAAGTAACATGCAGGAGGCTGCATTCCTCCTGCAACTAGGGCTAAATGTACCAGCCCCAGTTACAGGGGAAATCAGCCTCCCCAACAAAAAAAAAAAAAGTTATCTGTGTTGGTATATACTATATACATATATATGCAACAGATAGACTTATTTGTGTGCAGAAGTTTACATCTATCTGACAGTAGATGGCGATGTTATTGGTGTTATATGCTGAATAGAGTGTAATGGTATGCTATGTGAGACTTGCTGTACCTTGCTTTTTATCTCTCTATTGTAAAAGGTCCTTTTTACTTTCAAGTTTTGCTGTGTTAATGTTTTGATGCTGTTTACCTCATGTTCTAAGAAGTAAATGCTGATTATCCCATATAATCTACTCTCAAGCTTCTTCTGTGACAGAATTATGCAACAGGTTATGGGCTCAGGCATAGAAGACAAAAAGACCCAGTGAATGCAAAAGGATTCTTCAGAACAATTCTCTCCAAACAAGTAAGACAAGTTAAAATGACCAGCAATTCAGAACTCAGACTTACAGTAGCTAAGCTGAACAATGAGAACTATCAGTTATGGAAGTTCAAAGTGGAGATGTTATTGTCTAAAGATGATTTATGGGATGTAATCACTACAGATAGACCCAATGATAATAATGAGACATGGGATAAGAAAAACAGACAAGCAAGAGCTACTATCAGCTTATTAGTGGAAGATGATCAGTTAATCCACATAAGGAATGAGAATACAGCAAAGGGAATGTGGGAAGCATTGAGAAAGTTACATGAAAGATCCAGCTTAAATCACAAATTGTTTCTGCTAAGGAAACTTTACAAGATGAGATTAAGTGCACAGGAAGACATGCAGGAGCACATAAACTCCATGATGGAAGTGATAACACAGCTGAGATCAGTTGGTGAAGATATTAAAGAAAGTCATGTAGCAGCAATATTATTGTGTAGCTTGCCGGATTCATACACTGCTTTGATAAATGCACTAGAAACAAGACCTGAAGCAGACATTACACTAGAGTTTGTAAAAACACGACTCATAGATGAATACCAGAGAAGGAAAGAACAAACAAATGATTCCACAGAAAAGGACAGTGTAAATGCTCTTAAAATTACAGATAAGAGGACCTATAAAACAGAAACAAGAGAATGTTTCAGATGCAAGAAAAAGGGACATTTAAAGAAAGACTGTACTATATGGAAAGCAGAACAAAAGTTATACCATAAAGAAAGTAAACAGAAGGTGAAAAGCACAATATCTAACCCACATGCAGATCACTGGAATGGTACATTTAAAGTAACCGATAAAAGGTTATCAATGAGTTGGTATATTGACTCAGGAGCAACAAGTCACATGACAAGTAATAAGAGCTTCTTTACTGAACTTGATCTAAATAAGAAGGAAGCTATTTACCTTGCAGATGGGAGCAAAATAACCGCGGAAGGTACTGGACAAGGAATGCTAATCTATTCTGATAAATTTGGGCATAATTCAAAGATACTAGTAAAGGATGTGTTATATGTTCCAGGACTAGATGGAGGACTATTATCTGTAAAACGTCTAACAGCTAAAGGACTTACTGTAAAATTCAAAGATGATGAATGTACAATCCTAGCAGGAGACAAGATAATAATAAATGTAAAAGCAGGTGAACAATTATATCATCTAGACACATTAAAGGAACAGATGAAGTTATGTACACATGATCACAAGAATTGTATTCACATGTGGCATAGACGCTTAGGACACAGACATCCTGAGAGTATCATGGCATTACAGAACAAAAATTTGACAAAAGATCTGTTGATATCTGATTGCTCAATTATTGTAAGATGTGAATGTTGTATAAAATCTAAAGCTACAAGAGTGTGTATACCTAAAGAAAGTGAAACAAAAGGCACAAAACCACTTGACTTGGTGCATACTGATGTATGTGGACCCATGAAAGTAACCACATCAGGAGGTAATAGATATATGGTGACTTTTATAGATGACTACTCAAGATACACAGTCACGTACTTAATAAAGAACAAAAGTGAAGTTTTCAGTAAATTAGAAGAATACGTGTCAAAGTCGTATAATAAGTTTCAGAGGAAGCCAATCATCATTAGAAGTGATAATGGAGGTGAATTCACAGGACACCAAATAGAGAACTATTTAAGACAGAATGGAATAGAGCATCACAAAACTGTTCCATACACACCTGAACAAAATGGCGTAGCAGAAAGGAAAAACAGAACTCTGACTGAAATGATAAGATGCATGCTAACAGATTCCAAACTACCAGAGAAATACTGGGGTGAAGCAGCAATGGCAGCTACTTATCTGCAAAATAGACTTTTTTCAAGAAAACTGGAAAAAACCCCATATGAACTGTGGCATGGTAAGAAACCAAGTGTGAATCATTTAAGAGTTTTTGGTTGCAAAGCTTTTGTTTTTGTTCCAGAAGAGAAACGCTCCAAACTTCAAAACAGAGCCATAGAAGGAATATTTGTTGGATATAGTGACAACTGCAAAGGATACAGAATCCTAGATCCTAAAAAAGACAGAGTTACGGTGAGTAACAGTGCAACATTCATTGAAGATCTAAATGATAACATTATGACATCACTGGAAATGAGAAATGAGAGAGACAACAGTGATATAAGTGCAGGAACATCTGATGAAAAAGAAGTTGAAATTGATAAAGTTCAAAATACTGAAAGTGAAGAGAGAGAACTACAGACAGACACAGAACCAAGACGTTCAATGAGAGAAAACAAAGGAAAACCACCTGTACGTCTTTCATACAAGGCAAGTATAAATAAAGTATATGAACCTACATCTTGGGAGGATATATCTCAACTTTCAGAAGAAGAGGCCAATAAGTGGATAAAGGCTACAGAAACAGAAATGAAATCCATGCATGATTCAAAGACATGGACACTGACAGAATTACCAAAAGGGAGAAAAGCTATAGGATGTAAATGGGTTTTTAAAGTTAAATACCAAACAGATGGCACCGCTGAACAATACCGAGCAAGACTCGTAGCTAAAGGTTATTCTCAAAAATACGGAGAAGACTATGATGAAACATTTGCTCCGGTTGTCAAGCATACTACAATCAGAACTTTGCTTGCGGTTGCAGCTACTAAAGGAATGGAATTGAAACATCTGGATGTAAAGACAGCATTTCTGAATGGAGATTTAACAGAAGAAATTTACATGGAACAACCTCCAGGATTCAAAGATAAAGAGAAACCAAACATGGTTTGTAAGCTACAGAAAAGTATATACGGTTTAAAACAAGCCGCTAAAGCGTGGAATGATAAAATCACTGAAGTGCTCATAAATGAACATTTTCTAAGAAGCAAAGCGGATCCCTGTCTATACACAAAGAAACTAGATGACAGATGGATCTATGTACTGATATATGTTGATGATATTTTAGTTTGTTTTGAAAGAGAAAGGGATGAAGCTGAAATACGGAAAATTTTGGATCAACACTTTGAGATCAAAGATCTGGGAAATGTGAAGCATTACCTAGGGATACAGATAGAAAGAGAAGAAGATGGGAGTTTCCAACTTAACCAAAATCACATGATCCAAGATATAATAGAAACATTTGGACTGAAAGATGCAAAACCAGTAAAGTCTCCAATGGAAACTAATTATCTGAAGGAAATTAAAAGTGAACAAAATATGTTACCAGATAATGAGCTATACAGAAAAGCAATGGGAAAATTACTATATTGTAGCGACTGTTACAAGGCCAGACATTGCAGCAGCAGTAGGAATTTTGAGCAGAAAAGTGTCAAACCCCAATGAAATGGATTGGAAAGCTGTAAAGAGAGTAATACGTTATCTGAAAGGAACTAGCAACGTTAAATAGAAACTACCTGCAAGTGATGAATGCGTTTTAACTGGATATGTTGATGCAGACTGGGCTGGAGATCCAATTGATAGAAAATCTACCAGTGGCTATCTTTTCTTACTCTCGGGCGGACCAATTAGTTGGACTAGTAAAAAACAATCTATAGTAACACTATCGTCTACAGAAGCAGAATATGTAGCCGCCGCTCATGCGAGTCAAGAAGTTCTTTGGTTAAGACAACTACTAAGAGACTTAGGACAACAACAGTTAGGACCAACAACGTTACATGAAGACAATCAAGGATGTCTTATTCTTGCTCAGATGGAAAGAGTTAATCCCAGAACTAAACACATTGATGTGAAGTTTCATTTCTTACGGGATCATCAGGAACAAGGAATTCTGAATTTAGAATACTGCCCAACTGAAGATATGACAGCAGATATTTTCACAAAGGCGTTGAGTGCTGAAAGACACCAGAGACTGATGAAGAGATTATATTTAACTGAATAAGTTCTTACTGTTGAGAAAGGGTGTTGGTATATACTATATACATATATATGCAACAGATAGACTTATTTGTGTGCAGAAGTTTACATCTATCTGACAGTAGATGGCGATGTTATTAGTGTTATATGCTGAATAGTGTAATGGTATGCTATGTGAGACTTGCTGTACCTTGCTTTTTATCTCTCTATTGTAAAAGGTCCTTTTTACTTTCAAGTTTTGCTGTGTTAACGTTTTGATGCTGTTTACCTCATGTTCTAAGAAGTAAATGCTGATTATCCCATATAATCTACTCTCAAGCTTCTTCTGTGACACAACTATGCAACAATCTGATGTCCCCAAAGGTCTATTATATCCTTATGGGGACACAATGTAAAAAAAAAATAAAAAAAAATAGAAAAGTTAAAAAAAATGTAAATAAAAAAAATTAAAAAAAATAAAATAAAATAATACACCAATAAAATGCCCTTATTAAAGGTTATAGTCCCACCCCCGACAACACCATACATAATAAAAATGACCGTAATGGAGAGTAAAAACTATTTTATAAAGTTTTTTAGTAGCACTTTGTGTTATTAAATTAAAAAAAAAAATTTAAAGTGAAAAACAGACACGTTTTCCCTCCTCTTTTGTTTATATTTTCCCGGATATAAAAAAAAATTAAAACACATAAAAATAAAGCCTTATGTGTCACCGAAAAAAGACACAGAAATTAGTTGAATAACCCAAATGATAAAAATGTTATAGCCCTCAAAACCGCACATACAAAAAACTTGAAAATGTGCCTGGTCTGGAAGGGGGTAAAGCATCTGGTGTGGAAGTGGTTAATTTAAGTCTGTTTTGCAATAGAGCAGTTTGATTTGCAACTGTCCACAGAGTGTTCTACATAATTTTTACTGACAGAGTCAGTCCTGTTAGTAAAAAATCTTTTCTTAAGTATGTTTGATCTGTGACAGTCCACAGAGTGTTTTAGGCTAAGGCACCCAGTTGCGGAAATGAAGCGTTTTTTTGATGCAGATTTTTCTGCGTTTTTTTTAACCAAAGTCAGGAATGTATTCTAATAAAGGGAAACGTCTAAGTGCTTTCTGTATATTTTCCACTACTTTTCAAGCCACTCTAGACTTTTGCATAAAAAACCGAAGCAAAATCTGCAACAAAAAAACGTTGCATTTCCGTAATGTGGGGCTTTAGCCTCACATTGTTTTTACTGACAGAGTCAGCCCTGTTAGTGAAAAATCTTTTCTTAACATTATTATTTTTTTTTCGTTAAATACATACAAACTGCTGTTATAACAGCAAAACAATTATTCCAACAGCACTAATCTGAAATATCTCAGTTTCTTAAAGGTTTTTTTTTTTTTTTTGCTCACCCAAACAGTTGACTCAGCCTGCTAATCTGAAAAAAAAAAATCGGTTTGTTAACCCCTTCCTGACATTCACTGTAATATTACAGCAGATGCAGGTTTTTAAAGATGGTAGGCGCTCTGCTGTAGAGTGGCCACCATAACTACCGGGTCTCCACTGCAATGTACAGTGGAGACGCAGAGCTAATTTCTGTGATCAGAGTGAAATGCTGTGTGGCCCCCCCAAAGTAACAAAAATGCCCCCCATGCCTGTCCCCATCGGCTTTTCGGGTGGTTCAGGACCAAGATTTATTTCCTTCAATTGGCTTAAAACATAGGACTCCTACGAAGCTATCCAATGTCTACCTCTGTAAGGGGGGCGTTCACACTACCATCTGGATTCCGTTATGAAGTTGTCCGTTAAAAAAAACCAGAAACGGACAGTAATTGATGCCTAGGTGTCCGTTTTTTTAAAAGGATCTGTTAACCCCTTCCCGACATCCGCCGTAATAGTACAGTGGATGTCAGGTTGTTTCAATATGGCGGCCGCTCGGGAGTCGAGCGACCGCCATAGCCACCGGGTCTCTGCTGTTTTATGACCCGGTGCTAATGCCCGCAATCAAAAATATTCAAGTTCAAATCACCCCCCTTTTCATGGAACACATATAAAAGTACTTAAATACTGTGAAACACATACACATTAGGTATCCCTGTGTCCGAAAACACCCGGTCTACAAATCTATAAATATATTTTTCCTGTACAGTAAACTCCACAGCTGGAAAAAAAAAAATCAAAAGTGCCAAACCACCATTTTTTCACTGTTATGCCTCTGATAAAAATTTGAATAAAAAGTGATCAAAGCAATAGCAATTCCCCAAAATGGTATAACTAAAAAGTACATCTGTGTGAAGGATCTCGCCTTGCAAAGCTGCTTGGCACACCTGCGATGACCCTTCTTAACCTTCCACTCACGCCCCATGAGTTCATAGGATACAGTGGGGAAAAAAAGTATTTAGTCAGCCACCAATTGTGCAAGTTCTCCTACTTAAAAAGATGAGAGAGGCCTGAAATTGACATCATAGGTAGACCTCAACTATGAGAGACAAAATGAGAAAACATATCTAGAAAATCACATTGTCTGATTTTTTAAGAATTTATTTGCAAATTATGGTGGAAAATAAGTATTTGGTCACCTACAAACAAGCAAGATTTCTGGATCTCCCAGACTATATGGGAGAATGTCATATAGTCAGATAAAACCAAAGTAGAACTGTTTGGTAGAAACACAACTCGTCGTGTTTGGAGGAGAGTGAATGCTGAGTTGCATCCAAAGAACACCATACCTACTGTGAAGCATGGGCGTGGCAACATCATGCTTTGGGGCTGTTTCTCTGCAAAGGGACCAGGACAACTGATCCGTGTACATGAAAGAATGAATGGGGCCATGTATCGTGAGATTTTGAGTGCAAACGTCCTTCCATCAGCAAGGGCATTGAAGATGAAACGTGGCTGGGTCTTTCAGCATGACAATGATCTCAAGAACACCGCCAGGGCAACAAAGGAGTGGCTTCGTAAGAAGCATTTCAAGGTCCTGGAGTGGCCTAGCCAGTCTCCAGATCTCAACCCCATAGAAAACCTTTGGAGGGAGTTGAAAGTCCATGTTGCCCAGCAACAGCCCCAAAATATCACTGCTCTAGAGGAGATCTACATGGAGGAATGGGCCAACATACCAGCAACAGTGTGTGCCAACCTTGTGAAGACTTACAGAAAACTTTTGACCTCTGTCATTGCCAACAAATATATTATACTGTAAATATAGATATATAACAAAGTATTGAGATGAACTTTTGTTATTGACTAAATACTTATTTTCCACCATAATTTGCAAATAAATTCTTTAAAAATCAGACAATGTGATTTTCTGGATTTGTATTCTCATTTTGTCTCTCATAGTTGAGGGCTACCTATGATGTAAATTACAGGCCTCTCTCATCTTTTTAAGTGGGAGAACCTGCACAATTGGTGGCTGACTAAATACTTTTTCCCCACTGTATATGAAATGAGTTTTACAAATTGTATATTTTTATTAACCCCTTAATGACCGGGCCATTTTTTGTTTTTGCATTTTCGTTTTTCCCTCCCCACATTCCAAGAGCCATAACTTTTTCATTTTTCAGTTCACAGAGTCACATGATGGCTTATTGTTTGTGAAACAAATTGTACTTTGTAATGTCACTATTCAATATTCTGTGCAATGTACTGGGAAGCTGGAAAAAAATTCAGAATGAGGTGCAATTGGAGAAAAACTGCATTTGCGCCAAATTCATATGGGTTTAATTTTTACACCATTCACTGTGTGGTAAAAATGACATGTTACCTGTATTCTGTGGGTCAGTACGAACACGGCGATACCAAATTTATATAGTATTTGTAATGTTTTGATACCTTTTAAAAATTTAAAAACTTTGCTAAATAGAAAAAAAAATTTTGGATATTTTGTCACCTGTAACTTTTTCATATTTACATGTATGGAGCTGGGTAAGGCGTCTTTTTATGCGGGACAACATGACGTTTTTAGTGATACCACTTGGGGAAAGATCTGATGGTTTGATCACTTTTTATTCAATTTTTTATAGGAGACAAAGTGTTGAAAAAAACGCTATTTGGTCATTTTGATTTTTTCCCCGCTACGCCGTTCACCGTATGGGATAAATATTTTAATATTTTAATAGTTCGGGCATTTTGGAGCGCGGGGATACCTAATGTGTTTATGTTTACTTTTGTTTATTTACTTTTATATCTGATCTAGGGAAAGGGGGGGTGATTTGAACTTTTGTGTTTTTTTTTAATTTTTCCATACTTTTAAAAACTTTTTTTTTATATACTTTTACTTGTATGATCAGACTCCCTAGGGACCTTGAAACCTAGGGAGTCTGATCGATCATACTATTCACTGCGATACTACTGTATCGCAGTGAATAGCAAAATGCCTTCAGAGGCATCGTGTAATAGCTATACTGAAATGACAGGCCTGGGAGCCTTCAATAGGCTCCCGGCTGTCATAGCAACCAAGTGCCGCCCTCCGATGACGTTCCGGAGGGCGGCAATGAGGTAAAAATGACGGCGCCCTTGTCGGCTCCGCAATTTAGACGCCGCGGTCGCGTTTGACCGCGGCATCTAAAGGGTTAACAGCCGCGATCAGTGCAGGCACCAATTGCTGCTGTTAGCTGCGGGTCCTGGCTGTATTATACAGCCGGCACCCGCGGTGTATGGAGAGCGCTCAGCTCCTGAGCGCTCTCCATACATCATCATGCGACTCAGGACGTACTATTACGCCCTGCGTCGTTAAGGGGTTAACCCGAGAGGGTCAGTACTAGCCACTAACATATACAGAAATCCACATCAATGGATGGTCAAGCAAATACAGTACAGAAAATAAAATGGGAATAAAAGATAGGAAAATACCAGAACAAGTTTGTAGTTGGTTCTCTAGGCCTCAGCAGTTTGGCCTAGGGCGCTTTCTTAAGTCAGTCACAAAGCATGTGTCCCCCTACATGCTGTCCAGCAATAAAACTCTCAGGCCTCACTGCTAGGCCTCAGGGCACTTGCTTAAGTCCACAGCATGACATGTTCTCACATCTTTCCCAGGATAAGAACTCTCTTTGTCCCTCAGGTGAGACCATATAACTATCCGCAGTCTCCTCCCTGAGTGATGTCAACAGGTATGATGGGGTCCGTGGCGAAACTCCCATCGTGTGGACACCAAGAATGACCCCACCCCCAAATTTCCTTTGGGTAATCAGTACAGTGTCTGGACCTTTTCCCTGCTCTCAACAGTACCATGTTTGAACTAGAAGCGTGCATCTTCGTCTTGCGCACTGGAGGAATTTAACGGTGCAACTGTGGGAGGTTTTCCTGGGGAAATATTGTCATAAAACCATATTTCCTTTGTAGTTTTGGCTAGAGACACAAAGTCTCTTCTTTGTTTGCTCAAAAGCATTTCCAGCCACATGTTTGCAGGAACCCCCTGTGGGTATAATGAGTTTAGCATGGGTATGCTAATTGAACAACAAAAGGGTCTTGGTACAACAGAAAGGGCTTGATTACAGAGAAGAAATACCACATTCCTGAAGCCAAAAGGGTATATATGAACAAGTGATAATACACCAGAGAAAAAATACATAAATGGGGGTCTGTCATCATCACAATCTGGTCCCGCAAAAAAAGACGCCCTATGCATCGCCATACACAGAAGTATATAAAAGTTATGGGTGTCAGAATATGGCGACTTTTAGAAAAAAAAAAATTTTTGCACAGTTTTAGATTTTGTTAATCCCATTCTGAATTTTTTTCCCACTTCCCAGTACATTGCACAGAATAATAAATGGTAGCATCATGAAGAATAATTACTCCTGCAAACATTAAGACCTCAAATGGCTCTGAGAGAGGAAAAATAAAAAAGTTATGAGGTTTGGAAGGGGGAGAGTCAAAAACAAAAAACGAAAAATTCCTCCGACGGGATGGGGTTAAACATATCCGTTAAAAATACTTGAAAAATGGACATAAAGTCATCAGTTAAGGTCCGTTTATGTCCGTTTTTTCCAGGAGACTTGTGGAGTGTGCGTTTGGGATCCTCACTTCAAAATGGCGGATTTTCAACACTGCGATCCAGCTGGACACAGAAGCTGTGATTGATGTGATGAAAGCCTGCGTGGTCCTCCATAACCTTCTGCTGACAAGAGAACCCCTGCCAGTTGACACCCAGGAACTGGAGTCTGGGTTACATGGTCTCGACTCATCTGGACCAAGATCAACCGTTGTTGTCAGCTGCATGAGGGACAATTTTTCAGCATTTTTCTTTCTAATGCAGGTTGGGTGGATTGGCAGGGTGCCAGAGTTTAGATTTTTCATTGTATTTTTTTTTTTTTTAGACAGTGAAATGTGCTGAAAAGTCTCAATGATTAAAGTCATGAGCACTGAAAATGAGAGACTTTATTCCTCAGCATGCTGACTGCTCCATTTTTAATGCTTTCAACTGCCACAGCATTTAATAAAATCATAATAGTCACCTTTGCCTCTGCTTGTGTTTTGTACATGGTTTCTTTAAAGATGGAGTCAGGAGAGAGATCCTCAGTGATCAAAGTGTACATCAACACTTTAACCAACTGAGGAGGCCTCCCTTGACACTATCTTAAAGAAACCATTATAGTCATCTCTGCCTCTGCTTGTGTTTTGTAAATGGTTTCTTTAAAGATGGTGTTAGGAGAGGGATCCTCAGTGGTCAAAGTATACGTCAACACTTTAACCAACTGAGGAGGCCTCCCTTAACACCATCTTAAAGAAATAATAATAGACACCATTGCCTCTGCTTGTGTTTTGCACATGTTTTCTTTAAAGATGGTGTTAGGGGAGAGATCTTCAGTGGTCAAAGTGTACGTCAACACTTTAACCAACTAAGGAGGCCTCCCTTAACACTATCTTAAATAAATCATTATAGTCACCTTTCCCTCTGCTTTTCTGGTTTGTTTGATAATAAAAATAATTATCATTTTTAATAAAATAACCTTTATTTACCTTTTTTATTGTATATCTTTTTTTGTGCATAAACCATAATTTTTTACATAAATAAACTTTTTAAAATAAATTTCCACATGTATCCTCAGAGTTGTCTTGTCCTTTCTGAGCATGCTCAGAAAAAAACCCACTATCACTTACTGTCCGTTATAAGTCCGTTACCCATAGACTTTAACGTTAAAAAATAACGGACGCTTGACGTCCATCATCAAAACGTTATTTTTGTGTCAAAAAATAACGGACAGGTGACGGATTTGGTGTAAATGGAAACTAATGGTCAGTAAACGACATCGGATAAAATCCATAATGGAATTTTTAACGGATTTGTGACGTTTCTGCTAGTGTCTGTTGTTAAAATCCTGTAACGGACATTAGCAACAGACACTACTGACGGTCACCAACGGTAGTGTGAACAACCCCTAAGGCAAACACAGCCGGAGTTATGTTAAAGTGAAAGAGACATTTATGTCTATGGAAAAACGAATGGTAAGCAGAGGAAACAAGCTCCAAATTACCTTTTTTTAGGGAATAGGTGCTTGCCCGTGGTTTTTTAGACACGGGGCAGTTATATTGCAAAAAGCAATGGTTTTTGTGAGAAAGTGAAGGGTGTGGTTTGGGAGAACATGTATTTTCCAGCCAGGCAGTTAAGGGGTTTGTGGTAGAAGCCCACAGCAGGGATGTCAAGTGACTAATTAAGGCCTGATATAGGCTGTGTGTCAGAACTAGGAGGTGTGGCACTACACTGAGGAAAGTGACCTGTGTATCTGAACTTGCAAACAAGGTAACTCTGTGCCACCCCTGTTTGAATAACCAGAGCGGGAGTCTGGCAGCCAGGTTCCTGTATAGATAGGGACCATTTGGTGTAGTAGTTCTCAGCCGAGAAGGTTTTGTTTGTGCTTTTGTAAAGGTGAACTATTTATGCACCTGAAACTACATAAACACCAGACTTTAGTGTGATCCAGCCTCCGTGTCCCTGTTTCTTGCACTGCTACCACGCATTTACCAGAGCGGTTCCCCACATATTGTAGAAAAATTAACCATTTTGATGGCTTGTAAGTGCTACAGGTTTATTGTTATTTAGGATACTTGCTAAAGGAAATTATAATAATATTTGCAGCATTAATAGCAAAATTGCATGGCAGCGCTTTGCCTTACACCCATGAAACAAGGCTGGAGGAGGAGGAAGAGGAGTGGAAGTAACGGCTTGTCCTGGTGAAGATGGTGTTGGGAGACAGTCCAGAGAGGAGGATCCAGAGGAGGTTGATGGGCCCTGCTTGGCGTTGAAACTGGGCCTGCACAATCAGGCTGGAACTAGCATCTGACCACAATGCGATTCTGGATTGTGGCCACTGATGCTCAAAACAATGACCGAGTGGTCAGAGAAAGCCATGTATTGTCCTTGTCCTTAATTGCTGCTCCACATGTCGATGGTGGTGTGCTCCTTTCCCCAGACTGACGCATCCAAGGAAAGACTCACATTCTCCAACACTTGGCAATATAAAGCAGGGACAGCTTGCCTAGAGAAATTATGGGGGCTAGGTATCATCCATTGAGGTTGAGGGCATGCCATCAGTTGGTGAAACGCAATGGAATCCACTAAGTGGTACAGCAGCGACTGCACCACCAACAGCTTCGCCAGGTGTGAGCTAAGTTGCACAACTGCCGGATGACTAGTCACATATTGCTGTCTCCTGGCCACACATTCCCTGATGGATGACTGATGTTGGAGTGGAAGAGGAGGGTGAGTAGGAGAAACAGGTGGTGATGATAATGATAACGTGGCCTGCCTACAAGGAAGATCATGGAGAGTAGGAAAACAGCTTTGCTCACTTCCCCTTCCAGTACCACTGCCACTGTCAAGTCTACTTTTCCAAATAAGAGAGTGATGCCTTTTCACGTGAGTATGTAGAGCTGTCTTTCCTACATTTGTTCCTGCATGGCCACGACTAAGTTTCTGCTTGCACATCAGCATGGATTTATCGTTTGACAATGTACAAAAAAATTCCCACATAAGAGATGATCGCATATAGTTGTTGCCACCAGCATCAGCAACAGTGGAAACAAGTCTGCCACTACCAACACTAGTGCCACAACCAAGATTTTTTAGATGCTGGGTCTATGCAATGGCTGGAATTGTTATTGTTATTGCCACCACCCTCTTCATCTGGTGTCACCTTGTGACCCTGACCCGGTTGCCAGGTTCTATCCACAAAAGAATCATCATTCCTCCTCTGCTTGCACACAATGCTGACTGTTCTCATCCAGATCATCAAAAAGAGGAGGAAGACTGTTCTGACTAGGAGAGCAGGACTAGATTGTTCAGTAGGTGCCACATCACTACCAAGGATCTGTGTCAGTAAAGAATTTGAAGGAGACACAGTTGACAGTCCAGAAAGGCCCTTTGGCAAATTACATGTTATGTAGGAGGAGGAGGAACACACAGAAGCCTTACTCAAGATCATATCACTCTCAGATGCAATATTGTCCTGTGACTGAGATGAGCCAGATAAATGATCAAAAACTTCATCTTCATTCTCAGGCAGTACAACAATCCTGCAGCTACTGGCGGTGCCATCAAAACATTGTTATTGTTAGTAGTAGCATTTGTACAAGTGTTCCTTTTCCCCCTCCTTTTGTCTGTCCCCTTTTTTCCTGTCATTTTTTAAATGTGCACAGACAGTGCTTAATTATTTACCAAAAATAATGCTGAAATAACAGAACTTATTTTTTTACATTAACAATGGCTGCACTACTGTGTGTGTGTGTGTATAGATAGGTAGATAGAGGTATATATTTAAGCGCACTTGCTCATACAAACAAATGTTTGTAACATTCTGATCAAATTATCAACAACACTCCTCCACACTCAGTGGAAAAATCCCCCCCATGAAATTACAATTTTTTTTTTTTAAGATTAGCTAAACTAGACTGTATATTGAGTGAACATACCAAAAAAAAAAAATGCTGAAATAACAGAGATTTTTTTTTTCCATTAGCGGAGGCTGCACTACTGTGTGTCTTTTATATATATATATATATATATATATATATTTATTTATTTATGTGCATGTGCTCATATGCACATACAGAAACACTTAGCCAATGAATATTTTGTTCAGATTAACAACAATGCTCTGTCACATTATGGTCAGTCACCACAGCGGAAAAAAAAAACTATTGTAGGCTAGACTGTACACTGGGTGAACAAGAAGAAGCCATTTGTATTATACAGGTTTTTTTTTTAAGATTTGCGCAGGCAAAATCAGCATTTTGCTGTTAAAACATCAGCATGTATTTAATGAAAAATGTAAACTCTTATCCAAAAAAGTCCATAACAAAACATTTTTCACTAACAGGATTGTCTTGTCAGTAAAAAAGTATGTTTAAAGACGATGTCAGACAAAATTAGATTGTTGGCAATGAAAGGGATAACTGTCTGTGTAAACAGCAGAATAAGCACAGATTCACCTAGTAGTCACTATGTCTATGAACCTATTCTATCATTGTTCAATTCTAGTACTAATATGCCCTGTGTAATTGCTTGATTCTCTAAGTTTTCCTAGTCCTCTAACCATTGCTGGAATTCCCATTGCTTTTTATGAACTGTGCTAACTAAGCCTATAGACTATGATGATGCTGTGAGATGAATCATAGATCTATTTGCATGTCCACCATTTACAGCAGCTAAAGGCTGTGAACGAATGCTCAAACATATATACTCCATAAGACCTCGGCACTGTAAGGTCCACTTACCACTGTCTAACGGCTGAGAGGCTGTCAGATGTTGCCACAACATCACAGACAGTGACTAAGTCATAGAACATGTGTATGCTCTGCATTTCCTGGTCAAACATGTTGGGGTGGCCATTTTCTCGAAGTGCAGCCACTTTTGTATGTCCAAAGCGAGTCGCCATTTGTTCGGTTGCGTTAGAAAAAGAACAATTTGGAATATTCAGGTAGAATCTGGTTTGTTACAAACCAATTCTTCCATCTCTAGTAATAGTATTCCCAATGCCTGCCCCTCAGCATCAGAAGTCAGAAAAAGTAGAGGCTTCAGAACAGAGGACAGGAGAACATCTCAAGAGAATTGGAAGTTTATGGAGCAAAATGATTTATGATTAACATTGCCCAAACCTGTCAATTTGAGTGAGATTGTATAACCATCTAATGTGTAAGCGGCTTCTCAACTCCAACATTAGGCTGTTGGATTCCACCATACACACTCTTGTTCTCAGGGGAGATAAGCCATGTCTGGCAGTTGCTTATTCCAATCTGTGTAATGTGTATGGCCAGGGACTATTTCATTTTATCTAGCTCCTGGTAGAACTTTGCTGGCCTGGACTAAAAAGCATATCATTATTCGTAGTTTTATAATAATGGTACAGCAGCAATTATTGATATCAAATCAAAGATTGTTTACTACTTTTTCTTCCAAATACTTATTGTGAATTTACTAAGTTTTATATATGTATAGCTATACAATCTCCATGTGTCAGAAATATTATGTATTTTTGTTCATAATTGTAATTTTTCTTTCAACTGAATCTAGTGTAAGAGTTTCTTTTGTGGCCAAGGAATACATTTTGTGATCATATGTATTAAATACTGAGATGGATGGGAAGCTTCCAGCCCGCCAGATCATCCCGCTCATTAAGCACTTTCACACAACCTTGCACCAGTCTACCAATTTTTGTCTGAGAGGAACAAAAGGGAGTGTGAGCAGCAGCAAGGCTGACCTAGAAGACGTGCAACAAATAAGAAGAGGGATGAACGCGTCTCTTGTGTGGTTAATGATAAATTGCTCCTTTTGTATAGGAGAGTTACATAAAAAGCTACCAAGACGAATATTTATTAATTAGACTTTAGGAGAGAGGTTTTTTTGTCACATGATAAGTACTATAGATAAAATACAAATACATAGCAATAGAAAAGCAGACATATTGTAAATTCTCACAATAAACATCCTAATCTTGGAATGACTACATATATATATATATATATATATATATATATATATATTTTTTTTTTTTTTTTTTTTTTTTTATTATTATTATTTTTTCATCTAACAGGAACATTCGCAGAACATTATTGTGAAATCTGATATATTCAAAGGTGATGGTTGGCGTCACTGACTAAAGTGCAATAACAATATGTCTGAATCTTTTTCGAGTGTGTACTGCATGGGGGGTGTGGTTCCCTCTAATTGGACTTGCACTCCCATTCAATTGCACGGGTTTATATAAGTGGAATAGAGGATATTTCTCATTTCCCCATTTGCCCCTAGGCTATTTTAAGTTGAGTATGCTCTGGATCCTATTTGCCCTGTGTTCACATTGTAGACCTGTTCTGGGTCCTCTAGATCCTATTTGTCCTGTGTTCATATTGTAGACCTGTTCTGGGTCCAAGAGAGGTATGTTATTTCCTTGTGTTCACATTGTAGACCTGTACTGGGTCCAAGAGAGGTATGTTATTGCCCTGTGTTCACATTGTAGAATTATTTTGGGTTTAATAGAGGCATTAGTATAGGGTCCCACCTTAATGAGGTCGCCTTGTCGGGGCAGGTGGGTTTCCTACTGTTTGATCAAATATGTATAACTAAGAACCTCAAAATTTTAGTTTATACACCATATTAATTTGTAGGTGCCAATAATAGCAGTAATGCTATCTCTGTTCTCTATATACCCTTGTGCTGTGTCAGAGTGCTGCTACACCTTTTTGTTTTTTTTATATATATATATATATATATATATATATATATATATATATATATTTTTTTTTATTATTATTATTTTTTCATCTAACAGGAACATTCGCAGAACATTATTGTGAAATCTGATATATTCAAAGGTGATGGTTGGCGTCACTGACTAAAGTGCAATAACAATATATAACTGAAATTATACTTTCATAATTTATTAGTATTTAAAAAGAAACAGAAGAACTTAGGGCCTTGTGTACATGGCCATGCCCATAGACCTGTATGATGACAGCCACAGTGCCCCCAAGTCTCTGAAACTGATCCAGGTTTATGTGGGCCCTTGGGTGACAGAGACTCAGTGGGCCCCTTTTGGAGCAACTCATGGTCACCGCAGCAAAAAAAAAAACAAAAACGAAACTGGGTGTTTTTTTGCTGAGGCAGACCTAATGCAGTGGACTGTAATACAGTCCATTCCGTACAAGTAGATAGAACCTGTTAAGATTTATATATATATATATATATATATATATATATATATTTAGATATTCAGGAGCGTAGCTAGCAAAGACTGGGCCCCATAGCAAAATTTTGTTTGCTATGGGGCCCATAGCCCATAGTTCCCCCCTTTCCTAGCCCACACACGGTATAACACCCAATTTACACACACTATAATGTCCCACAGTGACCCCTTCACCAAGTATAATGTCACATAGGGGCCTCTCCACAAAGTATATTGTCCCATAGTGGCCCCTTCACCAAGTATAATGTCGCATAGCAGCCTCTCCACACAGTATAATGTCCCATAGCGGTCTCTCCACACAGTATAAAGTCCCATAGCGGCCCCTCCGCACAGTACAGTATAATGTGCCATCGCAGCCCCCTCCACACAGTATAATATCCTATAGTGGCCCCTCCACACAGTATAAAGTCCTACAGTGGCCCCTTCACACAGTATAATGTCCCACTGTGGCCCATACAGTGTTCGTTGCACATATTGCAAACATTTTGGGCTCAGCAGAACTGAAATTTTTGGGGTTCACCACCCATGAACTATTACTATACTTGGGGGTCTTTTCAGACACCAGAGTATAATGATCAGAGGTCCAGGGGAGATAACAAACATAAAAAAACAGTGTTACTTACCTCTCCTGGGCTCCACTGTGACTCCCTGCTGTCATCGGTCCTCTTAAATGACGTCACAGATGTGGGTTATGCTGGCGTCACGATGCATAATGACTAGAGATGAGTGAATCGAAGCTGACAAAGTGGAATTTGATCCGAATTTCAGGAAATATTCGCATCGAATCCAGATTTCCTCACACTTCGTGGTAACGAATTGCACAGCTCCGATTAAAAATAAAAAAATACTGATAATCACCTGTCCTGGGCTCAGCATCCACTCCAGAGCTCTTCCGGCCTGGTCACTGAGGTCCTGCTCCCCAGGCCTCACTGCTGGGGCTTGTGATTGGGCCCCATTTATCACGTGGAGCGCGCTGGCGTAATGATGTCATTGCGCCCCCACATGACCGCTTAGGCCCAATCACAGGCTCCAGCAGTGACGTCTGGGGATCAGATGAGGAGAGGAGAGGTGAGTATAAGTGTTTGTTATTTTTAATCACTTCCCCGGGGCTTCTGATTATTATACTCTGGGGTCTGAGGAGACCCCAGAGTATAATAATAGCACCAGCTCTGGAAGGGGGTCTTTTTTTTTTTTTTTTTACCTTTTTTTTACAATTTTTCTTTTTGTCTCCATAGGGGATTGAAGCAGCGATATTCTGATCGCTGCTTCAATAGGTATACGCTGCAATACACGGGTATTGCAGTGTATAGGAGGCTGTCAGCCCGTGCAAACGAATAGGCTGACAGTCTCCATTCAAGGCAGGATCAACCAGGTATGCAGAGGGACAGCGATGTGGCAGACCCAGGGTCACTGGTCAGACCCCAGGCTGCCGAATAGGAGCAGCGGCACCCACTGGAAACGTCGCGGGAGGGGCTGATAGGGACCTCAATATATAATAAAACCCCTGAGATGCCGCGGTCATGTTTAACCACGGCATCTCAGGGGTTAACACCCGTGTTCTGAGCTCAGCTCCGACCGGGGGGTGTTAGAGGTCAGTGTCAGGCGTTACATATGGCTGACACCCGCAAAGCAGGTGCTTCCGCTGCGATTTGCGGGAGGTTCTTCCCGGCAGTGCCGTACTATTAGGGCGGATGTCGGGAAGGGGTTAACGCGATTTGACGCAAATTAATTTCGGATCAATTCGTTACGGAAAATTCTGCAAATCGGCCGAGTCGAATTTTTGACAAATTCGCTCATCTCTAATAATGACGCCTTGATGTCTTCTGACATCATTAAAGAGGCCTGAAGACTGCAGGGAGGCGCGGTGGAGCTTCTTATCATTGTATTCCAGGGTCTGAAGAGACCGAAGAGTATAATAGTAGCAGTTTCAGTCTGGAGATATTCGGAGATGAATCTTACAGGGTTCGCCCAACAAATACTCTTGCCATGGGCTTGCGCCCTTACTCATCGGTCCACGCTCCTGCTCACTGCCGCCTCCGCTTCACCTTCAGACCTCCAGAGGGCCCTGTGTGTCACATATCATGTCGCTCTCAGCAATGTGATAAGGGATGTATGGGCGCCCTGGAGGTCTGAAGGTGAAGTGGAGGCGGCCATCAACAGGAACAGGAATTGATAAGTAAATAGGACCCGTTACCTGCTGGGGTTACTCCAGCAGGTAACGGCCTAATTATAAAAAATAGCAGGGGCCCATCAGGCCCCCTAAGGTGAGGCAGTCAGGTGGCCCTGGGTACAATAAGAAGTAATGCTTGTAAGAGGAGAATACTGTAGATAGGCCATCAGTGTAAAATCCTAGAAATCCCCTATAATTATTATACAGATGTAATATGTATTTATTTATTTTGCTTATATAGCGCCATCATATTTCGCAGTGCTTTACAGATATTGTCAGATACATAGCAGATAGCCATCACAGTCACATTGTTGCTTTCATTTTTTCAGTCTAGAGAAAGCTATAACGTAGGTCAGGGGTCAGCAACCTTTTTTGTATGGTGTGCCGAATTAAAAAAAAAAAATCTAAGGCAAAGTACTGCCATGCAGTAATTATAAGGATAACACCCTCTACATGAAAGTTATATAACACAATGCATATTAGCAACAAATTAATTAGTTGATTAAACTTATATTTCAGTGTGATCCTTCTCTGGTGACAGTCAGGGCCGGTTTTAGACAAAGTGAGGCCCAGGGCAAAATTAAAAGTGGGGCCCCAAATGTTGAAATATTGTACCTACTACATAGTCACATTTTGTTAATTTGATGTGCTGCAGTGCCTATTACTGGTATTTATAAGGGTCTTTGTAAGGTCTTTAAGGCCGGGGTCCCACTTTGCAAAAACACAGCGTTTTGGCCACAGCAGAAACGCCGCAGCAAAAAACGCTGCATTTTACAGTACCTGCAAAGTGGAGGGGATTCTGTATAATCCCATCCATACATTGCAGAAAAAAAATCTACAGCGGAAAAGCGTTTTCAAAAACGCAATTGTTTTTGAAAATCACAGCATTTCAATGCCAGGCGTTTCCGTATACGTATAATAGGTGCAGAGAGTCCGCAGAGGGAAACTCTGAGATCACAATGAAAAATGCTGCAGAAAAAAACACGATGTGTTTCTGCCACAGTCTTTTCTGCAGCATTGGGCTTTAGCCTAAAGGGGTTGTTTCATATGTATGTAATTTTTTTGGCATAGCCAAACTAGTTGCTTCTGACCCTTGTGAGGTTGTGAACCTAGAGGGCGCTGGTGATCGACCCAAAAACAGGGTTGAAAAGGATCTTGGCCACACCCATACCAGGGACTTCACTCCAGAGGGAGTGCACACAGCAGGAGAGTGCTGCTGGTAACCTGCAGGGAACAGGTAGATGGTGAACCAGTTAGAGACAGACAGGGGTCGTCCCAAGAGGACTGGATTCTACAATGGACTTGGTTAAGCTCAGTGTGAGCCAGACTGCTGAGGAGAAACCTCAGCAAAGCTTCTTGCCCCCAGAAGTTATTCAGGGCTCAAGAAGTATTGCCCTGTGTGTGGGCTAGGCTGTTTTGTTATTTTTGTTCCTGTTTACTTTTACAAGCTGAATAAAGCCATTTCTTTTGGATTGCCATTACCCGATATGCTGTTTATTTGGCACCCAGCGCCACAAACACCTCTGTGGAAGCTCCTACCTTTGATGCTAAACTGCCCCCAATTATCACACCCTTTAAAAATCAGGTGCAAAAGCAACACAACATATGTCTATCCCTACACACAATAAAATATTTATATACATACAGAATTATCAAATAGGACCGCTATACCAGGACTAAATACTGTCACGTCAGCCACGTACCGCTATACCAGGACTAAATGCTGTCACGTCAGCCACATACCACCAGATTTCCTCTGCCCTCATAGTATAATCCACAAATTGCTGTTTTTACTGTATAATGTTCCCCTCATAGCACCAAACATTTCACTACTATCAGAGTTTCCTCCATTCCCCATATTGAGAACACAACTAGCCCCCTTTTATTTGCAGATGCTCCCCTCATAATGCCATTCAGCAATTAACCTCTTCCAACCCTGCCCTGTAATAGTACGCTGCAGTAAGGGGGGTTGTTCCTAGGAGCCATATACTACTCACTTGTGAGTTCCGGCGCCTCCCAATGACATACATTGAACCTCTGCAGGTTCCTGGCTGGACAATAGGCCTGGAATACCAGTAGACTGATGCATGTGAAGTGCATTATATAGGATGTCGTGGGCGCTGCAGCATCACATGACCCTTTGTTAGTGGCCATTTTCAGGCTACCAAGGGTTGGCGTTTCACAATGAGATTCAACAAGATAACTTGTAGAGAAAATATATTAGTAAACTGCTAACATGCCCGTACCTAGTCTTCTGTACAGATTGCAGATACTTCACACATAGTTTGTCTCTGATCCTGATATACTCCACAACAAACAATGCTCAGAATGACCTGTAGCATAAGCAGACATGAGGCTGCTGTGAGATATTCTGCACCTCAGGTCAGATTATGCTGTGGGATTTATTTAGATCTCATCCACTTTGCTGCTACTGTACAATGTGGCAAATAAGCGGCCAATAAGTCCACAGTGTCTAATCCTCTGCATGTACGTCCCGTATAGACTTACTCTAAAAGGGGCTTTCCTATAACCATAGCTTGTCCTCAGACACGTCACCCATTCTGTGGACAGATCAGTGGGGTTCTATGAATGAGATTGCCATCAATCACACATACAAGTCCTCATGTTCTCCTGTCTCAGTGGATTGGTGTTCATGCGCATTTCCGTTCCATTTAAAGTCTATGGCACAAATGACAACAGCTGACCTATGACCTCCGCTTCCTCTATCAGTTCCATACACTTTGCACAGATCAGCAGTGTACTCACTCACCCACCAAAATATTGACATGGGAGAACAGAAGACACCTGACCTCGTGACACAGCAGTTGGGTACTTTTCACCTATTTTAGGTCATACATTTTGATTGACAAAAAACCCCTTTAAGGCTGAGGCTCCACTTCGCAGCTTTTCTATTGAAGATTTTGCTGTAGTTTTTTGAGCCAAAGCCAAGAATGGTTACAAAAGGAATGGGAAATGTATAGGAAATCCTTATACTTCTCCCTTCTGCTCAATCCACTCTTGACATTGACTCAAAAAACTGCAGCAAAATCTGCAACAAAAAAAAGCCGTTTCCGTAACGTGAAACACAGCATTTATGGCTGCTGCAGAAATGTGTGAGCAAAGTGAATAAAATGTAATCATTTAATCTCATCCACAGAATGTTAATTTTAGCTGCGGAATTGCGAGCATTTCCACATATATTTAATAGGGGAAGAAAGTGGAGAGAAACATGCATCAAAAGCTCAATGAAAAACCCTGCGTAAAAAAAACAATGTGTTTTTTGCTTTTTTTTTTTCCAGCATTTTGCTGGAACAGCTTTAAGTTGCAATCCTCCCAGTAAGGCATGCTGGATGTAAGGTCTGTGTATCTAGGATGCTATCTACCTAACTACCTCTCATGTACTAGAACAACTTTTCTTGTCCTTATTTCCCTTTCTACAACCCATGAGGGAACTTCCCTGCTGCAGGTAAAAGTATGATGGCCCTTACAGCTTTGTTTGCTGTATTTTCCAGTTGATGCTACTGCAGATGGCCTAGGCTGACCTCCTGACCCTGCACCGTAAGATGAACTAAACCCTTGACAGCAGTGCTTTAAATACTATATGTATTGAATGTCATCTTAGTGCTAAAATATAATATGCTGGCTGCCTGCAGCTGCCACCAGAGGAAGCTTTGGAGCTATATACATATACTGCAATGTTATACACACTGAACTCAATGGTACAACAGTATATAGTAAGCTTCCATGCTCCTTCTAATGAAGGCTGTATGTAGCCATTTTGACACAATTTGTGATACAATTCTGGCACAATGGGAGAGAGTTACTAAACCAAGATTCTGGCTTAATTTGTGCCAAATTTACATACTTAGCATGACAATTATGTGTTTTAGACACTTATATTGCCTGGCTTGACAAGGGGGCACGTCTTAGCAGGAAAGGGGGCATAGCTTAGCAGGTAAAGTGACATGACTTGAGATGTGTCAATATCCTAGCACAAAACAATCCAAATACGTGGTGATGTAAAATTAGATAAAAGTGTCTAAAGATGGACCAGATTTATTATTCAGCAGGAGCCACTGTAGTGTTAGTAAATTTGCTCAATTATGTTTAGTAATTGTGATTGTCTGTCCTACTTCACTTTCCTGTTTTGCTAATCTGCATGATCTTTACAAATTATATTGGTATTTTTTCTCAATTTTTTTTTCCAGTTTTTAATTATATGTGTTTTTCTGCAAACATACATAAATGTAAGCAAGTATTATTGAGAAATATAGATAATGTGAATTGTACATGAAAGCTCAGATCTTTCTTAAAAGAGGTTTACCTGTGTTGTGTTTGAGAGTCCTTTGGGGACCATTGAGCTTTTTATCCAGAATTTCCTGTCTGTCCACTTATCAGTTGTAATGTGTCTCTATAGGAATGTTTCAGAGGAAACTGCTGTCTTCGATCATAAATTTGCCATCATCCACCTTCTGCACAGGGCTCTGTCTCACCTGGAAAAACCAGGGAACACGGTGAGAATAATGTTCTTTGATTTCTCCAGTGCTTTTAACACCATACAGCCCAGGTTACTGAGAGACAAGCTGGGCCTTGCTGGAGTGGACCACCACCTCTCCAACTGGATCCTAGACTACCTCACAAATCGACCTCAATACGTGAGAGCCCAAGACTGTGTGTCAGGTACCGTGATCTGTAATACGGGGGCACCTCAGGGTACGGTTCTCGCCCCTTTCCTCTTCACACTGTACACTGCTGATTTTAGGTGCAACTCATCCAGCTGCTACCTACAGAAGTATTCTGACGACTCTGCAATAGTAGGCCTCATCACAGACGATGATGACAGGGAGTACAGAGAACTGAACCGGTTTTTTGTGGACTGGTGCCACCAGAACCACCTGAAGATTAACGCGGGGAAGACCAAGGAGATGGTGGTGGACTTCCATAAAGGCAGATGCCCTCCAAAACCAGTGGACATCCTGGGGACGGGCATCGAGATTGTGAACACCTATAAGTACCTGGGTTTGCTCCTTAATAATAAGCTGGACTGGGCAGATCATATGGAGGCCCTGTACAGGAAGGGCCACAGCAGGCTCTACCTGCTTAGGAAGCTGAGAGCCTTTGGAATCCGGGGGGCACTTCTTAGGACTTTCTTCAACTCGGTAGTGGCATCAGCCATCTTCTTTGGAGTGGCCTGCTGGGGGAGCAGTATATCAACCAGGGACAGAAATAAACTTGACAAGCTGATTAGAAGGGCCAGCTCTGTCCTGGGGAGCCCACTGGACCCAGTGCAGGTGGTGGGTGACAGAAGGATACTGTCCGTGGTGAGCTCCATGCAGAAGAAGAAGTCCCATCCCATGCATGAGACTGTGATCGCGCTGAGCAGTACTGTCAGTGACCGACTGCTCCACCCTAGGTGTGAGAAGGAGCGCTATCGGAAGTCTTTCCTCCCCACCGCGGTTAGGCTGTACAACCAACACCGACCTAAGCGGAGATCATTACACACAGAGAACTGAAATATCTCTCTGCCTGTTAAATCCCCCCCCCCCCCCTGCCATGTCCTATCTGTCTGTCTGCTATTAATGTAATGCCTCTCACCTTGGAACATTCCTGTACATGTTGTATTTGTATTTGTATCTGCTTATCTTATCTTATCTTATCTTTGCTGCTGTAACACACTGAATTTCCCCACTGTGGGACTATTAAAGGACTATTATTATTATTATTATTAAATTTGATGGTATGGACCTACCGTATATACTGGCGTATAAGACGACTTTTTAACCCCTTAAAATAATGGCTACAGTGGGGGGTCGTCTTATACGCCGGATATACGGGGGCCGCACTGTGTGAGGTGTTTTTTTCCCCGTCAGCGCGTAGAGAGCCGCTTCCTGGGACCGCCGCGCATGCGCGGCAATCCGCCTCTCACAGTCATTAGAAGAGGCTTAGTACGCGCTGACGGGGCGGCGCGCTGTATGCTAATGCAGCCGCCCCGTCACAGCGGTCGGCGTCACAGAGCTGGGGGTCACAGGCGGCACTTACAGAAGCATGTCGGATCTTCATTAATATCACAGCATGGATGCGAGGGGAAAGCTGGCGGTGCAGTAATGCCAGATTCCCCTCGCATCCATGCTGTGATATTAATGAAGAGCTTAGCTTTACCGTACATGTTTGAAACAACCTTATGTTTATAAGTGACAGTTTTGCTGCTATATACAGTACCTGCATGTCATATGCATTTGAATTAAAATTAACATGTTGAAATCAAAGCAGACTTTTTTTCATTTGGGAGAGGGGTAGTCTTATACAGTGAGTATATACCAAATTCTATATTTTTAGGGCAGAAGTTGGGGGTCGTCTTATACGCCCAGTCGTCTTATACGCCAGCATATACGGTATGTACTATGACTTGCTTAACTCACATTCTGCATCACTTTTCCATGGTATATAAAATACCACCTGTGATGCCCATTACCATTGATATGTTTAGATAAGTCTAAAATCCAGTTACAATTACATAGTCTTCTGGTAACTTGATCAATTGCAATTTTTTATTGCCAGTATGTTTTTTTCTAAATGTAAAACAAAAAAATCAAAAGTGAACCGATATAATACAATGTAAAAAAATATATGAAAGAAATGGTAGCAATATTTAATTGTTGTTATATCGGCTGATAGGTTGTAAAATCAAAGCTGAATAAATCTTGGTATCCATAAAAAAATAAATAGACATGAAAAACGTATTTTCTATATAAAAGAAGAGGTGAGACTTAAAATAAAGATCACACATGATTCTGTAAAGCATGAGCAGGTCGGTTGTGTGATACAGGACCCTGTAAGGTGCACCTTTATTAGTCAGGTGAGATAGATGAAGAGTTCAGATTAAGGCCGGGGCCCCATGTAGCGTAAACGCCACCCATTCACACATTGCAGAAAAATATCTGCAGTGGAAATGCTGCAGTTTCAAAAATTTGCATTTTATGCAAATTGCAGCATGTCAATTATACCTACGGATACGCTGGCGTTTTCTGTATAGGTATAAAGGAAGCAGAAAACCCTCAGAGGAAACTGTGGACTTTCTGTGAAAAGCGCTGCGGAAAAAAACATGATGAGTTTCCGCCGTGTTTTTCCCGCAACACTTTTCCACTGTGGCTTGCTACATGGGGCCTTAAATGGCAAAAGAATGATCTTTTTATTGTAATGGTCCTTCCAGTTGCATAGGGGTTAAACAAAGCAAAAGGCAGTTGACAGTTTTACTCCTGTTAGCTGTTACCTACACTACTACCAAGAACATAGAGAGGCTCCTGGCCACCTACCACTGGATACACATAGCTTGTCACTCCCTCTTCTGCTCAGGGTGAGGCTCCTGGCAGCTGCCCAATGGATATGTTAACTCTTTGACCCCATCTGTACCTGACAGATAACTCTTTTCCCAGTTGCCTTAAAGGGGTTGTTCAGGATTTTTTTAAAATTTTTTTAGTCAGGATGGGGGAGGTGAAAAAAACAAAAAAAAAACACATACTCACCTGTCCCTGGTGCTCCGATGTCTCCCAGGTCAGCGGTCCGGGCCTGCTTCTCCATTGTTTTTTTCCGGCAGAAGTCCCAGCCGCATGTGATCGCTTTGGCCAATCTGTGGCCTCAGCGAAGGACATAGGACGTCACAACCTGTGACTGTCCCAAGTCCTTTCCTTAGGCCACTAAGGCCAATTAGCGACCTAAGGAAAGGAGCACATACAGATAAGTGTTGTTTTGTTTTTTTCTTTCCCCTTCCCTGGCCTAATATCATATCTATCTATTCTCTGACCTGTAACTGCATTCAGGCCCTCCCCTTTCTCACTTAGGCCTCTGTCTGTCTCAAGGGTCACTTCTTGTCAGGCGCAATGTTACTCTTGGCAACAGACTCTATCTACTTACAATGTGTTATTCCCTATTATTGGTCTTAGACCTATTTGCTACTGCACACCCCACTAAGTGCTCACCGTACTTGGTGCTACTGTATCACCACTGACTATATAACTTTCCCTTACCTCCTAACTTTCAACTCGGTAGTGGCATCAGCCATCTTCTTTGGAGTGGCCTGCTGGGGGAGCAGTATATCAACCAGGGACAGAAATAAACTTGACAAGCTGATTAGAAGGGCAAGCTCTGTCCTGGGGAGCCCACTGGACCCAGTGCAGGTGGTGGGTGACAGAAGGATACTGTCCGTGGTGAGCTCCATGCAGAAGAAGAAGTCCCATCCCATGCATGAGACTGTGATCGCGCTGAGCAGTACTGTCAGTGACCGACTGCTCCACCCTAGGTGTGAGAAGGAGCGCTATCGGAAGTCTTTCCTCCCCACCGCGGTTAGGCTGTACAACCAACACCGACCTAAGCGGAGATCATTACACACAGAGAACTGAAATATCTCTCTGCCTGTTAAATCCCCCCCCCCCCCCCCCTGCCACGTCCTATCTGTCTGTCTGCTATTAATGTAATGCCTCTCACCTTGGAACATTCCTGTACATGTTGTATTTGTATTTGTATCTGCTTATCTTATCTTATCTTTGCTGCTGTAACACACTGAATTTCCCCACTGTGGGACTATTAAAGGACTATTATTATTATTATTAACTCCTAATCACATAGACGGGGCTTTCCCAAAGAACGCACAGTGCAACCATAACTATAATAATGGTGCAACAGCACCATCTACTGGATGGATGTTACCATGGTACCCAATCCAGCACTGTTTACATACTAGAGTTAGTCTCGTTTCCTTATCTATCTCTGATGCTGCTCAGAAAGCCACTAATGCTTCCCAGAGCTGCAAGAACAAAAAACAACAACAAAGAAACAGTGCTGCCTTAATGGCAGTACAAACACAGATGAAAAAATATATACATAAAATATAAAAATTAGCAATCATCGTAATTGTAATGATAAAGGTTACTTATGTTAATTATACTGTAAAGTAAAGGTTACTTATGCTGTACGGTGAATGCCAAAATAATTTAAATGTTAAGAAAAATGCCAGAATTGATTTTTTTTTATCCCCCTGAATGAGTTAATGAACATAGTCAATAAGTTATGAGCACCCCAAAATTGAATGCATCTCATCCTGTGAAAAATACGTTTTTATATGGTTATATCAATGGAAAAGAAAACTTAAACTGTAGCTTGTACAGTACACAGACAAAACTGGCTGTGGCAGAGGAATGTACATGGAATGTATAAGCTGTGCCCATGTACATCACGGTACACCCAAGATTTAGAGGTTACAAGGGAAAAGTCAACAGTCCCTATCATAGGAATGTGTAAAAATAGTGTGGGATTTGGTGTATCCAATATACTCCACATAGCTTATATAGTCACTTTTCACTATCTGCTGCATATACGTATCTGGAAAACAACCTGATGCACAAAATGCTCACTTCATCCCTTAATAAATTTCTTGAGGGGTGCAGTTTCCAAAATGAGGTCACTTCTTGATACTTTTCACTGCAATGGCACCTTAGGAGCTCTGCAAATGTGTTATGGCACCTTTAAAATGATTCTAGCAAAATCTTCCCTACAAAAGCCTAATGGTGCTTCTCCGCTTCTGTGCCCTGCCATGTGCCCAAACAACAGCTTACATCTACATGTGGGAATGTGCAAATTTTGGGGCTAAAATAAATAATTTTTAGAAAATATTGAAATTTCTAAATTTCAATGCCATTTTGTTTTAATTTCTGTGAAACACTTAAAAGGTTAACAAACTATCCAAATGTTTTGAATGTTTTGAGAGATGCCGTTTTTAAAATAGAGTTGTTTATGGGAGGTTTCTAATATATAGGCTTATAGGCACTCAACAAGTGTACTGCGCGTATACTCGTTGAGACACTTGCTGCTGCTGAAGCAGCGAAGAGGATGACGAGGAGCTGTCATTTGCATAGAGAGGGGCGTGAAAGAAAGGGTCAGGAGGTGGCATGAAGGGTATAATGCTGCTGTGCTCAGAGCACAGGGGGATCGCCTCTTGCACTCTGTGAGCTTCATTAGCATAGCCCAAAAAAACTAAATAATTCAAAAATGGCTGGGAGCAAGAAAGGAAGAAAGGTAGGACTAAAATAGCCTTTCTAAAGTGTGTTTATTTAAATGGAGTCTGACACCAGGGTGAAGCATATTAAACCAGCAAAATAGTCAGATTTCACCTGAATGTAATGCTTTTTCCCCCTCATGAAAATCTGTTTTGCAGAGATATTCATTTATTTCACAATATATTTTTAGGGCCGGTTCACATCTGCATTTGGTTTCCGTTCGGGGAGTCCGCTTGGGGACCCCCCGAACGGAAACCTATACGCATAGAAAAGCGGTTTAGGTAAGGAAACCTGTGGACCCCATAGACTATAATGGGGTCTGTGTGGTTTCCGCTCAGTTTCAGCACGAAACATGCGGAGCAGCAGCACTTTCCTCTCCGCATGTTTTGTGCTGAAACCGAGCGAAAACCACACAGACCCCATTATAGTCTATGGGGTCTGCAGGTTTCCTAACGTAAACCGCTTTTCTATGCGTATAGGTTTCCGTTCGGGGAGTCCCCAAGCGGACTCCCCCGAATGGAAACAGAACGCAGATGTGAACCGGCCCTTAGAGTGACAGAACCAAGTGAGATTTCAGTTTAGCTGACCTGACCTTCAAAGAAGGGAGGGGGGGAAGTAGGGCAGGAATGGAAGCACAAATTTTCATGTGGAAAAAGGCAATACATTTCGGTGAGCCTGAGCCTAACTGTGTTACTGGTTTAATATACTTCACCCTGGTAAAATTTCTTTAACTTAATTTTAGGCCATGTCATTAGATACGTCTATTATTTCTTCCATTTATTTTATAACTTGTCTCTGTTTCTGTCCTGGGGTCCTATCTGTAGTGTGCTGTCCTGCCTTGAACTAGAGCCTCGAATTATTGGATTGCAGTTTGATTGTGAAGATGGGGCCCAGTAAGGAAGGATACTGGTTGGCCTGCTTCTGCACCCTGATGTCCCCTCAGCCACCCAGTATCTCTACAGTGTATAAAAATAAACTGGGTAATATGCTGTAAAATGAGTGTAATGTGCCATGTCTGGGTGAACTGGGGGCTCACCTTGCTTAGAGACCCACTTGGGGATTCACCTGTTTTCCTGTAGGACAGTCTGAGCCTGGGTGTAAAGTAGTGCTATACTTATTCACCATCTTGATGCACAACACAGTTCCACTGTTTTATTGCTCAATACACAATCTGCTGAACATAATCCCAACAGAGAGGGAAGGGGGGAAAGCCAGGGAGAAGGGAAGCTCATGCAATGTCCTGTTCATCTGGGAGAGTGAAATGGAAGAAGAAAGATAACCAGGGTTCAGTGTATGAGACAAGCGAGATATAAACAGCAGGATCATGTGGGCCTGGTTTACAAAGGCATTATAGATAAAGTACATTAGTAAGTAGAGATGAGCTTCCTTGTGGCTTCCGGCACTCTCCTGGTAATGTCATGCTCCTGGGGTCACCACTGAGGCATATCATTGGGCAACAAGCAATCACAAGGTCACATTGTCATGATGTCATGACTCTCGGCGTGCCCATGTCACTTCTGAGGCCCAATTGCAGGCCTCAGCGCTGACCGCAGGGCACATGATGTCACTGATGAGAGAGAGAGAGAGAGAGCACTGTGAGGAGGCCCAAAGAGTTAACAGAAGATGTGTATGAATGTTTTTTTTTTTTTTTTTTTTTTTTTTTTACACCTCCCCTGGGCCTCCACTGACTGTGCTTGCCTTAGAGAGCAAGAAATTGCATAAACAGGTTTCTATTAGCCCTGAGAGTGTTCTACACTATTATTATTTTAAGTTGTGGTTTGTATCAAACTTGTTTCACACAAAACTTGGACCCAAGCCACAGAAATCCAAATGAAATGAAACCTTAGAGGCAGTGGCGTAACTAGGAATGGCTGGGCACCAAGGTGAACATTTGACATGGGGCCGAACTGCCGCCCCCAACCCCCTCCCCCCCCGCACATTCCTGTGCACACTATTATGCGCCATAGTGACCGATACACACACTATTATGCCCCATAGTGGCCCCTGCGCACAGTATTATGCCCCATAGTGGCCCCTGCACACAGTATTATGCCCCACAGTGGCCCCTGCATGCGGTATTATGCCCCATTATGGACCACCCATGAACAATTATTATACTCTCCCAGAGTATAATGATCGGAGGCCCAGGGGAGGATACAAACAAAAAAACAATGTTATTTACCTATCTCTGGCTCCGGCGCACTCCTCATGTGATGCTCATTCAAACTCACTTGTGACAAATAACAGGTGTGGACAATATAAAAATCACACCTAAGACCAGATAAAAAGAAGAGAAGTTGACTCAATCTTTACATTGTATGGCTGTGTGTGCCACACTAAGCACGGAGAACAAGTCTGTTGAGAACCAAAATTGTGGAAAAATATGAAAAATCTCAAGGTTACAAGTCCATCTCCAGAAATCTTGAGGTACCTTTGGCCACGATGTTCAACATAATAAAGACGTTTACAACCCATGGCACTGTAACTAATCTCCATGGACGTGGGAAGAAGAGATAAATTGATGAAAGGTTGCAACTCAGGATAGTCCGGATGGTGGATAAGCAGACCCAATCAAGTTCCAAAGAAATTCAAGCTGTCCTGCAGGCTCAGGTTGGATCAGTGTCTGCGCGAGCTATCCGTCAAAATTTGAATGAAATGAAACACAATGGCAGGAGACCCAGGAGGACCCCACTGTTGACACAGAGACATAAAACACCTAGATTGCAGTTTTCTAAAATGTATGTGAGTAAGCCAACATGCTTCTGGGAAAACATCTTGTGGAAAGATGAGACCAAGATAGAGCTTTTTGGTAAAGCACATCATTCTACTGTTTACCGAAAACGGAATGAGGCCTACAAAGAACAGAACACAGTACCAGCAGTCAAATATGGTGGAAGTTCAAAGATGTTTTGGGATTGTTTTGCTGCCTCTGGCACTGGGTGTAAGGCATCATGAAATCTGAAGATTACTGGATTTTGAGTCGCAATGTAGGGCCCAGAGTCAGAAAGCTGGGATTGTGTCCTAGGTCATGGGCCTTCCAGCAGGATAATGACCCCAAACATACTTCAGAAATGGATGGAAACAAAGTGCTGGAGACCTCTGAAATGGCTAGCAATGAGTCCAGATCTAAATCCAATTGAACACCTGTGGAGAGATCTTAAAATTGCTGTTGGGAGAAGGCACCCTTCAAATATGAGAGACCTGGAGCAGTTTGCAAAAGAAGGGTGGTCCAAAATTCCAGTTGAGATGGTCATAGAAGTGATTCATTTCAGTTATTTTTTCCAAAGGGGGTGCAACTAAATATTAAGTTGAGGGTGCCAGTAATTTTGTCCGGACCATTTCTATAATTTATATTGTTCTATTATATAAATGATTATATTATATATAACTCCTCATTATATTACATCATTTTTACCTTTATTTTCTCTGTTTTTTGTGTTGTTCCAATACACACAAAGGAAACAATCGTGTATAACAAAACGTGTAATTACAATAATTTTCTGTGAGAAATACTTCATTTTCAGGGGTGCCAACACTTACGACCATGACTGTATATTACATATCATAAATAAATATAACATGAATAGATAGGTCGGAAATCCTACAACATTGTCACATTAAGAAATGACTGCATTTCTAATCTATTATTTGCAGAGATTTGCTGACAATGCTCTATAGGCAGTGCTGCCTGATATAACAGAGTCTCTGAAGTGAAATGCTAAACTGTACAATCTAGTACATGAAAGGCAAACAAAAACCTTTCACAATTATTAAAGTAAGTGTTCTAGAAACATGGACTGCTTGATTTTCCATGTAGAAAATGTACTGGTGGGTATTTGCTGTGTAGTAAACCTTTTGTTTGGTACACAAAAAGTTAGACTTTTATGATGTGGCATTTCCAAGACAGCTGTTTTCATTTTAGAAATTTACAAAAGAGATCATGGCTAAAAGTCTATGCTGTGGATAGTTTTTTTTCCTATTTTAAAAGCGTCAGAAAAATAAAAAAATTAAAAAAAAACGTATTAGCAGAGATTGCACAAGTATACAAAATAACGCTAACTAAATATTTCAATTAACCGAACTTTCAGATATAGAAATATAGTGAAACATTTGGAAATTATATGGGATAAATCTTTCCCGACTGTACTAATGACAACCAGATTTTCCCTTGATCAACTCTTCATATCTTTTAACATATTCATCATTTCTTTCGGAATTGACATCTTTCTTAATGTACCTAGTGTCATAACTCCACATGTTGTTGGCCTCTGCTGCTGGCAAAATACCATTCTTTAATCTTAAGGTTACCAATAACTAAAATTAGTTAATGTTTGATCACAATACATAACATTGCTTTGCTGACATATTGAAATATTTCTTGCCAAGGACACAAAACAAAGGGCACAAAGAGGAGGCAGATCCATTTTTGTTAACTTATGGACAATTCCTATTTGGAAAGAATATTCAAGATGGTATGCCAACACTGAAGAAATGCCACTTTCAGATAATTTAGTATCTTATTTACTCTAGTAGTATCATTGTTAACAGAAAACGCAATAGAACATTTTGTTAGAACATCATGTTATAGCATTCGTATGCATAATGCATTTAATTTTGATAGAAAAGACTTTACGGAAGCTATGATGGTGGTCTTGATGGTTCTGACGGAAGTCATGACTGAGATTTATCATACTGCAAGTGTTACAGAATGACGTGTTCCAGGCTAACAATTAACTGCCATCGCTAAGTTATTATTTTTGTTATATATTAGGTTGGAGCCCTACTTATACAAGCTTACAAACTATCAGCACGCATCTTTCCTGCCAGACTCAGATTGTCCCTTAATTTTGACAAGGAACAAGTGAGGAGAATTACTAAGAAGTAAACAGAGTTGCTCAACAGTTGCTCTACAGCTTCATTAAAGGGAGTCTACAAATCTACAAAAGTAACATACATGACAAAGGTGTGTTGTTTATCACTGTAATGTGTTCTGTAATGTGGTGGTGACAGTTGAATATTCTTGGGAGAGGTAGTAGCCTCCCTTTAAAGGGGTTGTCCTGTTATGGAGACATCCCTTATCCATTGGACAGGAGATAACTGCAAGCGCACTACAGTCTTGGTAGCCCCATAGAAATGAATGGAGCACTGGTCACACAAGCGCTATGGTGCGCCATTCACAAGGAGGCCTTAGTGGGACTTTCAGTCCCCCGTCCTCCTGATCACTGGGCCCCCGGTGATTGGACACTTATCCCCTTTCCTGTGGATAGGAGATAAGTGTCCATAATGGGCAACCCCTTTAGACCCTTAAGGACAAAGCCATTTTTGTTTTTGCATTTTCGTTTTTCCCTCCCCACATTCCAAGAGCCATAACTTTTTCATTTTTCAGTTCACAGACTCACATGATGGCTTATTGTTACGAAACAGATTGTACTTTGTAATGGCACCATTCAATATCCTGTACAATGTACTGGGAAGCTGGAAAAAATTTCAGAATGAGGTGCAATTGGAGAAAAAAATGCATTTGTGCAAATTTCATATGGGTTTAATTTTTACGGCGTTCACTGTATGGTAAACATGTTACATGTATTCTGCGGGTCAGTACGAACACGGCGATACCAAATTTATATAGTATTTGTAATGTTTTGATACCTTTTAAAAAATGAAAAACTTCGCAAAATTGAAAAAAAAAATTTTGTGTCGCCATATTGTGACACCTGTAACTTTTTCATATTTACATGTATGGAGCTGGGTATGGTGTCTTTTTATGCGGGACTAGATGATGTTTTTACTGATACCATTTGAGGAAAGATCTGATGGTTTGATCACTTTTTATTAAATTTTTTATAGGAGGCAAAGTGTTGAAAAAAACGCTATTTGACTATGCCTACGCCGTTGACCATATGAGATAAATATTTTAATAGTTCAGGCATTTTGGAGCAGGGGGATATCTAATGTGTTTATGCTTACTTTTGTTTATTTACTTTTATATCTGATCTAGGGAAAGGGGGGTGATTTGAACTTTTATGTTTTATTTTTTTTTATACTTTTAAAATATTTTTTTTTCTTCTTTTACTTTTATGATGAGACCCCCTAGGGACCTTGAAACCTAGGGGATCTGATCGGTCATACTATTCCCTGCAATAACTCCTGAGCTCTCTCCATACACCCCTTCACACCCAATCACGTACATGTACGTGATATAGGGTTAAGGAGTTAAGGACCAATGTAGAAGTTTGAAAACCTATACAGAGATCAAAAAAGATTTCTAGTCCCCGTAGGTTCACAATATTCACTGAAGAAAGCGAATTGGGGACACTAATATACAATATAAAACTTATATATATATAAAAGTATATAAAATATACAGAACATTATAGATAAAACAAAAACAAAAAAATGTTTCCTTAAAGGGGTATTCCCATGAACATAATCGTGTTAATATTTGTAGATAATGCAAAGCTAAAGATTTTTGCAAATATAAGTAGCTAAAAATTCTGCAGAGTTTTAAAGATTTTCTCTAACCATCTTAGTGGTGACGGTCTGTTGTCTTGATCGGTTGCCAATGGATACGACCACAAATGCAGAAACTTTCTATGGTCTGGAACTTGTCAGGAACCCAACCATGATTTTCTTATTGTAACTGGGTTATCAGGCAGGGACACTACATGTATCAGAAGATATCCCAGAAACAATAAGGCAAATCATGGCTGATTCTCCGACCTTAGAAAGTTCCTGCATTCATGGTCGTATCCACTGTCAACCGAACAAGACAACAACTCGTGACCACAAGATATTTAGAGAAAATCTTTAAAACTCTGCAAAATGTTTAATTACTTATATTTGCAAAAATGTTTAATTTTTACTTATCTACAAATTTAAAAATGGTTATGTTCGTGGGAATACCCCTTTATTACCGCCTGGTCACAACTGAGAGACGATGATTATAGCTCTCATCCTCAATCTACCTGGACTCCCTCAACCAAATGTGCATGCCAGTTAGACCTCTGAAGCAGCAACCCATATATTGTGATGTATACAATCTTATAGGAACAATGTATCCCCTCCTGTCCTGAGGCCACTGGCCTAATGCCACACCAACAGAACTGTGAAAGGAGACAAAGCCCAATGCAAATGGGTATGAGTCACTTCAGCGCTGAAATTGACATATGCAACTGACCAAACTGCCAAACTGGATAACCCTACACTCTATTAGATTTATCAGGGGCTCTCAAAGTAGCAGACAAATAGTAGTAAGAACCGCTGTTTTTAACGCATTAGCGATAAGTGGTGGTAGCGTGACCGCTCTTATCCCCTTTCCTGTGGTTAGGGGATAAGTGTCCATAATGGGACAACCCCTTTAAGGATCAATGTAGAAGTTTGAAAACCTACATAGGACAAGCCCTTTAAAAGGTTACTAAACTTAGAAATATTGCAAAAAAATAAAAATTCCAGCCCTTCCTCTCCTGATATCTTCATTTCCCTTGATGGTATTTTATGTCTTATTACAATTAAAACTGACAAATATATAATGAAAACTTCTCTATGTGTCTCAGTAGATTCTCAATTTCACTGCCTTGTGTTTGGCATTAAGTCAATTAGCTGGAACAGAGTCTCTCTGCTGTAGGCTGCCTGCAGTGGAGCAAAAAACATTAAGCCCTGCCCCTTTGTAAATCACTACCCCCTCATTCTCTAACTGAAGATGGAGCTGATCGACAGAACATTAGCCCTATTGTTTTCTGCTCTATTGCTAAAAGATGGTTTGTTTCAGGAAAATGCTGCCAACTGACAATCAATGTACGCAAGATCGTATCCTGTTACTTTATCATTAATTTCTAGGTTTAGAGTTCTGTGTCAAGGACATTGATAAATATATTTTAGGGTAAAGTTCTGTAATTTTTATGCTACTTATGCTGTATGAGGCATAGAAGACACAAAATGCACTATTTTGCCAGAAGACTAAATCTGGCCTCACACTTCAGTTTGTGAAGCAAAGGAAATCACTATAATGGTACATTAAGTATGTAACTAGAGAGGTTAGCAGTGATCCTGTAGGAAGTATGGATTTTCTTTTAATTATAGACAGCCTGGTCTTTATAACTGTTCATAGCACACAATATTGTGATATTTACAAATATGAAAAATTAACTTTGAAGATGATAAAAGTGCTAATGTAAAAGCAGAAAGAATGTGTTTAAATTTTATGTAGTTTAGTCAATGTGACCCATAAGGCATATGTTGAAACACAAAGGGACCTGCATTGAAGCATAATCCATAGTAAAAGTTGTTGAAATGTAATACTTTTATGAGCACATGGCTTGATAATAAGCAGATGACCACTGCCAAGACAAATAAAAGTGCAGTTAATTCTGCATATTCCAATGGTTAGCAAAAGTAAAACTGTCTTAGACTCAAAAAATAAAATTCTTTTCAAGAAATATTTCACTTTCATAGTAACATGGTAAGATTGAAGAAAGCCCACTTATTTTATCCTACAGTGTGGATCCAGAAGAAGGCACAAAAATCCATATGAGGCAGCCATTAATCTTTTAAAAAAAAAAGTAATAAAAAAACACTAACCTAGTGTAGAAACCTTTCCTCTAGACCAGGGGTAGGCAACCTTTTTTGTTCGGCGTGCCGATTTCGATTAAAAAAATCAAAGTTGAGGTACTCGGAGTGCCGGTCAATAATTGTAAGTCTGAAGACCCCTGCACACGGTATTATGTCACATAGCAGCCCTTGCACATGGTATTATGTCCCATAGTGGCCCCTGCACACGGTATTATGTCCTATAACGGCCCCTGTACACGGTATTATGCCCCATAGCGGCCCCTGCACACGGTATTATGCCCCATAGCGACCCCTGCACACAGTATTATCCTCCATAGCGGCCCCTGCACACAGTATTATCCTCCATAGTGGCCCCTGCACACAGTATTATCCTCCATAGTGGCCCCTGCACACAGTATTATCCTCTATAGTGGCCCATGTACATAGTATTATCCTCCATAGTGGCCCCTGCACACGGTATAATATTCTAACTTTTATAATATTCCAATTGTCACCATTCACTAGCTATTATTATCCTGTGGGGTCTCTTCAGACCCCAGAGTATAATAAGCAAAGGGCCAAGAGAGGTGACAAACATAAAAAACAATGTTAGGGTAGGTTCACATGTCAGTTGCATCATCATCAGTTTTTTTGTCCCTTAGTCATTACAACTGATTCCAAAACTGATGCGAAAATGCATCAGTTGTCATCAGGCTTTGATGGGCTGCCGAGGCCAATAGAGTAAGGGTATTCAACTACTTTTAGTAAATTTCCATTAACCGGGATCCGCCATCAAGTAAAGGTCCAAGCTGAACACGTCCACTATTTATGGTATTTTTTGGACAAAAAGACATGTCTGACTATAAGACGCACCCCAGGTTTAAACAAGAAAAATAAGGATTAGATCGGGGGCGACTAACGTGGCATTACACTGTGTGGGATGACTAACATAGCATTATACCGTGCAGGGGGCACTAACGTGGCATTATACTGTGTAGGGGGCACTAACATGACATTACATGGTGTGGGGGGCAACTAATGTGGCATTATACTGTAGGGGGGCATTAAGGAACATTATATTGTGGGTACTGACATTAGTGATCCCATTATTGTTTCTCCTCAGTATGCGCCTTAGCAGGGCTGTTTTAACACATTGGTGGGTTCAGTGCAATGGTTTCATAGGTGAGCCCCCATATCACCACCAGTTAGGAATACCCGACTTGCACAAATTATAATGTCCCATTAGAGGCCCTAATACAATATAATGCTTCCCTAGTGGCGCCTTACACTATAATGTCCCCCTCCAGCTATCCCCACAGTTAATGTCCCCATCTATCTGTCCCCAGTTTAATCCTGTGCATGCAAATTAAATAGGAGCTTACATAAGAATAGAATTTTCTATCCCCCTATAAAAAACTATAGAAAACGTTACATTTTGACAGTTTGTAGGTAGGTGTATGAGGGATAAAAAAATGCGTCTTAGAAATGAAGGACAATTACTATTTGGATATTTTTCATATGAACCACACCATTGACCCTGTTGCGGTGAAAACACAGTCACCTGGTTATTGTTATACAGTGGATATATTTCTCATGTTCTGTATAGCACTTATATCTGATATGTTATGCCATTTTATTTAACGTGATACTATGCTGCTTACCTCCAGAAATGTACTATGTTGCTAGCTAGAGGTACGCTTATATAGTGTATTGCTACTTTAAGAAGACTTTTCTACTTGTGTTACATACTGTGTAGAGTACACCTCAGTTGCAGACTGTTTTTTAAGCACTGAGTTGGCACTAGTGCAGTTTATAAAATCATGTACAGTAGCTGTGTTTTGTTGTAATGTGAGATGAAACTGGCATCAGTAGTAGATTATAATATGGCCTTTTTGGGTGGCCATGGGCCCTCCAGGAATCTCTGGCCCCTAGTGGCCAGCAAAAAATGCCATAATATAAGTTGTGGTTTTAGGCAGCCTTGGTCCATGTCACTTCCTGCAGCCATTTTAGTTTTTTTAGCTTTGTGACTGGACTTACAAGACACCTTGGGCTTGTGAAGGCATCAGTTTTTGACCAGCAGTTAACCTCAGGAAAGACACCAACAGGACAGCATCATACCACTACTAAGCCATTACAGTATTGTGTCATCGTCGCTGTTCTTGGGTCAAATAAACCCACATTGATTCCTATCATCGTGTCTACGTTTGAATCCATCTAACCTGAGCTCCTGCCGCTCCGGTCTGCTCCACTGCTAGGATACGAAGGTAGGAAAGTCACACAGCCGCTATCAGTTACACCTTCATTCACCTTCATGTGGGGACAGAACAGTCAAAAACTGCCTTAAAGCTCTATACCCCAGATAGAGATTCCCTCAGAGTCCAGCACCACACTCAGGAATCTCCCTAGCAACAGTCCCACATGCAACAAATCTGCCTGGCTACAGCACATGTCTGGACAAGCCTAAGGGGAAGCACTGTGTGTCTGCGATATCTATACACCTGCCTGGGAGTCCTCCACAACTCGCCAAGCCATTTTCCACGTCCTATATGAACTCTTGCTCGCATAATAGAAGAACTGTTTATGCACGCGGGGTTTCCCTCAAACCATACCCCTTATAGAGACTCGCCGTTTATGACCTTACATTGCCACGGACACCCTGACCCCAAAACCCCGCAATTCACTTAAAACACCTTAGAAATCTTATCAAGGTGTCCTATTGGAGCTGTGCTGCAATTTTCAGCCCCCAATTCAAAAGTTCATTTTCTTAAAGAGACAGTACACCTTAAATCAAAATGGCCAAAAAGGACCTTGTACAGTTCCCTAGTGTTGAAATAAAGCAAATGCAACCTGATACTGATCATTATGAAGAACAGGAAGCAGAACTCACACTCCCATCAGACCAAGTTGCGCAACCAAGACGCTCTTTCAAACCGACAATAAAGGTCATTGAAGCTTACAAGTTGGCGTTGGTCAGTTGAACACAACTCATGAAAGATACAAGAGACTGTCCACAAGGTATATAACCTTTCTAAAAGACTCTAAAGTTGATAAAGTCCTATCAGAATTGAACAAGGCAGAATCAGTAGACAGAGAAAGAGACACCATGGTGCAGGACGTTAAAGATAAAGCGGAAATCTGTATCTCTCATTTGCAAGAAACTAGATCACACAGATCAAATTCATCTAAACGTTCCTGTCGGTCATACAGATCTTTGCGCTCGAGAAGCTCAACCCTGAGCGACAGAATACTAGAGGCCCGCATAAATGCAGAGCAATCCAAAGTAAGACGTTCCTTCATTGAAAAAAGAAGCTCTTGCAAGAACAGAAGCAGGGGTTAAGAGAGCAGAAGCAGAGGCTCGGAAACAGAGATGGAAGAGGAAATTGCGTTAGCTAAAGTAAGACTACTTGAGCAAGCATTGAGCCAAGGTCTCGATCCCATCTGCTTGCCACCACAGGAAACAGACGATCCAATTCATCGCACCAGTGACTATGTGCTGAAACAACTATCTTCGCCACCCCGTTTCCAGGACTGTCCAAGCCGACAACGCCAAAATCTCCAAGTCAGCTCTACCTGCGGTGCCAGCGCCACCCACAGCACCCGAACAAGCTAATAACCTTAACCCGGATGTGCCCTCTCAAGGACAGTTATTACAACAAGATCGCTATCAGGTGTTTTCTGGCCTACCTCCACATCTCAAGCAGCAGTCGTCAGAATCTACAGAGGCTAAACCACGGCTCAACCCTGCAGCAACATCATTCTACCCGAGAGCATCTCACCATTTCACGCCAGGCGGCCCATATGCTCAAGGGGCATCACAAGTTGTCATGGCTACAAGCAGTGAGAAATCAGATATGTCTGAGTTCGCCAGGTTTATGGTGAGTAGAGAGCTAATCAACACCAGCCTCTCAAAATTTGATGACCGTGCGGAGAGCTGCAGAGCTTGGAAAGCAACCTTCAAGGCCGCCATTGCCAACCTCAACCTTACTGCAGAGCAGGAGCTTGACCTCATGATCAAATGGCTGGGCCCAGGCTCTACAAATCGTATCAAGAGCCTCAGAACTGCTCTTGCTGCTGCTTGGCATAGACTCGAACGTACCTTTGGCAGTGATGAAGCAATAGAGAAAGCCCTGTTCAAGAGACTACAGAACGTCCCGAAGATCAATCTCAAGGAAGTCCAAAAGCTTCAGGACTTAAGTGATCTGCTCATGGAATTGGAGCTTGCCAAAAGAGACCCTCGTCTGCCTGGGCTGTGCTACCTGGCTACTGCCCACGGAGTGAACCCAATTGTCGTGAAGCTACCATACAGTCTGCAAGAGAAGTGGGCAGCATCAGTCTCAAGGAACAAAAGAGCGCATGACGTCACCTTTCCCCCATTTATTCATTTCTGCAGATTCATTGATGAACAGTCCCAGATGAGGAATGACCCCAGCCTTGACTTCCTGGAATTCAACACTACAGCTTCAGCGACATCATCATCAAGGTATGAAAGCGTCATGCATAAAACCACAGACTTTAAGAGCAGTGTGAGTGTTAGAAAGACTGACCTACCTGCAGTACCCACAGGTAAACAGTACACTACCTCATCAGGAGACAAGTCCTTCAATCGTGAAAGTCCCATTCATAAAAAAACACACTCACTGAACAAATGCAGAGGGTTTAGATCCAAAACCATACAGGAGCGCAAGAAAGTCCTCACCGAGCTTGGGGTATGTTTTAGATGCTGCGCTTCATTGAAGCACATGGCCAAGGACTGTAAATCTGTCATCAAGTGTGAGGAGTGTCATAGTGAAAGACACACCTCAGCTATGCACCCATCTCCAGAGATTCACCGGCTGCAGTCGCCATTAGTCCTGCTCCAAGTCATGGCGGGGAGCCCCAGAATCATGCTAACACCGCCACAGCGGTTTCCTGCTCATGCTTGGACGTATGTGGGGAGAGCCAGAGTGAGAAATGTTGTGCCCGGATATGCCTAATTAAGGTCTACCCAGAGGGACTACCAGAAAAGGCAGTAAAAATATATGTCATCATTGATGACCAAAGCAACCGGTCCCTAGCAGGACCTAAATTCTTTGAAGCCTTTGGAATCAAAGGACCATCAGAACCCTACACCTTAAACACCTGCTCAGGCCGCATAGAGACTAGTGGCAGAAGGGCACAAGAATTCATCGCTTCTCCTATCAATGGGGATACAGAAATACCCCTACCAACGCTGATCGAATGTTACCAAATACCTAATCATAGGGATGAGATTTCTACCCCAGAGGCTGCATTTCACCAACCACACCTAAGGCACCTGGCCAACGTTATCCCACCTATGGACATCAACACCGAGATTCTACTCCTGCTCGGCAGAGACAATCTAAGGGTACACAAGGTGCGTCAACAGTATAATGGTCCTGACTATGCGCCATATTCCCAGAGACTGGACTTGGGATGGGTAGTGTGACAACTTGGGGAATTAGTCTCAAAATGGCGGCAGACTCCTGGTCCGGACAGCGGTGGTTCGTGGTACTGGGCGCCGGAAAGATAGCGTTCAGACGGTCCAAGTGTAAAATAAAACTGGCTTTATTCAGCTTAACTGCAACATAACAACAAACATCTAGGCCACAGTTAGGGCACTAACTCACTCCTTGAGCCCCTAACTAGTCTGACTACTGCTCAGCTCCAGCAACAGTCCCCTGTGGACCCCAGCCCTTCTGGGACAGAGCGTCTCTCTCTGTCCTTAGCTGGGCCACCATCTCCTGCTCCCTGCAGGATACTCCAGCCTTCTGTATTTACGCGCCCCACCCAAAGGTGTGGCTGAGGGCCTTTTCAGGGCTGGCCTGGGTCGCTCCCTAGTGCCCTCTAGGTTCACATACTCACAGTAGTCATAGGAAATGTGTGCTTGGATCAACCAGGAATTGACTCCTTCAAGACTTACGTGCATGTAGATGGACGCACAACTTGCATTAAGCCGTGTCATCATCACTATGAGGTGAGAGAGAAATCTCCAGACCTCATACAGCCACCTGACATCATTTCTACTCCCTTTGCCGACAACTTGGGGAGATCAGTCTTTCACACAACCAAGGATGAAGATAAATTAGCTTTGTCAGTAGAGGACAGAGAATTTGTCAAGATAATGGACAGTGAGTTCCACTGCGCCCAAGAACTTTAGTGATTCTCCTTTTCGCCAGCCATCTAGATCATTTTCTGTGGTATGTGATTAACACAAACCCATAGCAAGTAGTAGAGCATACAATTTAGATTTAGCTGCTATTGAGTTTCCAGAAGTAGCATTTCCTTCTTCGGAAGCCTCCTCCAAAACTAGACAGAAATCCACAGACTCCATTCCTCCCAGCCGCAATACTCTGTCTAGTTTGCAAGCTGCAGACTTCCAACTTGAAGATTTGCCTACCAGTCAAGGAGGATCTTATGGTGCTTGTAGTGCTTTGCGGAGGACAAAGAAGGCACGGCCAGCATCCCTGAAGAAGAAGGCTGGAAGTGCTAAGAAACAAGTAGACGCTGTTAACACTAATGACTCGAAAGACCCCAGTCAAGCAATATCTGGAGAGTCACAGGTAGCAGAGGTGGATAGAAATGTGCAGGAGCAACTTGCTCCTTCCCCTCTTTCTCCTCCTGAAACAGATGTCAACTTACCAGTAGTTGGGAAAGAGGAAACTTCACCCCCACCAGAGTTGTCCCAGAATGATTCCCAGTTTGGTATTGCTGTAAGTTCTCCTCCAGTTGAGATATACCAAACGCAAGCAATAGGAAGGTTGTCCCCACCTATACCTAACCACCAAAAAATTGAAGTGGCCGCAAGAAGCCCTGAATTACCAAAAAACCCTGCAGTGATCGAGCAATCAGTGAGGCTGGAGATCGATTATTCTGAGGAGGCACGGGAGGGTAAGCCTCCCACAAGGAAAGGCAAGAAACCCGTGGGCAAAATGCCATTGCGGATACCAAAGCCCAAGAAGACTGGAAAATGCTCTCCGATCCATTATATAGTCCAGACGCAGTCCATGTACCTCATGTTTGAGGCATCCCAGAATAGCCCAGGAAAAGCACTAGCCATACTGACTCTAGCTAGTCTCCTTACTCAAAAAACTGAGACTATGATAATGCCTAGTGGAGAATTTACTCAGGCAAACATCTACCAGAAACACTGGAAACGTGTACAATACCTAACGGATTACTTCTGGAACAGGTGGCGAAAGGAGTATCTAGTGGTTCTTCAAGGAAGAAGAAAATGGCAACACCACAAACCAACTTGAAAGAAGGAGACCTCATGTTTATGAAGGAGCAACAAACCAAACGGATTGACTGGCCTATGGGACTAATTACAAAGGTTCTTCCTAGCAAAGATGGCAAGGTCCGGAAGGTGGAGTTGACGATCTCCAGAAAGGGTGAGCCTAAACGTTCCCAAGGCCAATTAATGAACTCATTCTGATACTACCCATCGAGAACGTCCCTGCAGAATGAACAGGACTGAATTTGAATTTCGTGGGTCTTCTCCATTCCAAGATGGAAACAGTACAATGTTATAATGTTTTCTGTCGCATTCCAACATTTTCTTTTTTACAGGTTGTTATATATATTTTATGGACACTTGTCATAGTGAAATTCACAAAGGGAATTTCAGACAGGGAGTGTGCTGTTCTCTTCATATTTGTTAGATATGTCTTGTATTACCTATTCCTTTCCATGTTGTTTCTATGCAGTCTTTGTTGCTGCCATCTGCTGGCCAGAATTTGCATGCCGCACACCTTGTTCTTATAAAGTTTTTCTCTCTGGGCGTGGTTTTAGGCAGCCTTGGTCCATGTCACTTCTTGCAGCCATTTAAGTTTATCTTAGCTGTGTGACTGAACTTACAAGACACCTTGGGCTTGTGAAGGCATCAGTTTTTGACCAGCAGTTAACCTCAGGAAAGACACCAACAGGACAGCATCATACCACTACTAAGCCATTACAGTACTGTATCATCACTTGTTGCTGTTCTTGGGTCAAATAAACCCACGTTGATTCCTATCATCAAGTCTACGTTTGAATCCATCTAACCTGAGCTCCTGCCGGTCCGGTCTGCTCCACTGCTTGGATACGAAGGTAGGAAAGTCACACAGCTCTTCTCAGTTACACTTTCATTCGTCTTCATGTGGGGACAGAACACACATCATTACGCCAGCGACTTCAGTCATAGGCCATAAGAGCCCCGGAGAGGATTCTCAGAACTGTCAGAAGCCCAGGAGAGGTGAGTATAAGTATTTCTTATTTTTAGTCACCTCCCCTGGGCAGGCATCTATTGGAAAGGGGTCCAGCGACATGCCGGGCCGCTTTCCATTAACAATATGTATAGCGATTGGGTAACCAGGCTTTTCCCGACTGCTATCATGGTGGTACGGAGCCATAGCCACCTCCAGCTGGCCGCAGGCACCAAACCCCTCCGGGCCTGGTGAGTGAAACTAGCCATCAAGATATGCTGCTCCAGGGCTCAGATATGGTTTTTCAGTTATTCAGATATTCTTTGGCTCAGATAGAGGAGCCAAAGAACCTCCAGTCTTCACTGTAGTTGGGAGTCTGTCTCAAATGGCAGTAAAAGTATGGGCTGCATGGTGGCTCAGTGGTTAGCACTGTCATTAGGACCACTTTAACCATAGGGAAAAAAATGCACTTGCATCGGGCCCTATGGTAGCAAGGGGTACATTTAGAGAACTGTCCTGCTGTTCTGGGCCGCCCTGGCATGTCCTGACTTCAGCACATCTGATGAGTTGAATACAATAGTGAATCAGGGAGCCATCTTCTCTCTGCTTCATCATTTGACCCCTGTCTTGGGAGTAGTAGGCATGATGTAGTGACGTCACTTACATTGCGCTTGTTGTTAGTGGGGGAAACTGGAGGGAAGCAATATATACTGTGGTGGCAACTGGAGAGGGACTATATCTACTTTGGGGGAGCTGTAAGGGGACTATATACAGCAGGGGTCGGCAACCCCCAAAACGTGTGCCAAGAGTGGCACACAAGCTATATTTGCCTGGCACAGCAGATTGTGCTGAGAGGAAGCAAACAAACTCCAGCAAGGGTTAATTCTACTGACAATGGCCAGACGGGGAACAAGCAAGCCAATGGTGAGTGATCTGAAGAGAATGTCCTCACGCTAGCACTGCGTCAGGTCAGGGAAGGAGCAAACCAATTAGTAAATCATTGGCCCCTGACCTGATGCAGCCTGGTAAATCTTCAAATAATTTGTCAGATCGCTTGCGTGTTCCCTGCGTTGCCAGACTCAATGGAGTTAACCCTTGCTGTATTTTACTTGCTTCCTCCCAGCCCAGTCTGTATACAGCTACAGCAGGTAAGTGATTTTAATTTCATTTATTTTTTTTATTGGTATGGGTGTTACCGTATTTTTCGGACTATAAGACGCACCTAGGTTTTAGAGGATGAAAATAGGGGAAAAAAATTTTGAAGCAAAAGAATGTGATAAAATATTTAATATATGGGAGTTGTAGTTTTGCAACAGCTGCAAGGTCACATTGACAGGTGGCCCTGCAGCTGTATGGGGATGCAAAGAGCATCTTTTTTTGCAGGGCCAGGTGTACTTTTTCGTTATACCATTTTGGGGAATGTCTATTGCTTTGATCACTTTTTATTCAAATCAGAGGCAAAACAGGAAAAAAACAGTGGTCCAGCACTTTTGATTTTTTTTCCAGCTGTGACATTCACCCTATGGGAAAAATATTTTTATAAGTTTGTAGACCGGGCATTTTCGGACACAGGGATATCTAATGTGTATGTGTTTCACAGTAATTTTCTACTTTTATATGTATTCTAGGGAAAGGGGTGTTTTAGAACTTTTTTTTTTTTTTTAACAATTATATTAGCCCGCCCCAGGGGGGCTTGAACTTGCAATCATTTGACTGCAAGTCCCATAGACTGCAATACAAGTGTATTGCAGTCTATGGGAGATTCTGTACATTATTATTGTACCAGCTGCAATAGTAATTTTCCTATGACAGACCTGGGAGCCTTCATAAGGCTCCCGGCTGTCATAGGAACAGTATGGCTCCCACGATCGCGCCGCGTGGGAGCCGTCCTTCAACAAGAAAGGTACGGGGCAGTGGGGACCGGCTTTATTACCTTTAGGGGGCTAACATGTAGTAATGCTCTCGATCAGAGTGATCGCGGGCGTTAGCTCTGGGTCTCCACATTACAGCGGCAGCCCAGTTGCTATGGCAACCACTCTGTAGCAGAGCAGACGCCATCATCTTCACAGACCCAGCATCCACCGTAACAGCACGGCGGATGCCAGGAGGTTCACACAGCCGAGACACCCTCTCAGCCCAAGGCCCGTAGCATCACCCCACTCCTCCCGCTGCATGAAGCCAGCGGCGGCAGGAGTGGGATCGATGCTGCGACACTGCTCCCTCCCCCCCCCCCCCCCCCCGGCTAAACACCACACATTCAGACCATAAGACGCACCCCCATTTTCCTCCCAAATATAGGGGGAAAAAAAGTGCGTCTTATAGTCCGAAAAATACGGTAAGTATGGTGGGCCTGGCAACAGTCCTGGGAAAGAAGGTGATTTTAACTTCTGGCTACACCAGCCTTGTGTAAATCCTACACCTTCTTCTTTCCTTACATAGGACTGCTGCAGCCTGCACCTCTTCATTTTTCCACAGCTGCATTTGCAGCATCCCAGAGTGCTTCTGCATTTATGTGTTTGTCTTGTGTGCCTCTGGGTTTTATGTCTGTAAGTTCTGTTCTATGTTAAGTGTATTTTTGTGCAGCTTTCCCTTTGTATTTTTCCCCCTGCAGTGTTCAGACCCAGACTGGGTTCAGCCCTGGCCTATCACAGGCCACTGGGCGGGGTTGTGAGGAGATATCATCTCCCCGGCGACGGCTGAGATTCAGTTCAGTGCATGCTGTAGACCAGACAAGGTGTGCAGAGCTGACCTGCCACCAGACTGGACTGAAGGCCAACCGCCGCTACCACAGCCTCAGGAGGGATAACATCAGCCCCAGGCTCTTCTCAAGACAGCCCAGAGCTAGAGAGTGGAGATTTCCAAGTGGCTGAACTTGATTCGTGTCGTGCCCGGAGGAGCAGGAGAGGACCCTGACAGGAGAGTCGCATTCGGGCCTAGTATCCAGGTATCCAGTTCCCTGTCAGGACTCCCTGTAACTCTATCCCCAGTATAGCAAGCTGGGAGAGGTACAGAGGTGGAGTAGAGGAAGCCATCTTGTGGAGCACCCTCCGAGAACCAAGGCTGGGGTTAGGACACTGCTGGACTACTACCCCCATCTGGAAGCTTCTGTTGTCTTTTGTTCCAGTTGCCTAAATAAAAAGGCTGTTTGGTTTACCTGCAACGCTGAATCCTGAGTCGTGCCTGCATTACCATCAGGGCTCTTCCGACCAACACCACACCGGCTCAGGTAGGAGAGATTCCTCTGCAACTGGAAGTGGCCCGGGGGGAAAGAACTACTACCACCACCATCTGGTAGTGCTGCAGGACCCCCCTTGACCTTGTCCGGCCTAGGAGTGCGACTGGAGCCGTTTGGGAGCGTGCTCGGCCTGCTAGGTGGCACAGCATGCGCCACTACTACTCCCATCCTCCGGTCTCATCTGACTGGGTTGTGGCACATTCCCTTCATTCCATATACATATAAGGGATAAAGAGGGTGCAGAAGTCCTATGTAGGAGATGGAGCGGTGCGGTGCATCATAGGAATGCATGTCATTTTACCACACAAAAAAAATGCAGCATGGCGCACTTTTTTTTTAACCAATAACGCATGCTTTTAATAGCATCCAGTGAACATATGAACGCAGCATTAGGCCAGCTTCACAGGACTGTAATACTGATGTACTGACACTCTGTATTACTGCCTAAATTCCCATTATATAACTTCCATTTAGGGAGCTTTCCAGTTATTGCACGGCACACTAAAGATCTCATCTTTGGTTTTATTTTTTTAATTTGCATGCTGTACTAAAAAGGATGCCTACCCCTGATATACAGTATGCTGTGGGGGCAACTGGAGGAGGACGACATACACTGTGGGGGCAAGTGGAGAAGGAATGCATATACTGTGTAGGTAAGTGGTGGGGAACTGTATACTGTGAAGGAACGTGGAGGGGGACATTATAATGTGTCTGAGAGGTCACTGGGTTGGACATGTTAACGTCAGGGCCACTGATAGGGGACAGGTTAATTAATGTCTGAGGGGCCACTGGGGGGACAGGTTAATGTCTGTGTGGCCACGGGGGGCCAGGTAAATGTCTGAGGGACCACAGGGCTGTATGGGTTAAGATTAATGTCTGAGGGGCCACTAAGGGTGATAGGTTAATGTCTGAGGGGCCACTGGTGGCACAGGTTAATGTCTGTGTGGCCACAGGGGTGTATGAGCTAAGGTTAACATCTGAAGGGCCACTGAGGGTGATTGAGGTTAATGTCTGGGTAGCCACTGGGGGCACAGGTTAATGTGTGATGGGACACTGGGGGACATTATATTATATGGAGCCACTGCAGGTGCGTTTGACTGTGTGAGAGGCATTATATTGTTTGGGGACACTAAGGAGGCATTATACTGTGTGAGGTCGACTAAGGGGCATTATACTATGTGCGGGCTACTAAGGGGGCATTCTAATTTGTTGCAGTCAGGTATGGCTAAGTAGTGGTGATGGGGGGGCCCAGTTATGAAACCTTTGCATTGGACCCACCAATGTGTTAAAACAGCCCTGACTGTTACCTTGTAGCACTGGGGTTATGGCATTGAATCAGACTAAGGGCAACATACACATAGTGTGTATTTTTTCCCTGTGAATATTATTCAGCTAATTTACTTGAGGTAAATTAGCTACCTATGAAAAACTGACCCTAGTTGGTGTTGGGAATGAAAGCCTACACAGCAACCACTGAACTCTCTGCTCTACAACTTTCTTTGAGTCCTTTGTGTGAGAAAAGCACATTACAAATATTTATCATTGTCAAAAACTCACCCATCTGAAAGTACATAAATTTATAGTTATTTATATCAGGTTAAAATTCACATAAGAAGATAATGGTCAAAGTGCAGAAACATTAGGAAATAGATATTCCATTATATACAGTGCCTTGCGAAAGTATTCGGCCCCCTTGAACTCTTCAACCTTTTGCCACATTTCAGGCTTCAAACATAAGGATATAAAATTTTAATTTTTTGGTGAAGAATCAACAACAAGTGGGACACAATCGTGAAGTGGAACGAAATTTATTGGATATTTTAAACTTTTGTAAAAAATAAAAAACTGAAAAGTGGGGCGTGCCAAATTATTCGGCCCCCTTAAGTTAATACTTTGTAGCGCCACCTTTTGCTGCGATTACAGCTGCAAGTCGCTTGGGGTATGTCTCTATCAGTTTTGCACATCGAGAGACTGAAATTCTTGCCCATTCTTCCTTGGAAAACAGCTCGAGCTCAGTGAGGTTGGATGGAGAGCGTTTGTGAACAGCAGTTTTCAGCTCTTTCCGCAGATTATCGATTGGATTCAGGTCTGGACTTTGACTTGGCCATTCTAACACCTGGATACGATAATTTGTGAACCATTCCATTGTAGATTTTGCTTTATGTTTGGGATCATTGTCTTGTTGGAAGATAAATCTCCGTCCCAGTCTCAGGTCTTTTGCAGACGCCAACAGGTTTTCTTCTAGAATGGTCCTGTATTTGGCTCCATCCATCTTCCCATGAATTTTAACCATCTTCCCTGTCCCTGCTGAAGAAAAGCAGGCCCAAACCATGATGCTGCCACCACCATGTTTGACAGTGAGGATGGTGTGTTCAGGGTGATGAGCTGTGTTGCTTTTACACCAAACATATCGTTTTGCATTGTGGCCATGAAGTTCGTTTTTGGTTTCATCTGACCAGAGCACCTTCTTCCACATGTTTGGTGTGTCTCCCAGGTGGCTTGTGGCAAACTTTAAACGAGACATTTTATGGATATCTTTGAGAAATGGCTTTCTTTTTGCCACTCTTCCATAAAGGCCAGATTTGTGCAGTGTACGACTGATTGTTGTCCTATGGACAGACTCTCCCACCTCAGCTGTAGATCTCTGCAGTTCATCCAGAGTGATCATGGGCCTCTTGGCTGCATCTCTGATCAGTCTTCTCCTTGTTTGAGATGAAAGTTTAGAGGGATGGCCGGGTCTTGGTAGATTTGCAGTGGTCTGATACTCCTTCCATTTCAATATGATCGCTTGCACAGTGCTCCTTGGGATGTTTAAAGTTTGGGAAATCTTTTTGTATCCAAATCCAGCTTTAAACTTCTAAACAACAGTATCACGGACCTGCCTGGTGTGTTCCTTGGTCTTCATGATGCTCTCTGCGCTTTAAACAGAACCCTAAGACTATCACAGAGCAGGTGCATTTATACGGAGACTTGATTACACACAGGTGGATTATATTTATCATCATCAGTCAGGACAACATTGGATCATTCAGAGATCCTCACTGAACTTCTGGAGTGAGTTTGCTGCACTGAAAGTAAAGGGGCCGAATAATATTGCACGCCCCACTTTTCAGTTTTTTATTTTTTACAAAAGTTTAAAATAGCCAATAAATTTCGTTCCACTTCACGATTGTGTCCCACTTGTTGTTGATTCTTCACCAAAAAATTAAAATTTTATATCTTTGTTTGAAGCCTGAAATGTGGCAAAAGGTTGAAAAGTTCAAGGGGGCCGAATACTTTCGCAAGGCACTGTATATGAATCCACTGGACATACAACATGCCATCCACTAAAACTGAGTATGTCCAGCTGATAAAGAAGAGTGACAGCATCCAGCAATCACATAGGGCCATAGTTAACCACCACAGACCAATCAGAGAACAGTGCCTGGGCACTCATTCAATTCTGTTAGGTTATGTTCCCATGGCGGAAATGCCCTTACACAGAAAGTCTGCTCATGAGTATTGCCCTCCTGCCACACCTTGAGTGCTGGAAATTTTTTAAAGAGAAGGCAGTAATGCAAGAAAAGAAAAAAAGAGATTAACTCAAACCATTCTATGTACAAAATACAATTGTAAAGTATATTAAACATGTCAGAAAATAATAGTGCAAGTGAAATCCACAATATAGAGAAATATAAAGATTTAATATAGTATATCATGATATTGCAGAATAATGGTATTATGTAATGGTAAACTGACATACCCAACTACAGATATTAAACCAACCCCATAATATTTTACTTGATCATATGGGGTCATTATGATTACTTCGATGATGCTGCATTGGTGCTGAACTGATGATGTCACAATTGCGCTGTTCTGTGTTCTGGAGTTGGAACTGGACTGTGCTGTGATCATGTCAAAATAGTGTTGTTCCAGGCTTTGCTGAGATGGCGTCACAATACTGCTGACCTGGGTTCAACTTTAATGATATATTATTGGTGATACCCTTTTTAGTCTGATCACTCAAAATTCATGATGCCCTGGGTTGTACTGTGGTGATGCTTTATTATTTTAAGTTTATTATTGCAATTACAAAAGAAACATGAATCAATAACTCACTGGGTCAGTAAACCACATGAGAAAGGATGAAATAATAGAAAAAAAAATGAAATAATTTTCTCCTCTGTCTCAATAATTAGCTCATAGTAGGCTGACTATTCCTTATCTACAGTTCCTAAATTATTTCATGGTCTACTGTTACGTTCCAACTATTATAAGCAATTATCAGCAAGTATCTGATGCTGCTGCTTTGACTTCTATTGTAATAATGTCAAAATAGTGCTGGCCAAGGTTCTACTGCAATGGTGTCCCAATGAGGCTACTTTGTTTCCATTAAGCATTACTAAGACTTACAATATGTGCACAGAATGTAGGAACAATAGATACACAACACTGGTACAGAAAATAGTGTCACCTGTTGCTTCTGTGGTGTAAAAAGTTCAAACAAAGTTCGGACATTTAGATTTTCAATGCACTCTATAGATGTCAAACATTGCCATTCTGTTACAATTATGCAGTAGTAGCTTTTCATGTATTGCTATCCTATATTCACTCCTGCTTTTCTTTTTTCATTGCAGCTTACTAGAGTGGATACTTCTAGTCTTTTTGTACAGTGATATACAGTTATTATGCTGTCATAGCAACATTATTGTTTGTCTAGGTTCCAAGGTTACCTAGGCAAAAGCAGAATGTCTATGTAGAAAGATTTTTCAAGTTTCAGTCCTGTATAATTGTAGTTCATCCTTGTAGAAGAACATATATAAGAGTCACAGTAATAATGCATAAGCTCAGCCGTACCTACACTGACCTTTTTATTCTGGAGATCAAGTGAACACAATAAAACAGAATGCATTCATAAGTTCAGATCCATTTTCTCACTTGAATTATGTTATTTAGCAATCATTTAATGCGACTACACAACAACTGTCAATGCTTTGAAAATATATGTGCCATTTACAGTTCACTGGTGGGAACCAGCAGATGAGAAAAGTAGTAGTAGTGTTGTCAACGGTGGGTCAAGGACACTCAACCAATTCCTAGAGCCCACCTCCTATGTTGGTACCTAATGGTGTTGGTAGTTTCCCAGGGCCCTTCCAGTTGTGAGGAATCCTCTTTTCTCCAGGTGATGGTGGTCGGAAGGGCCCTTGATGGTAATCGCAGGAATGACTCAAAATGGTGGAACTTTACTGAGGCAATGGTAACCAATAAAGCTTCCCGGATGGGGTTAGTAGTGCAACAGGAATTCCATTGTGAGAGATGGTACTGAGCCTGGTAACCAATGCAGCTTCCTGGATGGGGGTAGTAGGGCAACAGGAATTCCATTGTGGGAGATGGTATTGAGCCTGGTTATGGTTTTGCACAGCAAGGGGGTGCTCAGAAATAGATGTTAGTCCAGTGTTTGATAACTTCACTCCAATATAGTTATACTACTGCTTATGAATGAGTAAGCCCCAATGGTATCCTTACTACTTGTGTACTGCAGGGTCCAGGCTGCGAGACTTTAGTAAACAAGTTTTCCTCCAGCTTAGCACTTCCTTCCGTGTCTCAGGGCTGTAACAATGGTGATGCACCGCTAAGTTTCTGAAAAGAACCCACTACACTCAGGAACTGAAACAGGCTCTCTATCTCTCAGGCTAGCATTATGTGACCGTTTGGGGACTCCGTCCCCTATTCCCCCAGGACATTTCTCTCTGCTGATTTAGGGCAGAAACCAGGCGAAACCCCATTACAGTCTACACCAGGGGTGGGCAATTAATTTTCCCATGGGGCCACATGAGAAATTGGAATGGTTTTAGAGGGCCAGACTAATATACTTAACTCAGTTCTACCCAATACCTATATACTGTATACAGTATATATACTATCCCTTCATAAAAAAACAGTAAAATAAACATTACAATGATTCAATGAAAATGTGGAGGACCTAATTACATCATTATTTAATGATGAGATGATGAACTTGTGATGAACTTTAATGAATTTGTGATTGTACAGTTTAGAAAATTGTAAACTTTTGCAGAGTTTAAAAAACTAGCATCATATCCTGACATAAAATAGTTTTTCAAAGACCAGCATCCTTTTAACTTAATAAAGAACAGTAAATGAAACTCTCCTGCTAACTGAAAACAACTTATCTGCTACAAAACATATAAATTATATACAATATATACAGACACAATGACACATAATACAACAAAACAATTTAGCAGTGTCCATTGAGATGCTGCATATGGCTAAAAGTCTTTTTAGCTATGTATTTTTCCATTTTTAAGTGAATATGCAAATAAAGGGATTTTCCCCTTAACATATTTGTTGATTACAATGTTAATCTGTTTTTCCATAGTCTTAACAGCAGCACAATATGCGGTATTTCTGCCCATATGTGTTGATAGGACAGGTGGAATTTTTAATTAACATAATTTTTGCATGACTATGGTACCCTATAAGAGGGCAAAAGAGACCCCCCCTCGTGTTAGTTATAAAGAAAATAATCCTATCTTAGGGAGGGAAGTTTGTGCTGCTGTTAGGACTAAGGGAAAACAGATAAATATCATAATCAATGATTCCCTTATGTCCTACAGCAACACAATATGGGGATGTAGCAAGTAGATCCCTTAGGCAGGGTTTCCTCGCTGTACAGTACCTAGGACTGACTGTCCAAATTCAGTTGCCTCCGTACTCCGGACATTTAGCCGGTAGTGCTTAACAAAAGTCAGCCGAGATGACCAAGAAGCAGCTGCACAAATCTGATCCAGAGGTACTGCACGACTCTCAGCCCAAGAGGTTGACACAGCCCTAGTTGAGTGGGCTGTAAAGAATTCAGGTGGAGTTAACTCCTGAGCAGAAAGAAGTTTTAATCTCTTCCTTGATCCATCTAGATAAGGTAGGTTTGGAAGCTCTGAGACCTTTGCCTCTACCATATATATTAATAAGGAGAATCTCAGATTTCCTGAAAGGTCGTGTATATAAAAGGTAGGTCTGAAGACACCTTACTACATCCAGTGTGTGAAGTCTTTCCTCCTCTTCAGAGGATGGAGCTGGAAAAAACACTGGTAAGGAAACCATCTGGTTAATATTGGCATGAGAAGGCATCTTAGGATTAAAGCCAGGGAGAAACCTGAGCTGGACCCTATCCGCAAAGAACGAGGTATATGGTTCCTCGGAAGAAAAAGACTGGAGCTCACCCACTCTCTTTGCTGAAGTGATGGCTAACAAAAAGGTGGTTTTAAAGGCTAAATAGTTAAGATCCACGCCCTCTAATGAAGGACCCCAAAGACCCGAGAGAACTGTAGCAAGATCCCACTGGGGAACAGGAGTTGAAACCACTGGTCTAAGTTTCATAGCACCCTTAAGGAACCTAGAAATTAAGGGATTCTGAGACAATCGTCTGCCTAAACAGGTGGATAGGGCTGAAACCTGTACCTTGAGTGTGGCAGGGGAAAGGCCCTTATCCAAGCCGTCCTGAATAAAGTTTAGAATCTCTCCCATAGTAGGATTCGAACTGTTAACTTCCTGTTTGGAGCACCATTCTTTGAAGACGTTACCTATCCTTAGGTAGCTCTTATTGGTAGACTCTGCTCTGAGTCAATCTCCAGGCTGTCAGGTTGAATCTCCTCAGATCTTGGCACTTCTGAGTTCCTTGAAAAACCAGGTTCTGAGTGGGGGGAAGCCTCCAATAAATCCCTCGACTCCTGTACATGAGCTGGGAAAACCAAGCTCTTTTTGGCCAGAATGGTAGAATGGCTATCACAGAGACTTGGTCCTGTATGACTTTCATCAATACCTCTGGTATCATGGAAAGTGGAGGGAAGATGTATGCCATCCTGAACCTCCAAGGGATGGACAGGGCATCCACTGCCAAGGGATAGTCCTCCTGATACAGTGAGCAGAACGTCTCCACCTTGGGGTTGAGTCTGGTAGCCATAAGGTCTACTTCTGGAAGACCCCACTTCAAGGTAATCTGATAGAAGATCTTTGGATTGAGAGACCGTTCTCCTGAGACGGTGAGACCCTGACTCAACTGATCCGCTACTATGTTCAAGGAGCCCCTGATGTGAACCGTGGATAAGAGGGTCAGATTTACCTCTGCCCAGGTAAAAATCATACCTGTCTCCCTGAGGAGAGATAACGATCTGTTGCCTCCCTGTTTGTTCAGGTACATTACGGTCATCATACTGTCGGACCGGATCTTGACCGCACTTTCACTGAGGAGAGGAGAAAAATGAAGTAGTGCCAGGTAAACTGCTCTGAGTTCCTTCCGGTTGAACGAAGTCCTCTTTTCTAGCCTGCTCCAGACTCCTTGTACGGTCTTTTCGTACAGGTGGGCTCCCCATCCTGAGAGGGATGCATCAATAGTCAACAGGGTCCAACAAGGTTGGACCGTGAACATCCCGTCTTTCAGGTGTATCCACCATCTGAGGGAAAGACAGGTACTGGGGGAAAGTCTGATCCTCTTGTCGAGACTGAGAGGAGTACGATTCCAGGTCTTTAGAGCTTCCATCTGAAGAGGACGCATATGCTATAAAGCCCAAGGGACTGCCATGGCTGAGGATGACATTAGGCCTAGGACTCTCATAGTTGTCCTGATAGATACCAGGCGTGTTCTGAGAAGATACCAGACCGCTGTGGTTAACTGTTCTTTCCTTGCAGGAGTTAAGGAAATTTTTATGCGATCTGAGTCCAGGAGAAATCCGAGGAACTTTCTCTGAGTAGAGGGAATCACCTCTGACTTTTCCCAATTTATTAGCCAACCTAGGTGTTGAAGAAAGGATATGGCTATCTGCAAATGCTGAAGCATGTTTGGGAGAGTCTGCCCCCAACAGGAGTCTCTGCCACAGGAAGAAAACAGCTGGCGTCTAAAGTTAGGCTTCTTCTTGTCCCCTTCTTTGGGGAACTTCTGTCCAGAAACCCTAGAATGGTATCTAGGTCGCCTCTGGAACTGAGGTCTAGACTGAGGTTGATAACCTCTGCCCCGGCCAGGAGGTCTTGATTTACCTCTAAAAGATTGAGGTAGACTCTTACCCTTCTTATTGGATAGACCCTCCATGACTTCATCCAGGCCTCTGCTGAAAAGTTTACACGGCTCAAAAGGCAGAGAACACAAGTTATACTTGGAGGTGTTATCAGCTCTCCAGTGTTTTAACCATAATGGCCTTTTAGCTGCCGTGGAGAGGGCCATAGATTTTGCGGCCAGCTTAACTGATGTTGGGAGGTCTCGGATAGGAATCTGCAGACAAGGAGACTGACCTCAAGAATGATAAGAAGTCATCTCTGGAGACTCCGGAGTCGATGTCCCTCTCTAGTTGGGCTAGATCAGAGTGCAACTTTAAAAAGGACACCTTGCCCTGTGAGCCGACTGGAACTTGGTGGATGGCTTTTGAGGCACCCCAGGAGCTGCGCAGACACTCTGAGACTCAAACGTTTGGGCGTACTACTTTACCAGTGTGTTATCTCCAAAGGCTTTTTTGTTTGATACCTCATTAGAGGCAATGGCCACCAAGGTCTGAGCAGAGGCTGCAGAATAAGCCTTTCTGAGGGTGCCCTCCATACGCCTATCCATAGGGTCCTGGAAGCTGGAGCCATCATCCGCCGGGACAATTTGGCTACCGCCATATCAACTCTAGGTGGGGGACCCATAGGTCCAGCTGGGATTCCACAATAGGAAATAAGGCCTTAAACCTCCTGGATAAAATAGGGGCTCTTTCAGGATGTTTCCACTCCAATAGCATGAGTTTATCCAGTGGTTCATCCACTTGGAAGGCCCTAGGCCCACTATTGGTGGAACTGGAGGCTTCTCCGTCAACATCTCGGTCCCTTCACTGGATGGACTTCAGCAGCCTATTTTTCTTCTCTCGAGGAAAGAGAGGTTTCTTCAAGGTATCTTCATCAGATGAGAGTGTCTCATCAATCACCTGGAAATCCTCTTCAGAGTCTAGTGAAAGAATATGTTTCTCAAATCAGGCCTCCCTTGGCAGTATTTGAACCCAGGACTCCAGCGCTGCAAGGCTGCAGTGCTAACCACTGAGCCACCATGCTGCCCAGAGCTGGGGCAGCAAGAACAGTAATCCAAGTGGAGTACTGAGGCCTTCCTCACTAAGAGACATGCCTTCTCTTTCAGTGAAATGAAGTCTTTTAGAGGAGGAGAGGAGGAAGGAGGAGCAAGTAGTGCACCACAAAAATCCCTCCCCCCCCCCCGCACATTCTGCAAACCTTAATTCTTTGTACGCAGAATTAAGCTAAAACCTATAAATATACAGACCAATGCCAGAAAAGAGGCTCAGCAAATATAACCTTGCAATAGGAAAAAAAAAAAAAACTAAGCAGGTAGCGGAAGTAGGCCGCAAAAAGTTCGTCCGAGAATTCAGTCCCTGGAAAACCGGAACACAAACTAAGGTTCCGGAGGACGAAGTGACCGACGTCACTTCTGGCAGCCGAGGAGCTGGTAAGGTAAATGAAACAGGAAAGCTACACATCAAGGCCACACAAGAGACCTGCACTACAGGACTTTGAACATGCAGCATGCAACTACCACTGCATGTTCTACAGAAATCAACCTTTTCAGAGCAAAGGTTGAAAGCTTGACTTGGCACAAGAAACTGCCTAAGTAAACCCCACCTTCTTTTCCACAGAAGCGTCCAGTGGAAGAAAAAAGAGGTGTAAAGACGACTCCCCAAAGGTAAGTTAACAAACTTTAGGGGAGAAACAAAATATGGGAGGACAAAAAAAGACCTCCCTCCACCTGTCCCACCACACAGGACAGAAAAAAACATGAGGCAGGTGTCTAAAATTTGCTGAGTTTTAGAGATTTTCTCTAATTATTTTAGTGGTGACAGTTTTTTGTCTTGATCGGTTGCCAATGAATACGACAATGAATGCTGGAACTTTCTATGGTCTGGGACATGTCAGAAATCCAACCATGATATGCATGTAGCGTCCCTGACTGATAACCTGGCCAAAAATAAGGATATCATGGCTGGATTTCTGACATTTCCCAGACCATAGAAAGTTCCAGCATTCATGGTCGTATCCATTGGTAACTGATCAAGACAAAAGACTGTCAAGATGGTTAGAGAAAATCTTTAAAACTCTGCACAATTTTCAATTATTTATATCTGCCAAAATGTTTAACTTTTGTCCACAAATTTAAATATTGTTATGTTCATGGGAAAAAACCCTTTAAATACATCTTCACTTAAAATAAATAAATAAATAAATGGAGAATCACCACAAACATGAGCAAAGGTCACTAGATCTGCATGTTATACATTGCAGTAGTATTTCCAGGGAACACTACAGAGTCCCAGAGGAATGTTGGGATGTGATTGCCATCTCTTTCTGTTTAACATTGCTTTTTTTTATTGATGATTGTTCTTTAGCATGCACAAATATAGTTTCCTAGGGTTTCCTGAATCTTATCAGTATTTGTACCAATTTGTTTAGGTTAGTACCTCCTTGCTATGCATGTTATGTTTACATAGTGTTCCCTAGTACTACTAGCTGCTGCAATTAGAGATGAGCGAATCAAAGCTGACGAAGTGGAATTCGATCCGAATTTCAGGAAATATTCGATTCGCATCAAATCCGGATTTCCTCACGCTTCGTAGTAATGAATTGCATTTTTCTTTAAATGGCTGCTGCCCATGTTAGGACATGGGACAAGGAACTCTGGGAACGCGGGATCACCCACAATGCCATGCGTGCAGCCAATCAGCAGCCAGCCCTGTGATGTCACATCCCTTTAACCCCTTCACGAGCGCCCATGGAATTTTTGACCACTGCATCCAAGGTGTTAAAACCCCCGATCAGTTGTGGAGCAGGGTGTTAGCAGGAAATAGCTGTTTTTTAACGCGATTCGCCGAGATTTAATTCGGATCGAATAGAATCGTATCGGAAAATTCAGTGAAGTTGCCGAATCAAATTTTTGAAAACTTCGCTCATCTCTAGCTACAATGTATAATATGTAGTCCTCATGCCCTCTACGTTTGTCTGTGATGCTACTAATGGTACATGCAAATTATCAGAATTATGTGCAGATTTTCCATGCGAATTTCAATGCAGAAAATTCACAACGTAATCCATTTGCATTACAATCAAATAGAAATTCTATTTCTCATGTACATGATGTGGGTAAAAACTGACCTATGGTACAGATTTTAAAAATCCACAGCATGTCATTTTATTGTTTTCCAGAGAGGATTTTTAAAAAAGTGGTTTCAAAAGCTGCATGTACAGGTAAAGATGTGCTACACAGTGGTGCTTGGCATGTTCAGACAGGTATATTGTGCTGCACTGTTGTGTTTGGCTCTTCTGAGAGGTATTTTCTGATGGAACCTGGTATCTGGCACTGTTGGGGTTGTATGTTGTGCTGTACTGTGGTATTTGGTTGCTAGTTTTCTTTGCTGATGATGACATTTAAAGATGAGCGAATTTCTCAAATTTGATTCGGCAGTTCGATTCGAAGTTCCAAAAAAATTTGCTTCGATCCAAATTACTTTGCAGCAAATAAACAGCTATTTCTGGGCTGCAGAGAACTGGGGTGGGCAGCAAAATGGCGGAAGCCCTTGGATGTCGCGGTCATCTCTCTCTCTCATCTCTCTTTTCACGGGTATAGGAGAATAAGCCTCTTCCAAACAGTTTTGTAAGTATCTTCCACAATAATAAAGAATCAGGCATGCTAAAATACAAAGTTGCCTATCCCTCTTTCCCTTATAATGGGAAACAAGGGTTTTTGCAAACACTTCTTAATGTACTTGTTTATGGATATATACTTGTTTATACTATGTATATATTTACGTATCCAGTTGATGCCAGTAGTTTACCTATGTTCCTTTTAATTTATATGCAATACAGCAAACCTATAGTATTGGCCAGAAGTAGTCAATAACAACATCTATAATCTATGTATACTATTTTCATTATCAATTATTAGAATAGATAAGATAAACAGTGCCTGAAGTGCAGGTGAAAGTTCATGTGTCATGGGGTGATCAGCAGTTAAAGGGGTATTCCCATGAACATAATCATATCTATATTTCTAGATAACTAAAAGTTAAACATTTTTGTAAATATAAATAGTTAAAAATTCTGCAACGTTTTAAAGATTTTCTCTAACTATCTTAGTGGTGACAGTCTGTTGTCTTGATCGGTTGGCAATGGATACGACCACGAATGGAGAAACTTTCTATGGCCTGGGACTTGTCACGAACCCAGCCATGATTTTCTAATTCTAACTGTGTTATCAGGCAGGGACACTACATGTATCAGAAAATATCCCAGCCACTATAAGGAAATCATTACTGATTTTCTGGCCTTAGAGAGGTCCTGCATTCATGGTCGCATCTACTGACAACCAATCAAGACAACAACTTGTGACCACAAGATATTTAGATAAAATCTTTAAAACAATGCAAAATGTTTAATTACTTATATTTGCAAAAATGTTGAACTTTTAATTATCTGCAAATTTAAAAAATGGTTCTGTTCATGGGAATACCCCTTTAACATGGGCTAAACTTTTCTTTATCTATTTGTTGATTCCAGCTTTTAGGCTTTGGTGAGTTGCAATCTGCATGTTTATTTTTTTATTGTTATAATCCACAGCTTCAGTCTTGCCAACATGTAAACGCACATCTATAAAAGAATTAAATTCTTTAGTGTTTATGTGGGTATAACTGGTGTGTGACCAAACAAGAAAAAGCAAACACACAGAGACCATTGTAATGCAGTATTTCTTTTTACATTGCAATGTAATTTGCATTGTGTTGAAACATTTGTAAAGTCTTGATAGACTGGAAAATGTCTGATGATGTGGCCTACTATTTGCTCTAAACATATTTTTTTTTATATAAAGTTACTCATAAATGTAAGATAAGACTTACTAAATATCTTAAGTTCTTAACTAAAGGGGTTGTTTATTACTCAAAGGGATTGCTCCACATTCTGGTGGACTCAAACCACAAGGATATCAATTCATCTGAATTGCTGCAGCATTGGAAATACCTGGCAAAATACCCTTACATAGATAATTGTATCAATTAAAGTGTTGCTTCATTTTTTTATATTTTTGATATACTCATTTTATTCTTACCCTCTACAGCAAACGGGTGAGTCAACCGTATCTTACAATTTTGACTGTAGATGCCTACTATCTAATGCAAATAGGGGTGTCTAGACCACTTCTAGCAGAAAATAAGATCAACATGCTTGACCTTTTGTTTCAAGCAGATATATTTGAAGAGATACACTCCTGCCAAAAGGGTCTGATAGAGGCTTATTCTACTCTCTCAACTCCAAACACATGCATGATTGACTGAGCAGGCATGTACAGTGCCTTGCGAAAGTATTTGGCCCCCTTGAACTTTTCAACCTTTTGCCACATTTCAGGCTTCAAACATAAAGATATAAAATTTTAATTTTTTGGTGAAGAATCAACAACAAGTGGGACACAATCGTGAAGTGGAACGAAATTTATTGGATATTTTAAACTTTTGTAAAAAAATAAAAAACTGAAAAGTGGGGAGTGCAATATTATTCGGCCTCTTTACTTTCAGTGCAGCAAACTCACTCCAGAAGTTCAGTGAGGATCTCTGAATGATCCAATGTTGTCCTAATGACTGATGATGATAAATATAATCCACCTGTGTGTAATCAAGTCTTCGTATAAATGCACCTGCTCTGTGATAGTCTCAGGGTTCTGTTTAAAGCGCAGAGAGCATCATGAAGACCAAGGAACACACCAGGCAGGTCCGTGATACTGTTGTGGAGAAGTTTAAAACCGGATTTGGATACAAAAAGATTTCCCAAACTTTAAACATCCCAAGGAGCACTGTGCAAGTGATCATATTGAAATGGAAGGCGTATCAGACCACTGCAAATCTAGCAAGACCCGGCCGTCCTTCTAAACTTTCATCTCAAACAAGAAGACTGATCAGAGATGCAGCCAAGAGGCCCATGATCACTCTGGATGAACTGCAGAGATCTACAGCTGAGGTGCGAGAGTCTATCCATAGGACAACAATCAGTCGTACACTGCACAAATCTGGCCTTTATGGAAGAGTGGCAAGAAGAAAGCCATTTCTCAAAGATATCCATAAAAAGTCTTGTTTAAAGTTTGCCACAAGCCACCTGGGAGACACACCAAACATGTGGAAGAAGGTGCTCTGGTCAGATGAAACCAAAATCGAACTTTTTGGCCACAATGCAAAACGATATGTTTGGTGTAAAAGCAACACAGCTCATCACCCTGTACACACCATCCCCACTGTCACACATGGTGGTGGCAGCATCATGGTTTGGGCCTCCATTTCTTCAGCAGGGACAGGGAAGATGGTTAAAATTGATGGAAAGATGGATGGAGCCAAATACAGGACCATTCTGGAAGAAAACCTGTTGGAGTCCGCAAAAGACCTGAGACTGGGACGGAGATTTATCTTCCAACAAGACAATGATCCCAAACATAAAGCAAAATCTACAATGGAATGGTTCACATATAAACGTATCCAGGTGTTAGAATGGCCAAGTTAAAGTCCAGACCTGAATCCAATCGAGAATCTGTGGAAAGAGCTGAAAACTGCTGTTCACAAACGCTCTCCATCCAACCTCACTGAGCTCGAGCTGTTTTCCAAGGAAGAATGGGCAAGAATTTCAGTTTCTCGATGTGCAAAACTGATAGAGACATACCCCAAGCGACTTGCAGCTGTAATCGCAGCAAAAGGTGGTGCTACAAAGTATTAACTTAATGGGGCCGAATAATTTGGCACGCCCCACTTTTCAGTTTTTTATTTTTTACAAAAGTTTAAAATATCCAATAAATTTCGTTCCACTTCACGATTGTGTCCCACTTGTTGTTGATTCTTCACCAAAAAATTTTAATTTTATATCCTTATGTTTGAAGCCTGAAATGTGGCAAAAGGTTGAAAAGTTCAAGGGGGGCCGAATACTTTCGCAAGGCACTGTGTATATATAGCAGAATCGTCTTTGCTGGAGTCAAAGTCCACGTGTCTTTTTAATTAAAACCAGGCCAAACAGCAGCAGATAGGTATAAGCTGACACAGGGTCAGGTTTTATTGTTAGGGTTGCGAGTATACAGTACATAAAATAAAACAAAACAGCAACAAATGAATACCCTTGTCTTTCCAGCACTTACTAAACATATAGCGCAAGCTAGCACCTGGAGAGAGCATCTCTCTATCAACTTCACCAATGAAAACAGTGTCCAGCAACCTCTCTCTCACACAGATGGGCTTTCTGTGTCCCCAGGCAGAGAGAGCTTCCCTCCTAACCTCTTTTAAATACCTGACTTGTCTGAACTAAGGTTAGCTTCACATCTGCATCAGAGTCTCCATTGGAGACTCTGTTGCAGAGTCTGCCAAAAATTTGTGGAGGAAAAAGTCCTGTATGGAGAATCATATCCTCCTCAGATTTTAGTTTTAAAAATGATGGACACCCAACGGACCTCATTATAGTCAATGGGGTCCACTGGGCTCTGTGTATAATCGCTGTTTTAGCAGTCCACCTCTCCAATGTTTAGGTCCCCCCATAGAGAGCAAGCGTTAGTGTGAACCTAGAGTAATTAATTGAATAAGCACATGTGGGCCTCTGCCTGCTACTTCACATAGGAGAGGAATCTGGGAGAAATATACCACCCCCTAAACAACAAATCCTGCTCAGTACAGACATATATATTTAAATATATACATTCAGTAAATTATGTATATGTTGTTTCTGGGGCTCTGGTTTGTGTATATTGTTTATTTTTTTCTATGGCCAGATTTATAGTAATATAGACTAGTATGATTAGTGATATGCACTTAATGGCAGTTATTAACATTTTGCTCACACCTATCATCTCAGCTAAATATTTGAGATATATATTTCCTCTCTGGCACAATGTCTATGAATGCAGTGTTAGTGTCCAGTTTTAAAGATTTCATAACTGGAGATAAGCTAGTTACTGTTGTATACTAGAAGTGGTGGTTATGTAGAAACACAATACTTTCACAATACTCAGCTTAGATATTTACAAATAACATATCAATCCGTTAAGTGCTTTTTCCAGCAATAATGCCTCTTGACAGCATTAATTTATCAAATAAGCCAAGGATACTTCCATATGAAACTGAATGGGCTAGTTTACATCATAGAGATATCAAACAAATCATTCAAAAGAAAATGAACAGATTTCCCTATACAAATAAAAGCTAGTTATGGAAAATTAAATAATGTGTCTTTTTAAGTGTAATTAATATGTACACATAGCTAGCTTTAACCCCTTAAGGATGCAGGGTAGTTTGTATGTTAATCCTCATTGACGTTTTTCATATTTTCCCTCCCCGTCTTCCAAAATTCATAACTTTTTTATTTTTCTGTCTACATAGCTATGTGAGGGCTTATTCTTTGCATGACGAGTTGTACTTTCATATGCCACCATTTTGGGGTACATATAATGTTTTCATTAGCTTTTATTTACATTTTTTTGGGGGTCCATGTGAAATAACACACAATTCTATCATAATTTATTGCATTTTGTTTTTACGGCGTTCACTCTGCATTAAAAATGACATGGCAGCTTTGTCTGTTAAATATTTTTGGATTACAATATTCATGGCATGTAAGGGTTAATTCTATTCTGCTGACAACATATTGCTATCTTAGTGCACTTGGGCAAGTCAAGGGCATGGTTTGTATTGGTGTTGTCCATATAAAGTGGCAGAGAATTTGTGGATGCTGGGGTACACCCCCTCCAATGAATATAAAAGATTGACAGACAGACGTCTTAGTCTGTTTCTCTGTCATATTGAGACATGTCATGAGAAGAGACACAGATGAACATCCAAAGCCAAATGAAGTTCCAGGCTGATAAACTCCATACTAAAAAGGAAACCTTATTATGGACTTCTTCAATGATGTAAGCCTAATAGACATTGACTGATATATCTATCATTCTGTAAGTTTTTCCTGTATCCACTTTTCATAAAGACTTCAATAAATTTCCATGTATTTATAGGAAGCCGAGTCCTCCAATAACATTACCTTATGGGTTAAAGTATGAGTAAGAATTCACCCAAGTATACCTTATTTTACATATTCTGAGAGGCATGCCTTTTATTTTTCCTTGACGCAGCTGTGTTAGGGTTTGTTTTTTTGCATGATGATTGGATGTTTTCATTAGTATAATATTGGGATGCATACGCATTTTTAATCACTTTTATTTATTATTTTTCCATGGTTTCCATTCAAAATGGGTTGATTAACATGATAATTTTATAGTTTGATTCAATGTAGACATGGCAATGCCAAGAATAGTGGAATACTTTCATCCCTGTGCTGTTTAAATAGGACTCTTCCATCAAGGAGGTAAAAACAACCACTGTACATATATGGTGTTGTTATGGCACAATGATGGTATAATGGCAGATAACGTGGGTGACCTCCTCACACAACACAGCTAGAGCCCCAACAGCTGTGTTGTGTGAGGGAGTCATCCACGTTATCTAAAATCATGTCAATGGGTAAATTGGTATTCTCCAGCATTTAATTCTTTATTGGCTATTCTTTTGATTATTTCCTGCATATTCAAATGCAGCATTGGGCTGTTATCCATCTATTATTGTTTACGCTGTATCATTGCCAATACTTGATGTAATGTGTTTGGGTTAATTACTTACATATCCACTTCCTCTTATATGATTATTACCCAACCATTGTATATCTACCATCTACCCTAGTGTGATATACAGTACAGACCAAAAGTTTGGACACACCTTCTCATTCCAAGAGTTTTCTGTATTTTCATGACTATAAAAATTATAGATTCACACTGAAGGCATCAAAACTATGAATTAACACATGTGGAATTATATACTTTAACAAAAAAGTGTGAAACAACTGAAAATATGTCTTATATTCTAGGTTCTTCAAAGTAGCCACCTTTTGCTTTGATTACTGCTTTGCACACTCTTGGAATTCTCTTGATGAGCTTCAAGAGGTAGTCACCTGAAATGGTCTTCCAACAGTCTTGAAGGAGTTCCCAGAGATATTTAGCACTTGTTTGCCCTTTTGCCTTCACTCTGAGGTCCAGCTCACCCCAAACCATCTCGATTGGGTTCAGGTCTGGTGACTGTGGAGGCCAGGTCATCTGGCATAGCACCCCATCACTCTCCTTCTTGGTCAAATAGCCCTTACACAGTCTGGAGGTGTGTTTGGGGTCATTGTCCTGTTGAAAAATAAATGATGGTCCAACTAAACGCAAACCGGATGGATTAGCATGCCGCTGCAAGATGCTGTGGTAACCATGCTGGTTCAGTATTCCTTCAATTTTGAATAAATCCCCAACAGTGTCACCAGCAAAGCACCCCCACACCATCACACCTCCTCCTCCATGCTTTACGGTGGGAACCAGGCATGTAGAGTCCATTCGTTCACCTTTTCTGCGTCGCAAATTTGGACTCATCAGACCAAAGCACAGATTTCCACAGGTCTAATGTCCATTCCTTGTGTTCTTTAGCCCAAACAAGTCTCTTCTGCTTGTTGCCTTGCCTTAGCAGTGGTTTCCTAGCAGCTATTTTATCATGAAGACCTGCTGCACACAGTCTACTCTTAACAGTTGTTGTAGAGATGTGTCTGCTGCTAGAACTCTGTGTGGCATTGACCTGGTCTCTAATCTGAGCTGCTGTTAACCTGCGATTTCTGAGACTGGTGACTGGATGAACTTATCCTCCGCAGCAGAAGTGACTCTTGGTCTTCCTTTCCTGGGGCGGTCCTCATGTGAGCCAGTTTCTTTGTAGCGCTTGATGGTTTTGGCCACTGCACTTGGGGACACTTTCAAAGTTTTCCCAATTTTTCGGACTGACTGACCTTCATTTCTTAAAGTAATGATGGCCACTTGTTTTTTTTACTTAGCTGCTTTTTTCTTGACATAATACAAATTCTACCACTCCATTCAGTAGGACTATCAGCTGTGTATCCACCTGACTTCTGAACAACACAACTGATGGTCCCAACCCCATTTATAAGGCAAGAAATCCCACTTATTAAACCTGACAGGGCACACCTGTGAAGTGAAAACCATTTCAGGTGACTACCTCTTGAAGCTCATCAAGAGAATGCCAAGCATATAATTCCACATGTGTTAATTTATAGTTTTGATGCCTTCAGTGTGAATCTACAATTTTTATAGTCATGAAAATACAGAAAACTCTTGGAATGAGAAGGTGTGTCCAAACTTTTGGTCTGTACTGTTATATATATATATATATATATATATATATTTATATATACATACACAGTGGGGGAAAAAAAGTATTTAGTCAGCCACCAATTGTGCAAGTTCTCCCACTTAAAAAGATGAAGCCGGCCTGTAATTGACATCATAGGTAGACCTCAACTATGAGAGACAAAATTAAAAAACAAATCCAAAAATGACATTGTCTGATTTTTAAAGAATTTATTTGCAAATTATGGTGGAAAATAAGTATTTGGTCAATAACAAAAGTTCATCTAAATACTTTGTTATATATCCTTTGTTGGCAATGACAGAGGTCAAACATTTTCTGTAAGTCTTCACAAGGTTGGCACACACTGTTGCTGGTATGTTGGCCCATTCCTCCATGCAGATCTCCTTTAGAGCAGTAATGTTTTGGGGCTGTCGCTGGGCAACACACTTTCAACTCCCTCCAAAGGTTTTCTATGGGGTTGAGATCTGGAGATTGGCTAGGCCACTCCAGGACCTTGAAATGCTTCTTACGAAGCCACTCCTTCGTTGCCCTGGCAGTGTGCTTGGGATCATTGTCATGCTGAAAGACCTAGCCACGTTTCATCTTCAATGCCCTTGCTGATGGAAGGAGGTTTGCACTCCAAATCTCACGATACATGGCCCCATTCATTCTTTCATGTACACGGATCAGTCGTCCTGGTCCCTTTGCAGAGAAACAGCCCCAAAGCATGATGTTGCCACCCACATGCTTCACAGTAGGTATGGTGTTCTTTGGCTGCAACTCAGCATTCACTCTCCTCCAAACACGACGAGTTGTGTTTCTACCAAACAGTTCTACTTTGGTTTCATCTGACCATATGACATTCTCCCAATACTCTTCTGGAACATCCAAATGCTCTGTAGCAAACTTCAGATGGGCCCAGATATATACTGGCTTAAGCAGGGAGACATGTCTGACACTGCAGTATCTGAGTCTCTGGCAGCGTAATGTGTTACTGATGGTAGCCTTTGTTACGTTAGTCCCAGCTTTCTGCAGGTCATTCATTAGGTGCCCCTGTGTGGTTCTGGGATTTTTGCTCACCATTCTTGTGATCATTTTGACCCCACGGGGTGAGATCTTGCGTGGAGCCCCATGATCGAGGGAGATTATCAGTGGTCTTGTATGTCTTCCATTTTCTAATTATTGCTCCCACAGTTGATTTCTTCACACCAAGCTGCTTGCCTATTGCAGATTCAGTCTTCCCAGCCTGGTGCAGGTCTACAATTTTGTTTTCTTGCAAATCTAGCAAGACCCGGCCGTCCCTCTAAACTTTCATCTCAAACAAGGAGAAGATTAATCAGAGATGCAGCCAAGAGGTCCATGATCACTCTGGATGAACTGCAGAGATCTACAGCTGAGGTGGGAGAGTCTGTCCATAGGACAACAATCAGTCGTACACTGCACAAATCTGGCCTTTATGGAAGAGTGGCAAGAAGAAAGCCATTTCTCAAAGATATCCATAAAAAGTCTCGTTTAAAGTTTGCCACAAGCCACCTGGGAGACACACCAAACATGTGGAAGAAGGTGCTCTGGTGAGATGAAACCAAAATCGAACTTTTTGGCCACAATGCAAAACGATATGTTTGGTGTAAAAGCAACACAGCTCATCACCCTGTACACACCATCCCCACTGTCAAACATGGTGGTGGCAGCATCATAGTTTGGGCCTGCTTTTCTTCAGCAGGGACAGGGAAGAAGGTTAAAATTAATGGGAAGATGGATGGAGCCAAATACAGGACCATTCTGGAAGAAAACCTGTTGGAGTCTGCAAAAGACCTGAGACTGGGACGGAGATTTATCTTCCAACAAGACAATGATCCCGAACATAAAGCAAAATCTACAATGGAATGGTTCACAAATAAACGTATCCAGGTGTTAGAATGGCCAAGTCAAAGTCCAGACCTGAATCCAATCGAGAATCTGTGGAAAGAGCTGAAAACTGCTGTTCACAAACGCTCTCCATCCAACCTCACTGAGCTCGAGCTGTTTTCCAAGGAAGAATGGGCAAGAATTTCAGTCTCTCGATGTGCAAAACTTATAGAGACAAAGCCCAAGCGACTTGCAGCTGTAATCGCAGCAAAAGGTGGCGCTACAAAGTATTAACTTAAGGGGGCCGAATAATTTGGCACGCCCCACTTTTCAGTTTTTTATTTTTTACAAAAGTTCAAAATACTCAATAAATTTCGTTCCACTTCACGATTGTGTCTCACTTGTTCATTCTTCACCAAAAAATTAAAATTTTATATCCTTATGTTTGAAGCCTGAAATGTGGCAAAAGGTTGAAAAGTTCAAGGGGGTCGAATACTTTCGCAAGGCACTGTTATATATATATATATATATATATATATATATATATATATATTATGGTGAAAACAATGTAAGATTGTAAAATAATAAACGGTTTAAAGCCAAATATTTTCAGGAGCAATATAGTAATACTATTTATTTTAAACATATTTATCTGTTCAGTCAGAGAGACATTGAAGGGGCAATGAGAGTCTGAGGGCTTGTGTTAATGCATAAAACTAGGAATCTCTACCACATGTACTTTCCTGAAAAGCAGTATATATAAATATTTAGACAAATAAAAAATATATGAATATTTGCAAAAATGAAAAACAAACAAGGTAACTTATAGATATAGGAATATTACAGTAACCCCATGTGTTTGTAAAATTTACAAAACGGTTAACTTGTATGTTGTAGCTAAGAAACAGAGAGGTTTATAACACTGTCCATTTTTAAGGGTAAGTATGACACCTACTGGGAACAGGCTGGATTTGCACAATGTATTTTTTTTTTCACTCTATACATACTTGTATTTTATTTTTCCTTTATAATTGACACCCTGATGCACTGCTGGATCTGACATGCAGTAGATAACATTGATTCCCATTTACTTATTTGTAGGTACCACTACAGCGTCTGTCATTTTTGATGGGAACAATAGCACTGCATGCAGCACTAGTCTTTTCGTGTAATGGAAATTGCAACAGTGCCTGCCGATTGGTATAAAGTATTGGACTGTCTGTGTCATCCTTGCATTTGTTCCAAGGGTAACCATTCCCTAATTTAGGACACTTTTGAAATGTCAAATAGCCCATAGTTGCCCATAGTAGTCAATTTGATTTTTTCATCTGTCATCTGTCCAAGGCCACTTTAAATGTGAAAGTACTAATCTGATCTGGTTGGTATAGACAACTGTTCCACTGCATCTTCCCATTTAGGATTATGTAGTAAAGTACACTACTGTAACTGGCAGATAAAAATGCAAAAAATAAATAAAATAGAATTAGAAACTTTGGATTTTACATATCTTGCAGTCTAACGGCCTGTAACAATGAATAAATAAATATTTTATATATATACGTATAAATATAAATATATATATAGTGGGGGGAAAAAGTATTTAGTCAGCCACCAATTGTGCAAGTTTTCCCACTTAAAAAGATGAGAGAGGCCTGTAATTGTCATCATAGGTAGACCTCAACTATGAGAGACAAAATGAGAAAACAAATCCAGAAAATCACATTGTCTGATTTTTAAAGAATTTATTTGCAAATTATGGTGCTCATGGTCGTAAGTGTTGACCATGAGCACCATAATAGTTGACAGTGTGTTTTTTTTATTCGTGTCTGGATTAAAGTGTGATTTTGACGTACCATCCGTGGTGAAGCGCTGTGTCTTTCTACAAGCTTGCCTGTTCCTTGTCCCTTGGTGTGGATTCAGATACAGGATTGCTACTGGTATCCCTCTATCTCATCTCGGATGTCGCCTAAGTGACATGCGGTTGTGACTCTAGCTGCTTCTACCCTCTCCGGCTTGGTTGAGAAGGTACTATACGGATATAGGCTGTTGCCAACCACTGCACAGCTTAAGAAAGTGAGGAGGTTTATATCTATACACCTTCGGACTCTATTAGACTATATTTCAGTGTGGGCAGCTCGGTGCCACCCCCATATTCTTTCTTTTCAATCTTTGCATTGTCTGTCTGTGTGTGCCACGCTAAGCATGGAGAACAGAAAGAGGAGAAGCCAAAATGGAAAAATATCAACAATCTCAAGGTTACAAGTCCATCTCCAGAGATCTTCATGTTACTTTGTCCACAGCGTGCAACATAATCAAGAAGTTTACAACTCACGGTACTGATGAAAGGTTGCAACGCAGGATAGTCCGGATGGTGGATAAGGAGCCCCAATCAAGTTCCAAAGAAACTTAAGCTGTCCTGCAGGCTCAGGGTGCATCAGTGTCAGTACGAACTATCCATCGACATTTGACTGAAATGAAATGCTATGAACGTAGACCCAGGAGGACCCCACTGCTGACACAGAGACATAAAAAAGCTAGTCTGCAGTTTTCCAAAATTTATGTGAGTAAGCCAAAATCCTTTTGGGAAAAAGTGTTGTGGAAAGATAAAGAGACCAAGTTAGAGATTTTTGGTAAAGCACATCATTCTACTGTTTACGGAAAAAGGAATGAGGCCTACAAAGAAAAGAACTCAGTACCAGCAGTCAAATATGGTGGAAGTTCAAAGATGTTTTGGGGTTGTTTTGCTGCCTCTGGCACTGGGTGCCTTGACTGAAGATTACCAAAGGATTTTGGGTCTCAGTGTAGGGCCCAGTGTCAGAAAGTTGTGTTTGCGTCCTAGGTCATGGGTCTTCCAGCAGGACAATGACCCCAAACATACTACAAAAAGCACCCAGAAATGGATGGAAACAAAGTGCTGAAGAGTTCTGAAGTGGCCAGCAATGAGTCTGAATCTAAATCCCATTGAACACCAATGTAGAGATCTTAAAATTGATATTGAGAGAAGGTACCCTTCAAATATGAGAGACCTGGAGCAGTTTGCAAAAGAAGAGTGGTTCAAAATTCTAGTTGAGAGGTGCAAGAAGCTTGTTGATGGTTATAGGAAGTGATTTATTTCAGTTATTTTTTTCCAAAGGGTGTGCTACCAAATATTAAAATGAGGCTGCCAGTAATTTTGTACAGCCCATTTTTGGAGTTTTGCGTGAAGTTATATCATTTTTGGCTTTTTTTCTCTGTTTTTTTTTTGTGTTTTTCCAATACCAAGTAAATAAACATGTGTATAACAAAACATGTGTAATTGCAATAATTTTCTGGGAGAAATACTTCATTTTCTGGAAAAATGTCAAGGATGCCAACACTTACAGCCATGACTGTATATGTTGTGAGTATGTGAACCTAGAGGGCGCTAGGGAGCGACCCAGGCCAGCCCTGAAAAGGCCCTCAGCCACACCTTTGGGTGGGGCGCGTAACTCCAGAAGGCTGGAGTATCCTGCAGGGAGCAGGAGATGGTGGACCAGCCAAGGGCAGAGAGAGACGCTCTGTCCCAGAAGGGCTGGGGTCCACAGGGGACTGTTGCTGGAGCTGAGCAATAGTCAGGCTAGTTAGGGGCTCAAGGAGTGAGTTAGTGCCCTAACTGTGGCCTAGATGTTTGTTGTTTTGTTATGTTGCAGTTAAGCTGAATAAAGCCAGTTTTAGTTTCAATAATTTTTATTTGCATTTTCAAGAAAATAAGGTAAAGAACACAATTGACATATATTGTGGTGCACCTTGATATACAGTATAATATAATTTGCGAAATAATACAATGCTTCCTTCCAAGATACATTCTCAGGCTATACATCAATAAGACAGATATTTAAAATACTAACATAGTAAACTATAACTATAACAATAACTTTCGGGCACACTTAACGGGCTGCCATGAATCACTCCTAAAACGTGTTCCTCATTTCCGACCTTCCCTTGGTTATAAGGCCTCTGTTTGTGTGTATGTATCGACACTCAGCTTCGTCCTTTTCTGTTTCCTACTCCTCCTCTGTTTCGTCTGCCCCGATTTTAGCAAGCTAAGTCCCCATCCACACGGCACTACATCCTCCCTCCCGGGTTTCCTGTAACAGCTTTGTCCTCTTTCAGAGCGAACCTGGAATAGATCCATGCTTCCCAAATCTTCTCAAAGCTATGGAAGGAGTTATTTCCCAGTGCTAGTATTCTTTCATATATGTATGTATTATTTACTGCCATTAGCATATCCAACATAGGCGGAGGAGCTACTGTCTTCCATCTCTGCACTAACATCAATTTGGCTATGGTCAAAATTTTGCATATAAGTTTTCTGTGTGCTTTCAGTGCATTGGGAATTCCGATTATCAAAATAGCCAGGTCAGGGGTGTATTGGAGTCGGAAGTCGAGTATCTCCGAGAGCATCTCAAAAACCCTGACCCAGTATCCTTGAATTATGGGGCAATTCCCCAAAATATGGAGAAGGGATCCTCTTCCTCCACATCCCCTCCAACAATTCCCTGATTCGGAGGGATAAGCTAACTGTAACATAGTCGGGGTCCTATACCAATAATATAATTTTCATGGCTGTCTCTATATGTGTACTACACTTTAAGGACACATGGATCAGCCTAATTGCCTGCTGCCATTCCTCTAGGGTGATGGCTATCCCTAAGTCTCTCTCCCAATAACGGAATGGGGTAGATCTAGTAAAGGTCGAAAGTTCGTCCATTCTGTCATATAGAAAACGCAACCCTCTCACCTTGGTTGATAACCAAGTGAAAAGTGCACCACTATGGGGCAAAAGTGTCACAGGATGTTTAGGCACGAAGTGCCATATTTGAAAGTATTTAAGGAAATCACTATTAGGGACCCCATATTGCTGTCTTATATCTGCAAACGGTATAGGTTGTTTAGTGTCGGAATATAAGTGAGAAATCTGCGTAATTCCTCTCGATTCCCAGTCCGAGATTTCTAAATCATCGATTACCCATGTCATTAGTGACAGAGGCATTTCAGAAATATGAAAATGTTTCATAGGGTTAGCTTTTCTGTGCATTAACTTCCATGCCGCCAATGAGGCAACCATGACCGGGGAGAAGGATCCAGGAGCTGAAATGTTCCAGAAGGGCAACCACAGCGCATCTTCCAATTTTAGAGGAGCTATAAATGCCTGCTCTATGTGTAGCCATGGGACCGCGGTGTCCATTGATTTCCACCTAGCGCACTAGCGAGTGACCAGCGAGGCTATATAATAGTTTCTTATCAGTGGAACTCCCAGCCCTCCTGCCTCCTTTTGTTTAAATAGGAAGCTTTTGTTGATTCTGGGTCTCTTCCCATTCCATATATACTTTGAAATCACCCTTTGTGCAGTTTCAAAGAAGGAAACAGGAATTGATATCGGGAGCGTGCGGAACAAATATAAAAGTCTAGGTAGTAGCAACATTTTGAAGGCCGCTACTCTGCCTATCCAAGAGGTATCTGTTTTTGACATTCGCTCCGTCTCCTCTTGTAGTAGTTTTAACATTGGTATATAGTTACTTCTATAAAGGGTCCCTAAGGATTTTGTCATCTGGGTCCCCAGGTATTGGACATTGTCTTCCCTCCAATCAAAGTCATAGTTCGACTTCAACTGATGGAGCAAAGAAGGAGGGACATTCAAAGGTAGCGCTTGTGATTTGGCCATGTTCAGTTTATAAAACGACAATTGCCCAAACTCCGTAATAGTATCCATTAAGCGAGGGATAGATATTTGTGGCTTAGACATGGTGAGAATAATATCATCAGCGTAGAGTGATATAAGATGAGTTTTATGCCTTATATCAATGCCCCTTATTCCCGCATCTAGTCTAAGTGTTTGGGCCAATGGTTCCATGGAAAGAACAAATATCAGGGGCGACAGGGGGCATCCCTGTCTGGTCCCATTTGTTATCAGAAAAGGGTCCGATACCACTCCATTGCTGAACACTCTCGCAGAAGGTGCAGAGTATAGCGCCTCTATCGCTCTCAAGATAGCTCCAGAAAATCCCATAGATCTGAGTACCGAGAAGGCATACGACCAGCAAATGCGATCAAACGCCTTCTCAGCATCCAATGCGAGGATCACCGCCTCCACTCTCCTACAATCAATGTGATGCATGAGGTTCAGAATGCGTCTAGTATTATCGTAAGATTGCCTCCCTTTGACAAATCCCACTTGGTCATTATTTATCAAGCTCGGAAGACAAGCTGCTAATCTACTTGCTATTAATTTAGCATAGATTTTCAAGTCAGAATTCAATAAAGAAATAGGTCGGAAGTTTTGGGGGCTAGTGGCCGGTTTTCCCAGTTTTGGCAGCGTAACCACTAAGGCTTCTTGGTTTTCTTTTGGGAGAGTACCAGATTCAATCACGACCTCCAGGAAGGACAGCAACGGGTCCTTCAGGATTGTGAAAATTTTTTTGTAGTATTCATTAGTGAGGCCATCAGGGCCCGGCGATTTATGAGAAGGCAGTGATTTAATAACTGACAACAACTCCTCCGAAGTAACGGGTGTATTTAAAGAGTCCGGTTGTGACTCAGTGAGCTTAGGCAAACGGGCAGCTGCAAGGAAGCGCTCAATTTCGCATCTCGTTGGGGGAGTTACCGCTGTGTCTTCCGCGATATTATAGAGACCTTCGTAAAATGATCTGAATGCGTCAGCTATGCCTCTTGGGTCGTATATTTTAAATGCCCCATCTTTACTGTGAAGGAATTGAATTCTGGATTTCGCATTCTTTTGTTTAAGTTTTGAAGCTAGGAGTTTGCCTGCTTTATTGGACTGAGAATAATATGTAGCTTTGGTCCGTTTTAGATTTTTCTCGTATTTCTGCAATAAACAAGCTGTCAGTTGATGGCGTAATGTCATCAATTTCGCTGCATTGGATGGAGAGGGGGACTTTTTATTACTGTTGTCAATGGATCTTATCTGGTGGAGCAATCTATCCATCTCTGCCAATCTGTTTTTCTTTTCTATATGCCCCAGGCGAATGAACGTTCCTCTAATAAAAGCCTTGTGAGAGTTCCACAGTATATCAGGACTAGGGGCAGAAGGGGCATTAATCAGAAAGAATTCCTTCAGATCGTTCTCTAAAGTTGCTCTTAATTTCGGTTGTGACATTAAGAATTCGTTACACCGCCATACGAACGCTCTTGGGCATTCATATTTTTCTGCTAAGGTCAAGGTTATTGCTGCATGGTCTGACCAAGTGATTACTGAGATATCAGATTTTAAAACCATAGGGAGGCTGGATTGCTCAAGTAGAAATAAATCTATCCGTGAGTAACTATTATGTACAGAAGAGAAATATGTATAGTCTCTCTCTGTATTGTGGAGAATACGCCAGGCGTCAAATAATTCATGGCGCCATAGCGCTTGCGAAAAAGAGGGGTGATGTGTCAACCCTCCCGAAGTGGTGTCCACCACCAGGTCCGGAGCCATATTAAAATCTCCCATCAATATGAGACATCCCTGCTTCCTTTTTTCCACCGCTTTTACCAGTCTCCCTAAAAATGCCACCTGTTTCCTGATAGGGGCGTAGGCTGATACCAGCGTATAAGTAACATTGTTGAGAATGCACGTCAGTATTATAAATCGCCCCCCCGGGTCTGCATATTGTGACAATAGTTGAAACGCTACTGAGTCCCTAATTCCAATCAACACCCCTCTACGTTTCGAGGAATAGTGAGCATGGAATACATTTGGATACGCTGGGTGTTGAATGCGAGAAGCATCTGCTTGCAAGAGGTGGTTTTCTTGTAGTGCAAGAATGTCACAGCATTGGTCTCGCGCCTCGCGCCATAAGTTGGCCCTTTTTTGAGGAGAGTTCAACCCTCTGACATTCATAGACATAACTTTAAGTACCATAATATACAATTATTAATGCATTAAGAGTCTTACCACACTTGCCCACAACAAAGGACGTCCCTGCATGGTGGAGTTGACTCCGCCATTTGTATTCATTTCGCCCAGTGTGCCAGAACCAGAAAGGAAAAAGACCATAGAAACTACAAAACCGATGGACAACCCATCTTAGCTGTATTATGGAAAAAAAACAGAGAAAGAAAAAGAACAGAGTACAGCGGACCAGCAGCTGTCGTGATCTTGGGGGAATTAGTTCAACAGCAACGAACATATGGAATCCAGGATAAGTGACATTGGACGCGGGTGAATTTTTGAGTGGAGGATCAACCATCGGAATATTCCATGCAGTTAGCAATTTTTTCCCTTCCTCCAGAGTCTTAATTACATGTACGTGATTGTTGCGAGAGACGATCACTCAGACCGGGAATCCCCATTTATACAAAATTTGGTGTTGACGTAATGCCGTAGTAATAGGGATAAATTGTCGCCTGATTTGCAATGTTGTAGCTGAGAGATCCGAATAAATGGAAATCTTGTGGTATGGTTCAGGTAGGCGGCCTGTCTTTCGTGAGGTCAGCAGAACCAGCTCTTTAGTACTGTAGAAATGTATCTTTGCCAGAACATCCCTGGGTACGGTTTAATCTAGATGTGAGGGTCTCGGAACTCTGTGAGCTCTGTCAATAGTTAAATCCATTTTCGTGAGATTCGGTATCAGCGATCTGATCATATCTTGGAGGAAAACAGTTATATCTTTTGGAGGAATTGATTCCGGGATCCCTCTAAATTTTAGATTATTTCTTCTGGATCGATCTTCTAAGTCAGCTATCTTAGCTTTAAGGAAGGACACATCTCTTTCCACGTCGTAGTGCGCATCTATAAGAACATTATGTGATGCAGCAAATTCCGCCATTTTAGATTCAACATGTACCGTACGGCTTTTTAGCTCTTGAAGATCTCTATCTAGCGGTTTCACCATAAGGGACATGTCTGTCTTTAATGACTTACAAAAGGCCATAAGCATATTTTTCATGGAAGCCTCAGTTAGCAAACTCTCTGTCGCCGGTATATCTGCAAAGAAATCAATAGATGGAGAGGTATGTTGTATATTGTCGCTCACCTCTTCTCCCTGCAGATCAGCGTTCTGAAGCCTGGGCTCGCAGTAGGCGAATGCTGAATCCCTGGGTTGTGTGCAGCTGCAGGCCCCGCAGCGCCATTTTGAGCAGGCCCGTTATCTGCATCCCTCCCGGCCCGCCGGGAGGGGAGATCCAGGCGATCCCAAGCCCGCACTTTCCAGGAGCTGCGGCAGAGACGGGGCCGACAGCGCTCTCCGCTGCGCGGAGAACGCGAGCGTCTCCTCCGGAGGGACCCGAGAAGGAGTCGAGGCCCTGGAGGTTGTTTCTGTGCGCAGTCCGGTGCCATCTTGGTCTTCTCCCCCACAAGGAGAAAAGAAGAAATCCAGGAGTTTTTGCGGCTTCACCGCAGATTTCCGCTTCCTGGGCATCTCCGAGGGTGAGGACTCGTCGCTAGGGTAAGTTTTAATTACTCACTCCGCGGGCTCGTCGCTGGTAAGCGTCGCTCAATGAGACTCAGGCTAGGAGCTCTCAAATCATGCGACCATGTCGTATCGCGGCTAGACTCCGCCCCCAATAAAGCCAGTTTTATTTTACACTTGGACCGTCTGAATGCTATCTTTCCGGCGCCCAGTACCACGAACCACTGCTGTCGGGACCAGGAGTCTGCCGCCATTTTGAGACTTATCCCCCCAAGTTGTCACATATGGTGCTACGGATTCGGGCATAAAGAGTTCCACGCAAGTCCTGGAAGACAAGTGGTTGGTGACTGCAGTACTGCTAAGTGTGCATTGTGGCCTACAGCTGGAAGAAATCGGTGATTTCAACTGAAAAACCCAGGAAGGGGTGAGTGGAATATGCAACATAGCAAAGTGTGTACAAAACTGGTGAAAGTAAAACTCTGGAAGAGGAATCCAGGGAATGGACTTTGTGTATACTGTGGCACAGAAGTCTGTAAAGTGTTTGCTGATGGCAAGAAAGTAAGCAATGTGTATAGAAGCTGGATATTGCAAATAGTCTATGTGAAAGGCTATGGTGCCATGTTTGTGTTTTCTGTGGAAGACAGAAGAAAATGCTGGTTGTTGTAGTGCCACATAAGTTAACTGTTTGAATACATGTGACTGCAGAAGATAGCAAAAAGTTGCTGCCGGTTGAACCCAAGGATGCTGTGGAATATTGTGTAATCTTGTTAGTAAACCATGGGCAAGAAAAAGAGAATTTCAGCTGGTAAAAAAGCAGAGAAGTTATGCTCAGGTTTATTAGTGCAGCAGTCTGAATGCAGAGAGACACAAAACCCGGAACAGAGCTTGTGGAATGCAAGTAAAGATAAAGGGTTGCATGACGGTGACTCCGTTTTTCTAAACCACCTCTGTTCTATGATTGAATATGTCCCTGCTGACTGTATGTCTCATACTGGAGTGCATGAAAGCGCCAAAGATGAAAATATTATGGTGCAGCAGCTTCAAGATGAGATTTAAAACCATCAGGTTCATTGATGAGGATGAAATATCTGATTGGAAATGGCAATTTGAGGTGTTAGAAAAAGGGAACCTTAAGTTGAACCTGAAGTTAAAGAAAGAGCTTGACTTTATGAAGAGTTCATATCCTAGTCATTGTGAAAATGTGGTACTGGGTTTGCCTGGAATGGACTGTGTCGCTGAGAAGGTGTTTGCAGAAATGAAATGTGCTCTATCTAATAAAGGTATACAAATTGTAGAGCAAAAGCAAGGGCTTGAGAAGCAGTTGCAGGATTTAAAGGAGCAGCATGTCCAAGACTCCATTGCCAAAGAGAGTGTCATTGAAAAATTAAGAGATGACCTTGAAACTGCTAAACGTGAGAGAAGTGAATTTTTGCAGAGTCAGTCAGAATGTCCGGATGACCAAGTCAGGATGTGTGAAAAACTTTCGGCTGTATTAACTGACAAAGATAATGAAATTGCCGAGCTGAGGAAGTATGTGTCTGACCGAGAGAGTGATTTAGAATCTGTAGTGCAGACATTGCAGTCAGAGCAAAACTTGCATGCACTAAAGCAGATTCGCCTAAATAGTGAAATCCACGAATGGCGAAGCAGAGCTGGAGTTCTGGAACAAAGAGAAAGGGAACTCAAAGCTAGAATATGTAGCCTGGAGAGGGCGCTGTCAGGATCTTGTGAAGATAATGAGAAGTTGTCTGTTTTGGTGCAAAATAAAGACAAAGAATTGATGGAGATGTCGTCTGTCTATGCTCAGAAAGTACAAACCTTACAGGAGAGTCATAAAAAAGTAGAGACTCAACTTCAAGAGCTGCAACTAAAAGTCACAGAAGGGGACAGGTTTCAAGCAGAGCTGCTAGACAAGGCAAACGGTCTGCAGGTGGAATTGAATAATGTCACAAGGCTTCTTTCTCAAGCAGACAGAAAGTTTATCAAACTTTCCAAAGATTTTTCTACACTAGAATCTCAGCTTCAGGACACTCAGGAACTTTTGCAAGAAGAAACCCGTCAGAAGCTTGACCTTAGTAAAAAACTAAAACAAATGGAAGATGTAGGTGTAGATCTTGATCATCAACGTCGGATGGTGTCAAATTTGGAAAGGAAGCAGAAAAAGTTTGATCAGCTGCTTGGTGAAGAGAAGACTCTTTCTGCTAGATATGCAGAAGAACGTGACCGTGCTGAAGCAGAGGCCCTTGAATTGAAGGCCGAGTTAGAGAGGCTCAACAAGCAACTGCGCACTGAAATGGAGGATTTGGTTAGCTCCAAGGATGAAGTTGAGAAAAACCTGGAATCTGTGCAGATATTGCATGAGAACAAAGCTAATGCTTATGACAAGCTGGAAAAGGCCAAGAGAGAATTGGACCTCCAGATAGAAGACATGAAGATTCAGTTTGAGGGAAACTTGTCTAATTTGTCTGCTGAGATTGTAGATCTAAAAATGCTTGTTGCTAAACTAAAGGTGCAAGTGAACAAGCAGGAGGAATTCAAGAAACAGCTGGAGTTTCAGATGGATCAAGAGAAGCACGAGTCAGAAATAAAGTTGGAAGAGCACAATTTTCAGATAGAACAGTTAAAAACCGAAGTGGAATCTAAAAGAGAAGAATTGGATCAATTGCAGCAGTCTTTATCCAATACTGAACAGTCGGCATCTGCACTATCTTCAAAGCTGGCAGCACTAGAAGCTGAGACAGAGTCGCTGCAGAACCTGTTAACCTCTAAAGAATCAGAGCTGCAAGGTGCGCTAGTAAAAACTGAGATGGAGGCTGCTCAGAAAAATGTGGCAGTAAAGAAAGTTCTGGAGCTGAAATCAGAGATTTGTGCGCTACAGAGGGCATTAGAATTAAAGAAAGCTGCCAGCATAGAGGCAGAGAAAGCAGAGCCCTTAAGGCAGCCAGAACATGTAACCAAAAAGCATCTGGGTACTGACAGTAAAAACTGTGATGTTGAAAACTTGGTATCCCAGTCCTCCGGTATTAGCACAGAGAATGATAATAACTCAGAGAATGTTGAGATGACAATGTCACCAGCTCCTGTACTGTCAGAAAGGAGTTGGCACGAAAATTCTTGCAATCTATCACAGCACCGCAACATGCCTCCAGAAAATTATGCGTATGAGAAAGAGGAGGTAAGACTAGAGTATGGAAGTAGTTCTCCTGCTGCCGTACAGATGTGGAAGTATTATACAGAAACCATTCCAATATATGATGTGGCAGTTGTTAAAGACATACCAGAAAATGTAGTTCTGCATGATCTATTTTGTGAGGGTGTACTGTATGGCCCTGGTGCAGAAGGAGAAGATATTGCGGTACAGAGCTTGTGTATCTCAAACAAAGAGGAGAGCAAGCAGCCTATGTCTCCTAAACTTCTAAGCCTTGATGGTGATGGCAAAGTTTGCTTTGAGATGAAGGTTACGGAAAAAGTACCCGTGAAACAGTTATACTCTAAAGACATTGATGTGCATGAAGTACGTGTTATTTGGTCTCTGAGCTCCTGTGGATTCGTGATAGGTGAAGATGAAGATTCTTACGGCTATTTACTAAAGGGATCAAAGTCATGCAATGGGATGGCAGAAGACTATGGCGAGAAATGTGATGAAAATGATGTTATCCCCTGTATGGCGAATTGTGAAGGTGATGATGTAAAATTTGCCTTTGCACAGAATGGCCAGGATCTTGGCGTAGCAGTTAAAGTGATGAGAAACCGGAAATGTCGAGTAACCGGAATTTGGAAGAAGAGACCGCCAGATTGGGACTTCTGGAGAGACACTGGACAGGCATACATGGTTGAAGAGGGATAGGATGTCTCGTCATAGGATGTCTCGTCCCATTGTAGCTCACCCCATGGGTAGTGAGCTGAGGGGGAGGGTATGTGAGTATGTGAACCTAGAGGGCGCTAAGGAGCGACCCAGGCCAGCCCTGAAAAGGCCCTCAGCCACACCTTTGGGTGAGGCGCGTAACTCCAGAAGGCTGGAGTATCCTGCAGGGAGCAGGAGATAGTGGACCAGCCAAGGACAGAGAGAGACGCTCTGTCCCAGAAGGGCTGGGGTCCACAGGGGACTGTTGCTGGAGCTGAGCAATAGTCAGGCTAGTTAGGGGCTCAAGGAGTGAGTTAGTGCCCTAACTGTGGCCTAGATGTTTGTTGTTTTGTTATGTTGCAGTTAAGCTGAATAAAGCCAGTTTTATTTTACACTTGGACCGTCAGAACGCTATCTTTCCGGCGCCCAGTACCACGAACCACTGCTGTCGGGACCAGGAGTCTGCCGCCATTTTGAGACTAATCCCCCCAAGTTGTCACAATGTATATATACAATCCTCTGATAATAGCAGAGACAAACAGTAATGAAGAATGGATTGTCAGCTCGCATGTAGGTAAGGCAGTGAGGCAGTCAGTAAGACTGACAGGGCAGAAGATGAAAACATGGTAGCTGTGGCTGGAGATAGCACCCTCCTGTCGCAATCACTGTGGTCCAGAGACGAGTAGTAAAAAGCTTTCCCAAATATCTATGTGCCATATCTGGGATCATACATTTGAATGCCTATAGAGGACAAACAGATATTCACTTTATAATATAGATAACAGAAAAAAATACTGTTCTTTTATCTTTGTGTAGTTTAAAAAATAAATCAATATGTCAAATCCAAAGAAGGGATTCTTGCTGTCTATATTTATAGTCACACCCACATATAGTAGTCACTTGACTGAAACATTTACCGTATTTTTCAGACTATAAGACGCACTTTTTTTCCCCAAAATTTTGGAGGAAAATGGGAGGTACGACTTATAGTCTGAATGGTGGGGTTGGGGGTGTGATGATTCCACTTAAATATGGCTATAACTCAAAGATGTATTTTGATCTCTGGGTATCGTATCTCCCTCTTAATTCTATTTAATTTAACTGTGCGTAGCTCTAATCCTAGGTGTATGTTGTCAGTAGTGGCAACAAGGTAACAATAGGGCTTTGTACTCATCCCAGAATGGCTCCATTGAATTCCTACATAGCCCTGGGTGATCAAATACACATGTATTGTTTGGTCTGGGCTGTTGATCCAACCTGCTTGATAACATATAGACGGCATTGTGTCATTCCACTTGGTCCCATCTCCTTACAAAGAATCTTGACTTGAGTGTGTTAGTCAATCAGACTTGCCGTCGTCGGTGACCTCATTCTGGGTGGTGTAATCAAGGGTATAAAAGATGAGGTAAGAGGTCAGTGAGAGAGACTACAGAGACTACAAAGAAGAGACTACTGAGGATATACTGTGATGAGCAGGCAGGCTGGAATGCTGTGATGCTGCTGCTAGGAGCCTCCACTGGTTATCTCCACATGTTATGTGTGAGTGTTGGACTATAGAGCCACATCAAGGATATGTGTGGTAAAGTAATTATTTCACTTTTATTCCCTTTTTATTTTAAGTGCTGTATATTGTAACTAGTAACTGTTAATGCTTGCATACATCTGCATGTCTGTTCTGAACTGCATGTGTTAGATGTTAATACCGACCCATTTAGGGGTTAATAAATATATAAAATTTAGAAAGCTTGTCTTGTATTTATCTTGTGGACCCAGCACTCACTGGCGGTGAGTGTGTTTTTTAGTAAAGAAGTCTCAGGTGTGGGCCAACGCGGTGTTGGAGCACTGAGGATCTTTCACAGGGGGGCTGAGGAGCAGGGTCACAGCATGCCCCACTCCTGCTGCTGCCGGCTTCCTGCAGTGGGGTTTCCTATAGAGGCAGGAGTGTGGCGATGCTGCGGGCCTTGGTCGGCGGTGCGACCGGGTCTGTAAAGATCATGGCGGCCGCTCTGCTGCAGAGCAGTCGCCATAGCTACTGGGTATCCGCTGTAATGTACTCAGTGGCATTGACTGTATGGGATAAATAACACTATTTTTGGATAGTGGGGACTTATACACACAGATGGGGATATCTAAAATGAATGTGTTTTTTTACATTATGTGTTTTTTAAACTTCTTGTTTTTTTTTTATATTTTATTTTTAACTTTTTGATTAAGGGGACTTGAACCTGGGATCTCTGATCCCCAGTGTAATGTACTACATATGCTCAGCACAACATAACAGCATGACGCAAAGCAGGAAGGGGTTAAATGTCTCCCGCTTAACCTCTGTATGACAGCAGGTGCTCCCAGTCTATATTCTGAAGCGTAGCCCTTAACCTGGAAAAATTGGCCTCACCCACAGTGACATTTCCAACAAGTCCCGTATTATTAGAAATGACAAGTTCCAACAGAGCATCCCCTCTAGTTGGATCTTCTACAAGCTGGATCATAAAATTGTCCTGCAACAAGTTGAGACTGTAGAGACTTACTACACCCCGCATACCGTACTCCCCCCCCCACTTCAAGAAATAAGACACGGGACACAAGCTTAACTCTTAAATGGGCGGGGTCGGCCACAGCTTTAATGATTTCTTATATTTTAAAACACTTACAACTTTGAACAGTGGAATGAAGTGATATGCCGGCCACAGGTCTCCCTGCGGGCACGTCCGCCTTCATGCCGCAATATCCGCTTTTCACCGCCAGCTGTGACTTAAATGTGTAAACTCCAACTCTCTCTAGAAAAGAGAACAATATCAGACACAAAACAACACTGTATAACCAACATCAAGAACGAATCAATCCAACCCATATGGCCGTAAAAATTCCACCCCAACAAAAACTATCACCCAGCTTCGATGTAAAGGGAGGGAGGGTGGGAAAACGTGGCTCTGGAGATCCGGTAAGAGAGCTAGGAGGGGTGCACTTCCCCTATATTCCCATGGGGTATACTAATAAATCCCGCCATAAATCCGTAGGGGTGGGGACACCCTGACGCAGACCCTATTCCCCCCTAACTCCGTATAGGCTATAATAAAAACCCCTCTAAATAGCTCATCCCAAACACCTCCCCCCTTGCCAAAGATGCAGAGAAGGAGGAGGGGAAGGGGAAAAACAGCTTAACCCTATCCTATGCCCTCGCTGCTACAGACACTAACGCCTGCCCTATGCGGCTTGGCGTTCTGCAGACTGTAGAGACTTACTACACCCCGCATACCGTACTCCTCCCCACTTCAAGAAATAAGACACGGGACACAAGCTTAACTCTTAAATGGGCGGGGTCGGCCACAGCTTTAATGATTTCTTATATTTTAAAACACTTACAACTTTGAACAGTGGAATGAAGCGATATGCCGGCTGCAGGTCTCCCTGCGGGCACGTCTGCCTTCATGCCGCAATATCTGCTTTACACCGCCAAGAAGGAGACCAGTCCCCTCACACTGTGCTCCGACCACCACCCAGTAAGAACAGGGCCTGTTCCACCCCATCCTGTAGGCCAGAGAGGAAGATGTCTAATCCTATATCATTGAGGTGGACGCCATCCGGTCTCATCAGGCGCCTATTGTCCCCCTCAAGGTGATGGTGACGCACCACTACCCCACCCTTAGAGCGCACAAAGCGCGACAGCCTTGCATTCACCGTTCTACGAGCCTTCTCCACCTCCCCAGCATCTCTAGCCCCCTGCCATGTAACTCTAGGGACAATCTCGGAACAGACAATAATTAGTTCTGTGAAATACCCCATGATCCTTTCTAAATCAGCCCTCATGAGCGTCATGAGCTCAGCCATGCGGAGCAGGCATAAATCGTTTCCCCCGGCATGTAAAACAAGAATCACAGGAGAAGAAGTCACCTTTCCGATTTCAATGGCCTCGGGAAGAACCTGGGACCAACGTAATCCTCTCACCCCTCTCCAGGAAACCTCGATTTCCCGAAAACCAAGGGATTTAACCCTCGGCCTCGACTCAGCCCGCTGGGCAGCCCAGAAAACGTAGCTATGGCCAAGGAAACATATATAAGGCCGACGAATACCTGAAAAGAAAAAGAATCAATGCAACAGCTCAGGGCGAATATATCCAGCAAAACACGAAGATTTCCTTCTCCCAATCCTCTGAACCGCTTTATCAGAGAGATCCGCCCGGGCTGCTTCCGTCGCCACCCCGATCTGAAAGGAATGCGTCCCATAATTCCTTTGGTCAACCTCAACCGCCGTCAAACATTTACCAAAAAGTGAACGAAACTGGAAACAGGTGAGAGGGTCCCCCGCCTGATGAACCAGGAAGGACACCCTAACACCCAAAAACTCCTGCACCAGCCGAACCGGACAAGCCGCACCCCCGACCGGATGCAATTGAACCCACACGCCCTTTCCCATGGTGTCAGTTTTAGATTTGCGGATACGCATCCACAGGGAACCATTAGCCTGGACCACGTCACCAAAAAGCAAACCCCCAGGCCGCGATTTTGATGGCAGGAGGAGTTCACTCACCCGAAGAGCCCCAAAAAAGGCCAACGAAAAACCGACCGATAGAATCAGGGACTCATAACCGGAACAACATACCGCCCGCGTAACTCCCACCAGCCATAGCAACAGGTCAAAGGACACCGGACGTCTAGAATCTTTGGTCACCATCCCCCTGGACCACCCCTTCAGGGCCTGACGAAACAAGAAAGATCCTCCCAACCCCTTAACTGAAAGTGAAAATTAACCCCTGAAAAGCGCCGTCGAGCAACCACCACTGATAACCCCTTATCCCTCAAAAAAGACATATACCGCAGCGACACCGAAAGTCTATCCCGCTCACACAGCTCCACCCTCTCGCCACGGATTAATGCACACCACTCCCTCCACACCTTACCATAACCTGTCCAGGTTGATGGAGCCACAGACTGCTGGATCAACTGCAAGAGCCGCTCGTCACCAGTTCCCAGAGGTACGGGGGACAGGAATGACCCTCTGTCGCCGCCTCCGGCAATAGATCCCAGAACACCTGCCAATTGAAACGTGAGAGTGCGTCAGCCTTATCATTAAATACCCCCGGAACATGACGGACCCGGAACCATATATTGAGCCCCAGGCAGCGTAGAACCAAATGCCTAAGCAAATTCAAGACAGGAGGAGAGGAAGAAGTTAAATGGTTAATACAATGGACAACACTTTCTTTATCAGTCCAAAAACACACCCGCTTGTCTCCCAAGGCCGAGCCCCACAGGACCACCGACACCACTATGGGGAACAATTCCAAAAGAGTCAGATTCTTGCAAAGACTCCGCTCCCGCCATTCCTGAGGCCAGGGCTCCGCACACCACTCATGGCCCAAAATGGCCCCAAAACCCACTGAACCGTGAAGAGGGATATGTCTTGACTGCTAACCTCGGTACCCTGAACACAAGTGCTGCCATTGTAGGAATACAAGAAATCACGCCAAACTGACAAATCCGCCTTCAGAGAACACGTCAGACGAATACGGTGACTAGGGTGCTTAACCCCCCGCGTAGCCCTCGCCAGCCTGCACGAGAACACCCGTCCCATTGGCATAATGCGACAGGCAAATACCAGGAGACCCAACAAAGACTGCATCTGCCTAAGCGTAACCTTGGGCACCGCCAGAAAACCGTCAAGCAACCCAATCATGCGCTCCAACTTGTCCCGGGGAAGACAGAATACCAGGAGATCAGAATCAAGCTCAATACCCAAAAATGAAAGAACCGTAATCGGGCCCTCCGTCTTCTCCTCGGACAACGGAACCCCAAACTTTCCCATCAAGAACTGAAATGAGTCCAATAAAAATTGACAACGGCCTTCTCCGGCAGGGGCAATAAACAGGAAATCATCCAAATAATGGATGATGGATCGGGAGCATGTTTCATACCTTACCACCCACTCGAGAAATGAACTAAACAACTCGAAAAATTGGCAAGAAATGGAACACCCCATAGGGAGGCAGGTGTCATAGTAAAAACAACCCTCAACACAACACCCCAGGAGGTGGTAACATTCAGGGTGAATTGGGAGTAATCGAAATGCGGACTCAATGTCCGACTTAGCCATCAAAGCACCAAGACTGGCCGCTCTCAGCAACGCCACTGCTCTATCAAAAGAAACGTATGACACTGATGCCTCTTCCCTAGAAATCCCATAGTTTACAGAAGAACCTCTAGGATGGGACAAATGGTGGATAAGCCTGAATTTTCCACTGTCCTTCTTGGGAACCACCCCCAGTGGCGAGACCCTTAAATTCCTAAAAGGCGGAGAAGAAAACGGACCGACAACCCTACCCAACGACACCTCCTTTGCAATTTTTTTTCCCGGAGAACCTCGGGCATGTTTTTACCAGACCTCAGGTTATCCGAAAAATAAGGGGAACCGGAATAAACAAACGGGATAAAGAAACCGAATAAGAAACCGGATCTCAACTGTTCTGCCGCCTCTCTATTAGGGTACCGGTCTAACCACGGCGCCATCGCGGCTACGCTCACTGGCGTCTTTCCCTTCAGCGGAACTTGGAGACTTAACACCTAGTTTGGTCGGACGGGTACAGCGGACTGCTGCGTGTGCTCCACCACAGGCGGAACACTCATGTTTGTATTTGCAAAGGCCGAAGAATCTGCAGTGGCCCTCGTTAAAGAGCCAGCAGGCTCCCGGCCTGCGCACGGCCACTGATCCCTGAGGGGTTCCTGGACCAGCGGCCCCTGGCTGAAAGGGCTGGCGCTGGGACATCATAAGTCACAGCCATATGTCAGTAGCCTTAACCCCCCCAACCGGTCTCCGGCTGCAAAGCCAGACGGCGACGAAATTCATCGTCATACCGCCACCAAGCACTACCACCATGAGACTTATAAGCGTTATAGATCGTATCGGCATAAACAAACATATTCGATCAGCGCTCTGGATGACGCTCACCCATTACGCACCCCAGCACAAAAAAGGCCTGCAGCCAATTATTCATGGTCCTAGCGACCTTCGGCTTGCGATCTGACGGCTTTTCAGCACACGACCGACGCTCTCGGTCAACCGTGTGCTGATCCACCGATACAAGAGACCAAATATCTATAAATGTGTTGTCCCAGATCTTCTCCTTAGTTTCATTATCTAAATGTGCACCCAGGGGGCTAATCCCACAAAAGAATGCCTCCTTATGGATACCCGCCCTAGCGGCGGGAACCTCCTTCGCCCCAGTAGGGGCCGAGCTAGACATACCTGACAAGCCCGTTAGCAATGCCTTAATGGCAGGAGCCAAGTCGGCAACATCCTTCCCAGGCCCCCACGCATCCACAAAATTGTACTCACTGGGTGGAGGAGAAGAAACAGGAACAGCTGAAGACGCAGCGCTGGACAATCCTGGATCCCAGCGGGACGGCTGAACGGCCGACAATTCAGGCTCCTGCCTATACCGACGCTGCCGGGAGGGCCTGTTGCATTCCCCTGAACTGCAGGACTCATCGCTGGATGATGGCGGCCTCCATCTAGACGTCGGGAGCATCGGGATACCCAGCTGCAGCGAGAAGCCCTGGAGCTATGTCGGGAACAGCGCCCTTCATGCCCAGCAGTCCTCCGGTGACGCCGTCGGCGAGAACCCTGGGAGGAGGCTTCAGACGAGGATCTGGACCGCCTGATTCCCCGAGACCTCCTTCGACCATCCGCCACTGACTGACCCGCCGCAGCTGAAGATTGGACACCTATGGCAGGAGGAGCAGCAACATCATAAGAGACCATTTGAGGGACCCCCATCGCATCAAAGAATGGGGGGTCCACATCCGCGACGCCCACGGACCTAACCTCCCCCGCCAATCCAATGCCCCCCACGTGTTCCTGCCCTCCCATGGGGCTGGGGGAAGTGGATCCCACTGCCTGAGAAGGCGGTGGGGTAAGGGGATCAGCTTCGCCCGCCGCCGCCCTATGTCGTCCCCCCATGGTGCCACTAAGGATATGCTGTAAACGCTGCTCGCCCACGCTATCTGCCCTGGTAACCGCCGGAAACCCACTCTCAGCGCGCGCGGATGTGACGTCAGAAAGGGGACGGGGCAAATCTCCCGGCCGGACACGCCCCCCCGCGCTATGAGACCGAGCGGCCGCCGACAGTCTAGGCGAACCCGCTCCCCGCCGCCGAGCAGCAGGAGCAGGCAAGCGACTTGGGCTCAACCTACTAGGGGGGGGGCGCGACACCCGCGTGGAGCGACGCCCGGCCCAACACTCACCGGATGCAGCAGGGTTAGGCACCGTATCTCTCAGCTGAGAGACGAGACCATCCAGCCAGCCTGAACCCTCTGCTTCCAGCTTGGCACGCAGCACAGCAAGCAGGCTCTGGTCGGACATCTCGCAGCAGAGGGTGAATAACAGCGTCCCGGGACCTGCTGAACGCGGCTCTGGAGATCCGGTAAGAGAGAGCTGGGAGGGGTGCACTTCCCCTATATTCCCATGGGGTATACCAATAAATCCCGTCATAAATCCGTAGGGGTGGGGACACCCCGTAGCAGACCCTATTCCCCCCTAACTCCGTATAGGCTATAATAAAAACCCCTCTAAATAGCTCATCCCAAACACCTCCCCCCTCGCCAAAGATGCAGAGAAAGAGGAGGGGAAGGGGAGAAACAGATTAACCCTATCCTCGCCCTCGCTGCTATAGTCACTAACGCCTGTCCTATGCGGCTTGGCGTTCTGCATGAATTTTCTCCCCTTTGCTATGAGCCATGACCCTAGTCAATATCTGGGTAGTTAAAATCTCCCATCAAGACTGCATCAAAATACAATCATTTGAGGAATCTAGCCATGTCTCAGCCACGCCAATTAATGTGTTCCCACCGAGAACAGGGCCTAAAGCTTCCCCAGTTTGCTACGATTCTGGCATTTATGAACATACACTTTAACTTGCCATCCAAGTTTACACATTTATTTCCAGTTCCAGAAATGTTCCATTGTTGAACTTTTATGGCCAGGATCATATATACTGCTCGGTTGTAATAAATGAATCTCCCTATCAACTACTCTAATCCCCCCACCGCAATCCACTTCTCCATCCACTACTACAGCCTGTCCCCTCTCTGACCTATCTACCCCTATATCTACTTGTTCCTCCCCCCTCATTCCTAGTTTAAATGCTCCACCACTCCACACTAGAATTCTCTCCCCCAGCACAGCAGACCCCTTTCCATTCAGATGCAAATTATCTGTGGAAAACAGCTTGTGCCCCAATGAAGAATCAGCCCAGTGCTCTAGGAACCCAAGCCCTTCTTTCCTGCACCAAGACCTGAGCAATGCATTTAACTCCCTTAGCTCCTCCTGCCTTTCCTTTGTAGTGCATGGTACAGGCAGTATTCCAGAGAATACAACCTTGGAGGTCCTTCCCTTCAGCTTGGAGCCTACTTCTTTAAAATTATTCTTAAGGAGCCTCCACCTACCATTTATTCTCTTATTGGTACCCACATGGACCATGACAGCTGGGTCTTCCCCACCTCTTCCCAGCAATTTGTCCACCTGTTCCACACATGCTGAACCCTAGCACCAACAAATGATTCTATCCTTCTTCCTGATTACAGATTCCCCCATAACCACTAACTGCCTTGACTTACCTGCACTACTGGGACCCCCCGATTACTAGCTGGACTGTCCTCCCGGCTGTTAGGGAGAGAAGTATCTGATAGGGCTGCCATTTCTGACACTGAAATCATCACATCATCACTCAACTTGGCAATTTTGTTTGGATGAACAGAAATTGGAGTGGCCTTCCTTTTCTTGGAGGCCCTTCCACCCCTTCAATCTATACTCACCCAGCTCCTTGCCTGGACTTCCTGATGTCTCTCCAGCTCTCCATCTTTCATATCTAACCCACCAACTGCTTGCTCAGTGAGCAGCATGCCCCTCTTAAAATTGTCAGTCGACCTCAGTGTTGCATTCTGCTCTTGCAGATCTCTAATTCGAGCTTCCAGATGGGCAACGTGCTTACATCTGCCCTGGACCTCTTGCTTCAGTAGTACATACATATGACATACTGTGTACTACAGTAAATGTCCAATCATGTTAGCCCTTATCCAAATTACAATAAACATTTAAGTATTAAAGTAAAGTAAGTTACTTACGGGTTCACTCCTGCTTTCAACGTCGTTTTTTAACTCCACCTAGACATCAGCCACTTAGTGAAGTAAGCACAGCAGCGCATGTCAGCCAGTCTCCACCCACCAGCTCATGGATAACTGCAAACTAGAGAGAGCCTGCAGGGGGAACCAAAAATAATGTTATTCCCCCTGGCAGCATATTCCAAAAGTTAATCTGCTAATCTTTTTTATGCTTTATTCAACTAACTGTGTTTCATAAATACATATATTTTTAAAGTGTATAACAGAGTAACTAGCATTTTGTCAAACATATACCAGTGTAGTATAGACATGTGCTTAGGCCATGTGCAAATTTAGTCTAACAGAAAGGCAAGAAAATTTTTAAGGTATGCAAATAAGAGATAACCTTGTTCACACAGTGCACCCATTTGCAGGATTTTCTGTTTCCAAAAAAAATAAACATGTTTTATTATTTACAGATGTTAGTATATATAGTAGAATAACAACATGAGAGTTCAGTCACAGTCTTCTCCTCTATTTTAATTCTTGACAATTATGTTGTCCTTTATTAATTGTAGTAATAAGTAATAAACTGGGAATTTTTTTTTACATTTGTATATTTATTTTCTTTGGGCCACACAGTTTGTAGGTTCTTATGTAGAAAAGTTGGGTCCTGCATAAAACAAAGGTGTTAAATAAATGCCTTATCTCTTACCACTTTTGGCTGGTAAAGGGCTGAGGGAGAGAAACTTAGCCAAGGGGGATTAAAAGGGTTTTTCCATAACTAACACTGTCTCCTATGACAACATTGGTCGCCAAGTGCTTCATGTGAATGAAGTGGTGGTATACATGATCGACCACCTTTCCATTTACTCCTATGGGACTTAGAGAATGTCAATTTCTTTCTTTATGACTACACATTGTACACCTTTGTGACCAAAAAAAGTGGCAGCAGTCCAAAATTATTTCAATGAAGCAAAACTGATGAGTTATTCTCTGATAATTTTTTCTTAATGTTCATTTTTAGAACAATGTCTTTTTTAAACAGACGGTATTAATGAATAGAACATATCCTATTTCTGTCCATTTTCATGAAGGACCAAGTCATTTGGTTCATTTTTAGCCTCCATCAAACTAGACTGGTATTTGTTTGACGATCGTTAAAAACAGATGAGTGGGTTGAAGTACATCCATTTTTTTTAACTGACAGTTAAAAGACAGATGACAAACTGATACAAAACGGACATTAAAAGTGCACAGACGGACAGAAAACTGATGAAAAATAAATGACTGATGGAAAATGGACATTAAAAACTGACAGCTTCATTCATATTAAATGACTCTTGCCACTGGCATTGCAGATCTTGGTCATACTTACTTACCTCCTAACCAGTGGCGTAACGATTGCAGTTGCAGGGGTTGCAACCGCGACCGTGCCCGGCAGGGTATGGGGCCCGTGGCGAGCTGGAGATGGCCGGGCCCCGGGCCACTATGATACCCGACCGCTATACATACTGTTATATTGCCAGGCCCCTTTCCAATAGATGACAGGGCAGGGCACCTAGGGGAGGTGACTGAAAACAACAAATACATATTCTCACCTCTCCTGAGCTCAGTGATCTCTCCGGCACTCTTCCTTCATGTGACTGAGGCCTGTGATTAGGGCCTAGCGGTCACATGGGGCGCGGTCGCGTAATGATGTCAGTGCGCCCCTACGTGACCGTTGATGCCCAATCACAGGTTTCAGCAGCGATGTCTGAAGAGGGCCTGAAGACGCTGAAGACGGCAGGATGGAGCGAGGATGCCAAGGAAAGGTAAGGCAAGGTGAGTATGAATGTTTGTTATTTTTATTCACCCTCCCTGGGCCTCCGATTATTATACTCTGGTGTCTGAGTAGACCCCAGAGTATAATAATAGCACCGAAGTGGAGGAGGGCTGTTGGGAGCATATAATACTGTGTGGGCGCCACTGTGGAGCATATAATACTGGGTGGGGGCCACTGTGGAGCATATGATACTGGGTGGGGCCCAGTGGGGAGCATATAATACTGGGTGGGGGCCACTGTGGGAAGCATAAAATATTGGGTGGGGCCACTGTGTGGAGCATATTATATTGTGTGGGGCCACTGTGGGGAACATATTATACTGTATGGGGCCACTGTCAGGAGCATATTATACTGTGTGTTGGGGGAGCAATGTGGAGCATATAATGCTGTATGGGGGCCACTGTGGAGCATATAATGCTGTGTGGGGGCCACTGTCGAGCATATAATACTGTTTGGGGCCCCGTAACCGTCACTAAAAAGAATTTGCTGTAGGGAGGGGGTAGGGGGCTCCAGAGAAAAGTTTGCATCGGGGCCCACAAGACTTTAGTTACACCACTGCTCCTAATATGACCAATCTGATGCCGCCCCTTCCTTACCACCCCATCCATTTGGTACCTACCAATTAAATAAGAGACACTGATGCCAGAGGTTGGATTTATTGGCCACATAAGTCATTTTATTAATTAAAAAACAATAATCAATAAATAACAGTTTTATAAATAGTATATAACACCCAAAATTTACACCTGAGAAATTTATGGGGAGGAGGTCCTTGTAGCTACATAAATCTGGCCGACAATCTGCCCACTACACCATTAACCCCAGCTGCAAAGCACAGGATCAGGGGCACCATTTCAATACAGATGGCTGTTGTTGCGGGCACCAAACCACTCCCTGGGTCATCACCCAGCAGGAGCCCAAACAAGCCAGACCAAATAAAATAGTTACCATTAACTTGGGGAAACTAATCAAAAAGTTTACCGCCAAGACACCCCCCTTCCAGAATTTTCAAATACCACAAGAACCCACAGCCCGAACAGCTGCCATGACAAACAATAGAACAGATCATTTTCGCTACCATGAGGGCGGGCGGAACTCTTCTCCCCTCTGCCAGCAACTGTAACTTGAACCTAAATGGTCCCCCGTAATATAACCCAGCCATAACAACTCCCTCCACACTGCCCCCACCCCTAACTACTTCTCCCTCCCCTTCAGACTAAGTCATGTCGGCCTTCCCTTAAGGCTAGCCTTTGGTCCACCCTTTTCTTGACACTGGCATTGAAGATCTCGGTCGTACATACTTACCTCCTAACTAGAGATGAGCGAATTTCTCAAAAGTTCGATTCTGCAGTTCAATTCGAAGTTCCAAAAAAATTTGCTTCGATCCAGATTAATTTGCGGTGAATATTGCTAAAAAACACCTACAGTGGGGGAAAAAAGTATTTAGTCAGCCACCAATTGTGCAAGTTCTCCCACTTAAAAAGATGAGAGAAACCTGTAATTGACATCATAGGTAGACCTCAACTATGAGAGACAAAATGAGAAAAAAAAATCCAGAAAATCACATTGTCTGATTTTTAAAGAATTTATTTGCAAATTATGGTGGAAAATAAGTATTTGGTCAATAACAAAAGTTCATCTCAATACTTTGTTATATATCGTTTGTTGGAAATGACAGAGGTCAAACGTTTTCTGTAAGTCTTCACAAGGTTGGCACACACTGTTGCTGGTATGTTGGCCCATTCCTCCATGTAGATCTCCTCTAGAGCAGTGATGTTTTGGGGCTGTCGCTGGGCAACACGGACTTTCAACTCCCTCCAAAGGTTTTCTATGGGGTTGAGATCTGGAGACTGGCTAGGCCACTCCAGGACCTTGAAATGCTTCTTTAGAAAGCCACTCCTTCGTTGCCCTGGCAGTGTGCTTGGGATCATTGTCATGCTGAAAGACCCAGCCACGTTTCATCTTCAATGCCCTTGCTGATTGAAGGAGGTTTGCACTCAAAATCTCACAATACATGGCCCCATTCATTCTGTCATGTGCACTGATCAGTCGTCCTGGTCCCTTTGCAGAGAAACAGCCCCAAAGCATGATGTTGCCACCCCCATGCTTCACAGTAGGTATGGTGTTCTTTGGATGCAACTCAGCATTCACTCTCCTCCAAACATGACAAGTTGTGTTTCTACCAAACAGTTCTACTTTGGTTTCATCTGACCATATGAGATTCTCCCAATACTCTTCTGGAACATCCAAATGCTCTCTATCAAACTTCAGACGGGCCCGGATATGTACTGGCTTAAGCAGGGGGACACGTCTGGCACTGCAGGATCTGAGTCCCGGGCAGCGCAGTGTGTTACTGACGGTAGCCTTTGTTATGTTAGTCCCAGCTTTCTGCAGGTCATTCACTAGGTCCCCCCTGTGTGGTTCTGGGATTTTTGCTCACCGTTCTTGTGATCATTTTGACCCCACGGGGTGAGATCTTGCGTGGAGCCCCTGATCGAGGGAGAGTATCAGTGGTCTTGTATGTCTTCCATTTTCTAATTATTGCTCCCACAGTTGATTTCTTCACACCAAGCTGCTTGCCTATTGCAGATTCAGTCTTCCCAGCCTGGTGCAGGTCTACAATTTTGTTTCTGGTGTCCTTCCACAGCTCTTTGGTCTTCACCATAGTGCAGTTTGGAGTGTGACTGTTTGAGGTTGTGGACAGGTGTTTTTTATACTGATAACAATTTCAAACAGGTGCCATTACTACAGGTAATTAGTGGAGGACAGAGGAGCCTCTTAAAGAAGAAGTTACAGGTCTGTGAGAGCCATAAATCTTGCTTGTTTGTAGGTGACCAAAATATTTATTTTCCACCATAAGTTGCAAATAAATTCTTAAAAAATCAGACAATGTGATTTTCTGGATTTGTTTTCTCATTTTTTCTCTCATAGTTGATGTCTACCTATGATGTCAATTACAGGCCTCTCTCATCTTTTTAAGTGGGAGAACTTGCACAATTGGTGGCTGACTAAATACTTTTTTTTCCCCACTGTATTTCCTAGCTTCAGAGAGCCTGTATAGTGGTGTAGAACACTGTGCCTTGCAGTAACACGCATAGGGAGCCTACTGTGGTAGTGAAACAATACTGTGAGTCAGTATGACACGCACATGACAGGCGTCGCTCTTAGAACCACTACACACTTCACTTATTTGGCCAGTTACGGGGCCAAAACTGTTCAACTAACTGAAGTGTGAACTCAGCCTTACATGTCCATGTTAGTGCCTGCACTGTAGCGTGAAAGAGTGCACTCCTTTTACACCATCGTCTGCCGATTCCACATAGATGTCTACAAAGTGGCAAGGCGACATAATGTGGAGTTGGCAGCAGCATCAGGAGGCCACATAGTGGCAAGGCGACATAATGTGGAGGTGGCAGCAGCATGAGAAGGACATACAGTGACCCAGTGGCAGCAGCATGAGGAGGCCATACAGTGACCCAGTGGCAGCGGCATGAGGAGAACATACAGTGACCCAGCAGTGGCAACGGCATGAGGAGGGCATACAGTGAACAAAGGGCAGCAGCATGAGGGCATACAGTGACCCAGTGGCAGCGGCATGAGGAGGGCATACAGTGACCCAGTGGCAGCAGCATGAGGAGAACACAGAGTGACTCAGTGGAAGCGGCATGAGGAGGCCATACAATGACCCAGTGGCAGCAGAATGAGGAGGACATACAGTGACCCAGTGACAACAGTTTGAAGAGGGCATACAGTGACCCAGTGGATGTGGCATGAGGAGGGCATACAGTGACCCGGTGGCAGCGGCATGAGGAGGGCATACAGTGACCCAGTGGCAGTGGCATGAGGAGTACACAGAATGACTCAGTGGAAGTGGCATGAGGAGGTCATACAGTGACCCGGTGGCAGCAGTATGAGGAGGCCATACAGTGACCCAGTGGCAGTGGCATAAGGAGGCCATACAGTGACCCAGTGGCAGCGCCATGAGGAGGCCATACAGTGACCCAGTGGCAGCAGCATGAGGAGTACACGGAGTGTCCCAATTGAAGCGGTATGAGGAGGACATACAGTGACCCAGTGAAATTGTGGAGGTGTCAGCAGCCTTAGGAGGCCATACAGTGACTCAGTGTCAGAGTGACCCAGTGGAAGCAGCATGAGGAGGACATACAGTGACTCCCCTGTGTGACTTTGTTCGCCCAGGCAAACGAGGTGTAGAACAGCGTGACACCACTGTGCCTTGCACATGTGGTATGCTGTAGGAGCACTGTGAATTGTCCCTGCAGTGGAGGCTGAGGAAACAGTGGAGGATGAGGTGGACATTGTTGCAGGACCAATGGCGTGAGAATGTGGAAGTGGAAGCGGCATCACCTGGCCAAGTTGTTGGTGACAATGTGGAGTTGGCAGCAGCATGAGGAGGACACAAAGTGGCAAGGCGACATAATGTGAAGTTGGCAGCAGCATAAGGAGGCCATACAGTGACCTGGTGGCAGCGGCATGAGGAGGACATAGTAACCCAGTGGCAGCAGCATGAGGAGGGCATACAGTGACCCAGTGGCACCGTCATGAGGAGGGCATACAGTGACCCATTGGAAGGGGCATGAGGAGGCCATACATTGACCTGGTGGCAGCGGCATGAGGAGGGCATACAGTGACCCAGTGGCAGCAGCCTTAGTAGGTCATACAGTGACCCAGTGACAGAGTGAGGAGGTGGCAGCAGCATGAGGAGGACATACAGTAACCCAGTGTCAGAGGTGGAGGTAGATACAGCCTTAGGAGGCCATACAGTGACCCGGTAACAGAGTATGGAGGTGTCAGCAGCCTTACTAGGCCATACAGTGACCCTGTGTCAGAGTGACCCAGTGGAAGCAGCCTTAGGAGGCCATACAGTGACCCAGTGGCAGAGTGAGGAGGTGGCAGCAGCATGAGGAGGCCATACGGTCACCCAGTGGCAGAGTGCGGAGGTGGCAGCAGAGTGAGTAGGCCACAGAGTGGCAAGGTGATATAATGTGTAGGTAGCAACAGCCTTAGGAGGCCATACAGTGATGCAGTGGCAGAGTGAGGAGGTGGCAGCAGCATAAGGAGGCCATATAGTCACCCAGTGGCAGAGTGTGGATGTGGCAGCAGAGTGAGTAGGCTACAGAGTGGCAAGGTGATATCATGTGAAGGTAGCAACAGCCTTAGGTGGCCATACAGTGAATCAGTGGCAGAGTGTGGTGAGGCAACATGGATCATTTAATCTGCTGCATCAGCCATTGGTGATTGGAAATCCTGGCTGATCCATGCCTGATTCATCTTCACAAAGGTCAGTCTCTCCAAATTTTGGGTGGACAGGCAAGTTCTCCTTGGGGTAACTATGGCCCCCGCCGCACTAAACACCCGCTCTGATACCACACTACTGGCCGGGCAGGGCAGTTTTTTCAGGGCAAACTCGGCCAGTTGCTGTCACAAATCCATTTTGGCTGCCCAGAAGTCCAGAGGATCTTTGATGAAGGTTGGCAGGGTGCACTATAAGTATGCCACCACCTGCTGGTTCAACTTCTGCTCTGTGTCCAGCTGCTGATGAGCAGCTTCTTCACTATGCGGCTGAAGAAAGCTGCTCATCAGCAACTCTAGGCTCAGACTGCTGCAGATGGAGCCGATACTGCTCCTGCCACCCCCTCCTAGAGCTGCCATGCCAGTGCAAGTTGAGCACTCAGGGCCCCTCTGGTCGGACATGTGAGAGGATGGACGATGGTGCAGCGGCCAACTTGCTACATAGCATGTCTCTATAGTAGTTCAGTTTGTCCTCCCTCTCAGTGGGTGTAAAAAAAAAAAAAAGCCCCCATTTTTCCCCACTAGTGAGGGTCTAACAATGGTGACATTCGGCTGTCACTGCGCAAGGAAGTCAGCATGCATCGGGCCATTTGCGCAAGTGACTCTGAGGGATTCCCTGCATCTATCTCCACTGCATTCTGCCACGGTGTGTCTGGGTCATTTGCCTCATCCTCCTCATCTCCCTCTGGCTGTTCTGATTGCTCCTGTTCCTCCTTTCCACCCATTTGGCTACACATTGTTTGTGCTCCAATGTTCTCCTCATCCTCCTCCTCCAGTTCAGCCCCCACAGGGCTCATGTAGCCTTGAGATGTAGACGCCACATCTCCAGTCCCCTGGCCAGCCAGTTTGAAAAGCATCTTTTCCAGGATGTGAATCAGTGGAATGACGTTGTTCATCCCATAGTCCTGACGACTGACTAATAAAGTGACCTCCTCAAAGGGAACGAGCAAACGGCAGGTGTCAGGCATGAGCTGCCACTGGCTAACGTTAAAGTTACACAGGGGAGTACCTCTGTCCACTTATATCATCAAGAAATCGTTTATGGCTTTTCTCTGTTCATATAGTTGATCCAACATATGGAGGGTTGAATTCCAACGGGTGGAAACATCGCATATTAGCCTATGTTGTGGGAGGCCGTTCTGCCGCTGCAGCTCAAAGAGGGTGTGCTTGGCGGTATTCGAGTGTCCGAAGTGCATGCAAAGATTCCTTGACATTTTTAGGATGTCTTGCAGATTAGTGGAACACTTAAGGAAATGCTTGACAACCAGATTGAACATGTGCGCCATGCAGGGCGCATGGCTCAGCCCTCCTTGACGCAGCGCCGACACCATGTTCTTCCCATTGTCAGTCACCATTGTTCCGATTTTAAGTTCTCTTGGAGAAAGCCAGGATTCGATTTCTTGATTGAAGACACGGAGGAGTTCCTCCCCAGGCAAACAAGGTGTAGAACAGAGTGACACCGCTGTGCCCTGCACATGTGCTATGCTGGATGAGCACTGAATTGTCCCTACAGTGGAGGCTGAGGAAACAGTGGAGAATGAGGTGGACATTGTTGCAGGACCAACGACGTGAGAACGTGGAGGCGGAAGCAGTGTCAGCTGGCCAAGTTGCTGGTGACAAGGTGACATAATGTGAAGTTGGCAGCAGCATGAGGAGGCCATACAGTGACCCGGTGATAGAGTGCCCCAGTGGAAGCAGCATGAGGAGGACATACAGTGACACAGTGACATTGTGGAGGTGTCATCAGTTTTAGGTGGTGGAAGAAGCGTGAGGAGGCCATACAGTCACCCAGTGGCAGAGTGCAGAGGTGGCAGCAGCGTGAGTAGGCCACAGAGTGGTAAAGTGATATAATGTGGAGATAGCAACAGCCTTAGGAGGCCATACAGTGACCCAGTGTCAGAGTGCAGAGGTGGCAGCAGCGTGAGGAGGCCATACAGTGAAGCAGGGCTGTGCTGCCAACATTAGCACCCTGGCCACGCTTCACCTTATGACCACAGATTGAACATATGGCTATTTTCACCTCCCCCGGCAGCTTAACAAAAAACTGCCACACCGCCGAGTAGGTGATTATACCCCCAACACTCCGCAATAACTGACTGCTACTGTCACTGCCTCCTTGAACCCCTGCACCACTGCTTTCCGGGCAGGTAGGCTGCTGCGAAGCGGGTGGTCTACCCCAGGTACGTTTAGCTCCCGACCTCCCACTGCTGCCACCCTGCTGATTCCGCTGCTGCTTCATGCGCAAGCTGCAACCCTCTTCTCCTGATGACGATGAGGTCATCGTCATCCACTACTGTCTGCAGGTCACTGATGTCCTCCTCAACACCAGCTCCCACGCCACTCTACTCATCACTACTTGCCCATCTACTGGAGGAAGCGGCAGATGTCTCCTCGAGCAGTAGCTGCTGACCTCCTCCTCACTGTGTAGTGGATCTGAGCCCACAGCATAGAGTAGTTCTCTAGCTGAGGGAACAGAAAAGGACAGAGGCAGGTTGAGGACAGGTGAGGACACAGGGCCTGCTGCTGGGCCATGCCAAATAAGGGTTGTGTCTGATGAACCCACCGACTCTTGGCTGGGGGTTTCTGATGTGACTTGGGATGAAGTGGATGACCAAGTCAACCAGTCTGCAACCATTGGGTTACTGGTCAAAACACGACTGCTACTTGACACTGGGTGCTCAGGCCTCTGTAAGTGAACCCTGCTACCACGCCCCCTTACTCTGCTGTGACCTATGCCTGTGCCAGAAACATTTAGGCGTGTGGCCCTCCCCTATGCATGGCCTCTTGCTTCTCTGTCTGACATACTGTTTTATGAAAAAACGTAATTGTAAAAAGGCCTGTAATTTTCTAATTTGAAGACAGAGGCAAATATGCCCCTTATTTCTTTCCCCACTAATGAACACCTATAAAAAAAAAGCTTGATAAAGGCAGAGATTTGTGGCTAAGAATTATTGAATTATTAACAATACTGTATTGATAAATGGCCAGCAACTTTATACTGGGAACAAAATGGTGAATATGGTCCTCCTTATGGGTTTCCACACTAATAAACACCTTTTAAATAAGTGATAACCACTAAGAATTATTGAAATATTGAATTAGTGACAATACTGTATTGATAAATGGCCAGCAACTTTATACTGGGAACAAAATGGCGAATATGGTCGTTATGTCTTTCCCCACATTAAAGGAGTTTATTACAGATAAGTGCAGATATTAGTGGATGATAATTCAGTTTTCTTTGGCACAGTAGTACTGACAAATGGCCTGTAATGTTATGCTTTGGAAGAACAGTGAATAAGCCCCTTATAATAAACGCCTTTAAAAAAGCGTTTTTTACAGTTACGTGCAGATATTAGTGAATGATAATTCACTGTTTTTTTGCTGTACTGCACTGCAAAAGGCTTGTTGTGTTCCACCTTGAAGACACAGGTATGAGTAATGAGCAGCAGTATAACGGCAGTGAGAGCTGCAATGTGTATTAAAATTCTTGCTGTAAATGACCCTGCAACCACCCCAAATTCTTCTCTCAATTCCTCTCTATCCTTTCCCAACAGTTCTAAGGTTCTTTCCCTGAACTTATATCTGTTTTCTAAGTCTTTCCCTAGCTCCTGCTTAAGTCTGTCCCTACAGTAAGAGTGATGTGAAATGACTGTACCTAAAATGGCCGAGGGTTTTTAGAGGGCTGTGACGTCACAGGGCCGGCTGGCTGCTGATTAGCTGCACGCTTGGCATTGTGGGTGATCCCGCGTTCCCAGAGTTACTTGCCCCTTGTCCTAACATTTGCAGCGGCCATTTTATAAAAAAAATGCGATTCAATGCATCGAAGCGTGTGGAAATCCAAAATCGAGGCGAATCGAAGATTTCCTGAAATTCGCATTTAATTCTACTTCTGCAGCTTTGATTTGCTCATCTCTACTCCTAACGTAACTAGTCTGCTGCCACTCCTTCCTTACCACCCCATCCAGTTGATACCTACCAATTAAATAAGAGACACTGATGCCAGAGGTTGGATTTATTGGCCACTGAAGCCATTTTATTAATGAAATAATAATTATTAATAAATAACAGTTTTTATTAAAAAAAACAAAAAACACACATATATAAACAGTATACAACACCCAAAATTTACACCTGAGAAATTTATGAGGAGGAGGCCCTTGGAGCTACATAAATCTGGCTGCCAATCTGCCCACCACGCCATTACCCCTAGCTGAAAACCACAGGTTTGGACGCCATTTCAATACAAATGGCTGTTAAAACACTAAACCACTCCCGGAACATCACCCAGCAGGAGCCCAAACAAGCCAGAGTAAATAAAATAATTACCATTAACTTGGGAAAACTAACCAGAATATGTCCCCCGCCAAGGACCCCCCCCCCCTGGAATTTTGACCAACTCCAAGGACCCCCAACCCGAACAGCTGCCATGACAAACAACAAAACAGGACATTTTCGCTACCATAAGGGTGGGGGCGGAAGGGACTCCTTTTCCCCTCTGCCAGCAACTGTAACTTGACACTAGCTGGCCTCCCTTAATATAGTCACATAGTAGATGAGGTTGGAAGAAGACACCAGTCAATCAAGTTCAACCTATAACAACACTGGACCTACAGTGTTGATCCAGAGGAAGGCAAAAAAATCCCATGAGGTTTATGCCAATTGCCTCATTTCAGGGGGAAAAAATTTCTTCCTGACTCCAATCAGTATAAAACCCTGGATCTACTTGTCCTTAACAAAACCTAAAACCCATAACTCGTAATATTGTTTTGTTCGAGAAAGACATCCAAGCCCTCTTTGAAATTGTTCAATGAATACACCATCACCACTTCCTGGGGCAATGAGTTCCATAGCCTGGCTGTTCTTACTGTAAACTTCTATGTTGCTGGTGAAACTTTCTCTCCTACAGATGTAGAGGATGTCCCCTTGTCACTGTCTCTAGCCTAGGAGTAAAAAGATCATTAGAAAGTTCTTTGTGCTGTCCCATCATGTATTTCTACATTGTTATTAGGTCTCCCTGTAGAGGTCTTTTTTCTAAACTGAATAACCCCAAGTTTGTTAATCTATCGTTGTACTCCAATCCACCCATTCCCCTAATAATTTTGGTCGCCCTTCTCTGTACTCTCTCTAGTGCGATTGTGTCTTTCTTGTATACTGGGGCCCAAAACTGCGCGCAATAGTCTATGTGTGGCCATACCAGTGATTTGTATAGAGGCATAACTATGTTCTTGTCATGAGAATCTATACCTCTTTTGATGCATCCCATGATTTTATTTGCCTTGGCAGCAGCTGCCTGGCATTGGTCACTAAAGGGAAGCTTATTGTCTACCAAAACCCCCAAGTCTTTTTCAGTGGCAGTCTTACATAGTAATTTACTATTAAGTACATAATCATACATTTTATTTCGTCGACCAAAATGCATAACCTTACATTTGTCAACATTAAACTTTATTTGCTAAGTCTCCGCCCATGCTTCCAGCTTCCTTAGATCCCCCTGTAATATTCTATTATCCTCCTCATTTATGATTTCCTTGCAGAGTTTAGTATCATCTGCAAATATGGACACCCTGCTCTGTAAACCCTCTACCAAGTCATTAATAAAGATATTAAACAGGACAAGACCCAATAGTGACCCCTGTGGCACTCCACTGGTGACTTTGACCCAGTCTGTGTATTTCCCATTAGCAAGCACCCTCTGTTTCCTATCAATGAGCCAGTTGCGAACCCAAACGCATGTGTTTTCCCCCAGTCACAACATGCTCATTTTGCATACCAACCTTTTATGTGGTACAGTATCAAAAGCCTTTGAAAAGTACTACATCTTACCCATGTCCAGTCTAGAACTGACCTCTTCATAGAAGCTGATCAGATTAGTCTGATAGGACCGATTCCTCATAAACCCATGCTGATTGGGCGTTATAAGATTATTTACATTGAGGTACTCCAGGATAGCATCTCTTAGAAAACCATCAAATATCTTACCCACCACAGAGGTCAAACTTACTGTCTTATAGTTTCCAGGCTTACTTTTAGACCCCTTTTTGAAAATTGGCACCACATTAGCTATGCGCCAATCATGTGGAACAGAACCAGTCATTACTGAATCCTTAAATATTACAGTATAAGGGTCTATCACCGTACATAATTCCCTCAGAACTTGGGGGTGTATGCCATCTGGACCTGGCGATTTCTCTATTTTAGTGTTTTGAAGGCGGCACCGCACCTCCTCCTGGGTTAGACAGGTGACATTTAATTGAAAGTTAACATTACCCCTAATCATGTCGCTGGCCATTGGATTTTCTTGTGTAAACACCGTACGGAAGAAGGCATTTAATAATTGTGCCTTTTCCTCATCCTCCTCCACCATTACACCCAGATTATTTTTGAGAGGGCCCACATTGTTAGTTTTTATTTTCTTATTATTTATGTTATCAAAGAATAATTTTGGATTATTTTTACTTTCCTTAGCAATTATTCTCTCATTATTCGCTTTGCCTCCTTTGTCTTTTACACAATATATTTTTCTCTTTATAGTTTCTTAATGCAGCGTCACTACTTTCTTGTTTTAGTATCTTAAACACTTCCTTTTTATCCCTCATTGCACTCCTTACTGTTTTAATTAGCCATATTGGTTTTCTATGATTTCTGGCCCGCTTATTCCCATAAGGTACAGTGCCTTGTGAAAGTATTCGGCCCCCTTGAACTTTTCAACCTTTTGCCACATTTAAGGCTTCAAACATAAGGATATAAAATTTTAATTTTTTGGTGAACAATCAACAACAAGTGGGACACAATCGTGAAGTGGAACGAAATTTATTGGATATTTTAAACTTTTGTAAAAAAATAAAAAACTGAAAAGTGGGGCGTGCCAAATTATTCGGCCCCCTTAAGTTAATACTTTGTAGCGCCACCTTTTGCTGCGATTACAGCTGCAAGTTGCTTGGGCTTTGTCTCTATCAGTTTTGCACATTGAGAGACTGAAATTCTCGCCCATTCTTCCTTGGAAAACAGCTCGAGCTCAGTGAGGTTGGATGGAGAGCGTTTGTGAACAGCAGTTTTCAGCTCTTTCCACAGATTCTCGATTGGATTCAGGTCTGGTCTTTGACTTGGCCATTCTAACACCTGGATACGTTTATTTGTGAACCATTCCATTGTAGATTTTGCTTTATGTTTGGGATCATTGTCTTGTTGGAAGATAAATCTCCATCCTAGTCTCAGGTCTTTTGCAGACTCCAACAGGTTTTCTTCCAGAATGGTCCTGTATTTGGCTCCATCCATCTTCCCATCAATTTTATCCATCTTCCCTGTCCCTGCTGAAGAAAAGCAGGCCCAAACCATGATGCTGCCACCACCATGTTTGACAGTGGGGATGGTGTGTTCAGGGTGATGAGCTGTGTTGCTTTTACGCCAAACATATCGTTTTGCATTGTGGCCAAAAAGTTCGATTTTGGTTTCATCTGACCAGAGCACCTTCTTCCACATGTTTGGTGTGTCTCCCAGGTGGCTTGTGGCAAACTTTAAATGAGACTTTTTATGGATATCTTTGAGAAATGGCTTTCTTCTTGCCACTCTTCCATAAAGGCCAGATTTGTGCAGTGTACGACTGATTGTTGTCCTATGGACAGACTCTCCCACCTCAGCTGTAGATCTCTGCAGTTCATCCAGAGTGATCATGGGCCTCTTGGCTGCATCTCTGATCAGTCTTCTCCTTGTTTGAGATGAAAGTTTAGAGGGATGGATGGGTCTTGGTAGATTTGCAGTGGTCTGATACTCCTATTTCAATATGATTGCTTGCACAGTGCTCCTTGGGATGTTTAAAGTTTGGGAAATCTTTTTGTATCCAAATCCGGCTTTAAACTTCTCCACAACAGTATCACGGACCTGCCTGGTGTGTTCCTTGGTCTTCATGAGGCTCTCTGCGCTTTAAACAGAACCCTGAGACTATCACAGAGCAGGTGCCTTTATACAGAGATTTGATTACACACAGGTGGAGTATATTTATCATCATCAGTCATTTAGAACAACATTGGATCATTCAGAGATCCTCACTGAACTTCTGGAGTGAGTTTGCTGCACTGAAAGTAAAGGGGCTGAATAATATTGCACGCCCCACTTTTCAGTTTTTTATTTTTTACAAAAGTTTAAAATAACCAATAAATTTCGTTCCACTTCACGATTGTGTCCCACTTGTTGATTCTTCACCAAAACATTAAAAATATTATATCTTTATGTTTGAAGCCTGAAATGTGGCAAAAGGTTGAAAAGTTCAAGGGGGCCGAATACTTTCGCAAGGCACTGTATATGATTTTTAGTGGTCCTATTTAGAATGCTTTTGAAAGTGTTACGGTCTCTTTGATGACATTGTCCTATACTGCTTAGCTCCTCTCTTAGCTGGTTAAAATTGGCCTTCCTGAAGTTTAGTGTTTTTGTACCCCCTCTACTGAACATCTTTTTAGATGACACTTTTGACAATGTGTCAGGTTCATTTGTTAAAATTAGGTGTAAAAGTGCCTCGCCTCTTGTTGGGTCCTGCACTAGTTGTGATAGGTAATTGTCTGTTATTACTAACAAAAATCTGTTCCCTTTGTTGGACCTGCAGGTTTCTGCCTCCCAGTTGATATCTGGGTAGTTGAAATCCCCCATAATAATGACTATTTTGCTTTGCTGCCTATTTGTTTTATTAGTATATTTTCAGCTTCTTCCATTATATTTGGGAATTTCTAAACCCCTATCAGTATTTTATTACTCTTTGTTTCTCCCTTAATTTCCACCCATAAGGACTCCACATATTCATTTTCCTCCCAGATGTCCTCACGCAGGACTGGCTTAAGGCAGGATTTTACATATAAGCAAAACCTCCCCCTTTCCTATTGGTACGCTCCTTTCTAAACATACCATACCCCTGTATATTTACAGCCCAGTCATAGCTAGAGTCCAGCCATGTCTCACTTATCCCCACTACATCATATTTTTCTTCCAACATGATCACTTCTAGTTCCTCCACTTCTAGTTCCTCCATTTCTACACTATCTTGCCCTCTACATCTGTTACCCTCCCCCCAATCCCTAGTTTAAACAATCCTCCTACAGTCTAGCCATTTTTTCCCCCAGCACAGCTGCACCCTCCCCATTGAGGCCCAGTTCTCCAGGAACCCAAACCTCTCCTTCCTACACCAGCTCTTGAACCACTTGTTTACCTCCCTAATCTCCCGCTGCCTTTCCTGTGTGGCTCACGATACAGGTAGTATTTCTGAAAATACTACCTTGGAGGTCCTTGCCTTCAGCCTGCTCCCTAGATCCCTGAAATAATTTTTAAGGACCACCTACCCATAGCTTTGTCATTTGTGCACCATGACTGCTGGATCGACACCAGCCTCACCCAGTAATCTATCAACCCGATCCGCGATGTGTCGAACTCAAGCACCAGGAAGGCAACCCACCCATAGCAACTCCCGCCACACTGCCCCCTCCCCTAACTACTTCTCCCTCCCCTTCAGGCCATGTCATGTCGGCCTTCCGTTAAGGCTAGCCTTTGCCCGGCCTTTTATTTCTAGTTTGATTCTGCAATATTTCCTTATGCCTGTCCTTTAAGTCTGCCTAACCTACCAAATGTATTTTAGCACAAAGTAGGGGCAAAATGCAAGAAAGTATGAGACTGCAACACCGCAGGATTACACTATAGAATTTGTTGCCTGTTACCATGCCCCGCCTGCATAGGCGATATAAAAACAAAACAATAACATTTGTTAAAAATTAAACATATTGTAAAATTGCTTAATCCTTATTTTAGTTTTTATTGGGGCAATAAAAAATGGGTTGAAAATGCATACATCGCCTTAGAATATATCATTAGTGATATATTAACTGTTTATTACTTTACTGCCACTGATAAATATAGCACAACATTGTCAACATTGTCCTATTAGATTTCTCTTGATTTTCCATATCTGACTACAGAGTAAACCAATAGATGAAGGCTATAATCTCTATAGTTACATACAGTAAAACAAAAATGAGAGATGTGTCATCCTTTCATTTTAAAGAACTCCTCAGTCTTAATTTCCTGCAGCTACTCTAAGTGTTCACATGATGGTGCTCCAAAACCACAGAACATTTCTCCTCATTGTCAGCCAAGCTATCCATACTTAGGAGGCACTAAGCAACACAGTGTTAGTATTGTTTGCATATTTTCACATAATTTAAATTATGTAATTTCAAACTACTGAAGTTTGAAATGGCAAGGTTGTCAAAATTTCATTTACCTCATTAAAAATATTTATTTAAATAAAAAAAAGTAACCACTTGGTGACATGTGCAGTGGGTGTCAGATGTGTCACACAGCACACAACTGCTGCTAACAGCCGTGATCACTGCCAGCTCTAATTGATATTCCACTGTGTGGAGGATGCTAACTTTTGCCTGTCTCCATGTTACATTCCTTTCCTTGGCGCTGACGAGAGCTCATCCTCCTCCTCTGCAGAAAACGGTTATCTATAATGGGATGAAACTTCTTGTCTGTGCTTTATCCAATCGTTATGTGTTGAAACTTATGTTTCAACTTTATAGCCAATCACGTTATGTTGTTTATACTAATCGCACCTTCTCTTTGTCAATACAATGTACAGTATAACCACACCTACAATGTATAAAAACCTCACGCATCCGCCATTAAAGATTAGAATCCATATTGTACATAATTGTACCGTTTGACTGTGTATTTCTCTGAGCCAGCCATATACAGTGGGGAAAAAAAGTATTTAGTCAGCCACCAATTGTGCAAGTTCTCTCACTTAAAAAGATAAGAGAGGCCTGTAATTGACATCATAGGTAGATCTCAACTATGAGAGAAAATGAGAAAACATATCTAGAAAATCACATTGTCTGATTTTTAAAGAATTTATTTACAAATTATGGTGGGAAATAAGTATTTGGTCAATAACAAAAGTTCATCTCAATACTTTGTTATATATCCTTTGTTGGCAATGTCAGAGGTCAAACGTTTTCTGTAAGTCTTCACAAGGTTGGCACACACTGTTGCTGGTATGTTGGCCCATTCCTCCATGCAGATCTCCTCTAGAGCAGTGATGTTTTGAGGCTGTCGCTGGGCAACATAGACTTTCAACTCCCTCCAAAGGTTTTCTATGGGGTTGAGATCTGGAGACTGGCTAGGCCACTCCAGGACCTTGAAATGCTTTACGAAGCCACTCCTTCGTTGCCCTGGAGGTGTGCTTGGGATCATTGTCATGCTGAAAGACCCAGCCACGTTTCATCTTCAATGCCCTTGCTGATGAAAGGAGGTTTGCACTCAATATCTCACGATACATGGCCCCATTCATTCTTTCATGTACACGGATCAGTCGTCCTGGTCCCTTTGCAGAGAAATAGCCCCAAAGCATGATGTTGCCACCCCCATGCTTCACAGTAGGTATGGTGCTCTTTGGATGCAACTCAGCATTCACTCTCCTCCAAACACGACGAGTTGTGTTTCTACCAAACAGTTCTACTTTGGTTTCATTTGACCATATGACATTCTCCCAATACTTTTCTAGAACATCCAAATGCTCACTAGCAAACTTCAGACGGGCCCGGATATGTACTGGCGTAAGCAGGGGGACACGTCTGGCACTGCAGGATCTGAGTCCCTGGCGGCGTAGTGTGTTACTGACGGTAGCCTTTGTTATGTTAGTCCCAGCTTTCTGCAGGTCATTCACTAGGTCCCCCCGTGTGGTTCTGGGATTTTTGCTCACCATTCTTGTGATCATTTTGACCCCACGGGGTGAGATCTTGTGTGGAGCTCCTGATCGAGGGAGATTATCAGTCGTCTTTTATGTCTTCCATTTTCTAATTATTGCTCCCACAGTTAATTTCTTCACACCAAGCTGCTTGCCTATTGCAGATTCAGTCTTCCTAGCCTGGTGCAGGTCTACAATTTTGTTTCTGGTGTCCTTCCACAGCTCTTTGGTCTTCACCATAGTGGAGTTTGGAGTGTGACTGTTTGAGGTTGTGGACAGGTGTCTTTTATACTGATAACAATTTCAAACAGGTGCCATTACTACAGGTAATGAGTGGAGGACAGAGGAGCCTCTTAAAGAAGAAGTTACAGGTCTTTGAGACCCAGAAATCTTGCTTGTTTGTAGGTGACCAAATACTTATTTTCAGAGAACTTGCACACTTGGTGGCTGACTAAATACTTTTTTCCCCACTGTACCAATTGTACCAATTTGGCTTTAACCCCTTAACGACCTTGGACGTACTGTTACGTCCTGGGCGCTAGGTACTCGCGCACCAGGGCGTAATAATACGCCCGAGGCCGGCCGACCGCTCAGTATCTGAGCGGGCGGTATTGGAACTGGGTGTTAGCTGTATCTGACAGCTAACACCCTGCTCCATAACCCCCGGTCGGCCATAACTTCCGATCGGCGGTTTTAACCCCTTGGATGCCGCGGTCAAACTTGACCGTGGCATCCAAGGGGTTCCGCCATCTTGCCGCCCCCCCCCCGGCGGCGAGATCGGGGGGTGCTGATATCTCTAATCTGCAGCCCGGGGTCTGCCCAGTGACCCCAGGCTGCCTGGAGTCCCAGTACCTGGTTGATCCTGCCGAGACCTGCGGAAGTCAGCGCTGTGTTTCCATAGCGCTGACTTCCTGTATAGGCTGCAAGACACGTGTATGCTCGTGTCTTGCAGTCTATAGTACTGAAGCAGAGATCAAAGCATCTCTGGCTCAGGTGTCCTAATGGGACACAAGAAAAAGTTTAAAAAAGTGAAAAAAAAAAATTAAGTATGTGAAAAAAATTTATAAAAGAATAAAGCCCCAAAAATTCCCTTTTCCTATATAAAATGAATTATATAAAAAATAAACCTAAAAATTAATAAAAACAATACATATTTGGTATTGTTGCGTCCGTAACAACCTGTACAATAAAACTGAAACCATATTTAATGTACACGGTGAAAGTCGGGGGAAAAAAACAGAAAAAACCCGCCAAAAGTAACGATTTTTCGCCATCTCACCTTACAAAATATGCCATAAAAAGTGATCAAAAAGTCATATGTACCCCAAAACAGTACCAATAAAAAGCACAGGCTGTCCCGCAAAAAATAAGCCCTAAACCAACTCTCTAAACTGAAAAATAAAAATGCTACGCATCTTAAAAGATGGCGATGCAAAACAAATTGATTTATGTCCCCAAATGGGTTTTTGTTCTGCAAAATTGGTATTGCATAAAAAAACAGTATAAATGAGGTATCGCCGTAATCGTACCGACCCGCAGAATAAAGATAACATGTTACTTACGCTCTACGCTGCATGGTGAAAAATTTAAAAGATAAAACGCAGTTCCAGAATTGATGGGGTTGTTTTTTAATCCACCAAGAGAGAGTTAATAAAATTTATTTAATAAGTTGTAAGCACCAAAAAATGATGTCATTAAAAAATACATCTCACCCTGCAAACAACAAGCCCTCATATGGCTACATCACCAGAGAAATAAAGAAAATATAACTCGTACAATGTGAAGACAAAAACCCCAAAAATCGCCAAATCATTAGAGCATAACTGGCTGCGGCAGGAAGGGAATGTATAAGCTGTGCGAGCGTATATTAGGGTACACCCCAGATTTAGAGCTTACGAGGGATAATAAACCAGAAGTGACCCCCAGAGTGACCTCCCCAATAATAGAAACTACTGGGGAAATAGTAGGGAATTTAGTGTACCCAATGTACTACGCACAGACTACATATTCATTCACTTTCCCCATCCGCTGTGCAGTCACGTCTGGGATACTAATGCTCGTTACACCCCTTGATAAATTCTTTGAGGGGTGCAGTTTTCAAAATGGGGTCATTCCCTAGGGGATTCCACTTTACTGGTACTTTAGAGGCTCTGCAAACATGACATGGCATCCAGGTCCCAAACATCTGAATCTGCGCTCCAAAAGCCACATAGCGCTCCTTCCCTTCTGTGCCCTACTGTGTGCCCAAACCGCAGTTTATACCCACATGTATGACACTGGTGTACCCAGGATAAGGTACTTAATGTCATATATGGGTATAAACTCCTGTTTGGGCACAGCCGGGCACAGAAGGGAAGGAGCGCTATTTGGTTTTTGGAGCACAGACTTGGACGGTTTGGTTTTTGGACGCCATTGCACTTTTGCAGAGCTGAAATGCCAGTATAGTGGAATCCCCTGACATGTCACCCCATTTTGGAAACTGCACCCCTGAAGGAATTTATCCAGGGGTACAGTGAGCATTTTTAACCCCCAAGTGTTGCTATAATTTATTATCCGTAAAAGAATACGCAGCTGATGATGAAAGGTGAAAATGACAATTATTCCAGGAATACATCATTTCAGTGCGTAATATGTTATGCCCGGCTTGTATCAGAGATGAACGCTCCAAAAGCTGTTGTGCCCGGGATCCCCGCTCACCAGTTTTTGGAGTGTGTGTCTGTGCAGACATAAGTTGGGCACAACATATCGGGCACTGAAATGGCATATCTATAGAAAAATTTCATTTTTAACTTTTCATTATCAGCTGCGCATTCATTTTTGGAAATTAAAAGAATGCAACACTTAAGGGTTAATAATGGTCGCTACCCCACTTGATAAATCCCTTGAAGGGTATAGTTTCCAAAATGGGGTGACATGTCTGCGGATTCCACTTTACTGACAATTCATGGGCTCTGCAAAAGTGGCATGGTGTCCAAAAAGCAAACTGTGCTCTAAAAACCAAAATAGCGCTCTTTCCCTTCTGTGCCTGGCTGTGCCCAAACAGCAGTTTATACCCACATATGGCATTGTTAAGTACGTTATCCTGGGTACACCAGTGTCATACATGTGGGCATAAACTGTCATTTGGGCACACAGCAGGGCGCAAATGTGAAGGAGCGCTATGTGCTTTTGGAGCACATATTTAGATTGTTGTTTTTTTGGACACCATGTCACATTTGCAGAGACCCTAAAATTGCCCCTACAAAATGGGGGTCACTTCTTGGGGAATTCCAATTTACTGGCACCTCCAGGGCTCTGCAAAAATATCATGGCGACCAGAAAGTCCCTCTAAATCTGTACTCCAAAAGCTAAAAAAAAACCACAGTGCTCCTTCCCTTCTGAGCCCTGCTGTGTGCCCAAGCAGCAGTTTATACCCATATATATAATTTTTTTGTCCCCAGGATAGCCCACTTAATAGTTTTAGGAGTTCATGTCTCTGATGCCACAAAGTGGCCGCAACGTATTAGGCACTGAAATTGGATATTTCTTTAAAAACTTTAATTTTCACTTTCTACATTAATTTTTGGGAAGCATTTTTAGGTTCTAAATGATAATACCCCTTGATACATTCCTTGAGGGGTGTAGTTTCTAAAATGGGGTCACTTTTGAGAGGTTTCCATTATATTGGTACTTTAGGGGTTCTGCAAATGCAACATGGCATCCAAAAACTATTCCAGCAAAATCTGCCCTCCAAAAGCTAAATAGCGCTCTTTCCATTTTGAGCCCTGCCATTTACCCATGCAGCAGATTACAACCACATATGGGGCATTTCTGTGTTCAGGAGAAATTGTGTAACAAACTTTGGGGAGCTTTTTCTCCTTTGTCCTCTTGTGAAAATGAAAAATTTGGGGCTAAATTGACGGTTTATTGGAAAAAAAGTAATTTTTCATTTTAATGTCCCAATGTTAATAAAATCTGTGAAACAGCTGTGGGGTCAAAATGCTCATTATGTCCCTTGATATGTTCTGTGAGGGGTGTAGTTTCCAAAATGGGGTCACTTTTAGGGGGTTTCCACTGTATTGGTACTTTGGGGGCTCTGCAAATGCGACATGGTACCTGAAAACTATTCCAGCAAAATCTGCTCTCCAAAAGCTAAATAGCGCTCTTTCCATTCTGAGCCCTGCCATGTACCCATACAGCAGATTACGACCACATATGGGGTATTGCTGTGTTTAGGAGCAATTATTTTGCAAACTGTGGGGTGCTTTTTCTCCTTTAACCCATTGTGAAAATGAAAACTTTGGGGATAAAGTGACATTTTAGTAATGTTTCATTTATACATCCCAGTGTTAGCAAAATCTGTGAAACGACTGTAAGGTCAAAATGCTCACTATACCCCTATATGAATTCTGTGAGCGGTGTAGTTTGCAAAATGGGGTAACTTTTTGGGGTTTTCCTTTGTATTGGTACTCTAGGGGCTTTGCAAATGAGACATGGCACCTGAAAACTATTCCAGCAAAATCTGCTTTTCAAACGCCCAGTGTCACTCCTTCCCTTCCGTGCGCTGCCATTCGCCCAAACATCAGTTTACACCCACTTGTGGGGTATTTCCATGCTCGGGAGAAATTGCATAACAAACTGTGAGATGCATTTTTTCCTTTAACCCTTTGTGAATGTGTTAATTTTAGGGCTAAATTAAGGAATTAGTGGGAAAAAATTAAATGTCTAAATTTCACCTCCATATTGTTTTAATTCCAGTGAAATGCTTAAAGGGTTAACAAACTTCCCAAATATTATTTTGAATTATTTGAGGGGTGCAGTTTTGAAAATGGGATGATTTATGGGGGTTTCTAATATATAGGACATTATAATCCTCTTCAGAACTGAAGGGGTCCCTAAAAAATTAGTTTGGGAAATTTTCTTGTAAATCTGCAAAATCGCTGTTACACTTGTAAGCTTTATAACATCCAAAATAAATTACAGGACGATTAAAAGATGATGCCGATATAAAGCAGAGATATGGTAGATAATATGTATTAATGTATTTGGGTGGTATGACTATCTATCTGAAAAGCAGAGCATTTCACATTTTGAAAATTGCGATTTTTTTTTTCCAAATTTCCATCAAATTTCCTATTTTTTTATAAATAAATACAAAAATATTCATTAGTGTTTACCACTAACATGAAGTACAATGTGTCACGAAAAAACAATCTCAAAATCACTTGTGTAAGTTAAGACGTCTCAAAGTTGTTGCCATATAAAGTGACACATGTCAGTTTTGAAAAACGAGGCCTGGTCCTTAACGCACTTTTGGGCTGGGTCCTTAAGGGGTTAATATGGTGATACTTAGATTAAATGCTGCAATTGCAGTTGTGAGCACAATCTGCTCTGTCACATCACAAAGGAGCTGCCATAGAAGTTCTATTACACCCTTCTATAGTAAACTGCAGCATTCAGGTAACGAAATGCATGAGCAACCAAATAATTGCAGGTTCAAACCTCTTTAGGGAATGAAAATAAGCGCAAGAAACATTTTTAACAAATATACCAAAACTGTTAAAAATTCAAAACTCTTTCATTTCCCTAAAAAAAAAAAAAAATTAAAATGGTATCAAAATGTCTAAAAATGCCCAATTCCCTCCCCCCCCCACAGTGAATATAACAAAAAAACAGTGCCCAAATCACAATGTTTCTAGTTACCTCTTTTTTTTTTTTTTTTTTTTTTTTTTTTGAATGATAGCATAAGAAAATATAAGTTGCCCTGCAACAGAAAAGTATTCATACATGGCTATTTTGACTAACCAAACCTAATAAAGGAAGAAATTATATTGAAAAAAATAGTAAATTGCCATGTCCGGGTATTTCTGGTCCTGTGGTTTTTGATACTGATGACCTGTTCTCAGGATAAATCATCACCTTCCCTTACCTCTTGTGAGTGGAGCTGCAGTTCCAGGCACTGCCGCTACAGCCTACAGAGCTCTGTACCAAGCTTCTGGTCTGTACAGTGTAGTGGTGGCGCCTGAAACTACAGCCCGTCTCCCATTCAATTTAATATACTATATACCATATACATGATATATGGCTTCAGAATCTCACCCAGTGTAGACTCAGATTCAGCTCTGCTCATTACTTCTGTATAATGTCCTCCAGACTGCTGCTACTGCTCCTATGTTTTTTTGAGGGAATGATAGGGAAGAAGGTGTTAGAAGTGAGAATGGTAATTACAACAACCCCCCTCAAAATGCCAGGGCCATATTGCCTCACTGGCGAATACTATAAGATGATGTCCCTCCATAGCTGACTTAATACTTTAACATGATTTAGTAACTCCAAACCAAACTGAGATCCATTGCTTCCTCAATCATATTAGCATAGCACTAAACCATGGCTACAAACTACTAAACAAAATCTTGACAAAGACTTCAGTCAAAGCTCCAACAGGACTTTCTAATGAACAGACACTCAGACCAAAATTGCACCCCACCCCCATACTTCTTAGTTTGGAATTGGAGAAAACATTTCACCAGGTGTCATGGCCTTTCCTCTACCAAACATTGCAAAATCACAATTTCTGTCTTCTCAATTCACTCTCCATTCTCGTTACTACTGTTCAACATATACACAATATATTATTAGTTCAAAATTAGGACCATAGTAATATTTCAGTCATTTAACCTGCCCAATTTATGTGCTCTCACAGCACAACTTTTTCTTTTTCTAATTTTAACTGTTTTTAAATTTATCTTGTTCAATAAAGATTTGTACCATTTTTGAATACATCATCAGGGTTGAGCGTCTGTTTTATGCCATGAATCCTTTCTATCCTTGTATACACGTCTAGTTATCATGGTTAAGAAGCATCCCCGTCTTAATATTGGTGGTGCCTACTGCCTATCCGATTATCTTCACTGTAAGGACTATGAATCTGTGGAATAGCCTACCCCAAGAGCTGGCCACAGCAATCACAGCTGACAGCTTCAAAAAAGGATTAGATGTCTTTTTAGAGAAAAATACCATTGATGGTTATGGAAATGTATATAATGCCATGACATTTCCCATCTCCTGGTTGAACTTGATGGACATATGTCTTTTTCAGCCATACTATTTAACCTTAGAGCATTCCCTCCCCATGTGGAAGCGATTTCCCGATTTCCCCCTCTGGGAACAGCAAACATCCTTAAGATGATTGAGGTCCCCCAGCTATCGCATCTATACCTATATTTGAGACCAAAAGATGAGAAAAGCATCAGTTATCTTTTCAGAACTTTTTCTGGGCTAATGAAAAATCAAAAATCTCCTTTTCCATGTTAAAACAAACTAAGCTATATGGGGGACTAAACTGCCCAGACATCCCGCTCACTAAATCTTGCAATCCAAATTAGGATCATACGCAATTGGATTCAATTTACAAATTACTACACAGTCACATACTATGTCTAGCAAATTGCCCAAACCCTTTCACTCCCTAACCTTTTACACACTCCTTTTACAGTGACATGACGAGCATGGTAAAAGATAACTTATCCATCTGGAAGACATGGAACAGACTCTACTCTTAAAGAGATCGACCTGATGCCCACATTACATGTCACTCTGCTCTCAAACCCAGATTTTTAGGATTATTTCCCACTCCCCATTTTTAATCATTGGTATAAATTAAACTTAGTGACTCAGATGGTGAACCCTACTGACAGACAACCATCCCCACTTACAACCAGAGTGCTGTCTCATTGTTCTGCTCACTACCTGTTGGTATTGAACTGAATGCTAAAATTCTTTAGGGGTAGCTCAATTTATGGTATTCAGTTCAATGGAAGCTGTATACTTTTCTTTGCAGTAAATTCACTCTAATTGTAGCTGCAGTCATTCGGATTTATATAATTCAAAGTGAATCTGTCTTATTGAAAATGCAAACGAAAATTGAAAAATTCCTCCGGCGGGAAGGGGTTAAAAAAGCAGTGGGCTCCCTAAAGGCATGGGGCCCCAGTGGGCCAGTACAAGCCTCCTCCAGAGCAGATCTCTTCTGGTCTGCAATGACAGCTGCTTAAAGAGCTGCACAGGATAAGTATCAGATCGCTAATGGACCTCCAGTGATCAGGAGAACAGGGGCCTAAAAGTCCCTCAATTGCCAGTGTGCTTGTGCAACCAGTGGTCCATTTACTTTGAAGGGACTGCCAGAGATTACAGACCCTGAAGTCTCATAGAAATGAATAGAGCACAGTTTGCACAAGCACACTGATGCTTCATTCACATGGAGGATGCAGGGTCCAGATCCCCTTAAGCGGGTTTAAGTCTGAATCCTTGGGAGACTGGGCCATTACAAAGGATATAAAGTCAAACTGGTTGGTAGCACAGTGAGTGCACACCCACTGCTTGTTACATGTGTGAAATTAATATGTTACTCTAAACTGTGAACGCACATTGCAAGCAAATCAAGATACGGGTCAGCACTGCCTCTCTTACACATAACGTCACTGGACTTATCAGGTGGTGCTCAGCACAATAAATGCACATAGTAATCCCAACTGGAAAAAATGTTGCCCCCTCATCCAATGTAGTTCATATCCTTAATTGATCTTGGGTTTACAAGGAGCCATATACAATATTTCTGCGAATGGTATTATATGTAAGTGTAAAGTGCAAAAAAAAAAATCTAAATAAGTCAAGAATCATAATATTATTTAAAAAAAAAAAAAAAATGCTAGGAAGGCCCTAGCTAATACCTAGACTGACTCTCTATATCACGAACCTTCAAATATCTCAGGTCACATGAATGAGCATCCTGAAAATGCATTGATATGGGCTTTAATTTGACAACTTCATGACTTTCAAAACCATCAGCTGCAGAATGGGTCCTACTAGCGCATTCCAAAACTTTCCTAGTTACGCCACTGGGAGAAGGTCTTGGATTATGAGTGACATTCTGACCCGCAGTCATTACATACCCCGTATCATCACAGATTATATATTTGGTAGCTGTGGTCCACAGTGAGGTTCTTACCCATGTGGTAGTTGTTTGGCTTGTAGATACAGTGGGTACGGAAAGTATTCAGACCCCTTTAAATTTTTCAATCTTTGTTTCATTGCAGCCATTTGCTAAAAGCAAAAAAGTTCATTTTATTTCTCATTAATGTACACTCAGCACCCCATCTTCACAGAAAAACCCCCCAGAAATGTAGATATTTTTGCAAATTTATTAAAAAAGAAAAACTGAAATATCACGGTCATAAGTATTCAGAGCCTTTGCTGTGATACTCATATTTAACTCACATGCTGTCCATTTCCTTCTGATCCTCCTTGAGATGGTTCTACTCCTTCATTGGAGTCCAGCTGTGTTTAATTAAACTGATTGGACTTGATTAGGAAAGGCACACACCTGTCTATATAAGACCTCACAGCTCACAGTGCATGTCAGAGCAAATGAGAATCATGAGGTCAAAAGGAATTGCCCAAGGAGCTCAGAGACAGAATTGTGGCAAGGCACAGATCTGGCCAAGGCTACAAAAGAATTTCTGCAGCACTCAAGGTTCCTAAGAGCACAGTGGCCTCCATAATCCTTAAATGGAAGAAGTTTGGGATGACCAGAACTCTTCCTAGACCTGGTCGTGCAGCCAAACTGAGCAATCGTGGAAGAAGAGCCTTGGTGAGAGAGGTAAAGAAGAACCCAATGATCACTGTGGCTGAGCTCCAGAGATGCAGTAGGGAGATGGGAGAAAGTTCCACAAAGTCAACTATCACTGCAGCCCTCCACCAGTTGGGAATTTATGGCAGAGTGGCCCAAAGGAAGCCTCTCCTCAGTGCGAGACATATGAAAGCCCGCATAGAGTTTGCCAAAAAACACATGAAGGACTCCCAGACTATGAGAAATAAGATTCTCTGGTCTGATGAGACGAAGATTGAACTTTTTGGTGTTAATTCTAAGCGGTATGTGTGGAGAAAACCAGGCACTGCTCATCACCTGCCCAATACAATCCCAACAGTGAAACATGGTGGTGGCAGCATCATGCTATGGGCATGTTTTTCAGCTGCAGGGACAGGACGACTGGTTGCAAATGAAGGAAAGATGAATTTCGGCCAAGTACAGAGCTATCCTGGAAGAAAACCTCTTCCAGAGTGCTCTGGACCTCAGACTGGGCCGAAGGTTCACCTTCCAACAAGACAATGACCCTAAGCACACAGCTAAAATAACAAAGGAGTCGCTTTGGAAAAACTCTGTGACCATTCTTGACTGACCCAGCCAGAGCCCTGACCTCAACCCAACTGAGCATCTCTGGAGAGACCTGAAAATGGCTGTCCACCAACGTTCACCATCCAATCTGATGGAACTGGAGAGGACCTGCAAGGAAGAATGGCAGAGGATCCCCAAATCCAGATGTGAAAAACTTGTTGCATCATTCCCAAGAAGACTCATGGATGTACTAGCTCAAAAGGGTGCTTCTACTCAATACTGAGCAAAGGGTCTGAATACTTATGACCATGTGATATTTCAGTTTTTCTTTTTTAATAAATTTGCAAAAATATCTACATTTCTGTTTTTTTTCTGACAAGATGGGGTGCTGAGTGTACATTAATGAGAAATAAAATGAACTTTTTTGCTTTTAGCAAATGGCTGCAATGAAACAAAGAGTGAAAAATTTAAAGGGGTCTGAATACTTTCCGTACCCACTGTATATGTGACATAGCTGTTAGTCGAACACTCCTTTAGCCAACAGATATCTCCTCCTGACCACCCTATAAATATGCACATGTTTATTTTAATGGTGAGAAAAAGACGAGCTGATGCCCCAGTAGAGGAAATGGCATGTTTATTTAAAAAAAAAAAAAAAAAGTGCATGTCAGTTATTGTTTTCCCTACATCTGCCATTGGAGAAGAAAAGCTAATTGTTCAGTTTTAGATATTTATATAATATAATAGTGATCCTCAAAGTTAAATCATGAAGGTAAACAGATCAGAATCATCTAGCTCATCTATACTACTCAGTATGGGTCAATGAACTATATAGTAACATAATAGTAAAAAAAATTAAATCTGAGGCCAGTAAAACATAAATCGAAGAACGGCATGCAATAGCAGCCCTGCAATACATTGCAATTTAATAGTGACATATCTATTATTTCTGAAGGACAATTACGTTTCACAGCTTCTAGTTTCTTCCATATATAGCTCTGAAACAGAACTGCATGGGTCAGTTTGACAATTTTCAAGTAATGCATTGTAATAGTTGATCATGCTCACTCCTCTACAAAAGAAGAAACCTTGTTCTGTAGAATTCTGAGTAGACTGAATGACCTTGAATCATTATGTATTGGGTAAGGTTTGTGTTCTTAAACTTGAGAGCTGCTTTCACATAGCAGTATCTTGGACAGTATTTTGCATTAGTATTTCTGAAGGAGTTTCCAGGATTTAGGTTTCAACGTCCATACTAAACAAAACACAGGGCCAGTCCATCCCTTTCTCCCCCTTCCCCTTTCTCCTCAGTGTGCCCTGTCCCATCCCGGTCTTGTACGCGGTGTTATGAGTTTCTGTTCACCCGTGTCTTCCTCAAGTTCCCCTTTCCCTCCAGCATTTGTCTTTTTCTTCTAGTGCGCGAGTGGCACTGTGGTGGCCCTCCACAGCCGGGCTTTTCCTTCTGTCCTATAGTGTTTCCTGCCATCACCCCCCAATGATGCATTTCCCCATATTGTTATTGTGCCACCCGTTACTGGTTTCTCTGTTGCGGTTATCGGCAGCCCTCTACCCTAACTGTTCCCCAGTGACTTCTCCATGATTGGGTGGCCTGTGTGCCTCCTACTGCCTTATTTGATGCCTTTGCACTGGTTTTGTTTCCTTTTGTTCTTATTTGCAAAAACCTCAATAAAAACTGATTAAACAAAACACAGGGCCAGAAATGGTATTTATAGCATACTATAAGAATAAGTCATAAAAACCTAAATCCTGGACAACCCATTTACACCACAACTACTTGTAGGAGTGGGTCCAAAAGACAAGAGGTATAAAGCTTTCCATTAAATATTTTTCTGCAGGTTCCATTCCTAGGTTTACAAATATGGATGCAAAATACTTACCAAAATACTGCTCTGTGAAAGTAGCAGTCAATTTCTTTCTGTCCAGCCTTAAATTCAACAAGTCAACGTTTTGTTCTCGCAACAAGGTGTTGCCAAAGACGTATTGAAATTTTAAAAGCAACCATAAAAAAAAAAAACCTTTAGGCTTAGGCCTCACATTTCGGAAAAGCTGTTTTTTTTTGTTGCAGATTTTGCAGCATTTTTTTGAGTCAAACCCAGGAGTAGCTGCAAAAGGAATGGGAAATATAAAAGGAGGCTCTTATGTTGTTTCCTCCTTCTGCTCTATATACTCCTGGCTTTGATTCAAATAACCACAGCAAAATTTCCAAAAAAGACAGGATAGACAATGAACGTTCCTGGGATAGGCAAACTAAATCTCTCTTAAAAAAAAAAAAAAAAAAAAAAGGAAAATGTATATATGCTCCACCTTTACACCTGAAGAGAGAAAATCTCAGGGGGCGTGGCCAAGCGGCACATGGAGTTGGACACAAAGTTCCGAGGCTCCGCAGTCCACCGATCATTTCAGCAGCAAACACCGGCTCACATCTACCATACCTACCTAGTTTTCACTACGGATCCTCCTGGGGTCATCCTGCCTGCGATGGTTCGCGGCAGGAGAAAGAAGAGTCCTCTAAAATTAACTAAATTCTTCCTGGCGGCCATGTCTGAGACCATCCAAAATGGCGCCCGCGTCACTGCATCTACAGTACAGAGGGCCTTGCCAATTATCACTGAGCAACCCACAGTGAGTGCTTTACAAGATGACTCTGATTCATTTACTTTGCTGCCGTCTTCAGCCAGCAGCCTGGCCTCTGCGGACTCCCCTCCACGTCCAGCCCTGCCAGCTTCTCCTGTACTGATGCCATTACAGGCTCCATCTATGTCCACTACCCCTTGCATGCTCAGCATCCCTCTGCAGTCCTTCCCAGGCCTAGAGCACAGCAGTTCTTCCAAACCTATATCAGAAGCAGCCATGAGGGCTTTATTTGCTGATTTTAAACTGGCCATTCAGTCTGAATTACAAATCCTCATTGGGACTCTGCAAACTGAACTGTGAGAATTCACTTTTACCACATTAAAGAGAAACTCATGATGGTGGCCAGAGACCCTCCAGACCTACCTGACCGTTTCAAAGGAATCACCCTATTTGCGAACCTCTCCGCTGCTACCATGGCCCGCAGGCGCTCATTTGCAACGGTTACTAGAACCCTGTGTGATCATGGCATCCAGTACAAATGGGGCTTTCCGGTCCACCTAATCATCTCCTATTACGGATGCCAGGAATGGGACTTGAACATCACGTCACACAGCATCTCACCAGGGAAGTGTATCCCACTTAATATAGTGGTGGAGGAGTGGGCGGCTGTGCAGAAGGGGAAGAAGCATCCTAGGAGGCTTAAGAACTGATCCTCGCTTCACATCATTATCCTTTACCCTTGATATATATTTATAGTGGGTTGTCTGGGGGGGGGGGACACCTGGGCCTCTGCCTGGGTGGTCCTCCTAGACGCCCACCCCCCTCTCCGGTGTGTCCTTATTATGCACTGGGTGGGGTATCATTTGTACTGACAGAGTTGGCACGTTTTGGGTCCCTACTTTTTGAAATCTCTCCCCCTAGATTTCAGGGATTGCCCAATTGTGATACATTTTTTTGTGTTGCATCACTGCTTGTTCTGCAGGTTTATATTTTTCTGTTTATCCAGTAGATAAACAGATAAACCTGTTTAATAATATTGCAAGATGGTCCAATTGTCTCAGGTGGTACTCAGTGTTGCACTCCGCACTTCCTGATGACACCCCAGCCCTTATAGCCACCCGAATCGACAACCATGGGATTTAAGCTATTATCTTTAAATATCAATGGCCTGAACTCTCCATGTAAAAGAGTGGCGCTGTGGAAAGAGGCGAGGATGTCCTATTCTGACATTATTTGTCTTCAGGAGACTCACCTTAACGGGGTCCTCGGCTCCGCCACAAGCGCTTCTCTACTCAGATATTTTCCCATGTGGTGCGCAAGAAGTGAGGAATGGCCATACTGGTTAAAGATACCATAGCCTTTTCTATTGACCAAAAGATTACTGATGATGAGGAAACATACATTATACATTATTTTGGTGTGTCGTATTAATACTGTCCAATATACCCTAGCACAGGGGTAGGCAACCTTCGGCACTCCAGCTGTTGTAAAACTACAACTCACAGCATGCATACTTGCTCTGCTGTTCTTGAAACTCCCATGAAAGTGAATGGAGCATGTTGGGAGTTGTGGTTTCACAGAAGCTGGAGTGCTGAAGGTTGCTGACCCCTGCCCTAGCATCTGTGTATGCCACTAATAAGAAATAATTGCCATTTCTCCGATTGGTTCTAAGATGGATGAGGTAGCCAAAGGACACATGATGACACTGGGAGATTTTAATAAGGTGCTATGGCCCTCGATGGACTCTACTGCTCCTCAGACGATGTTGGAACCTACTCCTATAGTTAATATTCTATAGGCCCACCAACTTTTTGATGTGTGGACACATCAACATCCCTCTGATTTAGATTACACTTTTTATTCAAATTCACACCGAGTATACTCCAGGATTGATGCACTGGTGGACAAATCGATTCTTCAGAGGGTTAGATCTTCCGATATTGGTATTCTGACATGGACTGATCACGCACCGACCACCATCGTGGTACAGGAACAGTACTTTTCGGTTTTGAGGCTCAATAATTACATATTACAGCATCCTAAATATACCTGAGCTACGTCCTCCGCTCTTACAGAATACTTCGAATTTAAAGATAATGGTCAGGTAAAGGAATCCACGTTATGGTGCGCCCATAAGGTCGCCATGAGAGACCATTTTATTCAACAAACATCTCATGCTAAAAAACAGCGGCTCCAACAGGAGCAAGCCATACTCACCCAACTGGAATCCTTACAGAGACAAAGTCTCCCCGTGCCCCGATAGATCCAAACAGATTTCTATTTTGCATGCTCAGTTGCACGACCTCAATGTTTATAAATATGATCTTGCTTTACACAAATTCAAATTAACATACTACTGGCAAGGACACAAGCCTAGTGCTGTTTTAGCTAGACGACTAAAAACCCACATTACCAAAAGCCGCATTCCTTTTGTCTTTAATGATCAGGGGCGTAAGGTGGTGGACCCTAAAGCTATAGTTAGCACAGTAGCATATGTTAGCACAGTACTATTTGAAATTATATAATTTAAAATCTGACTCCTCCACCCCTCAACCCACTCCGTCCACTATAGCCGCCTATCTGGACTCGGTGTCTCTTCTCTCTCTCTCGGACTCCCAACAAACTTCCCTTCTCTCCCAGTTTTCACAGGAGGAAGTGACTCAAGCTATTAAAAGCATTGAAGATGCACAAATCCCCTGGACCAGACAGATTAACAAACGAGTACTATAAGAGCAATCATCCCCTGTTGGCTCCGTATCTTACCAGTCTGTTCAACTATATAGCTGAATCCTGGTCTCCTCCGAGGGAGATGTTAGAGGCCTTGGTGATCACACTACCTAAACCTGGGAAAAACCCTCAACACCCCACCTAACTTCCAACTCATTTCTCTGTTAAACACAGACTTAAAACTGTATGCCACCCTTTTAGCCTGAAGACTTACAGATATTCTACCTACTATCATTCATAAAGATCAAGTGGGTTTTATAAAGGGGCGGCAGGTCCTGGATGGTACAAGACGCTTTATTGATTTGGTGCCTTTGGCTCATGGTTGTCAGACGCCTTCTCTGCTCCTAGCTCTGGATGCGGAGAAGGCATTTGACCGTGTCCATTGGGCATATCTACAAGCAGTGTTACAGAAATTTGGCTTTCCCCCCTTCTATTCAGGGTGCCATTATGGCACTGTATACCACTCCTTCAGCAAGAGTTTACTCTGCAGGAGTTCTGTCTACCCCCTTTCAAATAACTAATGGAACCCGGCAGGGATGCCCCTTTCGCCTTTGATCTTCACCACGGTTATGGAACCCTTTGCCCAGAGCATTAGGTCCTCTCCAGACTTGTGGGGAATTGGGGTAGGCGCAACTGAGCATCACATAGGGCTTTTTGTGGATGATATCATTTTGTCATTGTCTAAGCCGGTGCAATCACTGGTTGCTGTGACAACCCTTATAAATGACTTCCATAATGTAAGCTACTACAAGGTAAACACCTCAAAGTTCCTGATTTTAAATATGGGCATCCCTCCCGCTATACAACGTCTCCAACAATCCTTTCCTTTTCCCTGGGCAGCAGGTGCGATACTGTATTTGGGCATACAATTGACTTATTCACACCTCTGCAGAACTCTTGTTGACTATTCTAAAAGATGTTGACTCTTACTTCAAAGCTCAAATCTCATGGTTAGGCAGATTGTCGGCTGCAAAAATGCTTCTTGTGCCAAAGATCCTGTATTATTTTAGAAACCTCCCCATAAAATTTCCCAAGCATCTCATCTCAACCCTTCAACACTTGTTAATGCATTTTATATGGGGAAACAAAAAAAGCCAGAGTCCCAATGTCAGTACTACTTCTCCCTAAATCCAAAGGAGGACTGGACTGCCCAAACTTGCTACATTACTATTATGCCTCTATTATAGATCAGTTGAAAGCCTGGTGGCATATGTATGAGGGGAAGCACTGGGTTGATATTGAGAAGGACTGCTCGGGATTGTCTTCTCTAACATTACTTTTATGGCACTTCAGATTCCTATCGCCCACTATAACCGTCACACTACCCACAATGCAAGCAGCAATGGAAGTATGGAAATTGTGCCATACTGATCTCGATATCCTCCAAACTAACCTGGCTTCTGCCCCTTTGGAAACCCTCCCTTTCTTTATACCTCATCTATACATCCAGAAATGTGTTAAAGAAGGTCTGCTAGTTCTGGACCAGTTATACTAGAACAATGTTTTACACTCCTTTACCCACATTACCGATCATTTCCCAATTTCCCAACATGACGTTTATAAATATTTGCAGATTCGCCACTTTTTGAAAGAGGTTACATGCTCTAGAGACCTCTCCCAACTCCGAATTTACATTGTATTTTTACAATTCTTCTAAATTAACTAAGGGTATAACTTACACTTATAAAGCCATTAGCGACCACTCCCCTCCTACACAACTTGGATTTCGGTCCAGCTGGGAATCAGACCTTAACCGGACATTCACTGAAGAGCAGTGGACAGCAGTGTTTTCCTTTCCTACGAAAGTTTCCCATTGCATTGACCACTTAGAGGCATCTAGAAAATTAATGTACAGATGGTATTATACCCCAATTAGACTAGCTCTTATTTTCCCCACTGCCTCCAGAACGTATTGGAAGTGTAATTTAGAGCAGGCATGTCAAACTCAGGGTACCCCGAGGGCCACATGAGTAACAAGAGGTTGTTGCGAGGGCCGCACACAGCAGCTAATGTCACACACGTATTTTAACAGCAGTCATGAAAACAAGATATGAAGTAGTAATATGTAACAGCAACATATATTTGCAGTGCGCAACAGCAACTAATATATTTAACAAAAATACAGCAATTAAAAACTAAACATTTATTTGCTATCATTTTTTTCAATCATTTTTAGTGTTTTGTCCTGAGGCTTGACACCTCTTTGTGCTAATAGGCCTATTCATTATATTATATTATTATATTATTATTTATAATATTATTTATATTATTATTATGAATTTTCAATATGTATTTATTTACTTTATATTTATTTAATGGGCGTCTGTAGGATTTGTTCTTTTTGGTGTTCACCCCTGGTATTTGCCTCCAAGGGTGCACATGTATTTTAATTGCTTTTAATTTTTCCTTGTTTGTTGTGTTATTTAATAAAGAAATTTTGTGTGTGCTTTATATTGGATGCTGTTTCTCCTTTGTGTAAGATTGCATTTTTCATCCAATCAGCACCACTGTTTTTTGCATCACAATTATTTATAATCTGAGTGCTCACCCCTCTCTTTAGTTTTTAATGGTTACATACAGGAGGGCCACTCACTTGCTTGGACTTTGCCTGTGCGGCAGTGGGTCCCTTCTTCCTCAGCACGGTCACAGTATCCCAGTCACTCTCAGCCACGACTCTTCCTCCGCTCACAACAAAACTGACTTAGGTGATCAGCAGCCACGCGAGCCGCAGATGTACAAAACTCACGATCAGCACTTCCGGGTCGTCATTCATTGATCACGTAAGCAGGTCATATGCAGGGATATGGGCCAATGAATGAAGAGCCGGAAGTGCTGATCGTGAGTTTTGTACATCTGCGGCCCGCACAAAAGTCTCAAACTTTGTCTCTAAACTTTAGAGACAAAGTTTGAGACTTTTGTGCGGGCCGCAGATATGCCTGTAAAGGGCCGCATGCGGCCCGCGGGACGCATGTTTGACATGCCTGATTTAGAGGATGACTTCTTTATGCACATTTGGTGGTCATGCCTCCGAGTTCAGCAGCTATGGATCCGAGTTTATGACCTACTATGTACTGTAATTCAATACCCGTTTCCTTGGGGACCCCATGTAGCTCTGCTTTCCCTAGGCATCGACGCACTGCCCCTTGATGATCAGTGCGTTATCTTCCACGTATTGACTACCACTAAAACAAAAATTGCCCAACTATGTAAAGGCTCGGACCTCCCCAGCATACCTGAAGTCACTAGAGCAGTCACATTCAACTGTACCATGGAACATTTGCTATCAAACAGACTGGGTAACACCCACGCCTTTAAGAAACTATGGGATAAATGGGTAACGTGATAAAACTTTGAATGGTGACCCTGCACTGGTTCTACTGTGATGTTTGTCATCTATAGATTTGATTGATTTCCATGGAAATTCGACTGTCATACTTCAGAATCATGCTGATAATATTTATTGGATTACTGTTATCATTCTTGTTACTTATGTATTACTTGTTTTCACCTATGTCCCTCCAGTTTTACCTGTGCTATCACAAGAGCTTACAAACTTATCAAAATACCCCTATTCCCCCCAAACAAAGTACAACCAAAGTAAATATAATAGTAGGTCAGCTTGCAAGCCAAAGAAATGTGACAATGTATAAAATGTCGCTTCTAGACTTCCTCAGAAGCTCCTCTCTGAGAGTTACAACTCTATAGAATTCTCTGAGTCCTTAATACCGAATAGGTAGCTAATTCACCAGTAGTGTGGCCTGTGAAGATGAGTATGCCTAACTATTCTAACTACAGGCCCTTACTCAGTCCCAAGCAATTTGCGCTAAAAATGTAATGCGGTTCGTGCACACTTTCTTTTCTTACTGATCCAGATTTGTTGTGTAAAAAAAAAAAAAAAAAAAAACACAAAACTTATTTATAGAAACAGGTACATTCATAACATGAGGGCTGTTTATAATGCTGTGTGGGGGCCACTGTGGAGCGCATAATGCTGCATGGGGGCCGCTGTGGAGCGCATAATGCTGCGTGGGGGGCCACTGGGGAGCGCATAATGCTGCATGGGGGGCCGCTGGGGAGCGCATAATGCTGCGTGGGGGGCCGCTGGTGAGCGCATAATGCTGCGTGGGGGGCCACTGGGGAGCGCATAATGCTGCGTGGGGGGCCGCTGGGGAACACATAATACTATCCCAGTATTGTTTACATGCCGACGCTGCGCTGCTCACTCACCGTATTCTTGATAACTGCAATTGTGGGTACTAAAGCCGTTTCCCTTTCAAGTATCAGAGATATCGCTGCAGCACCCGAAACCGCGACTATCAAGAATTCGCTCTAGGGAGGGGGCCCCGGACAAGAGTTTGCATCGGGGCCTAGAAGATTTTAGTTACGCCACTGCCCTTTAGATATATGTCATGGTACCTACTCAAGTCCTTACAGTGCATGCTGAGAAGACTCCATATTGACTGCTTTATGAAAACTACCTTTTTGCCTTACAGCCATCCTGGGTGGCAGGGGAGATTTGGGAGGGTTGTTATGTCCTGTTTTGTCATATTATATTACCTAGATTATTTTGTTTCTTTTCTTTTATCTGTGTCAACGTAATCCAGAAAATAAGAAAAGGGTTCGCACGGACTGAACACACTACTGGATGGCCAACATGCTTTGTTATTTTCTCCATTTCGTCACATTGTTATGTGTCCTCTTGTATCATGCTTGTATGATCGTATCTTGCTCCTGTGAAACCAATAATAGTTTTCTACAACAAAAAAAAAAAAAAAAAATCCAAAAAAAAAAAAAGAACTTTTTCGCAACATGGGCCTTAGGGTAGCAGCACACGACAGTGTTTCACCCGTGAAACTCGGTCTGTGTGTTAGCCAGATTTTCCAGCTTGAACTTCGTACTGGGAGCGGGACTGCAACAGTATAATTATACTGTATGATACTAGGAGTCCCGCTCCCAGCATGAACTTCTAGCCGGTAAATCTGGCTAACACACGGACTCAGTTTCATGAGTGAAACACGGTCGTGTGCTGCTACTCTTAGTCTTAGACAAGTTATCTATTTCATATAACTGTTTGTCAAGCAGAAAAGTTTTTCACACAGATTAACCCCTTTCCGCCGGTGACATTTTTCGATTTTCGTTTTTGACACCCCCCTTCCAAACCCAATAACTTTTTTATTTTTCCGTTCTCAGAGCCATATGAGGTCTTAATGTTTGCGGGACAAATTTTTTTTCATGATGGTACCATTTATTATTCTGTACAATGTACTGGAAAAAAAATTCAGAATGGGGTGGATTTGAAGAAAAAGTACATTTGTGTACCGTACAGGAAAAATATTTTTATAGATTTGTAGACCGGGCATTTTCATACACAGGGATACCTAATGTTTATGTGATTCACAGTATTTAACTACTTTTATCTGTGTTCTAGGGAAAGGGGGGTGATTTGAACTTTTAATTTTTAATTTTTGTACTTTTTTTTATTTTTTATTTTGCATTTATTAGACCCCCTAGGGGTCTTGAACCCCAGGGGGTCTGATCACTAATGCAAAGCATTACAATGCTAATGCATTGCAAAAAACGGCACTTCTATTGTAGGCTACATAGAGCAGCCTGCAATAGAAGTTAATGAAAGACAGGCCTGGGAGCCTTCAGAAGGCTCCCAGCTGTCATAGCAACGGGACGTCGGACCCGGAGCGATACCCGGCAAAATGGCGGCGCCCGCAGCCGCCGGTAAAATGTCGCCTCGGTCAGCTTTGACTGAGGTGCCAGAGGGGTTAATGCCGGGCACTGATTGTGGACATTAGCGCCGGGTGTCTACTGTATAATACAGCAGAAACTCGGGGGCTATGGCGGCTGCTCGGGTCTGATTTTTTTTAAGAATTTATTTGCAAATTATGGTGGAAAATAAAAGTATTTGGTCGCCTACAAACAAGCAATATTTCTGGCTCTCACAGACCTGTAACTTCTTCTTTAAGAGGCTCCTCTGTCCTCCACTCATTACCTGAAGTAATGGAACCTGTTTGAAATTGACACCTGTCCATAACCTCAAACAGTCACACTCCAAACTTTACTATGGTGAAGACCAAAGAGCTGTGGAAGGACACCAGAAATAAAATTGTAGACCTGCACCAGGCTGGGAAGACTGAATCTGCAATAGGCAAGCAGCTTGGTGTGAAGAAATCAACTGTGGGAGCAATAATTAGAAAATGGAAGACATACAAGACCACTGATAATCTCCCCCGATCAGGGGCTCCATGCAAGATCTCACCCCGTGGTGTCAAAATGATCACAAGAACGGTGAGCAAAAATCCCAGAACCACACGGGGGACCTAGTGAATGACCTGCAGAAAGTTGGGACTAACGTAACAAAGGCTACCGTCAGTAACACACTACGCCGCCAGGGACTCAGATCCTGCAGTGCCAGACATGTCCCCCTGCTTAAGCCAGTACATAACTGGGCCCATCTGAAGTTTGCTAGAGAGCATTTGGAGGTTTCAGGAGAATATTGGGAGAATGTCATATGGTCAGATGAAACCAAAGTAGAACTGCTTGGTAGAAACACAACTCGTTGTGTTTGGAGGAGAGTGAATGCTGAGTTACATCCAAAGAACACCATACCTACTGTGAAGCATGGGGGTGGCAGCATCATGCTTTGGGGCTGTTTCTCTGCAAAGGGACCAGGACGACTGATCCGTGTACATGAAAGAATGAATGGGGCCATGTATCGTGAGATTTGGAGTGCAAACCTCCTTCCATCAGCAAGGGCATTGAAGATGAAACGTGGCTGGGTCTTTCAGCATGACAATGATCCCAAGCACACCACCAGGGCAATGAAGGAGTAGCTTCGTAAAGCATTTCAAGGTCCTGGAGTGGCCTAGCCAGTCTCCAGATCTCAACCCCATAGAAAACCTTTGGAGGGAGTTGAAAGTCCGTGTTGCCCAGCGACAGCCCCAAAACATCATTGCTCTAGAAGAGATCTGCATGGAGGAATGGGCCAACATACCAGCAACAGTGTGTGCCAACCTTGTGAAGACTTACAGAAAACGTTTGACCTCGGTCATTGCCAACAAAGGATATATAACAAAGTATTGAGATGAACTTTTGTTATTGACCAAATACTTATTTTCCACCATAATTTGCAAATAAATTCTTTAAAAATCAGACAATGTGATTTTCTGGATTTGTTTTCTCATTTTGTCTCTCATAGTTGAGGTCTACCTATGATGACAATTACAGGCCTCTCTCATCTTTTTAAGTGGGAGAATGTGCACAATTGGTGGCTGACTAAATACTTTTTTTTCCCCACTGTACCCTAGGCGGTAGAGGACAACTGGGTGACAGTCCCTCTATTAGATAAGTTTTACACAGAATAGAACAAGACACACAACACAGAAGAGGAGTCAGAAAACTGAGGTCAAACCAGAGAGACAAAACAGTACCAAATTGCAATCCAAAGAGAAGTCAAAAGCCAAAAAGCAGAGGTCAGTAAATCCAAAACGAGAGGGCAAACGCTTAGCAAGGTCAGAGACACAATAGCCAGCAAACATATGTGGTCTGATGACCTGTTTATAGGAAGTCCAGAACCCACCCTAGTCTTGATTTGCAGATAGGCTTTCAATCACAAGGCACACAAAAGTAACCCTAATTGTGCCAAAATGACCAGAGTACAGGAGCAGATAATCATGAGTGGACATGCCTCCTGCGCCATACAATGCAGCCAGAGGATGGAGCAGAAGTTCGAACGGGTGAGGACGTAACATAATCGTTTTGTATACAGTGCCAAAATATTCTACAGCAGTTTAGGGGGCGTTCACACTACCATTGGTGACCGTCTGTAGTGTCCGTTGCTATTGTTCGTTACAAGATTTTAGCATCGGACACTAGCTGAACCGTCAGAAATCCGTTAAAATTTCCATTCATTTCAATGGGTTTTTATATTGTGTCCGTTAGTGTCCGTTTACACCAAATCTGTCAGAAGTCAGGTTTTTTTTCGTGGACAAAAAAATCCTACATGCAGGACTTTTTGTCCGTTTGAAAAAAATGGATTCTTGATGGGTGGCAAGTGTCCAATATTTTTTTTTTAACATTGAAGTCTATGGGTAACGGACTTATAACAGACAGTAACTGATAGCCATCAGTTACTGTCCGTTATTTTATGTCCGTTTTTTTCCTGCGCATGCTCAGAAAAGAGAAAAAAAATAAAAAAAAATTAAAAAACGGACACTAACTGATGCTAATGTGTCCGTTTTTTTAACTGAACCTTCATAACGGACTCCAATTGTAGTGTGAACCCTGCCTTACAATCCAAAGGATACATGTACAAACAAAAACATACATTACAGAGTAACAAACTAATTCAAACAAGAGGAATGAGGGCTTTGCTCACTAGAGCTTACAATCAATGAAGAAATAGGGGTTACATAATAGGTAAATGGGTTCTTTTATACTAATTGAGGTAGTACACAAAGCTGCATGAGTCAGACATCCATACATTCACAAGGAGTGTGGGTGATACTGTTGAGTCAGTTTATAACATGTGATAGGCTGGATATGTTGGGAATTAACTGAATTGTGCAAATTAATCACATTCCACAGAACTAGTACAGCAGCAGAAAAGTCTTGGAGACCACAGTGGGGGGTTTAGAATATCAAGGTTGTTATTCTTAGGGTCCTTTTAAAAGGGCAGAATAACTTCTCATAACAAGGACCTTCAGATGATCATCAACCATTAGAGTACTGGCAGAACCTAGAGCACAGGTAAGGTAGTAAACAGAGATGAGAGAGTAGATATAGGGCATGTCAATGCGGGACCTTCGGGGGGCTGGTTACCAGGCAAGTAAGACACGTGGAGGAGTGTATGCAAGTTCACACTGGTGCTTTATTGGTAGGAGTTCACAGAGTCCATAACATAAATGTCTTTCAGTAGAATAGAGCAACACAAAACAAAACGGCTTGTTTCAGCCAAGTGGCAGAAAGTCCAGCAACACAAAATAGTTTTAAGGCAGAAACAGTCCAACAGGCTCACCAAGTTAGCACTTTGTCTCCACTTTTTAACTTCCACACTGGCAGTGTGTTTGTAGTTCAGAGCCACCACCCGAAGAGGGGGAGAAAGAGCCACACCCTCCTAACTGGTCAGCGTTAAAGCTTCAACTTGGCTCTAACAAAACCCAGGACCAGAGCTTTGAGCCCGACTCTGTAATCACACCCAAAACCCCGGATATAGATTTCAGTCCATTACCTAGTGGAGATCAGCCACCTTAGTGAGAGGTATCTTCCCTCCACAATCTTTCCCTCTGCCTGCCTGCCTTATAGCACTGTATCACTTTTGGTGATATATTTTGAGGTGCAGGTAACATAAGTATCCAAATGAATCAGAATAAGGAGTAAAGGCAAAAGAGGTATATAACTGAATGCTATAAGTGTTGAGATCATACTAAAAGCCAAATCTACCGATAAGATATGAGGTCCAGAAGAAAGTTAGCAGAGAAATAGCTGATTAGGCGAGAGCATAACAAGTGTTTCAAGAGTTCTGAGATGGAGGGAAGATTATAGGCAGGTCGGTACTAGAGATGGTGTACCTCTAAAGATTAGTTGCGTTTTGGGTTCAGGTGGTTTGGGCCAAAGATTTGTTTTGTCCAATAAATTTGTCATTAATCAGAGATTAAATTGGCTTAAAAAATAGAGTATGACATTGTCAGGGCTCCCAGGAGCCCATTTCTAGCTCACTAATACAAACATAGTCAAAGTAATGTCAAGACGACAATAACATGTTTGTCTATGGGAAAACAGGCAATAAGCAGTAGATACAAACTTTAACTTTTGTAGTTTAACCATACACTGCACTGCTACATTTTTTTTTAGGATTATTAACATTTAACCCCTTAACGACCTTGGACGTACTATTACGTCCTGGGTGCTATGTACTTCGCGCACCAGGGCGTAATACTCACTATCTGAGCGGGCGGCATGGGAACCGGGTGTTAGCTGTGACTGACAGCTAATACCCTGCTCCATAACCTCCTGTCGGAACGGAGTTCCGATCGGAGGTTTTAACCCCTTGGATGCCGTGGTCAAACATGACTGCGGCATCGAAGGGGTTCCGCCATCTTGCCGCCCCCCCCCCCCCCGGCACCCCCCACAGCGAGATCGGGGTGTGCTGATATCTATAATCTGCAGCTCGGGGTCTGCCCAGTGACCCCAGGCTGCCTGGAGACCCCACTACCTGTTTGATCCTGCCGGAACCTCTGGAAGTCAGTGCTATTCATCTCCATAGCGCTGACTTCCTGTATAGACTGCAAGACACATGTATGCTTGTGTCTTGCAGTCTGTAGTACTGAGCCAGAGATCACAGCATCTCTAATGGAACACATGAAAAAGTGAAAAAAAAAAATAAAGTATCTGAAAAAAATTAAAAGAATAAAATTCCCTTTTCCTATATAAAATGAATTATATAAAAAATAAACCTAAAAATTAATAAAAACAATACATATTTGGTATCGCTGCGCATTACAAAATATGCCATAAAAAGTTATCAAAAAGTCATATGTGCCCCAAAACTGTACCAATAAAAAGCACAGATTGTCCCGCAAAAAAAGAGCCCTAAACCAACTCTGTAAACTGAAAAATAAAAATGTTACGCATCTCAGAAGATAGCGATGCAAAAATAATTGGATTTATGTCCCCAAATGGGTTTTTGTTCTGCAAAATTAGTATCGCATAAAAAAAAAAAACAAACAAACAAAAAAAAAAAAAACAAATACAGTATAAATGAGGTATCGCCGTAATCGTACCGACCGGCAGAATAAGGTAACATGTTACTTACGCTCTACGCTGCATGGCGAAAAATTTAAAAGGTAAAACGCAGCGCCAGAATTGATGGGTTTTTTTTTTAATCCACCAAGAAAGAGTTAATAAAGTTTATTTAATAAGTTGTAGGCACCTAAAAATGATGTCATTACAAAACACATCTCATACCGCAAACAACAAGGCCTCAAATGGCTACATCACCACAAAAATAAAGAAAATATAGCTCGTACAATGTGAAGACAAAAACCCCCAAATCACCAAATCATTAAAACATAACTGGCTGCGGCAGAAAGGGTATAAGCTGTGCGAGCGTATATTAGGGTACAAACCAGATTTAGAGCTTACGAGGGATAATAAACCAGAAGTGACCCCCAGAGTAACCCCTCGAATAATAGGAGCTACTGGGGAAATAGTAGGGAATTTAGTGTACCCAATGTACTCTGCACAGCTTACATATTCACTTTTCCCCATCTGCTGTGCAGTCACGTCTGGGATACTAAAGCTCACTACACCCCTTGATAAATTCTTTGAGGGGTGCACTTTTCAAAATGGGGTCATTCCCTAGGGGATTCCACTTTACTGGTACTTTAGAGGCTCTGCAAACATGACATGGCATCCAGATCCCAAACATCTGAATCTGCGCTCCGAAAGCCACATAGCGCTCCTTCCCTTCTGCGCCCTACTGTGTGCCCAAACTGCAGTTTATACCCACATGTATGACACTAGTGTACCCAGGATAACGTACTTAATGTCATATGTGGGTATAAACTGCTGTTTGGGCACAACCGGGCACAGAAGGGAAGGAGCGCTATTTGGTTTTTGGAGAACAGACTCGGATGGTTTGGTTTTTGGGCACCATGACACTTTTGCAGAGCTGAAATGTCAGTACAGTGGAATCCCCTGACATGTCATCCCATTTTAGAAACTACACCCCTGAAGGAATTTATCCAGGGGTACAGTGAACATTTTTAACCCCCAAGTGTTGCTATAATTTATTATCCATAAATGATTACGCAGCTGATGGTGAAAGGTGAAAATGACAATTTTTCCAGGAATATGTCATTTCAGTGCGTAATATGTTGTGCCCGGCTTGTATCAGAGATGAACGCTCCAAAAGCTGTTGTGCCCGGGATCCCCGCTCAACAGTTTTTGGAGTGTGTGTCTGTGCAGACATAAGCTGGGCACAACATATTGGGCACTGAAATGTCGTATCTATGGAAAAATTTCGTTTTTAACTTTTCATTATCAGCTGCACATTCTTTTCTGGAAATTAAAAGAATGCAACACTTAAGGGTTAATAATGCTCGCTATCCCACTTGATACATCCCTTGAAGGGTATAACTTCCAAAATGGGGTGACATGTCTGCGGATTCCACTTTACTGGTAATTCATGGGCTCTGCAAAAGTGGCATGGTGTCCAAAAAGCAAATGAATGCCGAAAACATGAAGCCCACAAGAGTTGCTCAAACTCATTTTTTCTCCAGTTCTATGCTATTCTGAACTTTTTCCAGCTTCCCAGTACATTGTACGCAATATTAAATTATAAATTATAACTAGCCCCACAAAAATTAAGCACTCATATGGCTATGTGAACAGAAAAATAAAAGTGAAAATCGAAAAATGGCTGCAGCAGGAAAGGGTTAAAGAAGAAGATCTGCATTACAGTGCTGAAACTACACATATGAAAAATTTATATTTAAACCCCTCACGACATCCACCATACTATTACGGTGGATGCTGGATCTTTAAAGATAGCAGCTGCTGTGCAGTAATGAAAGGCGGAGACCCGGAGCTAATGCCCGCGATCAGAGTTCACTCTGATCGGGGGCATTGCATTCAGATATGCCCCCCAAAGTTTAAAAAAAAACCCCGGTGGGGACCAGGCTCGTACCTTTTACGTTGCAGGACGGTTCCTGCGCAACAAGATTGCAAGAGTCATCCTGTTCCTATGGCAGCCGGGAGTCTTCTGAAGGCTCCCAACCCTCTCATAGGAATATAATTAGTGAGTTATGTAACGACTCTCCCATAGACTGCAATACAGTTGTATATAAAAAAAAAAAAAAAAAATTATAAAAAAAATGAAAATTCAAAATCACCCCCCTGCCATAGATTTGAAATAAACATAAATAGAAAAATATATAAACAAATTATACATCCCCACATCCAAAAATGCCTGGTCTACAAATATATAAAAATATTTTTCTCATAAGGTGAAAGCAGTAGTGGGAAAAAAGTCAAAAGAGCCAGACCACCGTTTTTTCACTGTTACACTTCTCATTAAAAAAATTAGAATAAAAAGTGCTCAAAATGTTAGACATTCCCCAAAATAGTATAACTAAAAAGTACCTTTGGCCCTGCGAAAAAAGCTACCTTATGCATCCCCGTACATGGAAATATGGCAACTCCAAGAAATGTTTTATTTTTTTTGCAAAGTTTTGCATTTTTTTTTTTAAAGGGATTAAAACGTCCAAAAATAACTATATAAATTTTGTATCCCTGGAATTGTCAGTTGGGCTTCACAGTTAACACCGTGAAAACAAAGCCCATAAGAAAGTCGCATAAACACAGTTTTTCCCCTTACGTCCAACAGAAGCACAATATGGGGTATCTCTTCCCCTGTGTGCTGGTAGGACAGGCGGAATTTTTATTTACATAATTAATTAAGTGATACTCCCCTATAAGAGGCCAAGGAGACCTCCCCTCACTGTTTTTTTTTCTGTCCTGTGTGGTGGGACAGGTGGAGGGAGGCTCTTTTGTCCTCCCATTTTTAACTAAGGATTTGGGGGTTAACTACATTTTTTGTAAGTTTTTTCTCCTCTTTCAGCGGTTCATCTTTTTCCTTGGGAGCTTTTACTCCTGAGGCTTCCTTGTTTCTCCCTGCTGCGCTCTCTGTCTGTGGCCATTCTGGGCTGGGTGTGCCTGCCCTTGTCTGATCTCAGGCTGAGATGTTGTTGGCTGGGCAGGCTGTGCATTCAGTATGTGTCAGTTTCTGAACTTGGAGGCTGTATTGCAGGGTTAATATGTGAACCGAGAGCAAGGCAGGTGGTTTGGCTCCGCAACCAGAAATGAACGCACACGCGGTAGTTCAAGAAAAGAATATATATTTACTATAAGTTAATAAAGGCTATTTGAAGGTAAAATGACAGGGCAAAGACAAGCAAAATATACAATATAGCATGAACAATTTCAAGGCAAATTCTGCAATGGTTTCTACTTTTACTCTGTCCAATTCTGCAGTATGGACACTGAATGAACAATATACCAAAACTATCCCAACGACCCTGACATCACATTTGGGGCACCCCCTTCCCCAGTGGTCCAGGTGGACCGCTACAGTCGAGAAGCGCGCGGTGGGGCCCAAAGTCGCCTTTCTTTTATAGCGAAACGTCCTCTCCTCACGGTTATCAGGATCTTGGGAGAAATGAAGTCCTCTTTAACAGGGAAACCCAAGAATGCAATGTAATCCAACAGCAGATTCCACAGCACACGACAGTCCGCCGAATCCATACACGAGCTGGGTGTAAGCCGGGGTAGCAGGGCGCCAGACATCAACAGCACTGTGAGTCTCTATCTGTGGTATCCATATACACAGTCACAATGTCAGTCTCACGACAGCCACGAGCACAGTTCCTTCACGTGGACTCACAGTCCTGTTGTCTCTTTACACTCTGTTTGTCTCTGGACCAAGATACAGCTTAGCGACAGAAAAATCTCCACACCAGTTCAATACAACACTTGCTAAGATGGCGCGCTCTCTGTCCGTCACTTCCTGCTTCTCTGCTCACACGTCTGCAGAACAGGCAAGCGACATAAAAGGGGGGGGTCACCCAGCATCATGTCACAATTACAATGGCTGCTGTCTTAAAGGAACAGAATCACAGAAATACATTCAACATTAACAGTTTATACAGAGAAATAAAGCTTAGGACAACATTGGCTGTCTCTTACATATTCCCCCCCACTTTAAGATTGGCAGTCCCTGCCTATGACTGTATATCCAGAGGGTTGTACTTTATGCACAGGGTGGTAGTATACCGATGTATGGCAGGCCAAACAAACCATCCGCGCATACCGAACAGGGGGAATACCAGCATTGGCCAGTGGTCCGTCTGAGGACCGGTGGATATTATGGGGGCGCAGCTATGGGCTGAGAAGGACCAGCGGATTCCGCACCAGAGGGGGCACAGGCCGGAGATACAGTAGTCACAGGTGGAACATCCCCAGGAGCAGGGATCGGCCAACAATCATCCTCCTCGCGAGGCCCATTCCGCACCTCCATTCTCTGACTGTGGGAGCCATTCACATTGGCAAGCCCATCATGATTTGTCCCTTCAGAATGACACAGGCGCAACATATTTCGGTGAAGTACTCGAACACAATCAGTTCCTTCTTTCTGGACCTGGTACACTGGCCCATTCGCATACTTGCGGCCAACAACACGATACGGCAAAGCCTCCCATCGGCTTTCCAATTTCCCTTGGGGTTTCTTGACACGAACAGCACCAGGTCGCCTGGTTGCAATGGTGCTTCTTGCACTGGGGTCTTATCAGGATGGGGATGTTCTTGCAGGCGCTGCCGCACCAATCGATGGATCGTCTCAAGTCTCTGCCGGTGCGCCCGCACCCAAGAGGTTGGATCCCTCGGAGGGAACCCATCCACATCATCCAACTGTAATTCTCCTACACTTCGCCCAGACCGCCCAAAGAGAAGTGTATAAGGAGAGTACCCCGTTGTAGAATGGACCTGATTGTTATAGGCCCACACCATTTCAGACAAGAACTGAGGCCACTGTAACTTCTTGTCTTCCTCCAGAGTCCGCAGCATCTGTAGCAGAGTTCTGTTGAATCTTTCACAGGCCCCATTTCCCTGAGGGTGGTATGGAGTCGTGTGCGACTTCTTTATCCCGTAGATACGTTGAACTTCTTTCATTACGTGTCCCTCAAAGCAGGCACCCTGGTCGGAGTGGATGCGTTAGGGCACCCATATACTCGAATGAAATCTTGGCACAGAGCACGAGCTGCTGACTCAGCTGTCTGGTCCTTGGTGGCGGTTACCACCGCAAATTTGGTGAAGTGATCCACCATTATGAGGCAATACTGGTGTCCGCTATTGGATGGGCCCACCATTAGATAGTCTATCATGACGATTTCTAAAGGTTCCTGGGTCACGATGGTTTGCAGGGGAGCTCTCTGTTCTATTGCCTTATGGATCTCACAAGTTCGACAGCTGCGGCATACTTCTTCGACCATTTGACGAAGACCAGGGCAGTAAATCAGTCGCTGTAACCAACGAAAGGTCTTCTCATGACCAAAATGTCCATTCTTATTATGAGCCTCAACTGCCAACGAGCGAGCCAGTTCACTAGGCACCACAATTTGGTATCGAATGTCGATCTCAGAAGGTAAATAGACCTTTCGGCATAGCACTCCATTTTTCATCTCCAACTTTTCCCACTGACTCAGAACAGATAATATCTCACGTGTCAGTCGTTCTCTTTCCTCTCTACAGGGCTTCTTGCCTTTCTCAACACACTTGATCATCTGTGCCAGCCCCCATGGGTCTGTTGTATCTGTGCCCATTCCTGTCGTGAGGGACCAAAGAAAGGAGCCATTTCAGTCCCCTCCATCTCAAACTGATTAGTGGCGGTCAAGGCCTGTGAAAATCTGCTGAAGTCGGGCACCTCCACATGCTCCAACTCATGATCCACGTCTACTGTGGGGGTCTGGGCGGTTACCCTAGAAAGCCCGTCAGCATTCTGGTTCTCTGTCTTGGACCGATACTTAATGCGGTAATTGAACTTAGTCATTCGGGCTATCCACCTCTGCTCTAACGCCCGAGCTTGGCATTTTCCAGGTGAGCTAGTGGGTTGTTGTCAGTCAGTACTAAAACTTCAGCACCGGTCAAATATTCAGAGAATTTCTCGGTCATGGCCCATACCAGTGCCAACAGCTCCAACTTAAATGAACTATAATTCTCGGGGTTTCTTTCAGAATCTCTCAAAGACCGGCTGCCGTACGCTATGACCCTCTCCTGGCCATCCTGAAGCTGGGAAAGCACTGCTCCAAGACCATACAGGCTTGCATCCGTATACAGCTGGAACGGCAAGTGGTAATCAGCATATGCCAAGATTGGGGCTGTTGTCAGTGCATCCTTTAATGCCTGGAAGGCTTGTTCCTGTTCAGGTCCCCACTTCACGGACCGGTTCTTTGGACCACCGGATGTGCCTCGTAGGAGAGCATTAAGTGGTGCTGCTACCTTGGCGAAATCCTTAATAAACCGTCGATAGTAACCGGCTACTCCAAGGAACGCCCCACTCTCGCAGGGTAGTCGGTATTGGCCAATCTTGAACAGCCGCTATCTTGTCTCTTGATGGTCTCACCCCTTCTCCTGATACGCGGTGACCCAAGTAATCAATTTCAGATTGGAACAACCGACATTTACTGGGTTTCAATTTGAGCCCATGTTCCCGCAATCTTCGAAATACTTGCCCCAACTGGTGGAGATGGTCTTCAAAGGTCGCAGAATACACTATAATGTCATCCAAGTAGATGAGAGTGAACTCAAAGTTGAAGTCACCGAGACATTTCTCCATCAACCGCTGAAACGTTCCGGGTGCATTTGTCAACCCGAAGGGCATCCGGTTAAATTCGTATAGTCCCATGGGCAAGATGAATGCCGTCTTCTCCTTGTCTTTTGTGGCCATCGGCACCTGCCAATACCCACTAGCCAGATCTAGTGAGGAGAAGTACCGGGCTCTCCCCACGCTGAGAGGGACTCCTCAATCCGTGGCAAGGGGTAGGAATCTCGTACGGTGCAAGCGTTTAACTCCGATAGTCTACGCAAAATCGGATGGACCCATCTTTTTTTCTTACTAACACCACAGGAGCTGCCCAGGGACTCTGGCTTTCTTGGATGATCCCACCCTGTAGCATCTTAGCTAACAGTTCTTTTACTTCCTGATACAACTGTGGAGGAATTTGTCGGTAGCGCTCTCTAATTGGAGGGGTGTCTCCTGTGGGAATCTCATGGTAGATCCCTGTGGTACATCCAAAATCTTCAGCATACCGTGAAAAGGCAGCTCGGTTCTCCCACAACAGTTCATCTACCTTCTGCACACATTCCAGAGAACATGAACTTGCATCCATCTTCATCTGTTCTCGAATTGCACGGCCATTCCATTCAGAGGTGGGTTCCTCATCTTCTCCCATGGACACAGTTACGGTCCACTCATCCCTTTCAGTCGGCTTCAGCTGCATTGGAGTTACTTTCCTTACTTCCTCCGGAGTCACATAGATGTTAGCCAGCTGCCTCCCTGGGGTCAGGTCCACACTCTGGTCCTGAGTGTTTACACATCGAAGTGGTACTCTTCCATTGCGAACTATTGCCAAGGAACGGGCCACTAGCGGATCAACACCTCCTTCGGCTGCCTGCAGTGGTTCTACCAACACAGCTATGCCCTCTAGTTTCCGACAGGTGCCTACGGGCATAGACACTATTGTCTCCCGACTGGGTGGCAGTGTAACTTTTGTATGCAAAGGAACTGAAATTCGAGCCAGAGGACGCTGCGCATCCGAACTTTTCTGTAAGCCACATGTCCGGATCAGCCGCTGGAAAGCTGTTTGAGTAGGCCGATGGGTGGTGGTTTCTTTCCAATAACCGTGACCTTTCTTTTCAAAGAGGATCTGATCTAATTCTTTTAACACATTCATCCCCAAAATGACAGGGACCTTTACTTCATGTGACTCCTGTACCACCACAATGCCTTTCCTACCCAGATCTTGGCCACATACCCGGACATTCATCCAGGCCACTCCCACGACTGGAACTGGTAACTGGTTAGCTGCGACCACTCGTACGAATGTATGGGGATCATATTTCACATGTTGCTGGAAGTACCGTTCATAACAGTCTCTACTCAAGGTCGTTACTTGGGAACCCGTGTCAATCATCCCGGTAACCGGAATACCCTCCATTTCCACCTGTATAACAGGACTTGCAGCGATCAGGTCATCATTAGGGCATTCTCCCCACATAGTCTCCTTGTCAGTCTCCCCTACTACACGCCCTACAGCAGCAGGGGACTTCAGTTTAACGGCGGCTCTCATAAGTTTGTCGCTGTTCTGGACATCTAGCAGCAACGTGGCCCATCCGTCCACACTCCCAGCAGCGTATCTCCCGTCGTTCTGGCCATCTGTTTGGGCCCCTTCGGTAAGCCCCTTCGATTTCTCCTGAGCACTGCATTAACTGATTTGGACCCCTTCGGTAGGTCCTATCCTCATCCCTCCAGCGGGGTGGTGGGTGATTCTGATTTTCTGGGTATGGACGGCTCACCCTTTCACCTCCAGTTTTCTGGAAGTCTGCAATTTTCATAGAATGTTCATCACAACGGGTGTGCAAGTGTTCCATTTGCTCTTGCAGTTTCTGCATTACTGTGAGAATTTCTTTAACCGTCCCCTTTTCTACTGTCTCTGAGCCAGAACTAGCCCCCTGTGACAAAGTAACTCCAACTGCGGTCTGGGGCTTCGGGAACATACTATTGGCACGGGAGATGGCCTCTACCTGTACATCATGGAATTTAGCATCAGTCTCTCGTCGATAAAATCCTGCATAGTCACAGTTAAACTGCCGTCACATATCCCCAGGACAAACTGGTCACGGAGAGTCCGATCAGGGTTACAGAAGGCTGGCGAGCCCCCTCTTCCTTCACTTGAATATCTCGGAGCAGTTCTTGTAGGGCATTTGCATATTGGGGAAGGCTTTCATTCTCCTGTTGTACCCTCTGGAAGAACCGAGCCTGCAGAGACCCCAGCAATGCAGTTTCTCCATAAATGGTTTCTAGAATCTGGACTACTTGCTCAAATGTCTGCCTTTGTTCAAATGGCCTCAATATCACCGTGGTCTTAGCATCCCCTTGTAATGTCAATATTGCTAGCTCTACTAGTACTTCTGGTGCGGTCTGGTACATTCGCTGTATCATTCGTATCTGTTCCACCCACATACTCACTGACATATTATTGCCATCAAATTTAGCTAACTGACTCATTATAGCCCCTGCTGTTCTTCCTCCAGCACCATTCTCCCGAACGGGTGCGTCACCGTCCATTCTGGTAAGCGGATCCTGCCGACTACGCCAATTTGTGAACCGAGAGCAAGGCAGGTGGTTTGGTCTCCGCAACCAGAAATGAACGCACACGCGGTAGTTCAAGAAAAGAATATATATTTACTATAAGTTAATAAAGGCTATTTGAAGGTAAAATGACAGGGCTAAAGACAAGCAAAATATACAATATAGCATGAACAATTTCAAGGCAAATTCTGCAATGGTTTCTACTTTTACTCTGTCCAATTCTGCAGTATGGACACTGAATGAACAATATACTCAAAACTATCCCTAACTGACCCTGACATCACATTTGGGTGCACCCCCTTTTCCCCAGTGGTCCAGGTGGACCGCTTACAGTCTGTAGAAGCGCGCGGTGGGGCCCAAAGTCGTTCCTTTCTTTTATAGCGAAACGTCCTCTCCTCACGGTTATCAGGATCTTGGGAGAAATGAAGTCCTCTTTAACAGGGAAACCCAATGAATGCAATGTAATCCAACAGCAGATTCCACTCAGCACACTGACAGTCCTGCCGAATCCATACACTGAGCTGGGATGTAAGCCGGGGTTTAGCAGGTGCTGTCCAGTACATCAACAGCACTGTGAGTCTCTATCTGTGGTATCCATATACACAGTCACAATGTCAGTCTCACTGATCAGCCACTGAGCACAGTTCCTTTCACGTGGACTCACTAGTCCTGTTGTCTCTTTACACTCTGTTTGTCTCTGGACCAAGATACAGCTTAGCTGTACAGAAAAATCTCCACACCAGTTCAATACAACACTTGCTAAGATGGCTGCTGCTCTCTGTCTCGTCACTTCCTGCTTCTCTGCTCACATTCTGTCTGCAGAACAGGCAAGCTGACATAAAAGGGGGGGAGTCACTCCAGCATCATGTCACAATTACAATGGCTGCTGTCTTAAAGGAACAGAATCACAGAAATACATTCAACATTAACAGTTTATACAGAGAAATAAAGCTTAGGACAACATTGGCTGTCTCTTACAAATATAAACCTCTATGCAGCTCCTGGCCTGGCTGAGCTCTTCAGCAGAGCTTATGCTTCAGGTGTTGTGCTCAGTCTCAACTGATGACAGCGTCTCAGACACAAATTCCCTACACTGCCTTTCTGTTGCAGTTGCGGTTCTATTCCAGTCTATCACAAAGACACACCGCACTTCCTATAGCAGTGGAATCAAGCGAAGAGGGAGAGAAAGGTTTTCAAGCTGGGGGAAGTCATTTTGTCACTTCAGATTCCGGGACCTTTTTGCAGGTCCTGTTTTCCTGGACCCTTTTTTCTGTTACACTTCTGAAGCCTTCTCCCAGTAGTGCTGAATTGCGCTGCCGGACTAGTTTAGGCCATTCTCTTTTACCGCTGTGCGGTATTAAAGACACCATTGTTAAGGGTGTCTTAAAAAGTTTGTGTATATAAGTTTTATGGGTAAGTATGGTCTTCTCCCTACTTATTTAAGCCTTCTTCCTAAGTTTGTCTCTTTGATAGGCTGTACGCTTTTGTTTGATACTGTTCTGAAAAAATAGCTGCTTCGGTGGCAGCTGCAACTCAATGAGGGAAAGTTCCTCTAAACTGAAACATTTCGCTTATACAGAGTGCGACATCCCTCTGCCTGATGGTACGATTACTCTAGCTTTCGCCAATGCCGTGGGACCCCATCTGAGGATCCGTCCATTCGTGACGTAATTGTGTGGGTCAAGGAGCAGGATAGAAATCTGGAACTCGATTTGTCAGATCTCTAAGAAGCTTCATACTGAGAGACATCCTCAGTCAGTTCCATCAGAAGAGGAATTTAACATACTTAATGTGATGCGCTCGTGGATGATGAAGGCCATTATTTAGCAGAAGTTTCCATATACCAGATCAAGATGGCTGCCAAATCTACAGCTGCTAGAAGATGGGCCTTCTCTACAGCTGCTAGAAGGCCATTATGGTTGAAACCTTTGGGAGCGGACAATGCATCCAAGTAAACGTATGCTCCCTACCCTTGAGCTGGGTAAACATTTTAGCAGAAGCCTGGACGACATCTTGGAAGGTCTTGTGATTAAAGGGATAAGTGCCTTCTGCAGTCAGGAAAAGCAGGACTTTCTGGCCGGGGCAAAAGTTAACAGAAGCCGCCTCAATCTACGTTCCAATATCAGAGGCGTGCTAGATATCAGTCCAGAGGGGCTGGACGTAAGTTCCCCAAGGAAGGGGACAGAGAGAAGCCTGGCTTTGTCGCCAACTTTTCGCCTCCTGTGGCGGCAAGTACTCCTGTTGGGGGATGCCTCTCCCATTTTTTCTCCCCTTCTGGCAAGAGAAGATCCAAGAACTTTGGTCTTGCAGATAAGTACAGCGGGGGTTATGCGGACGATTTCTTCTCCCACCACAAGACAGATTCTTTGCAACCAATTTTCTTCCTGCACTGGAGCAGGTTATATTGGAAAATTCCATCTTGGAATACCTGGGCAAGGGGGCCTTGGGAAAAGTCCCCCCTCAGAACAAGGTTTGACTTTCCGCTACCAATATATGTATAGTCCTAATATATCTAAGTCTCTTCATAAGGAAGAGTGTTTCCAAAGGGACACCGGGACGTTGGTCACATCCTTTCTGCAAAGCAATGTTCTTGTCACTCTCCACCTAAAGGATGCGTACTTACAAGTTCCAGTTATCCTCCTCACAGATGGTATCTGAGAATTGCTGTATCAATTGCCGCCCACAGGTGACATTTCCAGTTTGCAGCCCTGCCCTTCGGCATTTCCATGGCTCCCCACACCTTTACTGTACTTAGGTGGTGGCTCCAGTAACAACCGCACTCAGACTTCAAGGTCTGTTCATAGTGCCATATTTGGATGACTGGCTAATAAAAGCCTATTCAGAAACCATCCTGCTCCAGCACCTGCAGACAACTATCTTTTTTCCAGCATCTAGGCAAATAACCGGGAGAAGTCAGAGGTGATTCCTTCCACTCGGAAGAAGTTTCTGAGGTTCAGTCTGACTCTGTCCGCCTAGAAATTTCTTTAACTCCGATAAGGAGAGAAAAGATAATCAGAGCACTTCGGGCACGGTGGCTCAGTGGTTAGCACTGCAGCCTTGTTTTCGTATCCTGCCAAGGACAGCATCTGCAAGGAGACTGTATTTTCTCCACATGTTTGCGTGGGTTTCCTCAGGGGTCTCCGGATTCCTCCCATACTCCTAAGACATACTGATAGGGAATGTAGATTGTAAGTCCTATATGGGACAGTGCCCTATATCTGTCAATGTCCATTAAGGCGCTGCGGAATATGATGGAGCTATACAGGTTACCATAATAAATAATAATATCTTCTCAAGACGCTTCAGATGTTCATCAGAACAATTATGAGAGTCCTGGTCTCATGTCAGCCTTAGTCTATTCAGTCCCTTGGACTTTATGGCATATGGGTCCCCTCCAGTTGGAAGTACTAAGGGTCTGAAATCATGGGCCTCCGAGTCTTGACAAGAGGATCAGACTTTCTCCCCAAACCCGTCTTTCTCTCAATTGGTGATACACCTGAAAGTCGGATGTCCACGGTACAATCTCTTTGGATCCTGTTGACCGATGCATTCTTTTCAGGATGAGGAACCCATCTGTACGAGAAAATCATACAAGGCGTCTGGAGCAGGCTAGAAAGGATGACATCATCCATCAGGAGGGAACTCAGAGCAGTTTATCTGGCACTCTTCCATTCTTCTCCTCTTCTCAGATGAAGAGCTGTCAAGATCTGGTCCATGAACTTGGTGACCATAATAAACAGGAAGGCACCAGATAATTCTCCCTCCTCAGGGAGGCAGGTCTGATTTTCACCTGGGCAGAGAAAAATCTGACCCATCTCTCTGCAGTTCACATCAAGGGCTCCTTGAACATAGTAGCGGACCAGTTGAGTTGGAGTCTTACCGTATCAGGAGAATGGTCTCTCAAGAGTGTTCCACCAGATCACCCTGAAGTGGGATCTTCCAGAAGTAGACCTTATGGTGACCAGACTCAATGCCAAGGTAGAGAAGTTCTGCACACTGCATCAGGAGGACTATCCCATAGCAGTGGATGCCCTGTCCATCCCTTGGAGGTTCAGGCTGGCGTACATCTTCCCTCCACTTTCCATGATACCAAGGGTATTGATGATAGTCAGACAGGACCAAGCCTCTGTAATAACCAAAAAGAGCTTGGTGTTCCCAACTCATGCTCATGAGTCGAGGGATCTATTAGAGGCTTCCCCCAATCCAGAACCTGGTTTTCCAAGGAACTCAGAAGTGCCAGGATCTGAGGAGATTGAACCTGACAGCCTGAAGGTTGCTCAGTCCCTAGAGGACTGTCAGAAGTCGTCCTGAAGACCTTTTTTTCTGCGTAAGAGCAGAATCCACCAATAAAAGATATCTAAGGATAGGTAATGTCTTCAAGGAGTGATTCTCCTGATAGGAAGTGAATAGTTGGAATCCTTTAGGGGAATGATTCAAAATTTTCTTCAGGACCGCTTGGATAAGGGCCTTTCCCCTGCCACACTGAAGGTACAGGTTTCAGCCCTATCCACCTGCTTAAGCAAAAGATTGTCTCAGAACTCCTTAATTTCCAGAATTTCTTAAGGGTGCTATGAGACTTAGATCAGTGGTTGCAGCTCCCGTTCCACTCTGGGATCTATCCACAGTTCTTTCTGGCCTTTGCTGCCCGCCATTGGAACCATTTGAGAAGGTGGATCTTAAGTTTCTGGCTTGCAAACCACCTTTTTGCTAGCTATCACCTCAGCTAAAAGGATACGAGAGTTGCAGGCTTTTTTTCTGAAGAGCCATATATTTTTTCATTAGGGTCCAGCTCAGATTTCTTCCTAGGTTTAACCCTAAGGTGCCCTCTTGGGCTAATATTAACCAGGTGGTCTCCTTACCAGTTTTATTTCCCAGCTCCTTCCAGGGAAGGGGAAAAAACTCCATACTCTGGATATAGTATGGTGTATCCAAAATTTATCTTCTGCGTACATAGTCCTTCAGAAGACTGGAAAACCCTCTTAATTTAAATTTCTTTTTGCTCGGGTTAACGGCCGAGTTTATCAAAGGGCTGTGTCAGCCTCCTGGACCGAGAGTTGGTCTTGCCTTTTGAGCAGTTTGTGCAGCTGTTTTTTGGTCACCCCAACTAACCTTTGTTAAACACTATCAGTTAGATGTCCGTAGTTCAGAGGCTACTGTCTTTATACTTTCATACTGTACTGTAGTGAGGGAGAACCCTCCCTAGGGGATCTACTTGCTACGTCCCCATATTGTGCTGCTGTTGGACGTAAGGGGAATCGTTGATTATGTAGATAATCTGTTTTCCCTTAGTCCGAACAGCAGCACAAGCTTTCCCCCTTTTAGGAAGGATTGTTTTTTTCTTTTATTCTTTATAACTAACACAGTGAGGGGAGGTCTCCTTTGCCTCTTATAGGGGGAGTATTAATTATGTAAATTAAAAATTCCACCTGTCCTACCAGCACACAAGGCAGAGATACCCCATATTGTGCTGCTGTTTGGAGCACCCATTTTAAATGTTTTTTCCAGCTTCCCAGTACCAAGTTAAACATTTTTAAAAATATAATTAAACATTTTGCAAAGTTTTCAAAACTTTCTTTAACTATCTTAACCTCTTCCCGCCAGAGAAATTTTCGTTTTTGACTCCCCCCCCCCCCTTCCCCTTCCCCTTCCCCTTCCAAACCCCATAACTTTTCTATTTTACCGTTCTCATGAGATCTTAATGTTTGCGGGACAAATTTTTCTTCATGTTGCTACCATTTATTATTCTGTGCAATGTACTGGGAAGCTGGAAAAAAATTCAGAATGGGGTGGATTTGAAGAAAAAGTGCATTTGTGCGATTTTCTTATGGGCTTCGTTTTTGCGGTGTTCACTGTGCAGCCAAAATGACATGTCATCTGTATTCTATGTTTCGGTACGATTCCGGGGATATCAAATTTATATAGTTTTATTTACATTTTAACTCCTTAACAAAAAAATTGTTTTTCTAAGAGTCGCCATATTCTGACACCCATAACTTTTTTATACTTCTGTCTACGGGGATGTATAGGGCATATTTTTTTCGGGACCAGGTGTACTTTTTAGTCATACCATTTTGGGGAATTGAGATTGCTTTGATCACTTTTTATCAGAGGCACTTTAGATTTTTTTTTTTTCCCCCGCTACAGCGTTTACTGTAAGAGAAAAATATTTTTAGAGATTTGTAGACCGGACGTTTTTGGACACAGGGATACCTAATGTGTATTTGTTTCACAGTATTTTTAAGTACTTTTATATGTGTTCTAGGGAAAGGGGGGGGGTGATTTGAACTTTTAATATTTTTTATATTTTTTTGTTACTTTAATTTTTTTTTGCATTTATTAGACCCCCTAGGGGTCTTGAACCCCAAGGGGTCTGATCACTAATGCAATGCATTGCAAAAAAACGGCTCTTCTATTGCAGGCTACATAGAGTAGCCTGCAATAAAAACTAATGAAAGACAGGCCTGGGAACCTTCACAAGGCTTCCGGCTGTCATAGTAACTTTTTTTTTTTTTTTTTTTTTTTTTTAATCCTCCCAGAAAGAGTTAATAAAATTTAGTCAATAAGATATAGGCACCACAAAATGTCGTCATTAGAAAATGCATGTCATCCTGCAAAAAAAAACAAAAAATGTTCATTTGGCCACATCACCAGAAAATAAATTATAGCTTGTACAATGCAACAAAAAAATAAATAAAAAAATTGCCACATCTTTAAGGCAATACTTGCTGTAGCAGGAAGGGAAATGTGCAAGGTACTACCCACATTTAGAGATTACAAGGGAAAAGACACAAGCACTGATCCCACAGAATGCCTCCCAACCATAAGAGCTAGTGGGAAAATAGTGGGCAATTCAGTGTACTTATTGTACTCTGCACAGCTTAGGGGGCGTTCACACTACCGTTGGTGACTGTCAGTAGTGTCCGTTGCTATTGTCCGTTACAAGATTTTAGCATCGGACACTAGATGAACCGTTAGAAATCCATTAAAATTTCCATTCATTTCAATGGATTTTTATATTGTGTCCGTTTACACCAAATCCATCAGAAGTCCGTTATTTTTTCAGACAAAAAAAATCCTACATGCAGGACTTTTTGTCCGTTTGAAAAAAACGGATTCTTGACGGACAGCAAGTGTCCGTTATTTTTTTTAACATTGAAGTCTATGGGTAACGGACAGTAACTGACAGCCATCAGTTACTGTCCGTTATTTTATGTCCGTTTTTTTCCTGCGCATGCTCAGAAAGCAAAAAAAAAAAAAAATGGACAGTGTTAAAAAACGGACACTAACTGATGCTAATGTGTCCGTTTTTTTTTAACTAATCCATTAATTAGATCAGTTAAAAAAACGGACACATTAACATCAGTTAGTGTCCGTTAATGTCTGTTATGATAGGTGTCCATTTTTTTTTTTGTTTGTTTTTTTAACGGACACTATCAGAACGGACATCAACGGTAGTGTGAACCCTGCCTTACATATTCACTTTTCACCATCCTCTGCATTAATACTAATTCTCACTAAGCCATTTCATTAATTTTTTTGGAGGGGTGCAGTTTTCAAAAATGGCATCACTTCCTAGGAGATTCCAATTTACTGGCACCTTAGGTTCTCCATAAAAACGTGACATGGCATCTAAACACCAAACATCTAAATCTACTCTCCAAAAGCCAAACGGCCCTCCTTAACTTCTGCTTCCTGCTATGTGCCCAAACAGCAGTTTATGCCTACACATTTACTGAAACTAGACAAGGGTGTTAACAGTGCTCGTAACAACTATCCAACATAAATAAAGCACAACTATTAAAAAATAACCTTTATTCAACTCAGTAAAAATTGTCGGTATAGACTTGATCAACATGCGTAAATACACCAAAAAAATAAAAAAGTGGACAATAGGAAATAATGGCTGGCCGATGTATATCTGGGGTAAAATGATCCAAAATATCCTAAGACCCCTCAGATACAGAAATGTAACCACCTCCACATGTACCCGATAACTACCCCCTATTTCTCTTGGTATATGTGGCCAAAGTAGTGTGATAACCACTATATTAGGGTGTCAGTTTAATTTACCTCTTGATAGATCAATGAGGACATCAAAATCTGAGTCACTAGTGATATCTCCCATATATCAATGACAGCTATATCCACCAGTAATTTGAATAAGAGGTAAGTATAATGTACACCCCAAATATATACAACCTATCCACTTATAATGAGATATCGGCTTGATAATAATAGCGATGGATCCTATATTATGCCAATCCTAAACAGAATGAACATGATCACTATTACTCTTGCTACTATATCAGGTAACTAAAGGCTAAAGAGTACTATAGTGCAATGTCCAGGGATCAGCCAAAAAGACAAACTAGTCTAGTAGTGCATTGGTGGAGGTGTGGTCCAGTTTACAGATTGCCACATTCCAATCCATCCATAGCTACATAAACCTAACGGATTTTAGATATCGCTAGTCCGCTTAACAGTTGGATGCCAACAATAGCAATGGATCCTGTATTTTGATGATTATATATATAGATATAGATATAGATATCACAAGATAAATATCACTCTTGCTCAAAATAAAGTGTAGCTAAGAGATGAAAAGTGACATTAAATAATGCAATACCTAAGAATCAGTCATGTACCAGACACACTAGTCTAGTTGTAGTGTGGTCCAGTTTACAGATCTCCACACTACAACATGTTCATCACTACATGCAACCAGCAAGTGCTGCTAGTCCACTACAAAGTTTCATATCATGGTGTAGATAAATAACATGAGCTCGTAGCCCAGTGATCGGCTTTGAACCAACTAATACACCAAACTCTGTGACCCTAAAAAGATCCCTCAACGCGTATTCCCCCCTCATTTGAGGGTTCATCAGGGGGACAAGGTGATGTTAGGTCAAGCCAATTTCTAAGATGATGCAGTTAATACTACAGTTACTGGTGTCCTGAAGGTGGACACCAGTGTTGAAGAGGTTACAAGGGGTGCGATGACGTTATTATGCCGTTGCGCCCCACGTGACCGCTGGGGCCCAATCACAGGCCCCAACAGTGACGTCTGGGGATCAGGACCTAAGTCGCAAGGCAGAAGATGACCAAGGAAGGAGCGAGGATACCCAGGAGAGGTGAGTATAAGTTTTTTTTTTTGTTGTTTTTTTTTTAATCACCTCCCCTGGGCTGGCATTTAATGGAAAGGGGACAGGCGATCATCAGGCCCTTTTCCATTAGCAGTATGTATAGCAGTCACGGAACCAGGCTGTCCCTGACCGCTATCATTGTGGTCCATTTCCAGCTGGCCACGGGCCCCGTACCCTAAACCACTGCCGAGTGGGCCCCCTCAGGAGCTTGGGGCCCGAGTATGCCGGGTGGCATATACATATATTAACCAATCTAATGTGTACGTATAATATAGGTAGGCAATTCAGAATAGGTGTTGAGATCACAGTGAGACATAGGCCAAACAAGTAAACAAAGTTAAAGATGGTATACAAATCAAGGTGCATTCAGTTTAGACAGCTCAGTCACATAGATGGTGTGATTGTTATTGGTTTCTTGTGTAGAGATGCAAGACAATCCAAAACTGGTTTAAAACATCACAAGTTAGTTCGTGAATAGCAGTTTTTCTATATAAACCAGAAATATGCTGGCTGATGCAAATTCATATTAGCTGTGGGGAACTGCTCAGGTAGATGCTTGGTATCAGTGCAGGAAACAGGGACACAGAGACTGGATCACTCCCAAGTTTGGTATTTATTCACTTGGTGCATAACAGGTTGCCTTTACAAAGACATGAACAGACAACAAACACCTTCTTGGCTGAGAGCTAACTAATACAGAAAACGTTCCCTTTCTATACAGGAGCCTGGCTGCCAGACTCCCGCTCTGGTTATTCAAGCAGGGGTGGCACAGAGTTACCTTGTTTGCAGGTCCAGATACACAGGTCAGTTTCCTCTGTGTAGTGCCACACCTCCTAGTTCTGACACACAGCCTATATCAGGCCTTAATTAGTCAGCTGACCTCCCTGCTGTGGGCTTCTACCACACACCCTTTAACTGCCTGGCTGGAAGATACCTGTTCTCCCAAACTACACCCTTTACTTTCTCACATAGCATAAAATTGTGTTTTATAAACTGCAAAAAATGTTTCCGAATTTCCAAAAATAAAATGAATAGCACAAATATACAGTACAGACCAAAAGTTTGGACACACCTTCTCATTCCAAGAGTTTTCTGTATTTTCATAGGTATAAAAATTGTAGATTCACACTGAAGGCATCAAAACTATGAATTAACACATGTGGAATTATATACTTAACAAAAAAGTGTGAAACAACTGAAAATATGTCTTATATTCTAGGTTCTTCAAAGTAGCCACCTTTTGCTTTGATTACTGCTTTGCACACTCTTGGCATTCTCTTGATGAACTTCAAGAGGTAGTCACCTGAAATGGTCTTCCAACAGTCTTGAAGGAGTTCCCAGAGATGCTTAGTTGGCCCTTTTGCCTTCACTCTGCGGTCCAGCTCACCCCAAACCATCTCGATTGGGTTCAGGTCTGGTGACTGTGGAGGCCAGGTCATCTGGCGTAGCACCCCATCACTCTCCTCCTTGGTCAAATAGCCCTTACACAGTCTGGAGGTGTGTTTGGGGTCATTGTCCTGTTGAAAAATAAATGATGGTCCAACTAAACGCAAACCGGATGGAATAGCATGCCGCTGCAAGATGCTGTGGTAACCATGATGGTTCAGTATTCCTTCAATTTTGAATAAATCCCCAACAGTGTCACCAGCAAAGCACCCCCACACCATCACACCTGCTCCTCCATACTTCACGGTGGGAACCAGGCATGTAGAGTCCATTCGTTCACCTTTTCTGCGTCGCACAAAGACACGGTGGTTGGAACCAAAGATCTTAAATTTGGACTCATAAGATCAAAGCACAGATTTCCACAGGTCTAATGTCCATTCCTTGTGTTCTTTAGCCCAAACAAGTCTCTTCTGCTTGTTGCCTGTCCTTAGCAGTGGTTTCCTAGCAGCTATTTTACCATGAAGGCCTGCTGCACACAATCTCCTCTTAACAGTTGTTGTAGAGATGTGTCTGCTGCTAGAACTCTGTGTGGCATTGACCTCGTCTCTAATCTGAGCTGCTGTTAGCCTGCGATTTCTGAGGCTGGTGACTCGGATGAACTTATCCTCCGTAGCAGAGGTGACTCTTGGTCTTCCTTTCCTGGGGCGGTCCTCTTGTGAGCCAGTTTCTTTGTAGCGCTTGATGGTTTTGGCCACTGCACTTGGGGACACTTTCAAAGTTTTCCCAATTTTTCGGACTGCCTGACCTTAATTTCTTAAAGTAATGATGGCCACTCGTTTTTCTTTATTTAGCTGCTTTTTTCTTGCCATAATACAAAGTCTAACACTCAATTCAGTAGGACTATCAGCTGTGTATCCACCTGACTTCTGAACACCACAACTGATGGTCCCAACCCCATTTATAAGGCAAGAAATCCCACTTATTAAACCTGACAGGGCACACCTGTGAAGTGAAAACCATTTCAGGTGACTACCTCTTGAAGCTCATCAAGAGAATGCCAAGAGTGTGCAAAGCAGTAATCAAAGCAAAAGGTGGCTACTTTGAAGAACCTAGAATATAAGACATATTTTCAGTTGTTTCACACTTTTTTGTTAAGTATATAATTCCACATGTGTTATTTCATAGTTTTGATGCCTTCAGTGTGAATCTTCAATTTTTCTAGTCATGAAAATACAGAAAACTCTTGGAATGAAAAGGTGTGTCCAAACTTTTGGTCTGTACTGTATATAATTTTGACCTAGTGTCCCCTGATGAACCAATGGTTTTCGGGGGAAACGTGTTGGGACGCTTTTGCATTGGTTTTTATATTTACAAAAATTATTTAATATTGGGTGGTCAGAATTGGTACTGTCTGCATCGATATTTCTAATCTCTTTGGGTAAAAATATTTACCTTATTAGGATTCACATTTTTTGTTTGTGTCATCACAATTATCTGTGTTACTATGAAATTTTGGGGTTAAGTTTTTTTGGCCTTTATATGGGATTATTAAAAGTTATACAGTGCTGGCCAAAAGTATTGGCACCCCTGCAATTCTATCAGATAATACTCAATTTCTTCCAGAAAATGATTGCAATCACAAATGCTTTGGTAATAATATCTTCATTTAATTTGTCGTCAATGGAAAACCACAAAAAGAATTGTCAAAAAGCCAAATTGGATATAATTCCACACCAAACATAAAAAAGGGGGTGGACAAAAGTATTGGCACCCTTTGAAAAATCATGTGATGCTTCTCTAATTTGTGTAATTAACAGCACCTGTTACTTACCTGTGGCACATAGCAGGTGGTGGCAATAACTAAATCACACCTGCAGCCAGTTGAAATGGATTAAAGTTGACTCAACCTCTGTCCTGTGTCCTTGTGTGTACCACATTGAGCATGGAGAAAAGAAAGAAGACCAAAGAACTGTCTGAGGACTTGAGAAGCAAAATTGTGAGGAAGCATGAGCAATCTCAAGGCTACAAGTCCATCTCCAAAGACCTGAATGTTCCTGTGTCTACTGTGCGCAGTGTCATCAAGAAGTTTAAAGCACATGGCACTGTGGCTAACCTCCCTAGATGTGGACGGAAAAGAAAAAATGACGAGAGATTTCAACGAAAGATTGTGCGGATGGTGGCTAAAGAACCTCGACTAACATCCAAACAAGTTCTAGCTGCCCTGCAGTCCGAGGGTACAACAGTGTCAACCCGTACTATCCGTCGGCGTCTGAATGAAAAGGGATAGGATACTCAGGAAGACCCCACTTCTGACCCAGAGACATAAAAAAGCCAGGCTGGAGTTTGCCAAAACTTACCTGAGAAAGCCAAAAACTTTTTGGAAGAATGTTCTCTGGTCAGATGAGACAAAAGTAGAGCTTTTTGGGAAAAGACATCAACATAGAGTTTACAGGAAAAAAAAAAGAGGCCTTCAAAGAAAAGAACACGGTCTCTACAGTCAAACATGGCGGAGGTTCCCTGATGTTTTGGGGTTGCTTTGCTGCCTCTGGCACTGGACTGCTTGACAGTGTGCATGGCATTATGAAGTCTGAAGACTACCAACAAATTTTGCAGCATAATGTAAGGCCCAGTGTGAGAAAGCTGGGTCTCCCTCAGAGGCCATGGGTCTTCCAGCAGGACAATGACCCAAAACACACTTCAAAAAGCACTAGAAAATGGTTTGAGAGAAAGCACTGGAGACTTCTAAAGTGGCCAGCAATGAGTCCAGACCTGAATCCCATAGAACACCTGTGGAGATATCTCAAAATGGCAGTTTGGAGAAGGCACCCTTCAAATCTCAGGGACCTGGAGAAATTTGCCAAAGAAGAATGGTCTAAAATTCCAGCAGAGCATTGTAAGAAACACATTGATGGTTTCCGGAAGCGGTTGTTCGCAGTTATTTTGTCTAAAGGTTGTGCTACCAAGTATTAGGCTGAGGGTGCCAATACTTTTGTCCGGCCCATTTTTGGAGTTTTGTGTAAAATGATCAATGATTTGACTTTTTTTTCATTCTCTTTTGTGTTTTTTCATTGCAAGCAAAATAAATGAAGATATTATTACCAAAGCATTTGTGATTGCAATCATTTTCTGGAAGAAATTGAGTATTATCTGACAGAATTGCAGGGGTGCCAATACTTTTGGCCAGCACTGTATATTAATAGTGTTTGTTATCTTTAGATTTTGATCTCTTCTGTGATAGATCAGGTAACATCATATCTTGAACTTTCCTCTTATATAAAGTACAACAATATAGATAACAGAATGTACTCATATACAGATACAATTAGATAAATTCCATTATTATATAATCTAGTAGTCTACATTCACCAAATACACTGGGTTACACTCAACTAAAAGAGTTGCATAAATGAGTGTCAAACAGGAATGAAAATTATATCCTATCTATTAATTCAAAGAAATCATTGAAAAAAACAATGACAAGTCCCACAAGAAACTGATGGTGATATCAGCAGGGCAAAAAAATGTGATATTATACGATAATAGATGTATATATAAATATAAAATTCATAAATAGCAGGGAAGGCATAGATAATAGTAAACAGCAAAAGTGCAGAGCAGTAGCTATAAACACTACATACTGAAACCTCAACCATAAGACAAGTTTCATAATAGGTTGGCAATACAGCAGGGGCCCACGGGGATGATGTAAACCTTGATTTCAACACAAAGCTCTCATCTGGAGATGGAGTCATGCAGTCATACTTCACTTGTAACTAGTAAGTGGACCAATCACAAGATACTGTAACAAGTGCCAAAAGTTATAAATAAATACCGTGTGTAAGTCAGCACCAATGTGTGCGGGGCCTTGTGGCCACTACTTCCTGCCACTGCATCTGGTGACTGTCATTGTATTTGTCAGTGATTATGTCTGTTGCATATATAACATTGCATCATGTGATGGGGACAGTTGTCATGGATACAGGACACAAAATGCAAAATGGAAGAGCCACATTCCATTATTATCTGGTCCTTGTCATCCCAGAAAGCTGCTTACTGCATCATGATGCATTGGAAAGCTATGTGGTTGGGAGCATCACATGTGGAAACAGGAGTGTTGCCCATTGTCCAGTGCAAACTCCAAATAGTTGAAGTCATATATGGACAGATTTATGAAGCTGGTAGGGAAGATGTACACCAGGTCATAGCTAGTGTACATTTCCCATTTCCTTTACACTGTTGGTAAATCTGGCAGGGCCAATGAGCTCTGCCCCGTGCCCGCTCTCTCACCATACCCCTTTTCGCAGAAGTGGTGAAGTGTGTGTGTGTGGGGGGGGGGGAGGGGGCAAAAGTAAAAACATTGCAATTTTTGTGCAATCAAGGCATAATCAATATAACCCATTGTTCTGGAATGGTGTAATGTTTTGTATGCTAATCTCTGTTCTACATTTTTCAATCAAGACCAGTAAAGTAAGGTCCCAATATATTAGCTGTTGGGTGATTCTTTTCAACATGACTACACTGCAACACCAATCTGTGCCAATGTTACACCTCTCCCACCAAACTTTACAGTTGGCACAATGTAGTCAGACAGGTAACGTTCTCCTGGCATTCACCAAATCCAGACTCATCTATCAGACTGCCAGATAGAGAGGCGCAATTTGTCCCTTCACAGAACACATTTTGAATGCTCCAAAGTCCATCTGACACTGGCATTGTGTGTGGCGAATAAAGGCATGAATACAGCTACATGGCCATGGAAACCCATGTCTACCCACTCACAGTTTTTGTATGCCTAAGAAAGTTTATATCTCTATATCGAGTCAGCAGAGTGTTGGTGCCTTTTATGCACTCGGCACGGCACTCAGTGACCCTGTTATGTAACTTTACGTGGTCTGCCACTTTGTAGCAGAGTTGCTGTGGTTCCAAAATGCTTCCACTTTTCTATACTATCACTCATAGTTGATAATAGAATATCTAGGAACACATTTCTTAAAGTGATTTGTGATTGTCTGTGATTGTACAGAGGAATTGTACCTGTCCTGTTTGATATCTGTCCTTTATATTTGTTTTTTCTCTTTTGTTTATAGTACAAAGGGGGATTAAGGAGATTTATCTGCCAATCAAAAATGTGTCTGCAGGATAAGCTGATGGCAAACCAGGCATTAAAACTAAAAAGATTTAAGAACACTAAAATTTAACTTTTATTAAAGTATCTAATAAAAATGGCATGGTGGTTGCCACTACTCAACTTAAAAAAACCTCCAAATTGTGAGGGAGCGTGGTAAGTAAACCCTCAATATTAGGTGGGGTAATCATAATACACACACCAGTCTAAACTTAGACCTGTACCCCGTTTATTAGGAGCTAGGTCCTCACATGTACTGCTGGTAATCTACAGACCCATCAAAGTTAGCAGTAACGTAATACGAGCTCACTGTTCAAGTTTTCAACAAGAGCCCCACACTATACCCGATGGGTTTGACAAATAGCTAAGTGAACTGCTCAATCAGTCATACAGCCATAGCAGGTAGGTAAGCTATTGCTCCCTCAAATAACATCTAGAGAAAAGCCAAAAAACTAAACCAAATCATTTTTCAAAACAGGTCAGTTAGTGCTATTAATAGGTTAATAAGTGCAACCAAATAACTTTAGCAGTGTTTTGAGTTATTTCTGTGGTTCTCTGTGAGCTCCTGGCATCTTCTGCATTTGTTTACATCCCTATCTTCCTGTTCTATGTTTCCTACAAGTTCCATGATGCCTCACTCCACATCCCTCTCTCACTCCCTCCCTTTCTCACTCACCCCCTCCCTTTCTCACACACTCCCCCTCCCTCTTTCACTCACCCCCTCCCTCTCTCACACACTCCCCCTTCCTTCCAGAGAATGCCAGCTACTGCGCAAGCGAATTGTGAATGCCGGTGTAGCAGGTCAAATTAACCCCCTCTGGCCCGGGTATAGTTTGGCCCAGGCCAGAATATACCCCGGGGATTAACTGTCCTAGGCCAAACTATACCCGAGGTGTGAAGGCATTTTTTATTTATTTATTTATTATGGTCAGTTTTCAAATGTTGGAAACACCCTACATGCGACCCTATTATTTTGCCTGGAAATACAACAGGGCTCAGAAGTGAAAGAGCACCAAGAGCATTTGAGGCCTAATTTGAACATTTACACTGCATTAGCAGGCATTTGCAGAGGCCCTGAAATCAAATAAATAATTTGCCCCCAGAAACTACACTCCTCAAGGAATTTCTCAAGGGGCTATTATCATTTTGAGCCCAAAATTGCTTTCCAAAAATTAGTGTGCAAAGTAAAAATTTAAATTTTTTAAGAAATATGTCATTTCAGTGCCCAATATGTTCTACCCACTTTCTGTCAACAGAGACACATACTCGTAAAATTTTTAAGTGGGGTATCCTAGGTACAACAAAGTTGCACATGTGGGCGTAAACTGTTGTTTACGCCACAGCATGGCTCAGAAGGGAAGGAGCACTGTGCTTTTCATTTTTTGGAGTATAGATTTAGAGGGACTGGTTTTTGGACACCATATTCTTTTTGCAGAGCCCCAGAGGTGCCAGTAAGTTGGAGTTTCCCAAGAAGTGACCCAATTTTGTAGAGACCGAACAATCTAAATCCGTGCTCCAATTTGCATAGCGCTCTTTCACATCTGTGCCCTGCTGTGTGCCCAAACAACAGTTGATGCCCACATGTATAATATTGTTGTACCCAGAATAATGTACTTAACAATGTCACATGTGGGTATGAACTGCTGTTTGGGCACACAGCAGGACACCGAAGTGAAGGAGCGCTATTTGGTTTTTGAAGTATACGTTTGGTTTATGGACGTCATGTAACGTTTGCAGAGCCCCTGAATTGGAAACCACAGACACTTGACCCCATTTTGGAAACTGCACCCCTCATGGGATTTATCAAGCAACATCGCAAGCATTTTTAATCCTTGAGGGTTGCATTAATTTAGTTTCCAGAAATGAATGCGCAGCTGATAGTGCAAAATAAAAAATTGCAATTTTTGCAGAGATACACCCTTTCAGTACCTAATGTGTGGCGCCCAACTTATGTCAGCAGAGAGACACACTCCAAAAACTGTTAAGCAGTTATCCCAAGCACAGCTTTTGGACCGTTCAACTCAAGCTGGGTACAACATATTGCACACTGAAATAATGCATTTATGGAAAAATTGCCATTTTCACTTTTTACCATCAACATTTAATTCAACACTTGGAGGATAAAAATGTTCATTGCAACCCTTGATAAATTTCTTCAGGTGTGTAGCTTCCAAAATGGAGTCACGTGTCAGGGGATTGCATTTTACTGGCATTTCAGGGGCTGTGCAAAAGTGGCATGGTGTCCAAAAACCAAACCGTCTAAATCTAGGCTGCAAAAACCAAATAGCGGTCCTTTCCTTTCTGTGTCCGGCTGTGTGCCCAAACAGCAGTTTATACCCACATATGGCATTGTTAAAGGGGTATTTCCAACTCTATACTGTTAGTTTATGTAAATTCAAGAGTTTTCCTAAATACATTGCTTTAGAAATTCTGCTTTGCTTGTCTGCTATGTTAGATTATTCCTCCCATTGTTTACACAGCGTTTCCTTGATGCCCGGCCTGTATCTGATAAGACAGGACAGAGGGATGAGTCACTGTTCTGTGGGGAGGCTGAGTGCTCTCACTGTTATCTACAGTTCTGCAGTGAGGACAATCAGGTCAGCTAATTGCAGTAGGTGATAAAGGCTCGGACAGTGTCTGTTATCTCTCTATGTAAACACAAAGATAACATTGAGTCTACTGCAAGTCCCTGCTTTGTGTAAGTGTTCTATACAAACCTGTGTAATGTAATATACATTTAGTGTGCATATTATTTGATCTGAAGAATAATCATAATAAATCATTTCTCATGCTAAAGGCAATGTCTATATCTAAAATAATTGCCGAGCAAAGGGTGCACAAGAGAACAATGAGTATTTAGCACTGTTGTGGATGTATTTGCAGATAATTTTTGGACGCTGGATAACCCCTTTAACTTTTTTATTCAGTTTTGTTATCTGTGCTCATATGTAGGATTTGTAGTTTCACTAAGAAATCAGTGGCCCCTTCACACAGTATAATGTCCCATAGTGGCCCCTGCACACAGTATAATGTTCCACAGTGGTCCCTAAACACAATATAATGTACCACAGTGGCCCCTGCACACAGTATAATGTCACATAGCAGACACTCCACACAGTATAATGTTCCATAGTGGTTCCTCCACACAGTATTATGTCCCATAGTGGCCCCTGCATACAGTATATCCCATAGCATCTCCTCCACACAGTATTATGTCCCATAGTGGCCTCTGCACATAGTATAATATTCCAAGCAACCTCCATATAGTATAATGTCCCACAGTGACCCAACCATATAGTATTATGTCCCATAGTGGTCCTTCTACACAATATTATGTCCCATAGTAGCCCCTCAGTATGCTCATTGAAAATATTGCAAAAATTTCGGCTTCAGCAGGACCCAAAAGTTTTGGGGTACACACCCACAAACTATTATTATACTCTGGGGTCTTTAACTAAAAATATTCTAAATTGTCTCTTCAGACCCCAGAGTATAATAGGTGGAGGCCCAGGGGAGGTGATTTAAAAAAAAACCAAAATAAAAAAAAACCTATTCATACTCAACTTCCGTTACATTTTTTGGGTCTATTCGGGGCGTCTAGCACCACCAGCGGTCAAATGTGCATGCCGAGTTTCATGACATCACCAAGTAGGTGGAAAGAGAGTGCCAGATGCTGCAAGGAGGCTCAAAAGAGCTAAGGGGAGGTGAGTATGAATGTTTTTTTTTATTTTGTCACTTCCCCTGGGCCTTTGTTTTTCTCTGGGATCTGAAGAAACACTAGAGTATAATAATGACACTTTCAATTTGACATAACTTCGGCTTTGTTTGCCTTAAGCCGGTTGCACACTACCGTGTGCTAATCGGCGGCCGTGAATGAACATTACGGGTGGCACGTGGGAGACACACTGATGTGCTTCCACGGCCCCTTTCATTCAATGTATAGGAGCCGTGGAAGCACCGCCGCAAAATCGGACAGGAATAGGACTTGTTCCATATTTTGCAGCCTGCACACATGGTCATGTGCAACCGGCTTTAGAGAGATAGAAATTGAATAGATTAAACAGTTGAAAAAAAAAAAGAAATTGAATAGATGGGTTTCCAGTAGCCCCCTCCTCCTCATTCCCTATTCATAGACTAAGGCTGGATTCACAACTGCACTCGTTGCCCATTCGGGGATTCCGTCCCCCATTCTGCTTGAAAAATGCAGAGAAGCGAACCCGAAGAACAGAAACCCGAATGCATGTGTGAACCTAGCGTAAGATGTGAAAAGTAACTTAGTCTGATATGTGGAGAAGCTAACATATTTCTTTAATGATATATATTACACGGTATTATAGTCACCTGCACTATTTATTTATGAAAAGTTATTTTATGCTTTAAGAGGTTAAGATTTTAAATGTTAATTGAAGAAAAGCAATATTAGGCAAAGGCCAAACGTAGCGTCCCGCTGCAAAAAAGCGCTGCGGGAAAAATCGCGTTTTTTCCCACAGCACTTTTCACAGAAAGTCCACAGAGGTTTCCTCTGTTGTAAAACGCAGCGTTTTTTTCTGCAGTGTTTCCGCCACGGGCAAACCATAGCGTTTACGTCACGTGGGGCCCCAGCCTAAAATATGTTTTTAACCATATTTTTAATATCCAGCTATGTGTAGATAAATTAAAGAAACTCAGATTATTACAAAAATGTAGAGAAGATCTTCCCTGTTTTCCAAAAAAAAAAAAACATGGTCATACACTATACTTATCCAAATCAAAAGTACACTGGATCTAACTAAATGTTAAAATGCTGCATATCATTTACTGACATGGTGCATGTCTCTTGAGGAATGTTTCCAACCAATATTACCCTAGGTTCACACCTGCGTTCGGGTTTCCGCTCGGGGGGTCCGCTTGGGAACCCCCCCAAACAGAAACCTAATCCACTTAAAAACGTGGTTACCTTTGGAAACCCGAGGACCCAGTAGACTATAATGGGGTCTGCTGGGTTTCCGCCCAAAAAGAGCAGAAAATGCGAAGAGCAAAGCGGTACTTGCAGGACTTTTCTCCCCGCATTTTTAACACGGAATGGGGAACGGGATCCCAAGGCGGAGACCAGGCGCATTTGTGAACCTAGCCTTAATAATAATAATAATAATAATAATTCATTTTATTTATATAGCGCCACTTTACAAAATGTAGGGTTCAAGTACAGACAAAAAGATACATTACAGAGAAATAATCAATTCACACAATGGGACTGAGGGCCCTGCTCACAAGAGCTTACAATCTATGAGGTAGAGGGGGTGACACAAAAGGAAGCAGGGGCGGCATTGGAGGTAGCATTGCTTATACAGTGATCCAGACATTTTTGTGATAGAGGTTACTTTCATTACACATAAAAAAGCTGTATGAGCCATCACCAGCCAATGTCTTTTAACGTGCAGATTGTGCCTGAGCATATAAAGTTACAGTCTGATACGGCATCATATCCTGTGGGGTAATGTGGGAGTGTGAACAGAGAAGGGTTAGTTTTAGGGATTCTAACTGCGGAAGGGTTTACATAGGGAATTGTGATAAGAATGTCTGAAAAGATGTGCCTTTAGTTTGCGCTTGAAGCTGTAGAAATTTTAAATTAATCTTATTGTCCAGGGTAGAGCATTCCAGAGAAATGGTGCAACTCGGGAAAAGTCTTGGGAGTGGGAGGTTCTGATAATAGAGGATGTTAGTCTTAGGTCATTGAGTGAACAGTTAGCATGGGATGGACGATAGACAGAGATGAGGGAGGAAATGTAGGGAGGTGAAGCATTGTGGATGAGGGTGATAAGTTTATGTTGTAGTCTGTATTGAATAGGCAGCCAACGTAGTGACTGACACAGGCCAGAGGCATTGCTGTAGCGTCTAGACTGATAGATGAGCCTGGCCGCTGCATTCAGAACAGATTGTAGAGGGGAGAGTTTATTAAAGGGAAGACCGATTAGTAAGGAATTACAGTAGTCAAGGCAAATCAGGGTGACAATAAGTGTCTTTAATGTATCTGTGGTAAGGAAAGGGTGTATTCTGGAGATGATTTTGAGGAGGAGATGACATGAGCGTGCAAGTGATTGGATATGGGGGGGGGGGGGGTGAAGGAAAGGTCTGAGTCAAACATAACCCCGAGGCAGTGGGCATACGGCCTAGGAGTTATGGTAAGGTTGGAGACTGCAATGGAAATATTGGGGACAGGTCTATTAGATGGTGGAAACAGCAGTAGTTCCGTCTTTGAGAGATTCAGTTTGAGATAAAATGAAGACATGATATTTGAGACAGCAGAGAGACAGTCACTGGTGTTCTGTATTAGTACAGGGGTGATGTTACGGGATGACGTATATAATTGGGTGTCATCAGCATAAAGATGGTACCGGAAGCCAAATCTGGTGATGGTTTGTCCATTGGGGGCTGTATAGAGAGAGAAGAGCAGGGGGCCTAGGACCGAGCCCTGAGGAACCCCAACGGCAAGGGGAAGAGACAGAGCCCGTAAATGATACACAGAAAGTGCAGACTGAGAGACAAGAGGAGAACCAAGAGAGAGCGGTGTCCGTGAGGCCGACAGAGCAGAGCATAGTGAGAAGGAGATGATGGTCAACAGTGTCAAATGCTGCTCTTAGATCCGGAAGAATCCTTAACTATTTTTCTGTCATTTTTGACATTTCATAAATTCTTTTTGTCCAGTGTAATATGTATTGGTAAAAACCAAAATGGAATCCAACAGATTTCTATCTATATCTATCTATCTAATTATCTATCTATATAGATAAAAAATGCTTCTTTCTTTTTGTATCCAATTCTAGTTGAATAAAAATAGGGTGACAACGCTCCACAGCAGCCTATGTGTGACCCGTCCACATGGATTTTTTTCTATTGTCTTACATTTCTCAACAGCACCTTACCCTATGTGGGCACCTATTTGGGCACTTTCACCTGAGAATGGGAGGAGCTCAATGATGACAATGTAACTGAAGAAGTGATGAGGAAACGACAGTGATTCACCATTAGTCAAGTAAACAGCAAGGCGGGACAAGGAACAATGCCCATTTATCAGAAGGATAAGGAGGTGGCCCAAGCAGGGAGGGCTGGCAGGAGGGAGTCACCGGCAGAATGGGCAGTTTCATGTGGCAGATGTGAGGTAGTGCCCACAGGTACTCGTCATTTTCAGTACAGCTTGCGGACTGCAGCCTTCACACACCGGAGACTGCCCTTCCCGCCAGCAGCAGACACCTCCGTGCTCCCTGCCGCAGTCACACAGGCTGCCTCATAGGGGAGCGCAGTGAGTAGCTCTGCAGTGTCACATCCATACGCATCGTCTACACTGCCCTGACCAGACATGGGGAAGAAGAAAGGCTGCGATTGCAAAAGGATCCTGAAGAACAACTGGCTGCTCATCACCACCGTGGTGGCTGTGGTACTAGGTCAGTGTGCTGCGTCAATATCCGTACTGTGCCTCACATAACCCTGATGTACCGGTGAGGAAGCCGCTATTTCCAGTCAGTGCTAAAGCTATGGCAGACGAGGGGGCTTTTCTTTAGCAATCTTTAGCCCGTCGCCTGTATTATGGTGGCTTCCTATCATGCACCTGGAGATGCTAACAATGCATTGCTATTCTCCTGCATTGGCAGGCAGGACGTGTTGGAGAATGTTAATGGTGGTGCAGAGGAGTAGTCCTGCTGTCCATGTGATGATATGGTTACCAAGGACCAGACCACCCTCTAGTCTACATGTGGCACCTACCATGGGCCTGAGGGAAGGTGTAGCTGGAAGAGGGCGGCTTACTGGTGGCAGAGGCACGTTTGGATCACATAGACTGCAGATGGTAGAGATGGCATGGAGGATTTCCAAAAATATAAAGAGATAAATAGTAGATACACGGATAGATCCATGTATGTCATATACATAGATACTCTGGATAGATATTGGATCGATAGAGAGATTCGATAGAGATGAGATACATAGTAGATGCATGGATCTATGGATGTGAGATACAGTGATACTGGAGATAGAGATTAAATAGCTATGAAATATATGGTAGACACACAGATTGGTATATATGAGGGAGATGAATAGATATTACATAGCAGATACACAAATAGATAGATGGACGCTTGACAAAGGCTCTCTGTGAGCTGAAACATTGCTCTACCATGGAATAAAATTACACCACTGCTTTTGGAGTAACTTTGAAGTGCTGCCTTTTTCTTTTGGGTATAGATAGATAGGTGCTGTAGAAATTATAGATAGATAGATATTAGATGGATAGTACACAGATAGATAGGACACAGATAGATCAATAGATGTGAGATAGATTGATATCTAATACAAAATCACCTGCAGCACTCCTTAATGAGGGTGCAAGCCAGGAGAATGGCAAGTATAAAGGCTCATATGTAGTTAAAACTATAACAAGAGGCAGCACTCCAAAATATGGTGCAAAAAGTGTTGAAATGGATTTATTTCCCATGTGCGTATTAGATAGATATATAGATAGATAGATATTGGCATAGATATGAGGCAGCTAGATGGACAAATAGATCAATAGTAGAAACAAAGATTTCCTCTAGACTTAGACTTCCTCTTGTAACTTAAAGGGATTTTCCTGCTCCAAATCATTTTTTCATACTGATGACCTATCCACAGGTCTCGCACAGATCTGCTGTTGCAGTAGCTTGTTTCTGCCGAAAGTGCTAGTGGACAGGCAGCTCATGGATCCTATTGAAGTAATAGGATCACCGCAGCAGCCCCGTCCACTGCATAGCGGTGATTCCGGGGAAGTGCAGCACCGCTCCTATTATTTGCATAGGAGCGGTGCTGCACACGCTGCCTGTCTACTTGCAGCTTCCAGCAACCAGAGGAACTGCTGCAACAGCTTATCTGTGCATGGTCTAGGTGTTAGACCCCCACAGATCACATACTGATGACCTATCATGTGGATGGGTTATGAGTATGAACAATAGATTTTGAGCCGGAAAAGCCCTTCAGGCCATGGCCCATCCACATATTGCAGAAAAAAAATCTGTAGCGTACATGTTGCAGTTTCAAGATTCGCATTTTTGCAAATTACAGCATGTCAATTATATCTACGTAAACGGTGGTTTCCATATAAATCTGCAGAGGAAACCTCTTCTGACATTCTGTGAAAAGCGATGTGGGAAAAAACTTGATGTGATTCCGCTGCTACATTGTAATGTATATTTTTTTAAATATATATATATATATATATATATATATATATATATCTATAGGTGTAGCAGACCCAAACTTTTGCAATTGGTTGAACTACTGCAGTGTGATGTGTTACCACAGAAAACAACAAAAAAACATTAAAAAATCATTGGAAAAATGCTTTTCAATGACTTTTCATTGGTTTCTCTACTACATCTGTATAGATACGTGTATATATATATATATATATATATATATATATATATATATATATAAACAAAAAAGTGTAGCAGCACTCTGACACAGCACAAGGGTATATAGAGAACAGAGATAGCATTACTGCTATTATTGGCACCTACAAATTAATATGGTGTATAAACTAAAATTTTGAGGTTCTTAGTTATACATATTTGATCAAACAATAGGAAGCCCACCTGCCCCGACAATATTCTAATTTTCTTAGATTTGGGTTTTCATTACCTGTAATCCATAATCAACATTTACAGAAATAAAACACTTGAAATAGAACACTCTGTGCGTAAAGAATCTAGAAAATATAGGAGGTCACTTTTTTAATTTAATTACTGAAAGAAATAAACGTTTCAAAGATATTCTAATCTATTGAGATGCACCTGTAAGTTCGGGGCCCCACAGCGCCGCAATTGTGGTCAAAACCCACGGTATTTTACAGTAACTACAAAGTGGATGGGATTCTGGTTAATATACACAGCGGACACTCTGCGATTTCAAAAACCGTTGCGCTTTTGAAAATCACAGCATGTCAGTTTTACCGACGGAGACTCTGTGTTTTCTGTGTAGGTATAATTGAAGCAGAAAGTCCGCAGAGGAAACCTATGTTATTTGGAGGGGCTGCAGCGTTCAGGTGTGTACTGCAAACTCTTCAGTACTTACTAAACATAGCATCATACATTTGAGCAGCAGCTGTTCTTGGTATCGCTGCACAGCCCATTCAATTGAACGGCCTGTGACGCTGCTGCTTTAAATTGTTGATCCATAGGGGTTCTGGGTTTCAGATCCCCAAGAATCTTCTACTGATGACCTGTCCTAAAGTTAGGACATCAATTAAAAAGTCCCAGAAAACCCATTTAAGGCTCCATGTTGCAAAAAACACCGCATTTTGCAGTATCTGCAAAGTGGATGGGATTCTGGCTAATCCCATCCACACATTGCAGAAAAAAATCTGCACCGGAAATGCAACGATTTCAAAAACCATTGTGTTTTTGTAGAGATATAAAGTCCATAGAGGAAAACCCTGCAGACTTTCTGTGAAAAAAGCTGCGGAAAAAAATGCAGTGCGTTTCTGCCGTGGTCTTCTTCGGCTGTGGCTCGCTATGTCGGACCTTAAGATATAGGTATAATTGACATGCTGCTATTTACAAAAATGCAAGCATTTTTGGAGTCGCAGCATTTCTGTTGCAGATTCTTTTCTGCAATGTGTGGATGGGATTAGCCAGAATCTCATCCACATTACAGGTACTGTAAAACTCTGCATTTTCGCAATTTGGGGCCTGAGGCTACACATTGCAGACAAGATGCGTTTTTTTGTTGCAGCTTGTTGCCGATTGTAACAAAAGATGTGTTTCTTGTTGCAGATTTTGCTTTTTTCTTTTTTTTTGTCTCCTACAGAGACTCCAACACAGATGTGAACCTAGCCTTAACTTGTATTCAAGTCAGTGAGGTTTATTATTTGGATCAAAATAGATCTGCCATAATTATCATGACTTGTGTGAAATAGGAGGCTATAAAGTTAGTGTGAACAGAGCCTTAATGACAAGGCATGGAGGTCATTACTCTTTATAATGACGGTATTCAATTCCACAGATCCAGGACATCATAATTACTAAATAGAAAACCTTTGTTCTAGCTCAGAACACAGTCTAAATTTTGTTAAATCTGCATAAGAACAGTCCATTTATGCATTATGTATAGTCAGGTACCTGCTGCTTGGCATTTGGTTTCATGGCTTTTGTATTGGGTTATGAAATATGTGATACTTATCTTTTGTGGAAAGATTTCTGCAAATACATGACCACATTGAAATCAATGAGAATTATGGTTTACATAGAATGGGCATTGAATACTTTTCAATAGTGACGTTTAATCATGTAATATACAGAACACCACTGCAGTTTTCAGTAACAGCCAGTATATCTTTAAAACTAAAAAACAACACTCCACCCTCAACATTTAATAGAACAGGCGGCTTATTACACACTGACATCTTTGTTATGCAATTAAAACAATGCTGTATGTGTGTCACTGTTTTACTACACACCCAAAGCTCTTATAATGAACAGATTGTAATGTAAATCTGAGTGCTTACTATATTACTCCCATTACATTTAAATAACCTGTCTTTTACAAGAGATTTATGGTAACTTCAACTGGGGATACAGTATGCTTTCTTCAAATGGCACTGTTGTTTCAACAAACTTTGAATAAATCAATAGTACAGGCGGTTATGAGAAAAAATATGTAATATAACTCATCAGAGAAAACGGCTTCTTTCTCCTCTTATTGGTCTGTCTCTCTGCTTCGCCTCCCCCTGCTAAAATGTCTCAAGAGGGACTACATCACATGACTGAGATTATACATGTAAATGGAGAGGGGAGGGGGATGAGTGAGCCAAGCAGAGAGATGAAGAAGCAGAAAAAGAGACTTAGTTTAATGCTGAGGCTAAAGACAGCTTTCTATTACAACCTTCTCTATATACTGTAAATTCTGTATGGTCATCAGACTGTTTTTTAATGGGATAGAAAGTTATAGAGAAGGTTCTCCTCTACTTACTGTGTAGCTAGTCTTCACCTACCAGCTCAGAGAGAAATGCAAACTACAGATAGAGCCTGCTGAGGGGAAAATTGCTAAAAATTGCAAAACCTTATGTGTTATGGTCATACGCATAAGCTGTCCAATTTGTTGGACAATGCTATCTCCACTAACCTCTTCGTAAACTTGTAATCTCAATTAGATAGATTGTTGGATAGTTTGCCATAAGACAAAGTTTGACAATCATCTTATATCGTTACGATAGCAACTTGGACAAAAAGAGTGAACCTTTATTGTGTTGCTTACTGTACGTAAAAATAAATATTTCTGTGTTTTGCAAGATTGAGACAAGCAAGAAATTCTTAATTTAGACCCATTGCCATCTGGTATCCATTGGCTCTTCCCTGGTGTCCTTAAAATCTCCAACACTTTCCTGAACTTCAACTAATTCACACAGTAACACAGATACTGCCCTTAAAATCTTAGTTTTATGCTATGAAACTCCTTGACTAGTATACCAGCACCAGCCTCTCTTCTGTTTTGTTCAGGAAAGTAATTTATCACAAGCAAATGCTGTTCCTATCTTAACCACTTCCGGATTGCCCATTGGGTTTTTACGTCTGGAAGGTGGTTGCCTTGTTCTGCAAGGACATAGCGGTACATCCAAGGAGAACTTGGATTTCGTGCAGCTGCTGAAACGGGGAGCCGGCTGTAACTACAGCCGGAGGTCCCAGAGAGAAGACAGAAGGTTATTACTTTCCCTGCCTTCCCGACCGCTGTGTATACAGTGCTCAATGAGGGCTGTATACAGCGCTATGGGCACCGCCATCTTGCGGCTCTCCTCTTACTCGGCGGTCATGTGATCCTACAGGACCCAGATCAGCTCTATAAGCTATATAGTAACGGGCAGGAGGCTGTATTCCTCCTGCAACTGGGTCTAAATGTACCAGCCCCAGTTACAGGGGAAATCAGCCTTCCCCACAAAAAAAAAAAAAGTGATCAAATATCCCCAAAGGTCTATTATGACCTTATGGGGACACAATGTAAAAAAAAAAAAAAAAAAAAAAATAATGAATAGAAAAGTTAAAAAAAATGTTAATAAAATAATTAAAAAAATAAATAAAAGAAAATACAAATAAAACACCGTTATTAAAGGTTATAGCCCCACCCCATATGAAATAAAAATTACCGTAATGGAGAGGAAAAACTATTTTATAAAGTTTTTTAGTAGCACTTTTTGTGTTATTAAATAAAAAAAAAATGAAAAGTAAAAAACGGACAACTTTTCCCTCCTCTTTTGTTTTATTTTCCCAGATATAAAAAAAAATGAAAACACATGCAAAAATAAAAATAACATAAAAATAAAGCCCAATGTGTCACCGAAAAAAGACACAGAAATTAGTTGAATAACGCATATGATAAAAATGTTACAGCCCTCAAAACCACACATACAAAAGAACCCTAAAATGTGTCTGGTCCTGGACCAGAAATTGGCCTGATACTGAAGTGGTTAATCAGAGTTAATACATATGATTCCAGTGAATCATTCTTACTCAAGTGTATATATCACAGAAAGTATTTTATTTATTAAAAAAAATATTTATTACAATAAAGTTAAAGGGGTTGTATCAACTTAAATTATCCCCCTACTAATAGGATAGAGGATAAGTTCATCAGTTGGGGTCAGACTGCTGAGACCTCCATGAATCAAGTTCCCCCTGAAGAAGCAACAGGCTGAGCATGCGTCCCGTAGTAACTTTTGAAGTTATCCCCCAATTAACAGCAAATTTTCAGACAGCCAGAGCTTATTGTTCTTCTAAAGCGCTGACAAATCTCTTTACACTTTAGGGCTAAAGCCACCGTTGCGGAACAGCAGCATTTTTGATTGTATCAGAAACGCGGTGTAAAAAAACACAGTTTTAAAGATTTTCTCTAACCATCTTAGTGGTGACAGTCTTTTGTGTTTATCGGTTGTCAATGGATACGACCATAAATAGAGGAACTTTCAATTGTCTGAAATCCAGCCACGATTTCTTTATTGTAGCTGAATTATCTTCCTGTGCATCTAGTGTCTCTCCTTGATACTTTGACCACAATAAGGAAATCATGGCTGGGTTTGTAATAAGTACCAGACCACAGAAAGTTCCTGCATCCATGTTCGTTTCCATTGGCAACCAATCAAGACAACAGACTGTCATTACTAAATTGGAGAAAATCTTAACTCTGAGAAAAACCCTGCAAAATGTTTAATTTATTATATTTGCAAAAATGTTAAAATTTTCAGTGTCTATGAATTTATATATAGTCATGTTCATGGTAATACCCCTTTAAGCTCCGAGTTTAAAAATGATCCTGAAGATAGGAATAACCCTTTAAATTTTTATTTTCTTTTTTTTAGAAAACTGTCTGATCAGTTGAAAACACTACATGAATTCCAAGGAAGTAAACCCCATCTGAAATCCCACCCAATTACATTAATATTTATGTGCAATACCTTGTTTTATATATATCCCTCACCTATTGTCAACATACATTAGGTGTGTACTAGAGTTTCTGACAGTTTGCTTTGGTAAAATTAGGATTGCTTAATTTTGGAATTATAGTATCTGTCTTTCAAATTAATTCCTTCTTTTACTGGGCATTATGCCAAAGGAATTGTTTCTCACCGAACGTGTCCGATAGGTTCCTTTATTGGGTAGTGCTCAGTTTTTAGTAATGAAATATTTTAGAATGCTAACACTTCTCGAATCTCTGCTGTACCAGTCTCCTGTTGTCAGGAAATCTTGAAAACTGAGTGAGGCTAATGCTCCTCGTAGCGAACCGCAGCCAAAAAATGCTGCGGAAAAGAACACGCCGCAAAGGAAACGCCGTGGCCAAAATGCTGCGTTTTCTCAAAATCGGGCACCTACCTAAAAGGGTAAGGCTACATCCACACAACAGTGAGACCGTGTAACGTTCGTTTTTTTTTAACGGACATCACATGGCAGTATTAATTTCACTGACTGAATGGGGATTATTCACATGACCATTATTTTATTGGTCCGTTGTCACAGATCGTCAAAATATAAGTCATGTCCTATTTTTGCCCATTTTCACGGATCCCTCCATACACTGAAACGTATAGGGGATGTGAGAAAAAGGTGCCCCTCAGGTGCAAGACGGCTATGAAAAACAGACGTGCAAATGTAGCCTTAGGGCGCCGTTTTTGCAAAACATTGATTGTTTTGACAGACATTTTACACCTCTGTCATGTGAATCTAGTCTTAGGCTACATTCAGATGACCGAGGTGCAAAGCAGCCTAAAGCTACATTTACATGACATCAATTGATCTGTTTTTAACGGATGTAAAACGGATTGATGCCCATTTTCCATCCGTTAAAAACTGATCAGTGAGTTGAGTCATAAAGAAAGACCAATGAAATTCATTTGATTCTTCATTGACAGTTAAAAAGGATTTCAAAACGTATGACACTCAGCCATGAAAAATGGAATGTCTGCAAAACGGCCATCAAAAACGGACATTAACTTCTGCTTTAAACGGACATTAGATTAGTCAGAAATGTCAGGCGTGTGCATAAGGCTACATTCTGACGACCAAGATGCAAAAAGGCTATGTAAAGCGGCCATTTTTCACAGCTGTCTTGCACCCAAGGGAGCGACCATATGGATCCCCCATTCATTACAGTAGTAGAACATGACCTATATTTTGATGGTCTGTTGCATTGTTATGTGAATAGCCCCCATTCACTGGAATTGAATTTAATGCTGCCGCGTGACATTGTGTGAATATAAGCTTAAGGCCTTAAGATGTACTGTATATGCAGTATGTTTCAACAAAAGTGTATCACTATTAAGTATTTAGTCACAGAGGAACAACTTTACTAAGTTTATGTTCAGTTGGTTGTCACCAATATCACCACTTGTCTTAAGGCGACCCCATTCCATGACATAACACACACAAGTCCCTGACTGGTTGGAAAATATTGACCTAAAGACATAAAACAGTACGACCATAATGTTTTTGGTTAGTGATGCATTTTGATTATGGAACCTGCCGTTAGTTTTTCACACAGTTTCCATCAACATCCAGTCATTGATGAAGTTAATATGTTTAGAAAGATTTCCATGTATGTTGTGAGTGATAAAAGTATAACTTATGAATAGAACTTTAAAAGTGTCCCATGCTGCATGTAAATGACCTCCCGTTCTTGGAGCTGGCTGGAAATGATGTAGCACGAGAGAGGGGACATCAGTCAAACCTGAAGGCACATGTTTAGGGAGATGACCAATTCTTCTGTATGTCAGGTACGCCTAGATCACTCTTGTCAGGTCATTTACATACAGCGCACAGTTATCAGTTATGGCTGGATTATTATATCAGTTATTACTGTACATATGCTTTCTGTTCTGATTTCCATTGTAAGGCTAGATTTATTTCTGACCTTATTGTGTTAGTTCTCATGCCAGTGAACCTATTGGTTAGGGGTTGACTGTGGATATTGCACCTTTCTTAAAGCATAGGAAAGAGTTTAATAAAATTATAGCTGAATTTATTAACTTGTGAATTATTTGTGAACTTTTTTCATTCACTGAAATTTAACTAGTGCCTGTAGGTTGGCTCTCAGTGTGTTTTGATACACATACATGGATTCTGCACATTCTATAACATAATCGTCTTCTGTTCTTAAGTCTTTGTAAGAAAATTGGTCCATATTTTGGCTGGTACTGTTGTGGTTAAAAAACTTTCCATGTTGAAAGCGTGTAAATAAGAAGGCAGAAAGAAAGGAATTTCATGTTCAAAGGTTGATGCGTGCAGATCAATATATATGTCCTGCTGAGAGAAGTTTAGCGTTTAAATGACAAACATTAACAAGAACACATCACCTTCTAACACCTACTGAGGTAAATTTTAACAGAACTGTCTGTCAGCCTGAAAGTAAGGAAATTTAGCAATTAAAAACTGGTTTATGAAGTAATCGTTTCCTCATTCCTGATGAATTTAAGGCTTCCACTGTTGTATATAAATTTATTTCTGTACATCCCAACCACTATTAACATTTCCTTGTTGAGTAATTGGTGACTCCCTAAACTAAGCTGAGTATATACTTTACACTTTAATCCTGTCAACTGTTGAGCCATTGCTATCATAGTAATATCATATCCTCTATTTGAAAAGTAAACATCTGCAGAAGCACTGCGTTTTTCTCATAGACTTATATCAGGTGGGGAAGAAAAAAATGAAAAACTCATTAGAAAAGTAGTGAAAACACAAGTGGTTTTGCTTAATTTTTTCCACTACGTTTCCAGTGCTTTTTTTTTTCCACACAGTTTTTTAGCTGCTTTTCTGCAGTGTGTGTCCTTAGCATAATTGTCACAAATAACACATACATACAGGCCAAATACATTACACTGGAAATATAAATAGTGTAGATAATATTCTGCACCTAAAGCTTTATTACCCCCTGGAATCCCTACCCACTCCACTCCTGAGATTATTCTGTATATAGAATTCTGGTTCAAATTTAGTCAGAATTCCATGCGCTCCACATGTTTTAAAGGTTTTAGAGTTTTTTGCTCATCACTAGTCACTTTTGTAAAGTGTCTAGAGAAGGAAGCATGGCTAGGTGTATTCTTAAAATACACCGCATTTATAGAGGGAGTGCCCCAGTGTTCCGGCATAATGTAAGCCAACCTTGAGTTGGAGAAAAGTAGCCAAGTTATAGAACTTCGAGCAAGATGCACCAAATCTTTAAAGAGGACCTTTCACGTCCTCATGTATATGCAGTTTTACATACCGCTAGAAAGCTGACAGTGCACTGAATTCAGCACACTGTCGGCTTTCCCGTTATGTGCCCCAGGGCTGGAGATATCCGTGGTCTAAATTTCACCGTTCACTGTCAGAAGGGTGTTCCTGACAGTCTAGCTGCGCTGTGAGGAACGCCCTCCCTGACAGTATTCCTCCATAGCACTGTACTGGGGGGCGTTCCTCACAGCTCAGTGTCATCACTGGGCAGTAAGGAACTCCCCCTCTGACAGTACAGCGCTATGGATGAGGACAGAGAGAGGGGGCGTTCCTTACCGCCCAGCGATGACACTGAGCTGTGAGGAACGTCCCCCCAATACAGCGCTATGGACCAGTACTGTCAGGTAGGGCGTTCCTCACAGCGCAGCTAGACTGTCAGGAACGCCTTTCTGACAGTAAACCGTGAACCTAAGACCCCGGATATCTCCAGCCCCAGAGCACATACCGGGAAAGCTGACAGTGTGTGTATGTAAAACCGCATATACATGAGGACATGAAAGGTCCTCTTTAATAATATATAATAATAAATTGTTTCTGCCATTATCATTAATTTGGTGCATCTTCTGACTGCCTGATTGACGTTTGGGTATGCTACAGGATGTCAGCAGCAGACATTTCACTGTGAACCCACCCACAGTAAAAGCCAGGAAAAATTGACTGTTTTTTGCCATGATTTTTAGCTGCAAGTCCAAAGCATTGCATTACAAAGGTTGAAAACTGTGGCCTAACATATCTATCATATTATATCTCAACATTCAGAAAGATAGCAATGGCATCTAAAATGTGCTAGCTAATAAGTATCCTTATGTTTTATTCACTATGTACTGGGCTTAGTAAAGGTAGAAATCCACAGGGATCTGCCAGCATTGCCAAGTATCTGTCTTCTTTAGGAAAATATGCTTTCATTATTACCATAATATGTGTTAAACTTTGACTTTTTAGCACCTGTGAAGAGCAGACAGTTACCAACCATGGTGCATGTCCAACACTCCTGTGCCAAGCATTGTGTAAAGGGCAAATTAAATGTTAATTAGTAAAGATGGAAGATCACATGACAGATAAAACAACATTAACTAATTGCTTGTTTTTTATCCAAATGCCATGTAGTATGTTGGAAATTAAAGCTCCAGGTCAGTTTTCAGTATAAACCTCTATGAGTGTAATTCATTAATAATGGTATTTCTGACCACTTTGTCACCTGGTTGTTATTTCTTTAGCAGTTTTCCCCTTCGCAGGCTCTATCTCTGATTGTCGGTTTTTCCTGAGCTCAGTTTCAGAAGGGGAGGACACTAGCTGTTCTTCTATCACTATACCCTGTCCCCCTGCTCACAAGTCTATCCCTGCTTCTAACAAACTAACTGACAGTTCTGATCAGTTTCCTGGGAGAGATCTCCATGTTCATCCAGCCCAATTACTGTGTACAATTGCATTTTCCCGTATAAGAAATAAAGAAAGAACTGTCAGTCTGCTTGGATATTCTCCCGTAATCCCACAAATAACTGCAGAGTAGTGTTTACACTGAAAAGGATGAGAAATACAGCTCTCAATGAGGCACTAGTATGACATGGTGTAATACTTCCTAGAAAATGATCTATTTAGCAGTCAAAATTGCTCTCCTCCAGAAGAGGCCTGCGCATGTGTGTCCTTACACAGTGCTTCTGAAGTTTTGCTATGGGTGATATGATCCTTCTTTAGAAGTCCTGACTTTCACGTCTCAGTTTTCCGTTAGTGCAGAGATTCTGAACAGATAGATATTAGAATATTCAAATATATGAAGAAATATGCTTTAGCAAGAGGAAGAGGAGGAATTTTTTATTACTTTTTACTGTAATTATCTTTGCATGTAGTGTTGAGTTATGTCAAAAAAGTCAATATTTTTAAAATGCTTGTCTACGCAAACAAAAAAATGTTATATGAATATATTCCAGGAAGTCAATGTCAGTAGGTTCCTGATGACAAAATGTCTGAATTAGGGATATATATTTCTATATGGGTGCCATCATGCTATTTTGCATCAAAGCGTAACATTATATCAGAAGGTAATGGTAATGACTAAACGTCTGATCAAAGTAAGGGTGGGTTCACACCTGCGCTTGAGTCCGTCCGCTGTCAATCCGAGTGAAAATCTCGGGAAACAGGATAGGCATCGGATACCGACAGGTTAGTGACGCATTGGTTAAAAACCCATTCATTTGCATGGGTTTTTAAAGCAATGCGCGGGTGTGCGCTTACACCCTCTGCGCAGTGAAGCCGTTTTTTTTTCGTCGGACACGAAGTCCTGCATGTCCAACTTTGTTTCCGATGAAAAAAAAGGATTTGCAGCGCAGAGAGTGTAAGCGAACACCCGCGCATTGCCTTAAAAACCCATGCAAATGAATGGGTTTTTAACCAATGCGTCACTAACCTGTCGGTATCCGATGCCAATCCCGTTCCCCGAGATTTTCACTCGGATTGGCAGCGGACGGACTCAAGCGCAGATGTGAACCCACCCTAAGGCCTTAGACACACAACACCTCCTAAAAATAGAAGTTAAAGATGTATAGAGTTCATGTAAAAATCTTACATGCACATTTTATATTGAACAATGAAAACTGAAGAGATCAAAAATCTCTGTAATTCAGAAAGCTGTTAACATCTGAGTCACACAGTCGACAAATGACCTGACTGAGAAAAGGAGGGATTAGATATGAAAATGCTCAGATTCTCACCTCTATGGTAGAAATAAAAAAGCCTCTCTCCAAATTACATTAAATTTACATTAATAAGAGGGGTGATAATATGAATAAAAGACCTTGTATCACTACAGAAGGGAAGAGATGCAAGACCAGAGATTAAAATTTTTCATTCTGTTCCCAGCGAAAAGTGAATCTGTTACCATGCCATTCAATCTGCATGCAGCATGTTACAGAGGAGAAAGAGCTGAGCAGCTTCAACTATAATAAGAAGAAGGTTCATTATAATATTTTTATGCATAAAAATATACAGTATATGCTTGTATTACACCTAGAAACAGTCATCTAGGCATCTGACTCTGCATACGTGATAACTGTCCACCCCCATAACTAGTTGACTTTCTCAGCATCGAAAAGGCAAATATGTGAGCTTAAAATATAACTAAATACCAGTTAGAATACTGGTTATACTAAAGATTCTCAACTATACATCAGCTTTCTCAGCTTTTCTTTCTCTGTAACATGCTGCCTGTAGATTAGACTGCATTTTCACGGTGACAGAATTATTTAACCCCTTAAGGACATGGTGATTTTTCACTTTTGCACTTTTTGTTTTTTTCCTCCCCCCACAAGTTGTACTTTATAGTTGTACCATTTAATATTCCATATATAGTACTGGGAAAATGGAAAAAAATTTTAGTGGACACTGCGACGGAGTGTCCAACGGAGACTCCACCACAGATGGGAACGTAGCCTAACTTGTGGAGTCTGAAGGCCAACATAGACATTAGATTATTGGTGGTCAAACCCTTTCAAAGGGACAGGCTGATCATCTGATGTATATCAAGATCTCCAGGCATTATTTGTCAGGGAAAGAAGGAATGGGGATGTTGAATTTCTTAGAACAGTCTTTACTGAGTTTTGCAAAAGGTTAAACAGTTTTTTAAAATACAGTACAATACTGTTCTGACAAAAGATAGGCCACTACCAGAGGTGACTGGATACGCCTTTCTACCCTCTCCCCATCCACAACTTATGCATGTTTTACCAGAACAAGCATGCATGTGTATGGGGGGAGTTGGGCAACATCTGTCTATCAGTTGACAGGTATCAAATATGAGTTTAAACAGCTTGCAACTAAACCATTTCAAATTGGGCATTTTACCAACCTTCACTGAATATGTATGAACATATGTAGTCATTGTATAGTCAAATACCAGAGATGCCTGGGCACTGCTCCATTACCTGCTTCAGGGGAATTGATACATATGTTTAACAATGAGAAACTTTCATGTTAGCAAAGGGTTCTTTAAGTGAGAAATACCTTCAGCGGATAGTCTTCTGTGTGTGGCCAGGGATGAGTAATTAGAATATCACTCTTATCTGAATCTAGCTCTTTTCTTCTATCTCAGAAGATTACAAACCCTTAGATTTTTTTTTAAGGTCAGTTAATCATTGTGTGTGCAGATTATACCCGCAGTTATTATAAAGTGGGACAAAAAAATAATAAAGTAGCTACAAACATCAGCACTGAGGCCTTATTCACACAGTGAAAAACTGCCATGTGACGGCTACTTTAACAGCCATCAAACAGCCATTTTGAGAGCACATTTGACTTTACGTTTTTTAACGGCCATCAAAAAACTGTCATGTGCTAAATTTATTAAAAAAGATGGTCATATGGTCATAAGTATTCAGACCCTTTGCTCAGTATTTAGTAGAAGCACCCTTTTGAGCTAGTACAGCCATGAGTCTTCTTGGGAATGATGCAACAAGTTTTTCACATCTGGATTTGCGGATCCTCTGCCATTCTTCCTTTCAGATCCTCTCCAGTTCCGTCAGGTTGGATGGTGAACGTTGGTGGACAGCCATTTTCAGGTCTCTCCAGAGATGCTCAATTGGGTTGAGGTCAGGGCTCTGGCTGAGCCAGTCAAGAATGGTCACAGAGTTGTTCCAAAGCAACTCCTTTGTTATTTTAGCTGTGTGCTTAGGGTCATTGTCTTGCTGGATCGTGAACCTTCGGCCCAGTCTGAGGTCCAGAGCACTCTGGAAGAGGTTTTCTTCCAGGATATCTCTGTACTTGGCTGCATTCATCTTTCCTTAAATTGCAACCAGTCGTCCTGTCCCTGCAGCTGAAAAACACCCCCATAGCATGATGCTGCCACCACCATGTTTCACTGTTGGGATTGTATTGGGCAGGTGATGAGCAGTGCCTGGTTTTCTCCACACATACCGCTTAGAATTAACACCAAAAAGTTCAATCTTCATCTCATCAGACCAGAGAATCTTATTTCTCATAGTCTGGGAGTCCTTCATGTGTTTTTTGGTAAACTCTATGCGGGCTTTCATATGTCTTGCACTGAGGAGAGGCTTCCTTCGGGCCACTCTGCCATAAAGCCCCGACTGGTGGAGGGCTGCAGTGATAGTTGACTTTGTGGAACTTTCTCCCATCTCCCTACTGCATCTCTGGAGCTCAGCCACAGTGATCATTGGGTTCTTCTTTACCTCTCTCACCAAGGCTCTTCTCCCAGGATTGCTTAGTTTGGCTGTACGGCCAGGTCTAGGAAGAGTTCTGGTCGTCCCAAACTTCTTCCATTTAAGGATTATGGAGGCCACTTTGCTCTTAGGAACCTTGAGTGCTGCAGAAATTCTTTTGTAACCTTGGCCAGATCTGTGCCCTGCCACAATTCTGTCTCCGAGCTCCTTGGGCAGTTCCTTTGACCTCATGATTCTCATTTGCTCTGACATGCACTGTGAGCTGTGATTTCTTATATAGACAGGTGTGTACCTTTCCTAATCAAGTCCAATCAGTTTAATTAAACACAGCTGGACTCCAGTGAAGGAGTAGAACCATCTCAAGGAGGATCAGAAGGAAATGGACAGCAGGTGAGTTAAATATGGGTGTCACAGCAAAGGATCTGAATACTTATGACCATGTGATATTTCAGTTTTTCTTTTTTAATAAATTTGCAAAAATATCTACATTTCTGTTTTTTTTTCTGTGAAGATGGGGTGCTGAGTGTACATTAATGAGAAATAAAATGAACTTTTTTGCTTGTAGCAAATGGCTGCAATGAAACAAATAGTGAAAAATTTAACGTCTGGATACTTTCCGTACCCACTGTAGATGGGTTCTATAATGGCTATGTGATGGTTGTTTAAAAAACGGCCATTGCAGGGCCATTATTCACTGCTATGTGACTAAGGCTTGAGCTTTCTTTTTGCATAGTCTTTTTCTAGATATCAGCAGGTGTAATGGAAATGTTAAGAACAATAACAGATGACTTTGAATGGGGAGGGCACAGTGTAATAACAGTATTATATTGGCACTTGTCATTTTACAGAGTATGAAGATTGTGCAGGCTCTGCACTAGGGCTAGGTGATTAATCAAAAAATAACCGAAACGGAACATCAACTAGGATAACTGATGTCATTTTGCTCATGTCGGTTATTTCGGTTCAGATATTACAATATTTGTAGGGTTCTACTTGCAGTTTTGTTCAGCTCGAACACTTCCAAATCAGAACTGCTATTATTATACTCTGGGGTTTCTTCAGGCCAAGGGGAGGTAATCTAACCTAAAAAAACAGTGTTAGGCTGTAAACACCCAAGGGGCACCTGTTTTCACAGTTCCCTTATACATTTCAGTGTATGGAGGGATCTGTGAAAATGGGCAAAAATAGGACATGACCTATATCTTGACGGTCTGTGACAACAAACCATCAAATTAAATGGTCATGTAAATAGCCCCCATTCACTGCCAGTGAAATTAATGCTGTTGTGTTAAAGAAAACGAAATGTTACACGGCCTCGCTGTTGTATGCATGTAGCCTTACTCCGTTAGGCAGGGGCCCAACGTTGCAAAAATGCAGCATTTTGGCTGCGGAGTTTCCGCTGCGGCTAATTACATCTACACAAAGCAGAAAAATATCCACAGCGGACATGCTGCGATTTCAAAACCCTTGCATTTTTGTAAATCGCAGCATGTCAATTATACCTATGAAAACGCTGGTGTTTTCCGTATAAATGTAATTGAAGCAGAAAGTCTGCAGAGGAAAACTCTGTGGACTTTCTGTCAAAAGCACTGTGGGAAAAAATGCAGTGCGTTTCTGCCGCACTTTTTGGCTGTGGTTCGCTACATGAGTCCTTAGTCTTACTCACTGTGATCGGCTGAGTCACAATCACAGGCCTCAGCAGTCCCTGATGTCAGTCAAAAGACCCGAACAAAGCAGGGAGTTGTGCCGGAGCCCAGGAGAGGTGAGCAAGGGTGAGTTCTCACTGAATTTTTTGCAGGAGTATTTTGAGGTGGAATCCGCCTCAAAATCTACCTCAAAAAATGCCTCCCATTCATTTCAGTGGTAGCAGATTATTTCCTCTAGTTGATTTTTTCAGCTGGAGGGGGAAAAAAAAGTGACATGACCTGTCTAGGAGGATTCCGCCTTGATAAACCCACTGAAATCAATGAGAGGCAGATAAAACGCGACGTGGTTTTTTTATGCGGTTTTTAGCACCTTATTCTTGCAAAAACAGCTAGCATTTTTTTAAGCGGATTTCAAGGTCCATACAGTGTGCTGGAGTTAAAAAAAAACCAACACATTTCTGTTGCAGATTTTGTTGCAGTTTTTTGAGCCAAAGCCAGGAGTGGATTGAGCAGAAGGTAAAAGTATAAGAACTTCCAATGTATTTCCCATTCCTTTTGTAGCCATTCTTGGCTTTGACTAAAAAAAAACGCAACAAAATCTGCAACAAAAAAAGCTGCATTTCTGCAAAGTGGGGCCTCAGCCTAAAGCAGATTTTTTTCAGCTGCAAAAAGCTTTGTGTGAACATACCCTAAGGGCGGGGCCGCACGTTGTGAAAACATAGTGTTTTGGCCAAGATGGAAACGCTGCAGCAAAAAAAAAAAAAAACGGTGTCTTACATTACCTGCAAAGTGGATGGGATTCTGGCTAATGTCATCCACATATTGCAGAAAAAAATCTGCAGTGGGAATGCTGCGATTTCAAAAACGCTTGTATTTTTGTAAATCGCAGCAAGTCAATTATACCTAAGGAAACAATGGTATTTTCCATATACAGTGCCTTGCGAAAGTATTCGGTTCCCTTGAACTTTTCAACCTTTTGCCACATTTCAGGCTTCAGACATAAAGATATAAAATTTTAATTTTTTGGTGAAGAATCAACAACAAGTGGGACACAATTGTGAAGTGGAACAAAATTTATTGGTTATTTTAAACTTTTGCAAAAAATAAAAAACTGAAAAGTGGGGCGTGCAATATTATTCGGCCCCTTTACTTTCAGAGCAGCAAACTCACTCCAGAAGTTCAGTGAGGATCTCTGAATGATCCAATGTTGTCCTAAATGACTGATGATGATAAATATAATCCACCTGTGTGTAATCAAGTCTCCGTATAAATGCACCTGCTCTGTGATAGTCTCAGGGTTCTGTTTAAAGCGCAGAGAGCATCATGAAGACCAAGGAACGCACCAGGCAGGTCCGTGATACTGTTGTGGAGAAGTTTAAAGCCGGATTTGGATACAAAAAGATTTCCCAAACTTTAAACATCCCGAGCAGCACTGTGCAAGCGATCGTATTGAAATGGAAGGAGTATCAGACCACTGTAAATCTACCAAGACCCGGCCGTCCCTCTAAACTTTCATCTCAGACAAGGAGAAGACTGATCAGAGATGCAGCCAAGAGGGCCTTGATCACTCTGGATGAACTGCAGAGATCTACAGCTGAGGTGGGAGAGTCTGTCCATAGGACAACAATCAGTCGTACACTGCACAAATCTGGCCTTTATGGAAGAGTGACAAGAAGAAAGCCATTTCTCAAAGATATCCATAAAAAGTCTCGTTTAAAGTTTGCCACAAGTCACCTGGGAGACACCCCAAACGTGGAAGAAGGTGCTCTGGTGAGATGAAACCAAAATCCAACTTTTTGGCCACAATGCAAAACGATACGTTTGGCGTAAAAGCAACACAGCTCATCCCCCTGAACACACCATCCCCACTGTCACACATGGTGGTGGCAACATCATGGTTTGGGCCTGCTTTTCTTCAGCAGGGACAGGAAAGATGGTTAAAATTGATGGGAAGATGGATGAGCCAAATACAGGACCATTCTGGAAGAAAACCTGTTGGAGTCTGCAAAAGACCTGAGACTGGGACGGAGGTTTATCTTCCAACAAGACAATGATCCCAAACATAAAGCAAAATCTACAATGGAATGGTTCACAAATAAACATATCCAGGTATTAGAATGGCCAAGTCAAAGTCCAGACCTGAATCCAATCGAGAATCTGTGGAAAGAGCTGAAAACTGCTGTTCACAAACACTCTCCATCCAACCTCACTGAGCTCCAGCTGTTTTCCAGGGAAGAATGGGCAAGAATTTCAGTCTCTCGATGTGCAAAACTGATAGAGACATACCCTAAGCGACTTAAAGCTGTAATCGCAGCGAAATGTGGCGCTACAAAGTATAAAGTTAAGGGGGCCGAATAATTTGGCACGCCCCACTTTTCAGTTTTTTATTTTTTACAAAAGTTTAAAATATCCAATAAATTTTGTTCCACTTCATGATTGTGTCCCATTTGTTGTTGATTCTTCACCAAAAAATTAAAATTTTATATCCTTATGTTTAAAGCCTGAAATGTGGCAAAAGGTTGAAAAGTTCAAGGGGGCCAAATACTTTCGCAAGGCACTGTAGATATAATAGAGGCAGAAAGTCTGCAGAGGAAAAATCTGTGGACTTTCGTTTTTTTTGCAGCGATTCACTGCCTGGGGCTTTAGCCTAACACTGTTTTTTATGTTTGATCACCTCCCCTGAGCCTCCGATAAAGAGAGTCTTGTTTGGTCCAAACAAAACCACCCAGTGAACCTCGCGAGACAAATCTCAAAAGGTTTGCCCAACACATACTCATACTGATAAAGGGGCATGCTTTAGAAGGGCATGAGCTAAATCAAAATGCCAGAATACTTGCGATTTTGATTTAGGTCATAATCGCCCAGCCATACTCTACAGTAAAGATTGTATTCTCTAAGGGGGCACTTGACAGTCTAGAGCAGGGGTAGGCAACCTTTTTTGTTTGGCATGTCGATTTAAATAAAAAAATCAAAGATGAGGTCTTCGGAGAGCCGTGCAATAATTGTATGGCTGATGACACCTACAGTCATGGCCAAAAGTTTTGAGAATGATACAAATATTAATTTTTACAAAGTCTACTGCTTCAATTTTTCTAATGGCAATTTGCATATACTCCAGAATGTTATAAAGAGTGATCAGCTTAACAGCAATTACTTGCAAAGTCAATATTTGCCTAGAAAATGAACTTTATCCCCCAAAACACATTTCAACATCATTGCAGCCCTGCCTTAAAAGGACCACCTAACATCGTTTCAGTGATTGCTCCATTAACACAGGTGTGGGTGTTGATGAGGACAGGGCTGGAGATCAATCTGTCATGATTAAGTAAGAATGACACCACTGGACACTTTAAAAGGAGGCTGGTGCTTGCCATCATTGTTTCTCTTCTGTTAACCATGGTTATCTCTAAAGAAACACGTGCAGTCATCATTGCACTGCACAAAAATGGCCTAACTGGGAAGAGTATTGCAGCTAGAAAGATTGCACCTCAGTCAACAATCTATCGCATCATCAAGAACTTCAAGGAGAGAGGTTCCATTGGTGCCAAAAAGGCTCCAGGGCGCCCAAGAAAGACCAGCAAGCGGCAGGACCGACTCTTGGAGCAAGGCCTGGTCTCAAGGAGGGCAGCAAAGAAACCACTTCTCTCCAGAAAAAACATCAGGGACAGACTGATATTCTGCAAAAGGTACAGGGAGTGGACTGCTGAGGACTGGGGTAAAGTCATTTTCTCTGATGAATCCCCTTTTTGATTGTTTGGAACATCTGGAAAACAGCTTATTCGGAGAAGAGGAGGTGAGCGCTACCACCAGTCTTGTCTCATGCCAACTGTAAAGCATCCTGAAACCATTCATGTGTGGGGTTGCTTCTCAGCCAAGGGAATCGGCTCTCTCACAGTCTTGCCTAAAAACACAGCCATGAATAAAGAATGGTACCAGAATGTCCTCCAAGAGCAACTTCTCCCAACCGTCCAAGAGCAGTTTGGCGCTCAACAATGCCTTTTCCAGCATGATGGAGCACCTTGCCATAAAGCAAAGGTGATAACTAAATGGCTCAGGGAACAAAACATAGAGATTTTGGGTCCATGGTCTGGAAACTCCCCCGATCTTAATCCCATTGAGAACTTGTGGTCAATCATCAAGAGACGGGTGGACAAACAAAAACCAACAAATTCAGACAAAATTAAAGCATTGATTCTGCAAGAATGGACTGCTATCAGTCAGGATTTGGTCCAGAAGTTGATTGAGAGCATGCCAGGGAGAATTGCAGAGGTCCTGAAGAAGAAGGGTCAACACTGCAAATATTGACTTGCTGCATTAACTCATTCTAACTGTCAATATAAGCTTCTGTTACTCATAATATGAATGCAATTATATTTCTGTATGTGATAAAAACATCTGACAAACACACATAAAAACCAGAGGGCAGCAGATCATGTGAAAATATAATATTTGTGTCATTCTCAAAACTTTTGGCCATGACTGTACACTAAAGTCATATAGCACAAGCTACAACATAGGGGTGTTCTCATACATGCGTTTACCGCTATTTGCCTGGATACACCTGTACTTTTCCATTAGAAGCAACGTAAGTACAATTAGTGGTAAATGTATATGACTGGGAGCAGTGAGGTAACACCTGTAGGATGGTGACACACTATGTACCTGGATGCTGCATCCAGTCCCCGGTACTTTCACTTTTCTGTAAGTGAAACGCGGATTAATTTCAGCCACATTTAATTCCTGGCTGTGTGGTAACAGCACAATCTCAGCCAGTAACTAATGGGTGTCACACTTACCCCAAAGTGACAGCACTGGTGTCTGGGGACTGGATTTGGCTATAGCTTCTGGGTACAGAGTGTGTCACCACCTGAAAAGAAACACCCTTAGGCCTCCTGCACACAAACAGCATGGATGTGGTTTTCACTGACCTATACATTAAAAATGAATTGACATTGGCAGACAGATATAGGACCTGCTCTATATTTTGCAGCTCTTCAAATTGGCCCAGACACACAGCCGCAAAAACAACATCTATGTGTATGGGCCTATTGAAATGTATGGCTCCGTACTTCTATCCACAAATGTGGATAAAACATATGTTCATGTGCATTACAATTTAGTAACTCCATGTGCCTCATATTAAAGGGAGTTAATTAGATTTAGGCAAATTTCCCTATCGACATGTTGGAATAGCTTTTAGAAAGGCTATTCTATCCCTACCTTTCTTTATCTTTTCTCCGATGCTGTTTTTGAAATAAATATTTTTTTCTTATATGCTAATTCTGTGCACAGAGCACAGGGAGCATTCCCCCTGTGCTCCGAGCACAGCACCGTCATATCCAGTATTCCACCTCCTCTTGCTGCTGCACGCCCCTTCATGTGAAGATATCCTCTTCTTCTTATTCTTTGCTGTGTCAGCAGCACTTCTCACTACAGGGCATGCAAAATCCACACATGCGCTGTAGTGAGAAGTGCTGCTGCTAATGCCTGAATCTAATGATAGACTCCTTTTAAAGAGGACCTTTCATGTGCTCATGAATATTCCGTTTTATATACCGCTAGAAAGCCGACAGGGTGCTGAATTCATTCGGTATGTTCCCCGGGGCAGGAGAGAAATTAACCGATATTTCCCCACTGTCAGAAGGGCGTTCCTTAACGACCAGCATCATCACTGGGCTATAAGCAACGCCCCCCCCTGACTGTACTCTAACATAGCATTGTACTGTCAGAGGGGGCGTTCCTTACCGCCCAGGTAATGAACTCCCTTCTAACAGTGGGGAGATATTGGTGCCGTTAATATCTCTCCAGCCCCGGGGCACATACTGAATTCAGCGCACTGTCGGCTTTCTAGATGTATACAAAACCGCACTTTGATAAGGACATGAAAGGTCTTCTTTAATAGCAATTAACCTCATCATGTCCCTCACATTAACCCTTGTGTGCTTCACATAAGAGTTACTGATATGTGAGAGACATGGAGGTAATAATTAGTATCTTCATTATTGAGGTCCCTTATTAGTACCTCCATATGTCTCACATGTTAACAGGGGTTAATGTGAGGGACATGATGGGGTTAATTGCAATTAATGTGAGGCACATGGAGTTACTAAACTAAATTAATAACCCCAAATGCCTGACATTAATAAGAATAGTAACCCCAGCATGTACCTGGTGTTTTTTACTTTGACCTTGCTGAAGGAAGCTCTCCTCTGCTCCTCTTTGCAGGGATGCACATGGCTCCGCCTCCTGGGCTTTCCTCACGCCTCTCATTGGTGGACAGGGAGGGCAGCAAAAGAAGGGGGGAGCGTCCTATACCTCAGCTCTAGTTGGACACTGAAGGGACGCTCCCTCTTCATTTAATGCTTGCAGGTCCCGTGCTGGCTGCCGTGCCAGCAAAATATGCCACGCATGCCAATCCCTGGTTTAGAGTATATGTAGTTATCTGTATTGGTGGTGGTTTGGAGAAGGGGGGTCAGGCATTGACTAGTAATGAGATTTCAAGTCAGGCTTGGTTCACACCTGCGCCCAGTGTCCACTTGAGATTTCCGTCCCCAAGCAAGTTGGACTTTTCTCTCCACATTTTTCCACCCATTATAGTCTATGGGAAACCCGAACGAAGGTGTGAACCTTGAATCACAGTTTTTCCAGCACTAGATTATCATGTGACTGATGAAGTGTTGTACAATAAAAAACAAAATGTGACAGACCCATTATAAGTCTGTAGGATCTGTTATCCTGTATCTGTTTCAAAAAAAGAGGCAAATAAACTAATGAAAATGCGTCAGAATTTGAGCTGAATTTTCACCAGTGTACATGTTTTACACTTCATTTTCTAAGTCTTTTAGAAGCTTTTTATCACTTTATGCACCTTGCTGACAAGTGAGTGGGGATTGTCAAAGGAACAAGGCTTAATATGTGACACCACAAAAATTTTGGTGTATTTTTTGTTGGAGTCTAAAAACTAATAAGTGGTGTAAAGTTAGATTAAATAGTCTAAAAGTGCATCAGACAATTTATAAAATGTGACTCAGTGTATTCTAACTTTGCACTGTCTACAGCTTAGAAATTATTAGTTTATGTGCCCCACAATTGTAAAACCCTCCTCAATGTTTACATGTAAGGGGCACACAGTTCAGTGGGCTTTGCAAGGAAGGATTTTTTTTTTTTTTGTAAACAGAAGTTATTAGAAAGCTCTCTTATTATTATTAAATAAAAAATATGCAATTTGGAGATCTCCTTTATTCATTTTTAAGTGTGTGTGACTTTCTAAAACATGACATAATTAATAATTTAAAATGGCCATATACCAATAAATAAAAAATATCTGATGGTGTTTGGGGGGAGTGTGTCTGGTTTTGTTCATGTTTGATGATGCAGACTTCTGGTTTGTTTCCTATTTGATGCTGTATCCCATACCAGTCTTAATAGTTTCTGTGGAAAAAATAATAAATAGAAGTGCTAAATGGCTAATAACTAGAATTTAAGGTAAGACTGATTTAGCTAAAATGTCATCTTTCATTTTTAGCTTTCGTTTCATAATTAATGTACTCCAATATATTGTATCAGAAACAACCACTAAAATCACTTACTTGCACTAGACACCATGAAGCTACTGCTCTGCAATACAAAGTCTGTACAAGGCCCCCCAACCATATTGTATCACTTATTGTACTGGTCATCATATAGGAAAGATACATCTTATGGGCCCAGTGGTGAACCTAGCCTCTTTGCTGCCTGAGACGGACTATAGAAAGACGCCCCCCCCCCCCCAAAAAAAAAAACCAAAAAAAAAAAACTAAAAACTGAGTTTCCATGCTACTAGTTTAACACACTGTTATCGTCGCACAATATACACAATACACAAAGTTATAAAACAGTTTTTAAGAATTCTTCTTCCTGTATTACTTCAGTATCAGATCAACAACACGGCATTAACAATGAAAGTAACTTCTCACATCTTCTGCTTGGTGGATGGACGAGGCTACGTGGCCCCCATTCTCTATAATAGGAGCACCGCAGATAGCTGAGTACTGGACTTCGGGTATCTTTGGCACTCCCATTGAAGTGAATGAGAGCCACGCGGGTTCGTCCATCCACCAAGTGACACACCTATATATATGGCTGCGGTCAGGCTGAATTCCCACCTAGTGGGGGGAAAAACCCAATTCTCAGGCTCAGTGGGGGTCTCAGCAGACAGATACCTATCAATCAGGTATTTATCCTCTATCATTTAGGTGAATACAGTGCAGTAACATTCTGTGACTTACAGGTGACGTCTCTGACTAATCCTTCACATTTCCCTTCTCTTCCCTCTGGACCGCCATGACCACTTCTTCCAGCTGTGACTTGTCTCTGTAAAGGTTGCAACACAGACATCTTTGGCTCCTCACTTTTCCATGCACCCTACCCACATTGTCCTCACCTGCACACCCATCCTGCTGCTACCCCAATTATACAATATATGATATAACCCCCCATAATGAATAATACTCCCAAGTGCATCTTTATATTAATAATGTCCGTGTGTACCCTGTATAAATAGTGCCCCTTATTAATAATACCCCAGGTGTTAACTAATTAAAAGGTTTTCCAGGTCATTAATAAACTAATCAGTGGGGCTCAAAAACCCAGGACCCCCACTGATCAGCTGTTTGAATGGTACCTGTGTAAGCGCCGTGACCGCTTCTCTGTTTACATAGTGTATTTCATCTCATAGCGGCCATGTAATGTAACTGCAGCCTCGTCCTGTACATGTCTACAGTATGTGACAAGGCTACAATTACATGACACGGTCACTATAAACAGACAGCGTATAATATAAACAGGTGCCATAGTCCATGTTTATAGCGCCCCACTTACACACACTATAAAGTTCCACAGCAGCCCCTGCTCACAGTATTACACAGTGTTATGGCCCGCAGCGGCCCCTGCACACTGGATTATGCCTCTCAGCGGCCCCTGCACACGGTATTATGCTCCATAGTGGCCCCTTCTCACGGTATTATGCCCCGCATTGGCCACTGCACACGGTATTATGTTCCGCAGCAACTCCTGCACACAGTTTTATGCCCCATATTGGCCCCTGCACTGGTATTATGCTCCATAGTGGCCCCTACACTTGTATTATGCTCTATAGTGGCCCCAGCACACGGTATTATGCTCCATAGTGGCCCCTGCACTGGTATTATGCTCCAGAGTGGCCCCTGCACAGGGTATTATGCTCCATAGTGGCCCCTGCACAGGGTATTATCCTCCATAGTGGCCCTTGCACTGCTGTTATGCTCCATAGTGGCCCCTGCACTTGTATTATGCTCTATAGTGGCCCTTGCACTGCTATTATGCTCTATAGTGGCCCCTGCACTTGTATTATGCTCTATAGTGGCCCCTGCACCCGGTATTATACTCTGTAGTGGCCCCTGCACTTGTATTATGCTCCAGAGTGGCCCCTGCACAGGGTATTATGCTCTACAGTGGTCCCTGCACAGGGTATTATGCCCCATAGTGGCCGACCCATGAACTATTATTATACTCTGGGGTCTTTTCAGACCCCAGAGTATAATGATTGGAGACCCAGGGGAGAATACAAACATAAAAATCAGAGTGACTTACCTATCCTGGACACCGGTGCACTCCTTGCAGCTTTCGGCCCTGTTTAATTGCGCACACACGTCACGTGATCAGGCCGGCGACGCGACCTGATGACGTCACCACAGGCCTCAAGCCTGCTCGGAGTTACATCGGATCGCAGGAGCTGAGTAACACTGTTTTTTATGTTCCCTCACCAACCCTAGGCCTCCGATTATTATACTCCGGGCTCTGAATAGACCCCGGAGTATAATAATAGTAGTATTTGCGGCCCGCGGCCTAACTTACCGATGCCCACGGCCGCTCACAGCGGCATCCGCTTCCCTTTCTGCGGCCTATAGCAGAAGGGGAAGCGGGGGCGGCCACGAGCAGACGCGGGGTAGGTAAATAAATAGGCCGTTACCTGCCGGGGATACTCCAACCCTAAGACTTCTGGGCCTGGGTGCAACCACACCCTCAAGTTACACCCGTGATTGTAGGTAAGTACTAAGGCCCCATGTAGTGAAACGCAGTAAAAAAAAACGCAGCAGAAACTCATTGCGGTGTTTTTCATTGCATTTTTACAAAGTTTTCCTTTGCGGACTTTCTGCCCTTATTATATCGATGCACAACTGGCAGTGTTTCCACAGGTATAATTGACATGCTGTGATTTCACACAGGCATTTTTGATAATGCAGCTTTTCCGCTGTGGATTGTTTTCTGCAATGTGTGGATGGGATTAGCTAGAATCCCATTCACTATGCAAGTATTGTAAAACGTAGACATTCCGCCGTGGCAAAATCGCTGCATTTTCACAACGTGGGGCTTCAGCCTAATTCAGCATGCTATATTGTTCCTGGAAATCCATGGGAAAATACACTCCAGAGACACATGGAGGTACAACATGGATTTATAGAATTAGGCTTCATATAATTGATTCATACCACAAGGATCCATAATACAGCCATTTGATGAGGTTTAAGAATAAATTAAGCTTGATATGGTGATGCATTTCTAGTGTTTACAAAGACAAAAGGCAAAACTGCTGCATAAGTGACTTCTTACTTCAGTTCTTATATATAAGGATAAACAATCACTAATTTGTGTGTTTACACTGCAATTGCTTTACGGACAACTTGGTGTCTATCATCTTCCAACCATGCATAAAATCTCTTTAGTTCTTTTATTATAACAGGGCAAATCTGTATGCAAATGAAAGGCTTACTTGCTTTTAGTTAGCTGTTCAGATTTCTTCACATATATTACATAATTAAACAATATTTTCACCTTCATAGTGATGTTAATAGAAGCATTTACGGAATGTTATCTGCACAACTTAATAATTTATGAAAAATTCATTTGATTATCAATAGGAGGCCTTGGCCCCAGCATCATTAGTTCCACAGTCTATACAGTCACATGATAAGTAGGATTATAAGTTAGTAATTCAATGTGAATTCATTATTCCAAACACATGAACAACTACAAATCTTAGGAACGTTCGAGTACCCGAGACACTTGGAAAATTAACAAATGAAAGTTGGTTAATGCTTAATGAAGTGCTGAAAACAGGAAATGATATACACTTTGTGGGTGTATTATTAGTACAAATACATGCCTGCAATACACAAATTGCCCACAGGTATGTCAGTCTATCCCATACACAACAATTTTGGTTGTAATCAATTTAAAATGATGGCAGCATGAGACGAACTTTCGTAGATTTATGTATGAACAACCATCAGCAGACAGTCCAAACTTTGCCACTTCAGCAGTCCAAACTCTACAGTGTATTTTCAGCTTTAACTGCTGAACAGATAAATCTAGTCATTTATTTATCCATTTATTTTTGGATAAGGGCTTATATATATTTAGTTCACTTCATATTAAATTATTACATTTGTCTAAGTTAATTTTCTCTTTGTTTATTTAAAGGTATTGGACTTGGACTTTTGGTTCGTGAATATGCCAAACTTTCCAACTTGGATAAGTTTTACTTTGCATTCCCTGGAGAGATTCTGATGCGAATGCTAAAGCTCATCATATTGCCATTGATTGTTTCCAGCATGATTACAGGTACCTTATACATGATGAGGGACATTTGTGATGACTGGAGTTTTTATGAAGACCACTAGAGGATTTCACTGAATTATAATGAGGTGCAGGCCTTGATGTAAATCAAGTAAAATCTCCTGGTGTCTATGCACCTGTACTGAAATCTCCTAGCTTATAGCTGGCATACATGTCAGCATTATTTCCACCAGAAAACTGAAGTAAATGATGATGAATTTGGTGGGGCCAATAACCCTCTCCACAGCATGCCATCGCCTCACCCCTTTTAGAAAACGGGCAAGGATGGCTTGAAAATATCATTTGTGACAATTTTTGTCACAACTGTCGTTAAAAAGTTTGCAAACCCCTGGTATAGTTAAAGTGTACCTCCAATTATAAAACAGCTTTTCGGAAATGAATAGTATGTGTGAATATAATAATTTTTGTAATAAAACTTATTAAAGAAATATGTTTCCTTGTCCACTTGCTAGGCCACTCTTCTCCCCATCTCTACTCAGACCGCTTGATGGTATAAAATTCTTCTCCTTACTGAGTCTTACACATAGAAGTCTATGGCGAGGGTGGGGGGGACTGCTACCAGCTGTTTGATGGATTTATTGTCTCATTCTATACAGCGATAGAGTCTTATCTTGAAGATACAGCAGTGTCAAAGTAGCTCTCTCACTGACAATCTAGCATAGTTTAGTAGCTGCATTTATTTGTTTGCCTTTTCCAGCATCCTCTCCTCCCCCTCCCCTCTCCTTAGACTTCTGTGGAAAGTTAACTCAGCATGATACGTAGAGTAGAAAACTTATTTGTTTAATAACATATATTGCACACTTTCTTATATTCACCTGTACCATTCATTCATGAAAAGTTGTTTTATAATTGGACATACGCATTAAATACTAAATCTGCCCCAATATTTTATCTCTGCCAACGTCCCATTTGAACATGCATATTTAGTTTAATGCTTGACACATTTCAGAGCAGGTGTCAAGTATGATATATTTTAACATCTGCTGTGCCTGTCAGGTTTAACTCATTCACATTAAATTGTAGGCTGCTCATACCAAACTTGCTATGTTCATCCAACTTTCAATCAGAAAATCTATTTTTCCTAATAACATTAAGATCTGCACATAATATGAATGTTTGGATTAAATTGAACCATAAATAGTCTCTCTGAATTTTTTTAGTCAAGTGCTGCATGTAAATAATGGTTTGATTTTTTTTTCTTAGGGTGGGTTCACACTTGCGCTGGAGTCCGTCTGCTGCCTATCCGAGTGAAAATCTCGGGAAACTGGATAGGCAACGGATAGCGACAGGTTAGCGACGCACTGCTTAAAAACCCATTCATTTGAATGGGTTTTTAAAGCAATGCGTGGGTGTCCGATTGCAGTTTTTTTCGCTGTAAACGAAGTCCTGCATGTCCGACTTTGTTTACGACGAAAAAACTGGATTCGCGGCGCAGAGGGTGTAAGCGCACATCCGCGCATTGCTTTAAATGAATGGGTTTTTAAGCAATGCATCGCTAACCTGTCGCTATCCGGTGCCTATCCAGTTTCCCGAGATTTTCACTTGGATTGGCAGCGGACGGACTCCAGCGCAAGTGTGAACCCACCCTTACTCCTTCGTACAATGGGGAAAAAAAGTATTTAGTCAGCCACCAAATGTGAAAGTTCTCCCACTTAAAAAGATGAGAGGCCTGTAATTGACATCATAGGTAAACCTCAACTATGAGAGACAAAATGAGAAAACAAATCCAGAAAATCACATTGTCTGATTTTTAAAGAATTTATTTGCAAATTATGGTGGAAAATAAGTATTTGGTCAATAACAAAAGTTCATCTCAATACTTTGTTATATATCCTTTGTTGGCAATGACAGAGGTCAAACGTTTTCTGTAAGTCTTCACAAGGTTGGCACACACTGTTGCTGGTATGTTGGCCCATTCCTCCATGCGTATCTACTCTAGAGCAGTGATGTTTTGGGGCTGTCGCTGGGCAACACGGACATTCAACTCCCTCCAAAGGTTTTCTATGTGGTTGAGATCTGGAGACTGGCTAGACCACTCCAGGACCTTGAAATGCTTCGTACAAAGCCACTCCTTCGTTGCCCTGGCGGTGTGCTTGGGATCATTGTCATGCTGAAAGACCCAGCCACGTTTCATCTTCAATGCCCTTGCTGATGGAAGAAATCTCACGATACATGGCCCCATTCATTCTTTCATGTACACGGATCAGTCGTCCCTTTGCAGAGAAACAGCCCCAAAGCATGATGTTGTCACCTCCATGCTTCACAGTAGGTATGGTGTTCTTTGGATGCAACTCAGCAGTCACTCTCCTCCAAACACGACGAGTTGTGTTTCTACCAAACAGTTCTACTTTGGTTTCTTCTGACCATATGACATTCTCCCAATACACTTCTGGACCATCCAAATGCTCTCTAGCATATGTACTGCCCGGATATGTAGTGGCTTAAGCAGGGGGACACGTCTAGCACTGCAGGATCTGAGTCCCTGGTGGCGTAGTGTGTTACTGACGGTAGCCTTTGTTACATTAGTCCCAGCTTTCTACAGGTCATTCACTAGGTCCCCCCGTGTGGTTCTGGGATTTTTGCTCACCGTTCTTGTGATCATTTTGACCCCATGGGGTGAGAACTTGCATGGAGCCCCTGATCGAGGGAAATTATCAGTGGTCTTGTATGTCTTCCATTTTCTAATTATTGCTCCCACAGTTGATTTCTTCACACCAAGCTGCTTGCCTATTGCAGATTCAGTCTTCCCAGCCTGGTGCAGGTCTACAATTTTGTTTCTGGTGTCCTTCCACAGCTCTTTGGTCTTCACCATAGTGGAGTTTGGAGTGTGACTGTTTGAGGTTGTGGACAGGTGTCTTTTATACTGATAACAATGTCAAACAGGAGCCATTACTACAGGTAATGAGTGGAGGACAGAGGAGCCTCTTAAAGAAGAAGTTACAGGTCTGTGAGAGCCAGAAATCTTGCTTGTTTGTAGGTGACCAAATATTTATTTTCCACCATAATTTGCAAATAAATTCTTAAAAAATCAGACAATGTGATTTTCTAGATATGTTTTCTCATTTTGTCTCTCATAGTTGAGGTCTACCTATGATGAAAATTACAGGCCTCTCTCATCTTTTTAAGTGGGAGAACTTGCACAATTGGTGGCTGACTAAATACTTTTTTTTTCCCCACTGTATATAAAAGAGGAAAATAAAGAACTTTGGACAGGCGCGAAAGCTTCTGGTTTACATTTAGATAGAATTAATATCACCTTATGTCTGAAAGACTAATTTCAATGACCCTAGCCATATTTTATACACATAAACTTTTTGCCTTTTTAATGCCAGCACCCCTCTCCCCCGTTCCCATTATTGTTTCATATAAGGAGAACGGAGCACTTACACAAAAAAATCCAGTGCCACAAGGCAACAGCAGCGAATATCTGAACACACAAGAGGCTGGTATCTTTACATTTGTTTTGAGCCACCCTACCTAATATGGTTTCTTTTTTCTAAGAGTCAGTTGCAGTTTTCCATACTAAATTCCTGCAATAGGAGCAAATGATTAAAACAGAAGCTTTGGAATGGTGCTGCAGGGCGAGCATATGATTTAATGCTCACTTTATGATTTCATCAGAAATTTTTAGGCCACTTTCAACATTTTCATTATAAACGTAATAACCAAGGATAGGTAGTTGAGTCTATACTTTCATACACAAACATCGTAATTTATGAGAATCATATTGGAGCTGTTGTAATAACCATATATTGTTATTTACGTAGGTGTTGCTGCTCTGGATTCCAGTGTATCTGGGAAAATTGGTCTGCGTGCTATTGTGTATTATTTCTGCACTACAGTCATAGCTGTTATTCTTGGTAACTATTTATATTTTATTGTTTTGTTTATTGACTACAACAGTAAAAACCATATTATGTGAAGTAATTCAAAATGAGACTCTTCTAGGAATATTGAAAGGGGTTGTCCAGCAATTTACCGTACAGTAAAAAAAAAGAATAGTATGAAATTACATAAAAAGTAATGCTTACTTTACTAATCTCATGACACTCCCATTCTGATGTTCCATTTCCCCCATCTTTCTCTGAACTTGTTGATCCCTCTGGAGGTTCATTGTGACCATTCATCCAGTCACTAGAGTGTGTCAAGGGATTGACTATCATTTATTTTAGTATTTTACACTATTTTTAATGTTTTTGCAAACATTTTAAATGGCCAATCACTTTAAAAGGTTACACCTTTGATTATTCACTAGTTTCAGATGATAGTAGTGATTTTTATATCATTCCAGATAAAAACAAATGTGCAGTCAGCTTTCCTTAGGTGCCATATTGGTAGAAACTATGATTCTGCGCAGATTTACTACACTATATATTTGAAATGTAAAATCTATTTACCATTGACTATCTATATACTAAACAGGACAAATACATACTCCATATTTATCAAAAAATAGCTGGACTGAGGTGGTTGTGGAGTACCCTACAACAGAAAACAACAACTAAACTTTTATTGTTGAATTGCAGGAATTGTTTTAGTTGTGAGCATCAAACCGGGAGTGTCTCAAAATGCAGATGATATTGATAGAACAGGGAGTACACCTGAAGTCACTACTGTTGATGCATTGCTTGATCTGCTAAGGTAGGATATCTTTATCTATATAAGGTATGTTTTAAAAAGATACACTCATTTTTATACCGCTTGCCCCAAAATACAGCATATACTTTTAAATAGCATTTAATCTTATAGCTATCTGACATAAAGAAGGTGAAATGTTATTAAGAACAACCCTGTCTTAGTAAAGTAAAGCAAATATAATAATAAAACAATGTAAGCATAATGATTAAGGTATTTTGACTGCTTGTCAAGTGCTGTTGTAGTTAAATGAAAAATATACTTCGCTTCTTCCCTGTGAATTTTGAGTTTACTGGGGTGTCCTTGATGGCATATCATACATTGTATAGTTTAACGTAGAGGGAGACACAAGAGTTTGAAAAGGCAGAGTCCGTAAGATGAAAAAGAATCGATCTAGAGAAACTAAGGCGACACACATTCATAGTACTTCCTAATCATAATATGTAACAAATCTGGACCACAATCTTGAAAATAACAGAACTGATATTATAATAATAATATTTAGACCTCGGTTTAGTGTTTATATGCATATAGCTATTTGTGCCTGTTACTTTAATATTTTTAAGAGAAAATAGAAACCATATTTGTCTTCTATTTATCTCCCAATTTGCTTTTTCTTACAGCTCCTGCTGTTTCTGTCTCTCTCTATATCATACTATAAAATGTATGAAACAACACTGCTGTTAAGTTATACATTTATATATATATTATAGTGGTGAGGCAGTTCTCGTTGTGGTGTGGCAGTATCAGCTTACTTTAAACGTGGTAAAACTAAGGAAATGTTAATTGATTTTGGTAAGGTTTATATATTCCCAGAGTCCCATTGGTATGCATTAAGGGACATGAGTATTGAGTTGAGAGTTGAGTATTTGGGAATATACTTGAATAGTAAACTTGATTGGAGGCTTAATGTTGAAAAGATACAGTGACATGCAAAAGTTTGAACACCCCTGGTCAAAATGACTGTTATTGTGAACAGTTAAGCGAGTTGAAGATGAAATGATCTTTAAAAGGCATAAAGTTAAAGATTAAATACATTTGTCTATAATTTTAAGCAGTATCAGTGTATTATTATGTTTGAGTACAATTTTAGAGTGAAATAGGGAAAGGAGTACCTTGCAAAAGTTTGGGATCCCTTGTAGATTTGTGTGCTCAGATAACTATGATCAAGCTCTCAGACCTTTTTTAGCCAATTAGGGTTATGGCTTGTTCACTTTCATCCTTAGGAAAGGCCAAGTGATGCAAATTTTACAGCTTTATAAATACCCAGCCTCCTCTAACCTTGTGCCAAAAAAACAGCAGTCATGGGTTCTTCTAAGCAGCTGCCTAGCACTCTTAAAAATGAAAATGGTGGAGGCCCACAAAGCAGGAGAAGGCCATAAGAAGATAGCAAAGCGTTTTCAAGTTGCCCCTTCCTCAGTTTGAACTGTAATTAAGAAATGGCAGTTACCAGGAACAGTGGAGGTCAAGATAAAGTCTGGAAGACCAAGAAAAAATTCTGAGACAGCTGCTCGTAGGATTTCCAGGGCGGCAAATCAGAACCCCCGCTTGACTGCAAAAGACCTTCAAGAAGATTTAGCGAACTCTGGAGTTGTGGTACATTGTTCTACTGTTCAGCAGTACCTGCACAAATATGGCCTTCTTGGAAGAGTCATCAGAAGAAAACCTCTCCTGCGTCCTCACCATAAAATTCAGCGTCAGAAGTTTGCAAAAGAACATCTAAACAAGCCTGATGCATTTTGGAAACAAGTCCTGTGGACCGAGGAGGTTAAAACTTTTAGAACTTTTTGGCTACAATGATCAAAGGTATGTTTGGAGAAAAAAGGGCACAGAATTTCAGGAAAAGAACATCTCTCCAACCATTAAGCATGGGGGTGGATCAATCATGCTTTGGGGTTGTGTTGCAGCCAATGACACGAGGAACATTTAATGGATAGAGAGAAGAATGGATTCAATGAAATTTCAGCAAATTCTTGAAGCAAAACATAACATCTGTAAAAAAAAGCTGAAATTGAAAAGAGGATGGCTTCTACTAATGGATAATGATCCTAAACACATGTCAAAATCCACCATAGACTACCTAAAAACGCGCAAGCTGAAGGTTTTACCAGGGCCCTCACAGTCCCTTGATCTGAACATCATTGAAAATCTGTGACTATACCTCAAAAGAGCAGTGCATGCAAGACGACCCAGGAATCTCGCAGAATTGGAGGGCTTTTCCAAGGAAGAATGGATGAAAATCCCTCAAACAAGATTTGAAAGACTCTTGGCTGGCTACAAAAAGCATTTACAAGCTGCGATACTTGCCAAAGGCAGTGCTACTAGGTACTAACCATCAGGGCTGTGGAGTCGGAGTCGGTGCCTATTTTGGTGGAGTCGGAGTCGGTATAAAATGGACCGACTCCGACTCCCAAAATATATAATAAATTGGTACAGTTAGTAGTACAATGCAGTATGTGCTGAATATATTTTCATAAGAATTTGGGAAAATGATAAAATGTTGAAAATGATGAAATGTCCTGTAAAGGTCTGTTCTATTCCTCATATAATGATGGGACTGAGTTCTGAGTGAACCTATAAGGTTTCGCACCATTATCTGGAGTAATCAAAAGATACAAGTGTTGTGATTGTGAGGACTGAAAAGCTTGACTTTATCTGTAATTGTGCTGGAGACCCACCCACAGCCCGAGGACACAGAGTGACTGTTTGTCAGCAAGTGAATCATTGTGCTGAGACTGTGAGAACTCCTTTAAGGCAAGTACTTCTTCTTAGTATATCTAAACTTTCAATAAACTGCATAAATCAATTGTCCAGTGTATGTTCTCTCTGTATGCTTTGTGTTAGTTTGCTTCTCCTCTGAGCTCATGTTTGGAGAGGTTAGCTGCTCTGCTCAGATTGCTTATATATGCTATACATAGAATATAAGGGGGGAAACTTTTTTTCTAACATCTCAAACTTAGAAATACAGAAACACACATGTGAGAAAGTACTATAGGTGTAGAAGCTGTTGCCACTTGCCAAGGCTTTGTTATCTAGCACTGCTAGTAGTTTCACTTTGTAGATTGTGAAGCAGTATGATGTAAAACACCCAGGGCCTGATGTATGAAACTGTCTAGGTGTAGAAGTTTCTTTGTTGCCCATAGCAACCAATCAGCGCTCCCCTTTCATGTAGTGCTCTGGAGAAATGAAAGCAGAGCTCTGATTGGTTGCTGTGAGCTCTGACTGGTTGCTATGGGTAACAAAGAAAGTCTTAGACCAAGACAGTTTTCACACATCAGGCCCTTAGTGAGCTGTATCCAGAGAAAAGTGTGATACTGAAAGTTCAGAGTAAAGAGACCTAATAAAACATATATTACAAACTGTTTATTTATCATGACATATCGATAGCTGTACTATTGATTTATGCATAGTTTGTTTTATTTCTATCCAAAGTTATACTCGCTATTCTTTTAGATATTACAATATACCTTTTTTTTATAGGACAAAATTATTTTGAAAACAAATTTATATCATTATAAAATGTCTAAGAAGCTTCCTATGAAGTCAGCTGTATTTGAGCATTTCACACTAACTGAAGATAAAAAATATTTTGTGTGTCAGTGTAAGATAAGTGACCCAGATGAGAACAAATGCTGTGATGTCAAAATCAGTGCATACTCCGGAAGCGAGAAAAACGCTCCTACGAGAGCTTCCAATCTAAAAAGACATTTAAGCCGCTTCCACCCAGAAGTTTTCAAATCTGTGACTGAGAAGGATCAGAGTGACACCAAGAAACCAGTGCCCAGCACTTCCCGCCAGGCAACGGTGGATGAAAGATTGTCTCAAACATCAGTAACAAGATATTTTCTAAGTGACAAAATTACTGTAACAATGACAGCAGATGTGTTTAAAAGACAGCTCATAGAGCTTGTTGTGAAGGACGGTGTACCATTATCATTATTTGCTCGACCAAGTTTTAAAGCTCTTAATGGAGAAATGGCCTGCAAACTTGGTGTTTCTCTGGAAAGACAAAGTATTAGAAAATTAGTGATTGAAGAAGCCCTTAACCAAAAAGAACATCTTAAAAAGATTCTCAAGAGACGCTTAATATATCTTAAAATGGATGCCTGCACGCGTCACAGAGTGAACTATTTTGCTATAAATGTAAGATTTGTTTGTGACAACAAAAAATTTGTTACCAAGACACTGGCAGTAAAGGATACTAAAGCTCAACACACCAGTCAGTTTCTCCAGGCCTTAGTGGAAAATGTTCTGGAAGATTATGAACTCAAAAAAGAACAGGTTCTTGCTATTTTAACGGACAATGCTTCAAACATGATAAGTACAATTAAACTGATGAATGAAAATAAGGAAGGTGAAGAACAGTTAGAAGAAAACTTTGGATTCAGTATGTCTGAGATGGAAGCCCACAGTTCTGTTCCTGTAACTGAGGAACAAACAGATATTACTACAGAACAACAGCAAAATGATACTTTAGAATTAGATCTTGCTGAAGCTGCTTCAAAATTCCCTCATATTTATCACATGCGCTGTGCTGTGCACACACTGCAGCTGGCAATAAGAGACAGCCTGCAAGAGGGACATGCTGGAACTCTGATTGGCAAGGTGAGGAAATTGGCTATTGCTGCCCGAACCCCTAAAATTGATTCCATCTTGAAGAGACGTGCTGGGAAAGGAGCAATCGTAGATCAAGCCACTCGGTGGGGCAGCACCTATTTAATGATTGAGCGATTAGTTGAGCTGAAGCCCTTTCTTGTGGACATGGCCAACCCTCAGGTAACATTAACAGAAGGTCAATGGACACAGGTGGCTGAATTAATGGAACTGCTTCATCACCCATTCACAGTAACAAAAAAATTACAAGCTGAGGATTTAACTCCTGGAACTTTCTTAAAGGAGTGGAAGAACTTGCTGTTTTGCATGTCCCAAAGACAAGGCTTAATCGCAGAGGGCATTGCTGCTTCAATGAAAAGGAGAGAGACACTGTTATTAGATAACAAAATTCTTCTGGCAGCTGTTTATGTGGACCCAAGTCATCGTATATTGCTGAATGATCAACAGATTACTAAAGGAAAAGAAGCTCTGACTGAGGTAGCAATTAGGATGAGTGGGCTACAGGACTGCCAAGAGCAAGAGGAATTGGGTCTTGCCAGTGCTACTGCCACCATATCTTCAGCCTCATCAGATGAAGAGTTTAACTTTGAAAAGTATTTGGATGACATGGATCAGGCAAAGCGTTGCCGCAGAGAAAAAGATTCCATTCCCATAGCAAACAAACTGACTGTATTTCAGCAAAATTTTTCACTTGCTCTCAAAGAAGTAGAAGAGTTCAACCGATCATCAAAACTGACTGTGCAGGAGGCAATTCCTTTATACCCCGAGATTGTTAGAGATCTTGCCCATGTGGTCACCGCTTTGCCACCAACCCAAATTAGTGTAGAGAGGCTGTTCTCTAGCCTTAAAATAATTCGATCCGATTTGAGGTCATCTTTGAAGGAGGATCTGATGGAGGCGATACTTTTTCTCAGAACAAATTCATAGATTCCACAAATGTTATTCAGGATGTTTTTGTTGAAAACTGTTTTTTTACCACTTACTGCAGCGTTTTGCATATTTGCAATTTATTAAAGTTTTTTGTGTTCTAAAGTTGTATCCAATAAATATATTTTATGTTCTACCTAAATAGCTTGATTATTGTATCATAAGGATGATAAAAAGCTTAAATTAAGTTATCTCTTAAACATGCGTCATGTATGTCAGAGTCGGAGTCAGGGGAAATTGAGGAGTCGGAGTTGGGGCTTCGGCATACCGACTCCACAGCCATGCTAACCATGCAGGGTGTCCAAACTTTTGCATCGGTCCATTTTAATTTTTTGTTATTTTGAAAATGTAAAACATGATTTTTTTTCCCAAAAAATACATTGGGAATGTGTCATCTTTAATGTTATGTCTTCTGAAGATTATTATATCTTCAACTTGCTTAACTGTTAACAATAACAGTCATTTTGACCAGGGGTGTCCTAACTTTTGTATGCCACTGTTTATAAGAAGGTGTCTAGTCGATTTTTCTTGTGATAACTGCGGCTTTTCAGTGTTTGTGGTAAGTTGTTTGAACTTTTCTACCAACCAGTAATTGTGGGAGTCCTGACAAATGCTATAACTGTGTGGGCAGGTAATATTAGGTTGATGGACGTTAGGAAGATGGACAGATTGATTTATGATGGCTAGTTCTGTGGTAGGGCATCAACTGAACATTTGGGAGGTTATTGTACAGCCTTTAAATTTAGATCTTTTATTGATAATCCTCTCCACCCTCTTTTTCAGGTAGTAAAGGGTCAGCAGACTTCTTATAAGTTTTTTCAGCTGCATTGCAGTAGGGAAAAATTAGGAAGATTGTTTATCCTGTCAGCTATTTCAGTCTGTAATAATTCTGTACGTGTCCAAAGGAGTTTTAGTGGTTTAGTGTGTTGATGTTTTATTGTATGTATTGTTATTGTATAAGTGATGTATATGTTTTTATGTGTTTACATTTTATATTGTGTTTTATATTGAGCAGGAGAATAATTAATGTTCCTTTAGGATTAATAAAGTATTCTAATTTTATTATCCACTAGCGGGAAGACAACTGAACTGCATCTTTTAAGAAATGCAAACTACAAAATAGTTTTACCCACTTCAGAAACATTTATTAAAGAGGACCTGTCATCTCTCCTGACATGTATATAGTGAATATTTGTATTCTCCAGCTTTGTGCTGTTACTTTATTATTCCTTTTTGAATGACAACTGGGTGCTACTATCCTCTTTGTCAAAGAGGTGTGTCCCTGCATAGCTGAACACACTCCCAGCTAGTGATACCCAGTTGTCACACCAAAATGAATTACAGAAAAATATAGAGATCTAAGGAAAAATACCCTCTAATTATTTAAAGGAGTTTTCCATGCTAAATAATTGATGACATATCCTTGGAATAGGTCATCGATTTAAAGATTGTCAGGGGTCAATCAGCTGCTTGCAGGCTCTTTACTACTTACTAAGGACTGCGCTGTACATTAGTCAAGTCCATTCACTTGACTAGGACTGGGCTGCAATCAGACCATGTGTTCAATAAACAAGACGTCACATGACCTGTGAAGTGGAAACAGATCTGAGGGAGCGCAGATGCTTTAAACAGCTGTTCGATGAGGGTCTCAGGTGTTACACCCCCACAAATCTTAAATTGAAGACCTATTCTAAGGATAGGTCATCAATTAATAAGTCCCTGAAAACCCCTTTAGCGGGAAATACAAGTATTTTCTAAAACAAACATGTCATAGGTACACTATGAAATACTGTAAATATTTATCCTTTATTAATAGAACCTTTTTTTCTGCTTACTTTGGATTAAACTATACTTTAGATTCCGTTAGGACAAAAGTACATCTTTCCACTTGATTTGTCTCTTTAAACCAAATACAGTACAGTTAGAACAAAGATTTTATACAGGTTAATCCCTTTTTGCATAGCAGATAATAAACTGTTGAAGGTATTGACTTAACATGACTTCCAGGATAAATAATGCTTGCAATATGTTGCAATACGTTCTGCCTTTTACAAAACATATTTAATAATATATATAGTCATTGGCCAACTCAATTAAAGGTGTTGTCCAAGACAAAAGGGTTTTGTATGCTGATGATAGGTCATCAATATCTGATCGGTGGCTATAATCCAAGAAAAAAGTGTTATCTTAATAAATGATTATATTGATTTCAGTGGTGCTCCATACACTGTAGCGGCTCACTTGAATAGGAGCAGATCTGCTTTCAGCTGTATACCATACACCCAGAGGTAGCCTGGTCAGTGCTTGGTCAATGTGTTGAACCACCATCGATTAGATACTGATGACCCATCCATCAGTATTTAATACCCTTTGGTCAAGCACTGCTGGGCAGCTGTGTATGCCTTTGTTTCCTGGTACTGCAGAGTCAGCAGACACACAGCCAAAAAAGGAATTTGATGCTAAAATATAGATTCTGATTAGAGCTTTGTTAAATGAATTGAAAGCTATATGATAATTGATTGCAACATTTTGTTGCTAGTTTATATTTATAGGCAGTGTCCAACTTAAATGACCTTTACTTAGAAATAGGTAGTTTGTGCCATAAATTCAGTGTACTCATTTATGATAGCAGCAGAATTTGTCATTCTGTCCTATCTGTACCATCAAGAGATATAACCAGCTAGATAATCTTAGAGATAATGGTTGATGAATAACAGAGCTGTGGTGACTAAAGGACTTTTTAGACCAGGTTAATTAGGAATTGCATGTAATAAGTAGGACATTTTATGCATTTCATCTGAATAAATCATTTTTACTATTACACTAAACTAGAGGGTTTCGGCTTAATGGCCATTAGCTTACAACTGAAATGCTTAGTAAAATCTGCTAGCCATTACTGTGATTAAGGCTAAGGCCCCATGTAGTGGGCTGCAGCAAAAACGCTCTTCGGGAAAAACCACAGCGGCAACGTATTGCGTTTTTTTCCCGCAGCGCTTTTCACAGAAAAGCCCAGCCTTAAAAAGCATTAATTTCTTAGTTTAAAAAGTACTGTCTAAATCCAGTCTTACATAGCCAAATTCTGAGGGCAATTATCGGGAGCAATGGGTCTAGGGAACACTCATCCCCAATAATGGCCACCTCTAATTGTGCTGTTCCTTTGTCGGCAGACTGCATCTTAGCTGTAGGTGATGGCAATTAATCGAAAAATAGCCTAAACTGAAAATCAGCTCAGTTAATTGATGTGAACTTTGTCACATGCATTATTTCAATTATTTTCTATCCATGTCATCCTGTCTCACACTGTCATTGGCTAAAGGATATGTCACTAACTGTACACTATCCAATCAGAATTGCTGATAAGTGAATAACTAAAAAGGGGGCCTGGCATGTAAAAAGAAAGTGTCCTAAAATAATCATATTTAAGGTAAAATATTTTGATTTGGGTCATAATCGCCCAACCCTACTTATCAGTATGAACAATTAGAAGATTATCAGCCTCACATTGTCCTGTGTAAACAGGAAGGGCTGCCGTGATCGCTCCTGACACATTTACTTTGCATTTCTCCTCACTTCTGAGCTTTCTGAAGGATGCTGACCTAATTCACCTGCCCTAGAGATGTCCCAAGTTACACCAATATTGGCCACAGATAAAAGAGATGAATCAAAGAAATTAATAGAGTTTTTTTAGATAAAACTATAGCTGCTTTTCTACCTACCCCCCAACAGTGAGCAAATAGAAAAGACAGTTGTATAGGATCATGCTGTATCTTTAAATGTACGAGAGAGTGTTGTTTGTGACCTTGGAAATGATCTACATGGTTTGATATATAAAACCTTAAACTCTCTGTTTAATATTTTGTTATTCTCTCGTCTTCAATAAAGATCACCATCATTGGTAAAAGAGGGTTTTTTTTAAATATTGCGCAGATATTCAGAACAAGCATACTTGGAGGTAAAAGTTAAACCTCTATTGGCCTAGTTATTAAAGATGGGATATAGCACTAGTTGTTACTATCTTCTATGGCAGAACATCTTTAGTTCTTTGGAATAGGTATTCTAAGGCAGTATTTTTCATAAAAATAACAATTTCACTGCAGGAAACAAAAAGGGGGATCATTTGCCCTTAATAATAAACTGAGTTTTTGAGAGGTGCATGGAATTCTTACAGAAGCTATCACATGTGTTGTGCATATTTATAACAAAAATAATTTGCTTTAAGAAAAAAAAAATAATAATAATTTGTCTTAATATACCTTATATACTAAATATTTAAAGGGGATTTCCAGCAGGCTTCAGGGCTAGGTTAAAAAAGTAGTGGAAGTAATACATACCTCACCAGTCCCCCACCGCAGCTGTTTTGACTCTTAAGGCCGGGGGCCCATGTGGCGGAAACGCTATGCAAAAACCGCACCGTTTTACATTCACAGCAAAGTGGATGGGATTCTAGCGAATTCCATCCCCACTTTGCGTTAAAATGCGCGCTGTGGACACGCAGCGATTTCCAAAAATGTCACGGTTTTGGAAATCGCCGCATTTCAATTATACCTATGGAAACGCCGACGGTTTCCCTATAGGTATAATTGAAGCAGAAAGTCTGCAGATGAAGCCTCTGTGAACTTTCTGTCCAAAGCGCTGCAGGAAGAACCGCAATGTGATGCCGCCACGGTTTTTCCCGCAGCACTACTTTAATATGTTACACAGTACACAGAAAAAACCTGCTCAGCCAGGTACTAGTCAGACACTGAGCAGACATTTCCAATGACATAAATTTTCTATTGGGGCATGACCAGGAAGTATAAACCGTTGGGAACCTGTTAAACATCATAATGGGAGCAGTTAGGGATCGGTAAGGTATGTATTCTTTTTTTTTAACTCATTTTCAGACCAAAATTTTTACAGTGGACAATATCATTAATTCATTTTTGGGAATTTGGATGCATTTGTGCTGTTATAGCTTATGAATCACAGTGTTAATGTGAACTGGGGCAGAATTTCTAGATAGACTTATGTATTTATCAACCTTACTATTTTACCAAAATGGAAATAGTGTGAACATACTTATGTTGTATTTGCATCTGTTAATAAGTCATTGTTTTTGTGAATGTCATTTTTAACTAAAAAACCCCATACATTTTACCTCTTAGAAATATGTTCCCAGAAAATCTTGTGCAGGCATGCTTCCAGCAGGTAAGGCTTCATTTATTGCCTTTCACATACAGTATAATTCAGTGATGTCCAGTAATATGCTATTGATCATATACCATATGTTATTAGAAGGTTTGTTTCTACTAGATCACACCAAGTTATAAACTTACACAAGACAAGTAAATGTCTTAAGAAATGTTGGCCAATACGATATTTTGTAAGAACTTCAAAAAAAAACCCTTGGGGTTAATACTGGGCTGCAGGATAATGTGTTAATGTGTCTTAGTAGTCAGTAGGAGATGTTTAGTCTAGTAGATGAGAAAATATCACTTACCAATGAGGCCTTAATCTATAATACATAGAGAATGTGTTGATGTGATAAATTTGATAATCCAGTTATTATGAGTAACACATTAAATGAAAAATTATTATATTATCTTGAGAGGGACACAATGCAACATTGTTATTTTCATTTTAGGCTAGGAAACCACATACTGTCCTGTTACTGGAACCAGGGCCAGCACCCAGCAAACCCAAAGGACCTGTGGGGCCCACTCAGTTTCTGCAGTGACCACTTCCACCAATGCAAATGGAAGCGCTCATTGCACAGAACTCAGCAGTAAGTGCAGATTTCATACTCACTTATCGCTCTTAGCTCCTCAGACCCCTGCCTCTTCCCTGCCCCGGCACTGATAGGATTAAGTGTTCCAGAGCAGGGAAGGGGCAGGAGTCTGATTATCTAAGAGCAATAAGTGAGTATGAAATCTGCACTTACCACTCACTCCCTGCAAAGTATTATAAAGGAGGAGGTGGGATGCATGCATTAGGGGCCAACATATGGGGCATAAGGTAGCATTGTACTGTAATAGGGACAGAAGGAGACCACTGTATTGTATGGTGGCATAAGGGGCCATTATATGGGGAATAAGGGGCTGTTGTACTTTATGGAGGTAGAAGGGGACTATTATAGTGTGTGGGGACATAAGGGGGGAGATTCATATACTATGCCTTTACAGATACAATCTATCTAAATTTACAACATCCTTTAATACAGGTCATTTGCAGATTCCAGACTGATGTAAACTGTAATATAGATTAAATGGTGTAATGTTTACAGGAGTAAACGCATAGATGGAAATGCAGTCCATTTTTTTCAAAATTATCATAGCTATTTTCAAGATTTTCAGCAATTGTACCAAATTTTTGCAACAAAATTCTGTCAGAAACTAAGCCAACTAAGTGGTGTAACATTAGACTAGACAGTGAAAAAGTACACCAAATTTTCAAACAGTATTTTAAACAGAAAATCTGGTGCAGTTTAACCCTTTCCTCTCCCATAGACTGTAGTATTGCAGTCTATGGGGCATGCAATCAAAAGATTGCAGGTGCAAGCTCTTGGGAGGGGGAGCTAATAAAATAGTTTAAAAAAAAAAAAAAAAAATTACAACTTTTTTTAAAAATCTAAAAAATAAAATTCAAATCACCCTTCTTTACAATACATCCCCATATCCGAAAACACCCGGTCTACAAATAATTTTCCCATACGATGAATTACATAGTGGACAAAAAAATCAAAAGCGCCAAACTGCCATTTTTTCGCCATAAAAATTTGAATAAAAACCAATGAAAACATCGAAGCACTTCTGGTCCCGCAAAAAAGACACCTTATGCACCTTACTAGTCCATAGCCCTGTACTGTCAGAGGGGGCGTTCCTTACCACCCAGCGATGACGCTGAGCTGTGAAGAATGCCCCCACCCCCCAGTACAAGTCTATGGACGAGTATTGTAAGGGGAGCGTTCCTCATAGCCCAGCTAGACTGTCAGGAACGCCCTTCTGACAGTGGGCAGAGAATTCAGCACACTGTCGGCTTTCTAGCGGTATATAAAACCACATGTGCATGAGGACATGAAAGGTCCTCTTTAATAAAGTCACAAAAAGTCACAATTTTTCTCCAATTCCACACCATTTTAATTTTCTTTCCAGCTTCCCAGTACATCGTACGGAATATTAAATGGTACCATTATGAATTAAAATTTGTCCCACAAACTTTAAGCCCTCATATGGCTTTGTGAACAGAAGAAAAAAGTCATGGGGTTTGGAGGGTGGAGAGTCAAAAACGAAAATTAAAAAAAAATGCCTGCGATGGAAAGGGCTTAAGACTGTCTAGTCTAATTTTGCACGGTCTAAAAGTTAGACAGTTTTCGTTTATCTGCCCCAGTATGTCATAGCTGAAGTGTTATGATTTAATGTTTAGTGGATCTTAAAGGGAGTGTGTCAGAAGTAGATTTGTTATAAACTTAATCATAGCACCTTGTACTGTATAGGTGATTCTACAGTTTCCAAATATGCATGGATTATTCAGCATTGGAGCCCCATTTTTATGTAAATCGACAGTTTATTCATATGCAAATACATGGGAAGTGCTTTAGGGGCATGCCTTAGCTTTCCTGGACTTTGGTATCAGCTCTACATTCCCAGGCAAATACTTTACTATCATTTACATATGAATAAAACAGCGATTTATATGAAAATGGGGCTCCAAAGCTGAATAACAGAAGCATATTTGAAAAGTGTAGAAAAACCACTACAAGGTACTTTGCTTAGGTATATAACCAGTTTACTGATGACAGACTCCCTGTAGGTGAAGGCCCCATGTAGCAAGTCTGCAGAGTTTTCCTCTGGGGACTTTCTGCTTCCATTATAACTATACAGAAACCGCCAGCATTTCCGTAGGTATAATTGGCATGCTGCAAATTGCAAAAACGTGAGCATTTTTCAAATTGCAGCATTTCTGCTGCAGATTATTTTCTGCAACGTGTGGATGGGATTAGCCAGAATCCCATCCACTTTGCAGTTAATGTAAAACTCTGCCGTTTATGCTATGTGGGGCCCCAGCCCTAAAGTGGTTGCCTAGGATAAACCCTTTTGGCAAGGAGGCTGGGGAAGGTGAAAAAAAAAAAAAAAAAAACCTGTACCCGGTGCTCCAGTATCTCCCATCCCAGTCTGGTCCTGTTGCTCCTCAGCAACCTAAGGAAAGGAACCGGAACGTCGCTCATATACATCACCTGTGAGATCCCATGTCCTTCCCATAGGCCTCTGAGGCCGGTAATTGGCGGAATAAGCCCCGAAGTAGCAGGACTGAGCCACGGTGAGAGACACCGGAGCATCGGGGAAAGGTGAGTATTGGGTTTTGTTATTTTTTTCACCTTCCCTGGCTTCCTTGACAAAAATGGTTTATCCTGGACAACTCTTTATACATTTAAAGTGCCTAACACAATAAGACATTTCATATTATAGTACAAGACCAAGCGTGAAGAGCTGAAACCATCAAAGGAACCTGACAAGAACAGCACCGTTGATAAGAATACTACGTTTGATCTGTTTTTGACAGTAGATCAAGAGGTAACATGTAATTTTTTTTTTTCTCTCTACATGTGTTGTGTTGATTCTATGGATGTCTAGCTGAGTTTATTAACAAATAGGATCCTACATTTTCTCTCTTATATTCTGTACCTGGTATAATATTGTTTTGATATCTTTAGATAAGATATAGTGAGCTGATTTTCTAAAGAGGTATAAGTCAGGTCAAGGAATAAATTATTGTGAATACGGTAACTGTAGCAGGAGCATTTCCTGCATATTACCAGGTAGTTCTTGGGTATTTATAGACATGAAAGGAAAAAAGTGCTTACTTTTTTGGAAGAAGTAATCTTTATTTAGCAAAGAGTAACAATCAGTTCAAAGCCATCAAAATGTAGTTAGTAGAAGCAGTGAAGCATAGGCAAGAGGAGGAGGGGATGAGTGAACCATCCATTTCTGTATCTGTTAATGAATATTACTAGTGGTTGATGGATCTGTCTTGTACGCTTTTAAATTGAGATTGTTTTTGTCCTTACAGAACAAAACAAAGGAATACAAAATTGTTGGCCTCTACACTGATGGAGTCAATGTCTTAGGCCTCATTGTATTTTGTCTTGTGTTTGGAATTGTCATTGGAAAAATGGGAGAAAAGGGGCAAGTTTTGGTGGATTTTTTCAATGCACTAAATGATGCAACAATGCAAATAGTCCAGATCATCATGTGGTAAGTGAACCTTACCTAATAAGTACCTTATTAAAAAAATAATACAGAACCATTGGCATATCCAAATTTAGAACTCCATTTATAAGCACCAGTTAACAACAAAGGGTAGGTATTCTGAATAGCACACAACGCAACAATGATTTATAGTTATGCCACATGTATCATATACCATATGTACCATGTTAATGTCCTAGATAACAGTATGGCTACCATTTAATATGTAATATGGGTATATTATTGAACTTTAAATAGTGTTTAAAAAAACTGCAAATATTTCAAATTCCAGGTTGAAATATAATATGTATTCCCAAAGAATATTATCACTTTGCAGCAGATCTCTGTAATGATCAAAGAAGTTGTGATGACTGTAAAAATGAATAAATCCTCCAATGATCTTCAAGCTAAATCTTAAAACAGCTATTCTCTTCTTATTCTTCTGAATCTTTTAGCAGCATTTGATACCATAGACCACCAACTCCTCCTCAGCATTTTTCACTCTATCGGCCTCATGGACACTGCTCTCTTGGTTCTCCTCCTGTATACCTGTTGCTGTGACTACACCCCTGCATACTACATAACACCAGTGACTGTTTTTCTGCTGTCTCTAACATAATGTCTTCCATCTATCTGAAACCGATTCTTTCAAAGACTAAACTACTGGTGTTTTCACTATCTACTAAAAGACCTAACTCTGATATTTCCATTTAGTCTGTGGTCTTACCATAACACTGAAGCAGTATGCCCGCTGTCTTGAGGATTTGTTTGACTCAGACCTTTCCTTTACCGTCTATATCCAATCACTTGTATGCTCATGCCACCATCACTTCAAACATATTTCCAGAATTCAGCCTTTCCTTACCATCAAAAATCCTCGTTTTCGCTCTGCTTCACTCCCAACTTGACTACTGTAAGTCCCTACTAATCGGTCTTCTTACTAAACTCTCCCCTCTACAATTTATTCTGAATGCGGCAGCCAGGTTCATTTATTGGTCTAAATGCTTTACAAATGCCTCCAGCCTGTGCCAGCCACTATGCTGGTTGACTATTCACTATAGATTACAATATACCCTCATCCATAAATCCCTCTATAGCGTTGCACCTCCCCACATTTCTTCCCTCATTTACAGTGGGTACAGAAAGTATTCAGACCCCTTTAATGTTTTCACTCTTTGTTTCATTGCAGCCATTTGCTACAAGCAAAAAAGTTCATTTTATTTCTCATTAATGTACACTCAGCACCCCATCTTGACAGAAAAAAAACAGAAATGTAGATATTTTTGCAAGTTTATTAAAAAAGAAAAACTAAAATATCACATGGTCATAAGTATTCAGACCCTTTGCTGTGACACTCATATTTAACCCACATGCTGTCTATTTCTTTCTGAACCTCCTTGAGATGGTTCTACTCTAGTCCAGCTGTGTTTAATTAAACTGATTGGACTTAATTAGGAAAGGCACACACCTGTCTATATAAGACCTCACAGCTCACCGTGCATGTCAGAGCAAATGAGAATCATGAGGTCAAAGGAACTGCCCAAGGAGCTCAGAGACAGAATTGTGGCAAGGCACAGATCTGACCAAGGCTACAACAGAATTTCTGCAGCACTCAAGGTTCCTAAGAGCACTGTGGCCTCCATAAACCTTACATGGACCAGAACTCTTCCTAGACCTGGTCGTCTAGCCAAACTGAGCAGTCATGGGAGAAGAGCCTTGGTGAGAGAGGTAAAGAAGAACCCAAAAATCACTGTGGCTGAGCTCCAGAGATGCAGTCGGGGCTTTATGGCAGAGTGGCCCGAAGGAAGCCTCTCCTCAGTGCAAGACATATGAAAGCCCGCATAGAGTTTGCCAAAAAACACATGAAGGACTCCCAGTCTATGAGAAATAAGATTCTCTATTCTGATGAGATGAAGATTGAACTTTTTGGCGTTAATTCTAAGCGGTATGTGTGGAGAAAACCAGGCACTGCTCATCACCTGCCCAATACAATCCCAACAGTGAAACATGGTGGTGGCAGCATCATGCTATGGTGGTGCTTTTCAGCACGACTGGACGACTGGTTGAAGGAAAGATGAATGCGGCCAAGTACAGAGATATCCTGGAAGAAAACTTCTTCGAGAGTGCTCTGGGCCGAAGGTTCACCTTCCAACAAGACAATGACCCTAAGCACGCAGCTAAAATAACAAAGGAGTGGCTTCGGAACAACTCTGTGACCATTCTGGACTGGCCCAGCCAGAGCCCTGACCTCAACTCAATTGAGCATCTCTGGAGAGACCTGAAAATGGCTGTCCACCAACGTTCACCATCCAACCTGACGGAACTGGAGAGGATCTGCAAGGAAGAATGGCAGAGGATCCCCAAATCCATATGTGAAAAACTTGTTTCATCATTCCCAAGAAGAATCCTTCGGACCCCATAGGTTTTCCGCCCAACTTCCACCTTTTAAGCGGATTGGGGGATGGAGTCCCCGAACGCTAGTGTGGACCAACCCATATTTTGTCTGTACATGAACTCTCTGATTTGTGAAGTGCTGTGGAACATGTTGGTGATATATAAATGAAAATGTATTGTTATTAACTAGTGAGCTTATAGAAGGATACGGTTCATGTTTCTGCAAATCCTTGTCTTTTCCTAAGTGCACAAGTGTACAGTTGTCATTGTCATTAGAAGTGAAACTTTTTAACTTTCTTTGTCAATAACACATTTATTTATTTTGTTCATTTTAGGTACATGCCCATCGGCATCTTGTTTTTGATTGCAGGGAAAATTATTGAAGTTAATGACTGGGAGATTTTCCGCAAGCTTGGTCTTTATATGGCAACAGTGCTCAGTGGGTAAGTTGTGTTGCTCACTAAAATACGAATGAAAAGTCTTATTGTGCCTTTAGATAATATTTTGATGGATAACTAACTTTTTGCTTCCTGTTTTGATGATGATTGGAATGAGCATTATAGTGTCACATTGACACATTATATGATGTGATTTTTCTTACAGGCTTGCCATCCATTCCATTATAGTATTGCCACTTATTTATCTAATAATAGTACGGAAAAATCCTTTCCGTTTTGCGATGGGTATGGCACAAGCTCTTCTTACAGCTCTTATGATATCATCAAGGTAAGTCATTATTTAATTTTTCTATTGTATTATGTTGAGTTTAGACATTTTAATGTATTTCAATTGTATTGATTTCAACTCCATAAAAATGGAAAAGTTGGATTGCAAAAAAAAAAAAATAATGGGGTGTAAAATCCTGGTCTAGTTTCCAGTTTCAATTAAACAATACACAAAACAAGTATCCATTAAAGCAAGCATTTATTAAATCATGGCTTCTCAGTTTTTTTTATTGGGGCCCCACCAGTGAGAATATGGTAATGTTCGAGCCTCATCGGTGATAGATGTCTATGCCATAATTAAAATTGTATGTCAGTGTATCTGTTGTCTCATGAATCTAGAAATACATTAAGGCTGAGGCCCACGTTGCGGAAACGCAGCTTTTTTTTGTTGCAGATAATGCTGCGTTTTTTTTTTTGAGCCAAAGCAAAGAATGGCTACAAAAGTAATGGGAAATATATAGGAATCTCTTATACTTCTACCTTCAGCTGTCATGTGTTTTTTCCACCCTAAACTGATCCCATTGTGTGTAGCATCAAGTAATGACCTTTCCTATGTTACCTTTCACTAACCTTTCTGTTGCTGAAATGTCAAGTATAAGCTTTTAAAATTTTAGATCGGTATATGCAGATTTACCATAACTAGTCACAGTGGGATGGTGAGCGGCTTCATCTGGTCATGCAGTCATTGTGCCAAATCATTACCCTCACTATCTAACTTTAATCTGATACCCTATATTACTGCTGGCCTCACAGTGTGTGATTTAGCAAGATGACTGCATAACTAAATGAAGCTTGTGCCTGCCCCCCATCAATAATTAAGGTAAATTTGCATATGCCATATGTCAAGGTTTTAGAATCTTCTAACTACACTTTTCATCGACAGTAATCTTAGTGAGTAGCACCATAGTAAAGGTAATTTCTTGATGCTTCACATTCTGGGGTTAGTTTAAGGAGGAATTAAACACCTCACAGTTTCCCTTTAAAATTAGCGAATTAAGGCTCCATTTAGATCATGTTTTTGGCCTTCTGTTTGCATCCATTTTTTGATTCCGTTAAACGGATTTAAAAAACATGATCTAAATGGAGCCTAATTGATGTATGCTGCTAAACTAGAAACTGCTACAAGAGAAAGGTCTGTGCAACATATGATTAGCTATGGTAAAACTGTGGGCTGAGGCCCCACGTTGCGAAAAAGCTGCTTTTTTTGTTGCAGATTTTGCTGCATTTTGTTGAGCCAAAGCCAGGATTGAGAAGAAGGGAGACGTATAAGAACTTCCTATATATTTCCCATTACTTTTATAGCCACTCCTGGTTTGGCTCAAAAAAAACCACAGCAAAATCTGCAATAAAAAAAGCTTCATTTCTTCAATGTGGGGCCTTAACCTCAAGCTGCACCTCACAAGAGCAGAGACAGTTTTAGAAATCTTAATTGTACAAAACGTTCACAGCATTCTACTTAATGCAGTACTTTACTTATTTTTGCAGTTTTTAGTGTCATGTTTAGTGCTCCATTAATATACAAAGCTGCTTTAATAATTCTTATGGATAGCCTTAGATGAAGACAGCTGCTTACATTCACTTCATTATAAGACTGTGCTACTATCTGGTTACAGGAAACCCTCTGTATTCTGAATTTAGCTTGACGAGTGAAGAAAGCATTATTGAGCTCAAAATCAGTACAAGATTATTAAAAGAATATTTAAAGAGGACTCGTCAGCTTTGCGGACTTGTCTGTTTTAGTAATTATTTGTATTTCCAATGAAATAACTCTGGAGTGTCCTTTTCTGCAATAATTAGGTTAATTCTCCATGATATTTCTGCCTAGATTGACAACAGTGTTACCAGCTTGGAGTGTTTCCCTGCTCAGCTTGACATTGTACAAGTGCTAAAAGTGTAGGGACACACCCCAAAATAGTAATGCCCAGTTGTCAATGTATTCATAAATTTGCAGGAGAAATAACAGAGGAACTTCTGAACATGGATTTATGAGGAAGGTTGAATTGTTATTTGATGAGAAATACATATATGTCAGCAGAGGTGACAGGTGTGAATTATATTTTCTGCCCCAACACTACATTTATTGACCCTAGTCATTTTCCAGATACTTGCAATAAATTTTACTGCTTGTACATTATGTACACTGCTTAAGTTTACAACAGATTACAGTAATGACAATAAGTTACCATGCTTACAGATTTACAGAGTCTATCGCCTGTCATACTGCAAACCAGGCTGTAAAGTAAAGGCTTTTAAAATTATGTTATTCTAATACTCCATTTTAGTGAATTTTCAATTGTAATGTATATGGTATAATATATAGTGTTTATCTTATCTTTAGCAAACATAAACAATAATATCATATACCCGTGACTCATATAAACAAGAAAAAGACTGACTGTACTGTTTGAGAAGATAACTGACTAGACTGATATTCAGATTGTGACTGATTCACCACAGGAAAATTCTAGCTGTATAGCCAGCAACAGTCAGATTTGTTTCAATATCCTGTGTTAACGATTTTCAGCTCAGCAACTTTACCAGTAACTTTCCGTTGTGCTGAGGAGAAGAACAGAGTGGACAAACGGATAACAAGATTTGTTCTACCAGTGGGAGCCACTATCAATATGGATGGCACAGCTCTCTATGAGGCAGTGGCGGCAGTATTCATTGCGCAGCTGAATGACATGAACTTGGATGTTGGTCAGATTGTCACAATTAGGTATGTAAATTCACTCTTGGCAACCAAAAGATTTATCATAGGTATTAAGACACTTATGTCTAATATGTCTAACTTTACACCATCTGTTGCTTAGCTTAGTTTACGTCAATAATCTACAGCAGAATTTTGGTGCAGTTGTGGAGAATTTTGTCACCTTCTATGCTATGCCTTTTCCTGAAAACCCACAATCCCTTTTGAGTGTGGTGCAAACGGTATCTAAGGATAAGGCTACGTCAAGCCGCGGGGAAAAATGCGACATAAACACATTGCGGTTTTTCCCCAGGGCTTTTCACAGAAAGTCTTCAGAGTTTTCCTCTATTATATTATAACTATAAGGAAAACGCCAGCGTTTCCGTAGGTATAATTGACATGCTGCGATTTACAAAACACAACGGTTTTTGAAATTGCAGCATATCCGCTGCGGATATTTTTCTGCAATGTGTGGATGGGATTAGCTAGAATCCCATCCACTTTGCAGGTACTCTAAAACACCTAAGGCTGGGGCCCCACATTTTGGAAAAGCTGCTTTTTTTGTTGTAGATTTTGCTTGTGTTTTTTTTTTTTTTTTAAGCCAAATCTAGGAGTGGATTGAGCAGAAGGGAGAAGTATAAGTACTTCCTGTATATTTCCCGTTACTACCCACACCTGGGTTTTGCTCAAAAAAACGCAGCAAAATCTGCAATGAAAAAAGCTGCATTTCTGCTACTTGGGGCTTTAGCCTAAAACACATAGTTATTTTGTGTAAATTGAGTCAAAATTCTGACACATTTAGATTAGTAAATCTCTCTGAATATTTGTCATTAATTTAACATGAATTGCTCTTCTTACAGTGTGACAGCTACAGCAGCCAGCATAGGAGCTGCCGGGGTACCTCAGGCGGGCCTTGTCACTATGGTGATTGTTCTGAGTGCAGTGGGCCTTCCAGCGGAGGATGTCACTCTCATCATTGCTGTTGACTGGCTTCTGTAAGTGTATATCTAACCATGGCAAAATATATATATATGGACAAGATTCCTATATTTTGTGTACTGGAAACAATCTGCCTCTTTACTTATTTAAAGCTTAACTGTCAGTCAAAGATTGCAGCAGAAAATGCAAACAGAGCTAAGAAACTAGAGGAATTCAATGAAAATTCATTCTCAATATACAGAAGGAAAATACTTGTGTTCTCTTGACAACTAGTCAGATATAATTTTCTAACTTGCAAAAAAATTACATAATGAGGAAGATGAGATATGTGAAGATGCTATTCCTTGAGTTAATTGTTAAATGTTAGTTCCTTGACCTGTAGCTTGCAGATGACATATTATCACAGTTTATATCCCTACTTATTACAGAATTACAGTCACTGTTAATTGCACACAATATAATTGCTGGAGATAAAAAAGATTACAGATGCATCATTATGACCTTTATAATATTTCGTCAGAGCTTAAAATATTTATATTTTGTGACGGAGGACAGTGGAGACAACATAAATATTAAAGGATTGTGTGTACTTTGTAAAGTGGCTAGAATTAAGAAGCTACAGTAAAGTATTTAATAAAAATTTTGGGCAGAAATTTAATTCAGGTCATTTTGTGACATTTTTTTTGTTGGGTAATGAAAGATACACTGCATTTCTTTAAAGGGAGTCTGTCAGGTCAATCTGGGACAATAAACCACCCACAGGTCCTTATAGACCTGTGGTTTAGTGTCCCAAATCGCCCTGTTGTAATGCAATCCGCAGGCGCATTAAAAATAAAAAACCTTTATACTTACCTAGAGAAGGGACCGATGAACTCTGTTCGGCCGAGAACAGTCTGGCTTATTCATGAGCTTCTTTGTAGGCACGCCTCCCGCATGCTCCCGGCGCCTGCGCTGTTCTTCAGTGAAGCCGAAGATGGAAACCCCGGCTTCACTGTGCAATTGCCGGAGGTACGGGGAATGCGCACTGAAGCCGAGGTGTATTCCTCTGGCTTCATTGAAGAGCTGCGCAGGTGCGGGGAGTACAGCGGCAGGGTGAGTATAAAACTTTTTTATTTTTAATGCGGCCATGGATTGCGTTATAACAGTGTGATTTGGGACTCTAAACCCCAGGTGCATATGGACATGTGGGTGGTTTAGTGTCCCAAATTGCCCTGACAGATTCCCTTTAAGTGCTTTTTAAGATGGCAGTCTTCCTATTTAGCTCCAGAATCACAATAAATCTATGTATCTACTTCTAATTCAATGGATATGACTTGGGCTACTCCTAATGGCATTGTGGTTTCTGGTATTTACTCTTAAACCCCAATACAATGATCCAAATTTGCTGCACGGAAACCTCTTTCAGTAGTTTCTGTTCAGTGACAGGTGAACAAATTGGGTTGAGAGATGCCTGCATGCAGCGCCAGCCATGGTAAGGACAAGATCAGGAGAGGCAGAGTTTGTGTGTAATTAATCCATTCAAAGGTCAGGGCATGCAACACAGTCAATAAATAATCAGGTAGGGGTCAGGAAAGTCGTAACAGGTTCGGAGTGAGGTAATACAAGCAGTGCTCAAGCACAGCTAATACGAACAAACCTACAGTGAACACCTTTACTGGACAATAGGTACCTTATTTCTCAGACAGCCTCTTATAGGAGGAGTGCCTTATATTCAAAGGGTTGTATGGTGATTGGTGCACACTGCGTAGCAGGGAAACAGCAATATAAAAGGAGAAAGAAGCATATTTCTTTGAGAAAATCTTACAAAATTGCTTATAATTGCCTGTACTGTTGATTTATGCTTTAAGTTTGTTGAAAAGTTAGTAGACCATTTAAGTACCATTGTGTAGTTTTCAGTTTGTTTTACTATCTGGAATAGTAACTGCTGTTGATGGAGCTTTTTGAGCTGTCTGAGTGCATGAGTCACTGGTCAGCTGTGTAGGATAACATATTACTACCCAAACTGTGTAGTGAAAGTACTAAATAGAGACACACTAAGGGGTTAATATGGAACTATTATATTGAGGAACTGTCAATATGAGGGCTTATCAATATCAGATTTGTGGGGGTCATGCTACCAACACTCCAACCAATCAACTGTTTGAGCGAGCCATTTTAATTCCGGCACTCACCGGCGTACTGTCTCTTCCAGCATACTCAGGCTCAAGCTTACTTCTAGTAGTTTACATTCTGCAGTTCCTCATTTTCCTGGCGGCGGTATATTTACTTACTACTGCAGCTGTTCCTGGTCCAGTCTATAGGGTAGGCGTACCCTCCCTCTCAGCAAATTGAGAATTAACAAATACATTTGTAAGGCAATCACAAGCAGTACCTTCCTATGTAAACCTGCTCAGTGATCTGCAGTACACCTGAGCAATAAAGGATTTTAGCTAGCTGATTCCTGCTGAGCTGTCAGCATTCTACATTTTTTGTCTGGTTATTTGTGTATGATCTTTGGCTTGTTCTTTGACTCTGTTCCATCTACAGTGGGGAAAAAGTATTTAGTCAGCCACCAATTGTGCAAGTTCTCCCATTTAAAAAGATGAGAGAGGCCTGTAATTGTCATCATAGGTAGACCTCAACTATGAGAGACAAAATGAGAAAACAAATCCGGAAAATCACATTATCTGAGTTTTAAAGAATTTATTTGCAAATTATGGTGGAAAATAAGTATTTGGTCAATATAAAAGTTCATCTCAATACTTTGTTATTTATCCTTTGTTGGCAATGACAGAGGTCAAACGTTTTCTGTAAGTCTTCACAAGGTCGGCACACACAGTTGCTGGTATGTTGGCCCATTCCTCCATGGAGATTTCCTCTAGAGCAGTGATGTTTTGGGGCTGTCGCTGGGCAGCACGGACTTTCAACTCCCTCCAAAGGCTTTCTATGGGGTTGAAATCTGAAGACTGGCTAGGCCACTCCAGGACCTTGAAATGCTTCTTAAGAAGCCACTCCTTCATTGCCCTGGCGATGTGCTTGGGATCATTGTCATGCTGAAAGACCCAGCCACGTTTCATCTTCAATGCCCTTGCTGATGGAAGGAGGTTTGCACTCAGAATCTCACAATACATGGCCCCATTCATTCTTTCATGTACACGGATCAGTCGTCATGGTCTCTCTGCAGAGAAACAGCCCCAAAGCATGATGTTGCCACCCTCATGCTTCACAGTAGGTATGGTGTTCTTTGGATGCAACTCAGCATTCACTCTCCTCCAAACACGACGAGTTGTGTTTCTACCAAACAGTTCTACTTTGGTTTCCTCTGACCATATGACATTCTCCCAATACTGTTCTGGAACATCCAAATGCTCTCTAGCAAACTTGGGACGGGCCGGGATATGTACTGGCTTAAGCAGGGGGACACGTCTGGCACTGCAGGGATCTGAGTCCCTGGCAGCGTAGTGTGTTACTGACGGTAGCCTTTGTTACGTTAGCCCCAGCTTTCTGCAGGTCATTCACTAGGTCCCCCCGTGTGGTTCTGGGATTTTTGCTCACCATACTTGTGATCATTTTGACCCCACGGGATGAGATCTTGCGTGGAGCCCCTGATCGAGGGAAATTATCAGTGGTCTTGTATGTTTTCCATTTTCTAATTATTGCTCCCACAGTTGATTTCTTCACACCAAGCTGCTTGCCTATTGCAGATTCAGTCTTCCCAGCCTGGTGCAGGTCTACAATTTTGTTTCTGGTGTCCTTCCACAGCTCTTTGGTCTTCACCATAGTGGAGTTTGGAGTGTGACTGTTTGAGGTTGTGGACAGGTGTCTTTTATACTGATAACAATATCAAACAGGTGCCATTACTACAGGTAATGAGTGGAGGACAGAGGAGCCTCTTGATGAAGAAGTTACAGAACAATAACTCCTTTTATCCTTCCTCCTCTGTTCCTCAGATCCTGTCCTCTCCATCTAGAAGTTACAGTGCATTACTTGTACTTAGTATATGTTTATTCACAGATACTGGCTGGTGACGGGCTCATACAGCTTCAGTTACACAACCTTTTCTATTAAAAGATGGCTGGACCACTGTAGCAAACTAGCCCTCTAACCTCTTGTGTCCCCCTATCTCCTCATAGACTGTAATCTCTTGCGAGCAGGGCCCTCTCTCCTATTGTATGATATGTTTATTTCTTTGTCACATTGTAATGTCTCATATTGTCTGTTCATGTGTCCTCTGATTTGTAAAGTGCTACGGAATATGTTGGCGCTATATAAATAAAGTTATTATTATTATTATTATTATTATTACAGGTCTGTGAGAGCCAGAAATCTTGCTTGTTTGTAGGTGACCAAATACTTATTTTCCACCATAATTTGCAAATAAATTCTTAAAAAATCAGACAATGTGGTTTTCTAGATATGTTTTCTCATTTTGTCTCTCATAGTTGAGGTCTACCTATGATGACAATTACAGGCCTCTCGCATCTTTTTAAGTGGGAGAACTTGCACAATTGGTGGCTGACTAAATACTTTTTTTTCCCCACTGTATTTGATTTCTGTGTATGACCGCTGGCTGTTCACAACCTGTGAACTTGAGCTGTCCGTCCTGACCTTTTCACTTGTTCATGGCCTTTCTTTCCTGCTGCTTGCCACAGACCTTTGGACCATACCTAACCACTCTTTTGGCTAGCAGCCACCTACATCAGGACCACTCCTAGAGGTAGCATCCTGGCAATCTCCCCACAACAAACACCAGATCCCTGTAAGGGGGTTAAAAGAAGAGTACTGGGGAGGCCACTTAGATAACTGCCTTTGGAGTGGCCCAAAGTCAAGGTGGCATAGTAGGTCCACATCCACTGCCCATTACAGCCATGGTGCTTTGGCCATTCACTTAAATGAGAGAGAACTGCAGCAAGCTCCAGGACCATGCACATTATATGCACAGTACTGTGTCTGTTGAACACCAAAAAGGCCACAGCACTCACCTGAGAACCACGGCCCCTTCGAACAGCTGATTGGTGGATGACCTGGTTTCTGCCTGGTTTCCGCCGAAAGCGGCGGAGAGAAAAGTCCTCCACAGGACTGTACTCCCTGCCGATTTTAAGTGGAATGAGGGATGGAGTCTCATACTGAGACTCAAACGCTAGTGTGAACCTAGCGTAAGTCTAGTTAGTGTGAATTTTCTTGTATTTTTTGTTTGATGAAGGATATAGTCTTCTTACTTGCCACGTTGTCGTGTTGCTTTCTTATAACAGTACTCACTATCATCAGTATCCAGTGTAATGCAATATAATTAACCAAATATTTCTGACCTGTAGGGATCGATTTAGGACCATGGTAAATGTTCTTGGTGATGCATTTGGAACTGGAATAGTAGAGAAGCTCTCCAAGAAAGAATTGGAACAAATGGATGTCACATCAGAAGTTAACATTGCCAACCCTTTTGCCATTGAACCAAGTGTACTGAAAAATGAGGACGATGGTGAGGTGAAGAAATCTTATGTGAATGGAGGATTTTCTGTAGATAAATCAGATAACATATCTTTCACTCAGACATCGCAGTTCTGAGTGAGCTAGGGGAGGTGAATGCACCTGGACTTTGTGGAACATTAGTGTAATACAGAGAAGACAAATTGAGATTTTCCTCTTCAATATTTGGACTCATACTTTTTTTGACTATTGCCAGCAGGTTATATGGAAAAAGAGAGCTGTAAAATACTTCGCATTTTTATATGGGGACAAAGAGATCCCAATTTTTTGGAATGTATTACCAGTTAGCATGTTCTTTACCTGGATTGTCACATATCTAGGTCAGCAATGTGAATCTTTTGCATTAGCTCTTTTGAAGCACAGTCTCTTGTGTCCTTACAATGTCTTGTGTTCTCTACATTTAGAGTAACTGACCACCAAGGTAAAATGCAAGTTGCCTTAGATATATCCCATTCTGTAAACAGTTATGCAAGAAAGGATTCAGATGTCATTTATGAACAACATTGTGGGTTTGTATGCAGCAGCAGTTTTCTCATAATCATATAGTACATAGTTATTTTCAGGGCCCTTTATTAATTGTTTATGGTTATCATTCAAGTAAAAAAAAGGAGTTTGCCAATTCTTTTCCGAACAGTAGCTTATAAAGAGACAGTGACAAAAGGCATCATCGCAGTATGCTGACATTTTTACATTATACCTTTTCATACCAGGTCTTATATTTTATACCTTAAGTCCCTTTATATGAGAATGCATTTTTTTAAAAAAAAGTCACACACAGCAGTATTTTCTATATTTTGTGCCCATATTTTATTTTTGTCCAAAGATAAGAAAGCTTCACTCTTGCCTTGTCTTCCAGCTGATTTTTGTACAGAAAGATGAGGTTTTTGCTTGTCTAGATGCAGGTATCATGCAATAAGAGAGTATTTATCATTCATAGTTATTTAGAGAGCATGTAAGCATTGAGGAAACCCACTGTATAGCATGCCATCTTGGTAGTCAAGGGGATTGGAGATTTACTGTATGCATACTGTTTACAATTCAGTGTGTCATATAGTTGTATGTCTACACAGAAAGTCACCACCACTATTGTACAATGTTAAAAGACATGATGTGGAATACATTGAGGGTATAGTAAATGACCCGTCACATGTTTGCTGATTCTAGTCAGTAGACTTACTGTACAACACGCATGTGCCAACTGTTTAAAAAAACCTATTTAATTCATTATATCTCTATTGAGAAATATATTAATCTATATGTCTGCACTTTAAGATCTAAAATGATCAAGACCAGCTTTATCTAAGGGAATGTTCCTCTGGTCATGGATTGATTTGTATTGATGACTTCTATAGAAAATCTGAAATTATTGTAATTATATAGCTGGTCTATACTTGAGGTTTTTTTTTAGTGGGAGAAGTATTGAGTCTTTTGCACAACAGAGCTGAGAAGTTTTGGACATTTGTTAGAGGGAGTGGAATAAATCAATATTAGTTGGTTGTATACTACTTTGCCTTAGCATGGTAGACATGCCATTAAATCGTATTGCCAAATAAAAGTAGAATCATTTATAATAAAACACCTTTAAAAAATTTGTTTCTACAATAATTGTCGTCTTATGTATACACCAGTCTGTAGATCTGTTGGAGACTCTACTAGAGACTTCCTTTATTTACAGGATTGATATTATATTTTTACAGTCCAGAGGGGTTAAGATTTTACACCTTTAAACAGTGTCCATTATGACTCCGTTTTGTTGACTTCCAGTAAAGTTACTTGTGTCAGGAAGGAGGATTTAAGCCTTGAATGAGAAGAAATTCAACAATTACCACTTAAAGAGAACCTTTCACCACCTCTAACAAGTCCACTCTTTACATCATTTAATAGGCTCTGCTCCACTGAGTTCAGCACAGTTGGAGTTTTTTCAGTAGCCCCAACCATTCCAGAGAAATCAATGCGGTTAGTTTTGGTGCCTGATATGTTATCTAGGCTCTGTACTTTCAGGAGGGAGGTGTCAGGAGCAGGCAAGGGGTGTGATTCTGAACTCTGACTATCTGCGCTTGGGAATGGTGAGGGCTAGAGAAAAATTCCAACTGTGCTGGAATCAGTGGAGTGGCATCTATTTACAGATGCTAAGAAGTTGAGTTGGTGGAGGTGGTGAAAGGTTCTCTTTAATGTCCAACACTGAAAAGATGAAGTGACAGGAGGCAGGTGCACAGTATTTAATTAAATTGAGTTTGGTATAATGTGTGTGTGCTTTTAAAGTGTTAAGAAAATGTAATTTACTAATTTTTTTTTATTATTTGGTTTTTTTTTGTATTTTATATTTCCTCCAAAACTGTTGGAAATTTGCCATTATGGAAACATATTCGATATTGATATATTTAGATGGCGTTTTATGCTCCAGTCTTAATCCATACCTCCACTGGCATGAGATGTGGGAGAATTATTAAAAGGTTATGGCGTTTTAATGATTGTGACACAATTTGTTAAGTCCCATGCCCCAGAATTGAAATCTACACCAGTCAGGAACCACTCTTCCCATTTTTTTACAAAAGTGGCAGGTGTGATGAAAATTGGCAAAAATTTACAATTTTTTGTGCAACAATGGCATTCACCAAAAATTGTATCTTGTACTCCAGATAATAAAGTATTTCTTAGGGAGGTAATGGCAAAGAAATGCATCCACTCTTTAATCTACTAAATGGGTAAGAGGGCTCACGGGGGTGATGGGAAAATGTGACATGATATTTTTCATTTTAGGGCATCTGTAAAAAAGCCTAAAGTAGAGGAACCTGAACTATAAAGCTATATCTTATACACGGTACACTCTACTTATTGTATCAGAAATACTGTATAAGCTGTGCTGACGGATCTCATATAGATGCTTTATGATGGAGAAGACAAACAGCAAGTTGAAAATGTCCATTAGGATCTATTCAGAAATAAAATAGAGCTTTGATGTCAGTGTGAACAGAGCCTTATAGAGATCGTTAAACAGCATGGAAGTAATTTTTCAGACAGACTCAGAATAGGTTAAAACCAAAAAATAAGCAGTACTCATCGATTGCTCACCACTCCCTGTCTGATGCTTACCAGATCCCTTACTTTGTATTCCGGTTTCATTATAAAGGAAATGCCCAACGAGCTATTTGCAGCTGAGATAGTCACAACTGTGTCCAGCAATTGACTGAATTTGCATTTCCAGCTATTTCTTGCGCAATGAGACCAGAAAGTAGAGACCAGTGGGGACCTGGTAAACATTGGAATATGAGCAGTGGGAGATTGCTGAGGTGAGTACTGCTTCTTTTTTTTAACCCACTCTGGGCCAATTTGAAAATATTGTTTGCTGCTGGAAAACTGCTTTAGGCTAAGGCCCCACGTAGCGGACCGCAGTGAAAAAATGCTGCGGGAAAAACCACGGCAGAAATGCATCATGCTTTTTCCCACAGTACTTTTCACAGAAAGTCTGTAGAGGTTTCCTCTGTGGACTTTCTGCTTCAATTATACCTATAGGGGAACCGCCAGCATTTCCGTCTAATTGATATGCTGCAATTTCCAAAACCGCAATGGTTTATGTCACGTGCGGCCCCAGCCTTAAGAAACAATATATAGCATTAAAATAATGAAACTTTTCCAGCCATCACAAGCATCATATAAATGGGAGTAAATTATGTATTTGTCAAACTGAGTTTACTTGACTTCAGCTTAAATCTTTTCAGTGTTGTGACAAACTAATGGCCAAACTGAGGTAACGTTGTAGCAGCTATATTCTATGTTATGGCTGTTAAACTACCATTAAACATTTTATAGTGTACTAAACGGTGCCTATACACTTTAGCCAATGTCCTGTTACCTGCAGCTCCTGATCAGCCTCTTACCTTAATAGCTTTTAACGTTAGAATATTATAGTAGATTGCCTTATTCACTATATGAAAGCAATTGACTATTATTGACTATGTCAAGATTTATACTAATTGAAACACTCAACCAAGCGTTGAGATGACTGGAAGCTAAAGTATAGCAGATGTTAGTTCAGTTTGGTCTCAGACCTTTAAGTCATGTGCCAAATATATTTTAATTTACTCTTTTGAGTAAATGGCGTATATACATTTAATAAATAAGTCAAACTGTATCTTTGAACTGTACATGTGTAAAATAAAAACAAGCTATGTAAATCTGCAGGCTTTTAAGTAATGATATAACCTACTGAAGATAAACTGTGCAGTTGAATAAATGAATCATTTACTCTCTCCTTATGCTACGATTGGTCTCTGGTGGGTGCAGATTTTTGTGTGTGGGAGTTCATATTCGGTTTGAATGTTGACAGAGCAATGTGATAGATCTGCTGTCTTATCTCCTGAAGATAATCACGTTATCATGGTTTTGTTATGTTCAGACTGTATGTACAGTATGTCAAGCAGAAAAAATTGGAAGTTGGAATGAAACAGACAACATCATTGTGGAAGACCCTATTATGAAACAGACATGTCCAGTCACCTTTACCAAAGCTCTAACTTTTATTAAGAACAAAATGTCACAGTAGACAGTCATATCCACATTTACTATAAAAAAGGACTAGATTGATACAAACCAGGCTATTGTCTGAAGAACAAACATGCTACACAATATTAAAGGTAATTAAGACGTATAGTGCTCCCCCACAGACACTGCCCCTGTTCAGAATAAACAAATGGTTTGCACTGGCATACTATTGCGCAAATCAGCTCTTACTCATTCCAATTAAAAGGACCAAAAAACACACAGTGAAAAAATACAGTGCAATCAAAACATTAAAACCACATGGTACATTTTACAAACCAATACCATAGGAGGCTCTCAGCAATCCTCCTTAGTTAAGACTAATACGTTTGACCATGCATTTATTATTATAGAAATTCATGTACTGCACTCTGTAGTAATTGTGAGGTACACATAGAATGAGCTAAGAATAGAAAAAAAACAGCACTCTCCTAGATGTGCAATGCTTAAAGAGGTTCTCCCATCTCCCTCTCACTAGCTTTGCCCATTCTCTCCTGTTCTCTCTTTCTGTATTCTTCAACAAGCTTTGACTATTTGATGGACACTATGAGATACCTTATTAGATATAGATCTAATATAAAATCTATGTAAATCTAATATAAATGCAGATCAATAATATGTACACTAACTGTATACTACATTACACAAGTTTGGAGAGAAAAAAAAATTACAGCACTTATCTCTTTGTTTACATACAGGAATATCAGCCACTGATCCACCCACTGTTAGATCCCTTATCATCAAACTGCAATTAGCTGACCTGATTGCCTGAGACCTAAGAGCAAGAGATAACAGCTCTGAGAGCAAGCATGATCCCGAGAACACAGCCCTTTCCCTTCCATGTCACCCGTCCTGAAATAAGATACCAGATCGGGGACCTAGGCAATGTTGTGTAAACAATGGGGTAGAGAAATCTCACATAGCAGGTAAACAAAGCTGCATTTCTAAAGAAATGTATTTTGGAAAACTCATTAGCCCCTTCACGCATTCTCACGTACATGTACGTGGGAGAATGTGGTTAGTTACCGCATCCCCACGTACAGGTACGTGACGGTGATCGAGCGGGCTCAGAAGCAGAGCCCGTGCGATCACCACGGGAGCTCGGCTGTATTTGACAGCCAGGCTCCCGCTGCAACAGCGGGAACCAGTGATAACACCAATCCCTGCTGTTTAACCCTTAAGATGCCGCGGTCAAAAGCCGAGTGCCATGGGCGGTATCGGGAGAGGGTGTTAGCTGTAACTGACAGCTAACACCCTGCTACTTTACCTCCGATCGGCGTTCCGCCATGTTTTCGCCCGCGGCGAGATCGGGGGGTGCCGATATCTATAATCTGCAGCCCGGGGTCTGGCCAGTGACCCCAGGCTGCCTGAAGCCCCCACTACCTGGTTGATCCTCCCGGGACCTCTGGAAATCAGCCTATGTCTACATAGGCTGAATTCCTGTATAGACTGCAATACGTGTATTGCAGTCTATAGTGCTGAATCAGCGATTAGACTATCGTTGGTTCAGGTGTCTTAGTGGGACATATAAAAAAAAGATAATATTTATTAACTTATTTGGGTGGTATGACTATCTGTTTGAAAAGCAGAGCATTTCACATTTTGAAAATTGCGATTTTTTTCCAAATTTCCTATTTTTTTTTATAAATAAATATAAAAATATTGATCAATGTTTACCACTAACATGAAGTACAATGTCTCACGAAAAAACAGTCTCAAAATCACTTGTGCAAGTTAAAGCGTCTTAAAGTTATTGCCAAATAAAGTGACATATGTCAGTTTTGAAAAATGAGGCCTGGTCTTTAACGCACTTTTGGGCTCAGACCTGAAGGGGTTAAATAAGCTAGCAATTTAAATAGGATCCTTGAGATGGAAATACCACTTTAAATTGTGACGTTATATTTAAATCAAAGTATGACATTATTTATTGACAAAATTGAGATGTTTAGTGTGTCAGAAGGTTCTCCTGAGCCATGCTCACATCTTCATTGTAACAGATTATTGGAATAAATTATATGTACAACTGAAGATAGAATTAACAGAAAAGGAACAAAAATTAAACATAAAATACAGGTAAAAATCCTAAAACATTTAAACATCTAAAAATGCACATACCACCAATAAACTAAAATGAGACTCACACTAAATTTACATGAATGAGTTCTGTTTATAATATACCCCTCAACATTAAAATTGCAACACCAAGAAGAAGTCTTGGAATTATGGAACTTACAGGATTGATAAACATGTTAATGATATTCAAATAATAAAATAATAGACTCAAAATATTTAAAACATCTCAATTTATTCAGTATCGAGTATGAGAGCCATGTACAGAAATATACACACTTACATGTCTGGCATGCTATCAGTGAGGTTATTAATAGTTGTCTGAGGAATGTTATGCCATGCTGCATACACTTGGGAACGTAAATCATCAAGATTGGTTGCTGGCAAGTTCCTTTGCAATTGCCAACCAATATTGTTCCAGATGTCCTTGAAGGGAGACATGTCTGGAAATACTGCAGGCCATGGTAGCACGTTTAGGCTAAGCAGGCTGTTCATAGTAGCACAAGTGACATGCAGCCAGGCGTCCTGTTGATAAAACAGCTCCTGGGACACTTTGAAGTGGCCGTACAACCAAATCAATGTAACACCGAGTGTACCAGAAGTGAAGACTAGAGGGGTGCAGTTACTGTACATTATGCCAAACCACACCATAAATGTTTCCTTGTGAAGGCCTTTTATTGGCTTTGACCACATGGTCTCCAGACCATTCTCGGGCTATCATTGCTTTCGAGATAAAATCATGAGTCATTGCTGAAATGGATAGACTTCCACTCCAGCCTCTAGTGCCATCTTGCTGTGCACCTTGATAGTCTTTGAGAGCAGTGGCATGAGGTCAATGGAACACCTGTAGCTGGATTTGTGGTTCATAGTCTAATGTCTTGCAAACGCCTTGTGATGGTTTACGTTAGCACTTTGCTGTCCTAGACTTAGGATTTGACATCCAATTTCACTTGCAGTAAAAAGATTTACGGTATCTTCACAGAAAAATGGGATTCAAATATGACTTTTAATAACTTTTAATAACTCTTTTAATACAGACTTTAACTTTTACAGTCTGTATTAAAAGAAGAGGCCCTTGGCCTAAATAGTGACCCAATATTAGTGACTAGCCACACGTGAAAATAAAATAAAGAGCTCAGTTACAGTGTGATTGGCCCATTTTAAAATAGGATATGATTCATATCTCAGATCATATTGTATTCGGCCAATTAGCTGTAACATGAGTGGTGGCTACTCCCTTGATAGCAATGGGAGAACTACCACATATATAAGAGGGTAGGAGATATTCCTCCAGTATAACTACAAAGGCTGTTGTCATATCTTTTAGACTGCATTCAACCTCATGGGTGCCCTGTCAGCTCTAAGTTAGCAGAGGTGTCTACAAAAATAAGTAGAGCCTGTGATATATACTGCTTGAATTAAATATAAAGAGCTGATAGGCACTGTAAAAATATCCACAGTGAGCAGAAATGGTAAAGATACTGCTCAGGTGGGAACTCAGACTCTGCTTCAGTGTGTGATGATCACTGGCAGATGTCTGATAAAGCAAGGAATAGCTTCCTATCCTGGCATTCAAAATAGCATTGTCTCTACGCATTTTCCCCGCATGTTCCTCAGGAGAGATATAAGTCAATAAGAGGATAAATGAACAGCCTCCAGAGATCTGATGGTGCAGTAAAATCTACAGTTCCCGGAGCCCTGATGGTGGGCTAGGACCGCCCATGTGTGACGTAAAGTCGCAACTCCCTCTATCAGCTGGTTCAGAGGGAGGCCCCTGAAGATGACGTCACACAGGAGGCAGAACGGGTTGCTATGGAAACGGTGACACTAAATCTCCGTCAGTCATCGGGGAGCAAGAAAGAAGACTGTACATGTATCCCCACAACACATGCAATATTCAGAATGACTACATGGAATCTCTGATGTTAACCTGGCACCCGAACTTTGTCACTGTTAAATGCACACATCCTAAATATAGTCTAGTGCCCTGCAACTATATGATATATTCGTTGATTATGATGTTAATCTGTTTTCCCTTAGTCCTAACAGCAGCACAATATGGGGTATTTCTGCCCCTGTGTGTTGATAGGACAGGCAGAATTTTTAATTAACATAATTTATGCATGGCTATGGTACCCTATAAGAGGGCAAAAGAGACCTCCCCCCCCCTTGTGTAAGTTATAAAGTAAAGAAACCTAAGTTAGGGAGGGAAGCTTGTGCTGCTGTTAGGACTAAGAAAAAAACAGATTAACATTATAATCAACGATTCCCTTACGTCCTACAGCAGCACAATATGGGGATGTAGCAAGTAATTCCCCTAGGGAGGGTTTCCTCGCTGTACAGTACCTAGGACTGACTGTCCAAAGGCAGTCGCCTCTGAACTCCGGACATTTGTAATGTTTTACAAAGGTCAGCTGAGATGACCAAGAAGCGGCTGAACAAATCTAATCAAGAGGTACCGCACGGCTCTCAGCCCAAGAGGTTGACACAGCCCTAATTGAGTGGGCTGTAAAGAATTCAGGTGGAGTTAACCCCTGAGCAGAAAAAGAAGTTTTAATCGCTTCCTTCATCCATCTAGATAAGGTAGGTTTGGAAGCTCTGAGACCTTTGTCTCTACCATATATATTAATAAGGAGATTCTCGGATTTCCTGAAAGGTCGTGTACGTGTAGAAGGTAGGTCTGAAGACACCTTACTGCATACAGTGTGTGAAGTCTTTCCTCTTCTTCAAAGGAAGGAGCTGGAAAAAAAAAAAAAACACTGGTAAGGAAATCATCTGGTTGATATTGGCATGAGAAGGCACCTTAAGGTTAAAGCCAGGGAGAAATCTGAGCTGGACCCTATCCACAAGAACGAAGTATATGGTTCCTCGGAAGAAAAAGCCTGGAGTTCACCCACTCTCTTTGCTGAATTGATGGCTAACAAAAAGGTGGTTTTAAAGGCTAAACACTTAAGATCCACGTCCTCTAACGGCTCAAATGGAGGACCACAAAGACCCGAGAGAACTGTAGCAAGATCCCACTGGGGAACAGGAGTTGAAACCACCGGTCTAAGTCTCATAGCACCCTTAAAGGGGTATTCCCATGAACATAACCATTTTTAAATTTTTAGATAATTAAAAGTTAAACATTTTTTGCAAATATAAGTAACTACAAATTTTGCAGAGTTTTAAAGATTATCTTTAAATATCTTGTGGTTACAGTCTGTTGTCTTGATCGGTTGCCAGTGGATACGACCATGAATGCAGGAGCTTTCTGAGGTCAGAAAATTAACCATGGTGTCCTTATTTTGGTCAGGCTATCTTCACATAAATATAGTGTCCCTGCCTGATAACCCAGCTACAATAAGAAAATCATGTCTGGGTTTTTGACAAATCTGAGACGCTAGAAATGTTTCTGCATTTGTGGTCGTATCCATTGACAACCGATCTAGACAACAGACTGCCACCACTATGATCGTTAGAGAAAATCTTTAAAACTCTGCAGAATTTTTAACTACTTATATTAGCAAAAATGTTTACCTTTTAATTATCTACAAATAGAGATATGGTTATGTTTATGGGAATACCCTTTTAACCCCTTAAGGACCCAGCCCAAAAGTGCGTTAAGGACCAGGCCTCGTTTTTCAAAACTGACATGTGTCACTTTATATGGCAATAACTTTGAGACGTCTTAACTTACACAAGTGATTTTGAGATTGTTTTTTCGTGACACATTGTACTTCATGTTAGTGGTAAACACTAATGAATATTTTTGTATTTATTTATAGAAAAATAGGAAATTTGATGGAAATTTTGAAAAAAATCGCAATTTTCAAAATGTGAAATGCTCTGCTTTTCAGATAGATAGTCATACCACCCAAATACATTAATACATATTATCTACCATATCTCTGCTTTATATCGGCATCATCTTTTAATCGTCCTGTAATTTATTTTGGATGTTAGAAGGCTTATAAGTGTAACAGCGATTTTGCAGATTTACAAGAAAATTTCCCAAACTAATTTTTTAGGGACCACTTCAGTTCTGAAGAGGATTATAAAGGCCTATATATTATAAACCCCCATAAATCACCCCATTTTCAAAACTGCACCCCTCAAATAATTCAAAATAACATTTGGGAAGTTTGTTAACCCTTTAAGAATTTCACTGGAATTAAAACAATATGGAGGTGAAATTTAGACATTTAATTTTTTCCCACTAATTCCTTAATTTAGCCCTAAAATTAACACATTCACAAAGGGTTAAAGGAAAAAATGCATCTCACAGTTTGTTATGCAATTTCTCCCGAGCACGGAAATACCCCACAAGTGGGTGTAAACTGATGTTTGGGCGAATGGCAGCGCACGGAAGGGAAGGAGCGACACTGGGCGTCTGAAAAGCAGATTTTGCTGGAATAGTTTTCAGGTGCCATGTCTCATTTGCAAAGCCCCTAGAGTACCAATACAAAGGAAAACCCCAAAAGGTGACCCCATTTTGCAAACTACACCCCTCACAGAATTCATATAGGGGTATAGTGAGCATTTTGACCTTACATTCGTTTCACAGATTTTGCTAACACTGGGATGTATAAATGAAACATTACTAAAATGTCACTTTATCCCCAAAGTTTTCATTTTCACAATGGCTTAAAGAAGAAAAAGCACCCCACAGTTTGCAAAATAATTGCTCCTAAACACAGCAATACCCCATATGTGGTCGTAATCTGCTGTATGGGTACATGGCAGGGCTCAGAATGGAAAGAGCGCTATTTAGCTTTTGGAGAGCAGATTTTGCTGGAATAGTTTTCAGGTACCATGTCGCATTTGCAGAGCCCCCAAAGTACCAATACAGTGGAAACCCCCTAAAAGTGACCCCATTTTGGAAACTACACCCCTCACAGAACATATCAAGGGACATAATGAGCATTTTGACCCTACAGCTGTTTCACAGATTTTATTAACATTGGGACATTAAAATGAAAAATTACTTTTTTTCCAATAAACCGTCAATTTAGCCCCAAATTTTTCATTTTCACAAGAGGACAAAGGAGAAAAAGCACCCCAAAGTTCGTTACACAATTTCTCCTGAACACAGAAATGCCCCATATGTGGTTGTAATCTGCTGCATGGGTAAATGACAGGGCTAAAAATGGAAAGAGCGCTATTTAGCTTTTTGAGGGCAGATTTTGCTGGAATAGTTTTTGGATGCCATGTCGCATTTGCAGAACCCCTAAAGTACCAATATAATGGAAACCTCTCAAAAGTGACCCCATTTTAGAAACTACACCCCTCAAGGAATGTATCAAGGGGTATTATCATTTAGAGCCTAAAAATGCTTCCCAAAAATTAATGTACAAAGTGAAAATTAAAGTTTTTAAAGAAATATCCAATTTCAGTGCCTAATACGTTGCGGCCACTTTGTGGCATCAGAGACATGCACTCCTAAAACTATTAAGTGGGCTATCCCGGGGACAAAAAAATTATATATGTGGGTATAAACTGCTGCTTGGGCACGCAGCAGGGCTCAGAAGGGAAGGAGCACTGTGGGTTTTTTTAGCTTTTGGAGTACAGATTTAGAGGGACTTTCTGGTCGCCATGATATTTTTGCAGAGCCCTGGAGGTGCCAGTAAAATGGAATTCCCCAAGAAGTGACCCCCATTTTGTAGGGGCTTTAGGGTCTCTGCAAATGTGACATGGCGTCCAAAAAAACAACAATCTAAATATGCGCTCCAAAAGCACATAGTGCTCCTTCACATTTGCGCCCTGCTGTGTGCCCAAATGACAGTTTATGCCCACACGTATGACACTGGTGTACCCAGGATAACGTACTTAACAATGCCATATGTGGGTATAAACTGGTGTTTGGGCACAGACAGGCACAGAAGGGAAAGAGCGCTATTTTGGTTTTTAGAGCACAGTATGCTTTTTGGACACCATGCCACTTTTGCAGAGACCATGAATTGTCAGTAAAGTGGAATCCGCAGACATGTCACCCCATTTTGGAAACTATACCCTTCAAGGGATTTATCAAGTGGGGTAGCGAGCATTATTAACCCTTAAGTGTTGCATTCTTTTAATTTCCAAAAATGAATGCGCAGCTGATAATGAAAAGTTAAAAATGAAATTTTTCTATAGATATGCCATTTCAGTGCCCGATATGTTGTGCCCAGCTTATGTCTGCACAGACACACACTCCAAAAACTGGTGATCGGGGATCCCGGGCACAACAGCTTTTGGAGAGTTCATCTCTGATACAAGCCGGGCACAACATATTACGCACAGAAATGTCGTATTCCTGTAATAATTGTCATTTTCACCTTTCATCATCAGCTGCCTATTCATTTACGGATAATAAATTATAGCAACACTTGGGGGTTAAAAATGCTCACTGTACCCCTGGATAAATTCCTTCGGGGTGCAGTTTCCAAAATGGGGTGACATGTCAGGGGATTCCACTGTACTGGCATTTCAGCTCTGCAAAAGTGCAATGGCGTCCAAAAACCAAATAGCGCTCCTTCCCTTCTGTGCCCGGCTGTGCCCAAACAGGAGTTTATACCCACATATCACATTAAGTACCTTATCCTGGGTACACCAGTGTCATACATGTGGGTATAAACTGCGGTTTGGGCACACAGTAGGGCACAGAAGGGAAGGAGCGCTATATGGCTTTTGGAGCGCAGATTCAGATGTTTGGGATCTGGATGCCATGTCATGTTTGCAGAGCCTCTAAAGTACCAGTAAAGTGGAATCCCCTAGGGAATGACCCCATTTTGAAAACTGCACCCCTCAAAGAATTTATCAAGGGGTGTAGCGAGCATTAGTATCCCAGACGTGACTGCACAGCGGATGGGGAAAAGTGAATATGTAATCTGTGCATAGTACATTGGGTACACTAAATTCCCTACTATTTCCCCAGTAGTTCCTATTATTGGGGGGTCACTCTGGGGGTCACTTCTGGTTTATTATCCCTCGTAAGCTCTAAATCTGGGGTGTACTCTAATATACGCTCGCACAGCTTATACATTCCCTTCCTGCCGCAGCCAGTTATGCTCTAATGATTTGGCGATTTTTGGGGTTTTTGTCTTCACATTGTACGAGTTATATTTTCTTTATTTCTCTGGTGATGTAGCCATATGAGGGCTTGTTGTTTTCAGGGTGAGATGTATTTTTTAATGACATCATTTTTAGGTGCTTACAACTTATTAAATAAATTTTATTAACTCTTTCTTGGTGGATTAAAAAACAACCCCATCAATTCTGGCACTGCGTTTTATCTTTTAAATTTTTCACCATGCAGCGTAGAGCATAAGTAACATGTTATCTTTATTCTGCGGGTCGGTACGATTACGGCGATACCTCATTTATAATGTTTTTTTATGCAATACCAATTTTGCAGAACAAAAACCCATTTGGGGACATAAATTAATTTTTTTTGCATCGCCATCTTCTAAGATGCGTAGCATTTTTATTTTTCAGTTTAGAGAGTTGATTTAGGGCTTATTTTTTGCGGTACAACCTGTGCTTTTTATTGGTACTGTTTTGGGGTACATATGACTTTTTGATCACTTTTTATGGCATATTTTGTAAGGTGAGATGGCGAAAAATCGTTACTTTTGGCTGTTTTTTTCCGTTTTTTTTTCCCCCGACTTTCACCGTGTACATTACATATGGTTTCAGTTTTATTGTACAGGTTGTTACGGACGCAACGATACCAAATATGTATTGTTTTTATTAATTTTTAGGTTTATTTTTTATATAATTCATTTTATATAGGAAAAGGGAATTTTTGGGGCTTTATTCTTTTATTAATTTTTTTCACATACTTTATTATTTTTTTTTTTCACTTTTTTTTTACTTTTTCTTGTGTCCCATTAGGACACCTGAGCCAGCAATGCTTTGATTGCTGGCTCAGCACTATAGACTGCAAGACACGAGCATACTCGTGTCTTACAGCCTATACAGGAAGTCAGCGCTATGGAAACACAGCGCTGACTTCCTGATGTCTCGGCAGGATCAACCAGGTACTGGGGGCTCCAGGCAGCCTGGGGTCACTTGGCAGACCCCGGGCTGCACATTAGAGATATCGGCACCCCCCGATCTCACCGCGGGGGGTGCCGGGGGGTCGGCAAGACGGCGGAACCCCTTGGATGCCGCGGTCATGTTTGACCGCGGCATCCAAGGGGTTAAAACCGCCGATCGGAAGTTATGGCCGACCGGGGGTTATGGAGCAGGGTGTTAGCTGTCAGATACAGCCGGCCGGCCTCGGGTGTAGTATTACGTCCTGGTGCGCGAAGTACCTAGCGCCCAGGACGTAATAGTACGTCCAAGGTCGTTAAGGGGTTAAGGAACCTGGAAATTAAGGGATTCTGAGACAATCATGTGCCTAAACAGGCGGATAGGGCTGAAACCTGTACCTTGAGTGCGGCAGGGGAAAGGCCCTTATCCAAGCCATCCTGAGGAAAGTTTTAGAATCTCTCCCGTAGTAGGATTCGAACTGTTAACTTCCTGTTTGGAGCACCATTCTTTGAAGACATTACCTATCCTTAGGTAGTTCTCATTGGTAATCTCTGCTCTGGCGCAGGAAAGAGTCTTCAAGACAGCTTCTGACAGTCCTCTGGATTTCCATAAGGGCTGGTCAACCTCCAGGCTGTCAGGTTGAATCTCCCCAGATCCTGGTACTTCTGAGTTCCTTGGGAAACCAGGTTCTGGGTGGGGGGAAGCCTCCAATAGATCCCTCGACTCATGTACATGAGCTGGAAAAACCAAGCTCTTTTTGGCCAGAATGGTACAATGGCTATCACAGAGGCTTGGTCCTGTCTGACTTTCAGCAATATCCCTGGTATCATGGAAAGTGGAGGGAAGATGTACGCCAGCCTGAACCTCCAAGGGATGGACAGGGCATCCACTGCCAAGGGATAGTCCTTCTGATACAGTGAGCAGAACGTCTCCACCTTGGCGTTGAGTCTTGTCGTCATAAGGTCTACTTCTGGAAGACCCCACTTCAGGGTAATCTGATGGAAGATCTCTGGATTGAGAAACCATTCTCCTTATACGGTGAGACTCCGACTCAACTGATCCGCTACTATGTCCAAGGATGTGAACCGCAGACAAGTGGGTCAGATTTTCCTCTGCCCAGGTAAAAGTCAGACCTGATTCCCTGGGGAGAGATAACGATCTGGTGCCTCCCTGTTTGTTCTGGTACATTACGGTCGGCATACTGTCAGACCGGATTTTGAACGCTCTTCCTCTGAGGAGAGGAGAGAAACGAAGTAGTGCCAGGTAAACTGCTCTGACCTCCTTCCAATTGGACGATGTCCTCTTTTCTAGCCTGCTCCAGACTCCTTGTACGGTCTTCTCGTACAGGTGGGCTCCCCATCCTGAGAGGGATGCATCGGTAGTCAACAGGGTCCAACGAGGTTGGACCGTGGACATCCCGTCTTTCAGGTGTATCCACCATCTGCGGGAAAGACGAGTACTGGGGAAAAGTCTGATCCTTTTGTCGAGACTGAGAGGAGTACGATTCCAGGTCTTTAGAGCTTCCATCTGAAGAGAATGCATATGCCATAAAGCCCAAAGGACTGCCATGGCTGAGGATGACATTAGGCCTAGGACTCTCATAGTTGGCCTGATACACACCAGGCGAGTTCTGAGAAGATACTGGACCGCTGTGGTTAACCTGTCTTTCCTTAAGGAAATTTTCATGCGGTCTGAGTAAAGGAGAAACCCCAGGAACTTTCTCTGAGTAGATAGATTCACCTCTGACTTTCCCCGATTTATTAGCCAACCTAGGTGTTGAAGAAAGGACACCGCTATCTGCAAATGCTGGTGCAGGATGGATTTTGACTGAGCTTTTATTAGCTAGTTGTCCAAGTATGGCACTATGAATAAACCTTGAAGTCTGAGTGCGCTGCTACTGGAGCCACCACCTTGGTTAAAGTGTGGGGAGCTAAGGGGATGCCGAAAGGTAGAGCCGCAAACTGAAGATGTTTCCTGTGGCTGGAAACTGAGACAGCGATTCTGAGATACCTTCTGTGCAGAGAATAAACTGGAATGTGCAGATAGGCATCCTTTAGGTCTAGGGTGACAAGGACATTGCCCTGCTGTAGAAAGGATGTGACGGATTTCACGGTCTCCATTCCAAAAATGCTTAATCCTTATGAAGAGATTCAGATATCATAGATCTAATCATCCTCCAGTCGCCTGATGATTTTAGCAACAGAAAAACTGGGTAATAAACACTGAATCCTTCTTCACAGGGGGGAGCCTCTTCCAAGGCCCTCTTGTAAATATTATCATGAATGGAACTTACCAGTATAACCTGCCGAGCCGCAGGAAGGGAGCGGGTCATAATAAAACAGTCTTGAGCGGATGAAGAAAATTGATCGCATATCCCGCTGTACTACTTGCAAGACCCAAGGGTCTTGAATCTTCTCGTGCCAGAAGGTGAAAAATTGGGAGAGAGCATCCCCCAACAGAAGTCTCTGCCACAGGAAGAAAACAGCTGGCGTCAAAAAGTTAGGTTTCTTCTTGTCCCCATTTTTGGGGAACTTCCATCCAAAACCCCTAGACTGGTATCTTGGATGCCTCTAGAACAGAGGTCTAGACTGAGGCTGATGTTGGGAGGCCTCGAATAGGTAATCTGCAGACAAGGAGACTGACCTCAAGAATGATAAGAGGTAATCTCTGGAGACTCCAGAGTTGATGTCCCTCTCTAGTTGGGCTAGACCAGAGCGCAACTTGTTTGATACCTCATTAGAGGCAATGGACACCAAGGTCTGAGCAGAGGCTGCAGAATAAGCCTTTATGAGAGTGCCCTCCATGCTCCTATCTATAGGGTCCTGGAGGTTGGAGCCATCATCCGCCAGGACCCCCGTACAGCGGGACAATTTGGCTACTGCCATATCGACTTTAGGTGGGGGAACCCATCGGTCCAGCTGGGATGCCACAATAGGAAATAAGGCCTTAACCTACTGGGTAAAATAGTGGCTCTTTCAGGATGTTTCCACTCCAATAGCATGAACATATCAGTGTTACGACCACTTGTAAGGCGCTAGGCCCCCTATAGGTGGAAGTGGAGGCTTCCCCCCTCAACATCTCAGTCCCTTGACCAGATGGACTTCAACAGCCTATTTATCTTCTCTAGAGGAAAGAGAGGTCTGCTGGAATTCTCCAAGGAATCTTCATCCAATAAGAGCGTCTCATCAATCACCTGGAAGTCCAGTGAAAGAGTACATTTCTCAGATCAGTACTTTTCCAAAATCTGAAAAATTAAGTCCTGGCTCTCCTTCATGTACTTACCTTGACCCCTACAACAATGTCTCGTATAGACGGTTCATGTCTCGCACTGACGGCAGCAAGTAATTGTATTTGGTAATGGTGTGTTACAGTCCACACAAAATAGGCTCTTTTTTTTTTTTTTTTTTTTTTTTTTCAATCTCCTTGCAGGATCTGAACCCAGGACTTTAATACTGCAAGGCTGCTGTGCTAACCACTGAGCCACCATGGTGTCCGGAGCTACAGCCGCAAGAACAGTAATCCAAGTGGAGTACTGAGGCCTTCTTCACTAAAAGACAAGCCATCTCCTGCAGTGAGATGAAGGTTTCTATAGGAGGGGAGGAGGAATGAGCAAGTAGTGCACCACAAAAATCGCTCCCCCCACAAATTTAGCAAACCTTAATTAATTAATTAATTAATTAATTCCATGAACACAGAAAAATATACAGACCGATGCCAGAAAAGAGGCACAGCAAATATAACTTTGCAAAAGGTGGAAAAACTAAGCCGCAAAAAGTCCGTCTGAGAATTCAGTCCCCAGAAAACCGGAACACAAAGGTTCCGGAGGAACAAAGTGACTAACATCACTTCTGGCGGCCGCGGAGCTTGTAAGATAAGTGAAACGGCAATGCTTCACATCAAGTCCGCACAAGTGGCCTGCACTACAGGTCTTAGAACATGCAGCATGCAACTACCGCTGCATGTACTACTGAAATCAAACTTTTCAGAGCGAAGGTTGAAAGCTTGGCTAGGCACTAAAACCTGCCTAAGTAAATCCCCCCTTCTTTTCCACAGAAGCGTCCAGTGAAAGAAAGAAGAGAGGTGTAAAGATGTCTCCCCAAAGGAAGTTAACAAACTTTAGGGGAAAAAACAAATATGGGAGGACAAAAAAGACCTCTCTCCACCTGTCCCACCCCACAGGACAGAAAAAAACACAAGGGGGAGGTCTCTTTTGCCCTCTTATAGGGTACCATAGTCATGCATATATTATGTTAATTTACAATACTGAACTTTTTTACAATATTCTAATTTTCTTATATTTGGGTTTTCATTACCTGTAATCCATCATCAACATTTACAGAAATAAAACACTTGAAATAGAACACTCTGTGTGTAAAGAATCTAGAAAATATAGGAGGTCACTTTTTAATTTAATTACTGAAAGAAATAAACGTTTTAAAGATATTCTAATTTATTGAGATGCACCTGTATGTGGGATGTCACACTTTCTTAAGGAGTCAGTGACTCAATAAACTAAACCAGTTAAAATGGTTGTCATCATTGGAGACATTTGCCATAATTGGTTATATTATCAAGTTTGATAATACCTGATAGATCTGTGGGAGACAATGTGTAAATATGCCCAATATAACTACCGTGTATCAATAAAACAGGCAAAAGAAATGCTATAATTTAACCCTTTAGGTTTCACACAGTCCAGGGTAAATGTCCACCAAGCCTCTTTTTGGAGGATACGACAGTCCCAGTCTGCTCCTCGTGATAGAGGTCGGACCCTCTCAATGGATGCGTCTCCATTATGGTGTTGCCAAACATGCACACTAAGCGTGCGTTCTTCCCATCTGTTAATATATCTAATATGGTCCAAAACCTGGATGCGAAACTCCCGCTTTGCCTAGCTCACGTAGTTCAGTTCCTGGCTCTCCTACAAGTAATTGAAAGAAATTTATGTGATGTAATTGTTGATATCAGAATCCAGATGCAAGATTCCCCAATGGGCACGTGGAATCTGTATAGCTCTATCATTCATTGCCCTTTTATATGGGATAAGTAGATCTGCAAGATTAGGCATAATCTCAGGCCTGTTTAAGGACCTTCAAAGGATAGCAACATTTGTGGAACCAACATTCAAGTTCACTCGCTTGTGCAGTAAAATCAGTGTCTTGGTTACAATTCCTCAGAACCCTGAGGAATTGTCCCTTGGGGATCCCCCTTTTAAGGGGCAAAGGCTGATGGCTTGTCCAAGAGAGGAGACTGTTGGTAGCAGTGTCTTTTCTATAAACTTTAATCATAAATTGGCCATCTGATCCAATGTTAATGCAAAGATCAAGAAAGGAAATACTAGAGGGATGGATGGTTGCCGTAAGTTTCAGATTGATCTCATTTGTGTTCAGGACATCAACGAAGGACCAGAACTGCTCAACAGTTCCCAACCAAAGAATGAATATATTGTCAATATAGTGCAACCATAGGAGAATGGAAGAAGTCAACTCATCCCTCTCTTCCACGAAAACTAGACTCTTCTCCCACCACCCTAAAAACAAGTTGGCATCAGTAGAGGCAGTGGGGCTCCCCATTGCAGTGCCCCACTGCTGGTGGAAGAAGTGTCTATCAAACATGAGGCAGTTGTAGGTAAGAATGAAAGACATCATTTCAAGCACAAAAGCATTATGTGCTTGTAATTGTGTGACAGGTGACTCAAGGAAATTTCGTACTGATTTACAACCATGTTGATGGGGAATCAAGCTGTGTAACGATTCTACATGTAAGCTGGCAAGAAATTGTGTGAGATATGAATCATATCCTATTTGAAAACGGGCCAATCACACTGTAACTGCGCTCTATATTTTATTTTCACATGTGACTAGTCACTAATATTGGGTCACTATTTAGGCCAAGGACCTCTTCTTTTAATACAGACTTGTAAAGGTTATATTTGAAAACCATTTTTCTGTGAAGCTCAGTCTAAGAATTCCATTCCTCTCACTTTGCAACAAGTGGCATTTCGACAAACAGGAGGCATCACACAATCATGTTTCATATGGCTAAAAAAACTTTCTATGTGGCTTTTAGGCCCCTCCCACATGCCACAGATTGGAGCTAGGTGCTTGAAAATTAGATCATATGAATAAGCTTGTGCTGTGTCAGCAGCGCATATTAGGCTAAGGCCCCACATTCCAGAAAGGCAGGGTTTTTTGTTGTAGATTTTACTGTGTTTTTTTGACCCAAAACCAGGAGTGGATTGAGCAGAAGGTAGAAGTATAAGAACTTTCTACATATTTCCCATTCTTTTTGTAGCCATTCTTGGATTTGGCTTAGAAAACCGCAGCAACATCTGCAACAAAAAAGCTGCGTTTCCACAGTTTTGGGCATTAGCCTTAAAGAAACTAATTTTCATTATATATAAAAAGGTGTTGTTGGTCAGCAGTTTGAGACAATGTATTCAGGACACAGGCCCCAGATCTAAGATGGAGATGGTATTATAGAAGCTATTGTGTGGTATACTAAAATTCCAGTTGTCACAGTGGCAACAGTTACAGCATGTAAATGGAAGAGGGCTTGTGTAAAAGTACCTAGGTGCTGGCATACATATAAAGGGAGCAGATGTCTGAGAGAGCTGTAGTATATTTGGCAGTGCTGAGGAGACTAGACGCTAGATCAAATAGAGTGTTGGAGAATACAAAGTCTTCCTCAAAGCATGTCATATAGTTGTTGGCATATAGTGGTTCCATATTCAACCCATGGCTGAAGTAGATTTCTGTATGTAAAAATCATCTCTACAGTGAAATAAATTGTCATAAAGGATACCAGAATTTTCCCCACTAAACCCACAGCTGTCATGTAAGGTATGCAGTATCATTTTTAGCTTTCTTTCTGTTACCTTAAAAATCACCTCACAAGTCTGTCTGTAGAATAGCTTGTTTTCTGAAGAGAAGAGCCTCCTTGTATTGTTTTAGATTCACAGCGTTAAAAACACTAGGTTTGTGGTTCTTCAGGACCGAAAAAAATGACTGCTTTTGTAAAATGACTGGCATTGTTCACAAGGCAATGCCATATCTCCATCCCAATAAAATGAATGGGACTGAGCTACAGCATGGTGATGTCACCAATGGACCTGATGTCACTTCCTGAGAAGAAAGTAGTCAATTTGAAGTCCTCCGTAACCCTGTTAACTGCCTGTATCTTCACGTCTGTAGCATATAGAAGCATTAAACTACTTTAAAATGACAATAGAAATTGTCACTGCTCTAGAGCAGTGATTCCCAAAGTGGTCTAGGTGGACCCCCAGGGGTCCACCGGAGACTCGACGGGGGTCTATGTTAGATCTAATCTTCACATTTTTTGACGAGTTTAGGGAATATGGTAGAAATGTAGCAGCAGGGGGTCCACCGAAACCAGTAAAATTTTGAAAGTGGTCTACGAGAAAAAAAGTTTGGGAACCTCTGCTCTAGAGCCTAGGTTCTACAGCGTCCACCATATCAGGCATCTAAAGAGATTGCCACACCCAGCCTCTCAGCGTGACTCATCTCCTCAGTCAACAGGTCAGTGTGACTCTTCTCAGCTAATCTGTATAGGGACCACAATAAACAACATAACATTTATAAAGCACCTGAGATAGTTCAGAAAACATGACACATACACAATTCAGTTGGGTGGAAGTTGGTCACAGCCATTTATTATTACATTTATAAAATATTTCCATAATGGGAGTTGTAAAGGCACTTGGCAGTCAAAAAAACATTATGCCCAGCTGGATACTCCCCGATGACAAGTCCGCCTTCCCAGCTACAACTTCTCAATTTCCATTACAGTAACCGACGGCTGTGACTTGAATGAAGAGATTCCTGAAGAATAACTGCAAAAGAGAACAGTATCAATATGGCAGAATACACAAAGACACAAAAAAGGGGCAAGAGGGCGAGACATTCAGCTCCAGTACCTGCAAGCAGCAAAGAGAGGAAAGCAGCCTGCAGGTGATGACATAAGTTTCACAAGTGCTCTGCCATTAAATAAAGGCTGCAAAGCTTGGTTAGGGGACGTCCACACTACCGTTGATGACCGTCAGTAGTGTCCGTTGCTATTGTCCGTTACAAGATTTTAGCATCGGACACTAGCTGAACCCTCAGAAATCCGTTAAAATTTCCATTCATTTCAATGGGTTTTATATTGTGTCCGTTTGTGCCCAGAGCATAGAGCCGTCGCGGAGCGCAGGAAAGGTGAGTTAACATTGTTTTTTAGGTTTCATCACCTCCCCAGGGGCTCCGCTTATAACTTAATAGCAGTTTCGTTTCGGCCGTGTTTGGTCCGATTGAAACTGCTGGGTGAGGACTCAGGCTGCCATAAAAGGGAAATAAGCCTTGTGTGCCACTCTTGGCACGTGTGCCTGGGGTTGCCAACTCCTGGTCTATGGGGTCCAGGGGTAACCACTTTTTAAGCGGATTAGGTTTTCGTTCTTCAGATCCCTAAGCAGTCTCAAAGAACAGAAAGCTGAACGCTAGTGTGAACCTAACATTAGATAAACAACAACATTTTAATTCAGTTCAATTTTAATTTAACTATTTTGATTAATGTTAAAATTTTAACAGATTTTTAATAAACTCATTATTTAAAAACATTATAAATTAGGCTATGTTCTTACAGCTTTGGTCCATAGACCTTTTTGAGTCAAACAGAAGAGTATAATTTTGGTAGTCACAGGGCAGGTGAATTATTTAACAAATAGGAAAATCAAAGGCTCCTGGACTTCCCAATAACCCTATATATGGTTTACAGTCGCCTAGCCTATGCAGAGGATTTATGTTTGTCCCATAAATTAGGATATATTCCTGACGTATGCACCAAGTCCAAAGGTGATGAGAAAAGAGCGTTAGACAATGTCAAATGTCAATGTTTTTTATCCATCTTACAGTACAATGTTAGCTGTAGTCCTTTGCCCTTTAGCAAAGTGTATCTACAATTTTCCTTTGCGGACTTTCTGCCCTAATTATACCTATATGGAAATCACCAGCGTTTCCGCAAGTATAATTGACAGGCTGCGATTTACAAAAATGTGATGGTTTTTGAAATCACAGCATTTCCGCTCAGGATATTTTTCTGCAATGTGTGGATGGAATTAGCCAGAATCCCGTCCACTTTGCAGGTACTGTAAAACACCACGTATTTTTGCCGCTGCGTTTCCGCCACTGCCACTGCATTTTTGCAACGTGGGGCCCCAGCCTATAAGGATTCTCTGAGCTTACTGTATTGATGATCGATCCATAGGTATCAATCCCTGCAGCTCAGCTTCCTTTAGGCTTTTAAGACCCCACTTAGTGAAACGCAGTAAAAAAAGCTGCAGAAAAAAAATGCGGTGGAAACGCATCGTTTTTCATTGCATTTTCGCAGAGTTTTCCTCTGCGGACTTGCTGTACTTATCATACCTATACGGAAAAAACTAGCGTTTCCGTAGGTATAACTGACATGCTGCAATTTTCTAAAACCAATTTTTCTGCAATATGTGGCTGAGATTAGCCAGAATCCCATTCTCTTTGCTGGTACGCTGTGTATTCAGAACGTGGATAAGAGTGGATAAGAGGTAAGTTGCAGTAAGTTAGCATGGCCATTACACAGAGAACAAAACAACCGTTTTTTGCCATTTCGCCCTCCATTAAAAAAATGTAATATAACGTGGGGCCTTAGCCTAAATGTGGTTTTGCCGTAATCGTAGTGACACTCAGAATATATCTAACATGTCATTTTGGCTGCACAGTGAATGCCGTACATCTGCACACACTGTGAGGCGGAGACTCTTGGAGCAAGGCCTGGTCTCAAGGAGGGCAGCAAAGAAGCCACTTCTCTCCAGAAAAAACATCAGGGACAGACTGATATTCTGCAAAAGGTACAGGGAGTGGACTGCTGAGGACTGGGGTAAAGTCATTTTCTCTGATGAATCCCCTTTTCGATTGTTTGGAACATCTGGAAAACAGCTTATTCAGAGAAGAAGAGGTGAGCGCTACCACCAGTCTTGTCTCATGCCAACTGTAAAGCATCCTGAAACCATTCATGTGTGGGGTTGCTTCTCAGCCAAGGGAATCGGCTCTCTCACAGTCTTGCCTAAAAACACAGCCATGAATAAAGAATGGTACCAGAATGTCCTCCAAGAGCAACTTCTCCCAACCGTCCAAGAGCAGTTTGGCGCTCAACAATGCCTTTTCCAGCATGATGGAGCACCTTGCCATAAAGCAAAGGTGATAACTAAATGGCTCAGGGAACAAAACATAGAGATTTTGGGTCCATGGCCTGGAAACTCCCCAGATCTTAATCCCATTGAGAACTTGTGGTCAATCATCAAGAGACGGGTGGACAAACAAAAACCAACAAATTCAGACAAAATTAAAGCATTGATTCTGCAAGAATGGACTGCTATCAGTCAGGATTTGGTCCAGAAGTTGATTGAGAGCATGCCAGGGAGAATTGCAGAGGTCCTGAAGAAGAAGGGTCAACACTGCAAATATTGACTTGCTGCATTAACTCATTCTAACTGTCAATATAAGCTTCTGTTACTCATAATATGAATGCAATTATATTTCTGTATGTGATAAAAACATATGACAAACACACATAAAAACCAGAGGGCAGCAGATCATGTGAAAATATAATATTTGTGTCATTCTCAAAACTTTTGGTCATGACTGTACACCATATGGAATATTAAATTGTACCATGATGAAGCACAATTTGTACCACAAAAAATAGGCCCTTATACAGACATTATATGGTTTATGTTGTACTTGGAAAGACCACTGTGACAACTTTAAATACTGTTAGATCAATAGGGGTCTGACCATTGGGACCTCCACCAATAACCAGAATGAGGGTCCATTGTCCCCCATATAAATGAGAATGTGTCCCCTTGTTCTCGGTCTGTCTGAGACTCATAGCAAGATAAGGTTGTCTGTTCTTCACATGTGGTGCTATTGTGGTGCTATGAATGGTGGAGCCCAGAGTCAATGGGGGCTAAGCTTGGTAGCAGGGATGTCAGGCTACTAGGTCTCTCCCACTACACTTGCAGCATTGTGGAAGCCATGCAGTGCTGTACCCATTAGTGTAGCGACCCACTAGGTCGTGGTCCCCATGAAATGGTAATGTCATGTATACTAAGAACCTTGTTAGCTGCAGCTCTCCACATGGGGCCTTAGCCTTAGGCCGGGGCCCCACATTGCAAAAACGCTGGAATTTGGCCATGGCAGAAACGCAGCAAAAAGAGCTGAGTTTTACACTACCTGCAAAGTGGATAGGAATCTGGCTAATCCCATCCACACATTACAGAAAAAAAATCTGCAGTGGAAATGTTGCGTTTTCAAATAAGTAAGCGTTTGTGCAAATCGCAGCATGTCAATTATACCTACAGAAAAGCTGGCATTTTCCGTATAGGTATAATACAAGCAGAAAGTCTGCAGAGGAAAACTCTGTGGACTTTCTGTGAAAAAACGATGAGGAACAAAAAATGCAATGCGTTCAGCTGTGTTTTTTTGTCTGCGGCTCGCTCATGGGGCCTTAGCCTTATCGTGGATATCTGGTAATAAAAGCTCCATTTTGGATTGATCAGTTCAAATCAAATAATGTAGTAAAACATCCCATGTCCTATTTGATTGTGACATGAACAAGGCTGAACAGCGATATAGAACATTTTTAGTAGGTCACGTTCTTTCTGAGAATTAAGGAAAGGTGACCTTGATATCCACAATGACAAATGTATGATAGCAAAGTGATCAGCATTAGCAATTCTTCAGACTTTCTCCAAATTGCTACAGAAGACAGGACAGGATTCTAGGACCTTAACCTGACAAATGATCTCTATTTCTTTTGGTGACAATGCTATTCAGGCTCAGTAAACCATGACAGAGTAATTCTGCTGAACATAAATATTGTAAGATATATTGTCTCTATCCAGAGATGTAAGTTTTTATGTGCATCCATTGCATTATGAGAAACAATATTACTTAACATTATAATTATTATCAACCATTGGCATAGGCAGGGATGTAACTAGTAACCATGGGCCAGATTGTTAAACTTGTTAAACTAGTGCCTCACATTAATTACTGTCAACATAGAAAGGCTTCAGGACATACAAAATTTCTGATATCTTGGTTTCACTTTTGTCTTTATCTCCATTCCTGTATCTCACAAAGACCTGCATCCCCTACAATCTTCCACCGTCTTCTATAATCCACACTGATCACTAACCACACCTGATCTCTGAGGTGAGACTCTTGACTGCTGGACTATGCTATGCTAGTTGTGCTCTTTTTTTTTTTATAAACTGTAATTTTTATTAGAATATTTTGAAAATAACATAGATAACATACAATCCGCCAAGTCAACAAATATAAAAACAGCAACACAAAGACAAGATTTGGGGAATACACAAAAACAGACAAAGGAAATGAACAATGAGGAAAGAGACAAAGGCGGGGGTCAGACTTCAGAGACCTTGTGTGGCACAGTAGGTATCCCAGTGAGACCAAATTGCTTCAAATGCCTCCACCGTATGATTAAGGGAAGCAGTCAGATACTCCAGACTGCGGATGTCCTTCAATCGGGCTATCAATTCTGAGATAGTTGGGGGAAGAGCTTCTCTCCAACGGCGAGCTATAAGTGTTTTAGCCGCAGTACACAAGTAAAGGAATAATTTCGATGTATTTTTACTGAGACCTTTTGGAGGGAGATTCAGCAAATAAACCATGGGGTCCAAGGGAACACCCTGGATGAAGAGAATATTAGTCAGCCTCCCAACCTCAAACCAAAAAGTGCGGACCAGGGGGCACTCCCAGAATATATGGAACAATGTTCCTGGTGTTGCCTGACACCGCCAGCAACTAGAAGGAATAGTGGGGTTGAGAGTATGCAGTAGAGCTGGAGTATGATACCAATGCATAAGTATTTTGTATTGCGTTTCCCTGAACGTTACACAGGAGGAGGATTTAGCTGCTCGGGACCAAATAACCTGCCACTGACTGTGCGAGATGCGCTCGCCCAGGGCTCCAGACCACCGGGTCATATATCTGTGGACCACCGGGGCCTGCCCCCCCCTGAGAGGACAAAAGCCCATAAATATTAGAAATCAGGCCTCTAGTAGAGGTACCCGCCCTACATAGTCGTTCAAAAGCTGTAGGGAGGGAGACCCAGGTGGATCCAAATTGGGAGACCACAAAATGAACTATTTGCTGATAGTGGAACCACTCTGAGGTAGGCAAGTGCTGTGTAGAGGTGAGGTAATCGAAGGGCCTGAGCTCCAAGGACGACGGGTCAACCAAGTCCGCTATGTGGAATAAACCCAGCTTCCTCCAGGGCTTGACCATAGCAGCAGTGAGTCCGCTTGGGAGACGTGGATTATATAAAAAGGAAATCATGGATGAGTGCGAGGAGGCCAATCGAAACAATCTAGAACAGGTGTTCCAGACAGTCCGAGTAAAGCCAATAGGGCCAAGTAGCGAGGTCATGGGCAGAGGGGGGGAGGCGGACCACAAAAATGCATTGGGGTGAACAGGAGCCAGCCAAAGCTTCTCTATCTCCACCCATTTCGTATGCGCCTGGGGCGCTGCCCAGAACGGTATACTACGCAAATGGGCAGCCCAGTAGTAGTGCAATATGTGTGGAACCCCCATTCCCCCCTCCGACCTACCCGCCAGCATCACCGATCGGGGAATGCGGTGGCGTTTGCCATTCCATATAAATTGGAATATTGCTTTCTGTAGGGATCTCAATTCGAATCTAGGGACTGCCACTGGAAGGGTTTCAAAAAAGTAAAGAAGTTTCGGGAGGAGGGTCATCTTAACCGCAGTTATACGGCCTATAAGAGAAATATGGAGTGGGCGCCACTTATCTAGAAGAGAACGGAGCTCATGAAACAAATGAGGATAATTGGCTGAGTAAAGCGTGTGGTATGAAGAGGATAGTTGAACGCCCAAATAGCGTAGGGAGCGGTCTCTCCATTGGAAGTCAAAGTTAGACTTGAGCAACTGCAAGGCTTCGATTGTGATATTTAAAGGTAGGGCTTCCGTCTTACTAGGGTTAACCTTATATCCCGACAGGTCTCCATAATCCTTTAAAACACGGAGAAGGTTTGGAAGGGAGGTATGGGGTTTAGTGAGGGTCAACAGGACATCGTCTGCAAATAAACTAATCTTGAATTCTCTATCTCTCACAAATACACCAGAGACATCCGGGGCAGATCTAATTTGAGCCTCCAGGGGTTCAATACACAGTGCAAATATTAGTGGAGATAAGGGGCATCCCTGACGGGTTCCATTACGAATGGACAAGGGAAGGGAGGAAGCATTAGGAAGCTTAACAACTGCTGAGGGGTGAGAATAAAGAGCCCTTATAGCCGTGAGGAAGGCCCCCGAGAACCCGTAGCTTTCAAGAGTGGCCATCATAAACGACCAATCAAGGCGGTCAAAGGCCTTCTCAGCGTCCAGACTTAGAAGCAAGGTGGGGGTAGAGTGACGGTTGGCCACGTCAATCAAATCCACTGCCCTTCTAGTGTTATCTCCCCCCTGACGACAGGGGACAAATCCCACCTGGTCCTTGTGGATGAGTGACGGAAGCCAAAGGCCAAGCCTGTTTGCTAAGATTTTTGTAAAAAGTTTAAGGTCTGTATTCAGGAGGGCAATGGGACGATAATTAGAGCACTCCTGATGGTCCTTGTGTGGCTTTGGAACTAGGGAAATGTGAGAGTGCAGCATAGTCTGGGGGATCGGAGCTCCCTCCAAGAATGAGTTGAAAAGCTGACACATATAAGGGAGGAGATCAGAATGGAAAGTTTTATAATAAGCATAGGTGAACCCATCAGGGCCTGGAGCTTTACCATTTGGGAGAGCCTCCAGAACGGCAGCCAACTCCTCTCTCAATACTGGGGCATTAAGCGAAGAGAGGGCTGAGGACGGGAGGGCCGGGAGTTGACACGAGGCTAGGTAAGAGTGCAAGTCTGTCTCTACATTGGTGGGGCTTCTCCTAGTAGGTGAGGGAAGGTTATACAGTTTAGTATAATAATCCCTAAACAAGGCCGCTATGGCATCGGGATGGTGCTGAAGGGTGCCCTGGGAATCTCGAACGGCATGGGGTGTAGACGAAACCTGACGGTCCTTCAGGGTTCTAGCTAGAAGTGTGTGGGCCTTATTTCCCCTCTCATAGTATCTCTGGCGACTGTAGAGGAGGAGGCGTCGGGTAGCCTGGGTGGCGAGGTCGCAGAGGTCAGCCCTGGCCGCTACTAATTGACGCAGTAAAGATAACGAGGGTCGCGTCGTTAGTCGCTCAGTGAGGGATCTAATCTTGTCAGTCAAAGCCTCCTCTCTGGCCCTCCGGTTTCTCTTAGTCTGTGTTCCCAACACAATACAGTGACCTCTCATTACTGCCTTATGGGCTTCCCACAGTGTGGACACAGCGGTAACTGAGTTAGAATTAACTCGGAAGTATTCTTGGAGGTGAGCTCGAAGTTTACCCTGGGTCTCTCGTGAATGAAGGAGGGATTCGTTAAGTCGCCAGTGGCAGCGTTTAGTCGGAGAGGGGGTGGAGGACAGTGTAAGCTTCACAGGAGCATGGTCTGACCAGGATATGGGGCCTATGTCAGCCGACTTTAGTAAACGAAGGGCTAACGTATTTCCAAAAAAATAGTCTATTCTAGAGTGGGTTTTATGTGGGTGGGAGTAAAATGTAAAGGAACGGGCAGAGGGATTATCCACCCGCCAAAGGTCATAAAGGGCAGCTGACCGTACAAGGCAGCGGAACTGTCTAGCTAGTCTCATCTGGGAGGGTCCAGGAGGTCCATTAGTGAGGGTGGATCTATCCATATTTTCAGAAAAGATCATATTAAAGTCTCCACCGAGTAATAATGCGGATCCCTCAAACTTTTGCAGTTTCCCCAGGACCTGTTTAAGGAAGGGGATCTGTGAAGAATTAGGGGCATATATATTGCATAAAATAATAGGTCGACCATATAAAAGCCCCTCCAAAATAATATATCGACCCTGGGGATCTAGATGAGAGGCCGAGACAGTGATAGGGCAGGTACGGGAAAGCAAAATAGCTACTCCTCCCTACCTGCGACTACAATGTGCAGAGTAAGCAGAGGGGAAGTAATGTCGGGCAAAATTAAACGTGCCAGTATGGTCATAGTGAGTCTCCTGGAGAAAGGCTACATCTGCCTGAAGAGAGCGAAGCTCCCGCAGGACCATTCGCCGTTTTGTGTTGGAGCCCAGGCCCTTAACATTTAGTGTAATGCACCTAACCATTGGGAATACAAGGTGAGTGTATTGCTAGTGTAGGAGAAAATGAGGTAGAGCAGATCTCACCCAGCCAACGATGTTCCGAATCCCCGAAAAAGTAAAGGTGGAGGGTCCGGGCCACTGTAGCCAGACGGGTCTCCGAACCTGAAGAAGGGGAGGAAGGAAAAGGGATAGAGGGGGAGGGGAAAGAGACAAAGGACATACACAAAGAACAAAGCATAACAAATAAAAAAACAAAACAAAAATATTGAAATAACACAGCTAAACTAAATTTAGTGGTCAGGACTAAATCTCCTGGCCGGGGGCAAAAAAAAAATTGTCCAAGGTAGGGCCACAAGTGACCCTACTAGGGCCCAACCAGTGGGTCCACAGCTGGACGAAGCCCCCACAGCAAAAAGGGGGGCGGGTGGGAGACGGGGGGAGATCAGCAATAGGCAGATCCAAAGCAGCAATTGGTGACCTAAAGAAAATAACATCTATCAGTCACTGGGGGGGGGGGGGGGAAGTCTAACCCGCCCGACCGATAATACTAAAGCGTGAATATGATGCAAAACAGTTGTGGGACCATAAAAAACTGCGTATAAATGTAAATAACAATAGGAACAGGACACCCCTAGTAATCAAAGTAGACGTATCCCTCCCAGGAACTAGGAGGTCCGAGAAAAAAGATACAGTCACGGAGGTGGGGCCTCCACCCTCGATCTTCTGGAAGAACGTTGCTGGCGTCTAGCTGGATTCTGGGCCGTCCAGACCGGGGGTGGCGGCGGTGGTGGGGCAACCAACTCCCAATTCTGAAGGTTGGGAGGAGGAACATCCATAGCAATGCAGAATGGTTCCAGATCTGCATAGAACCGTAGGGTAGCAGAGGGACCATTGTGCCTAGCCGTTAAAGAGAAGGGGAATCCCCAGCGATATGATATCTGTCGGTCGCATAGAAGCTGCAGCAGAGGGCGCAGGTATCTCCTCTTCTGTAGCGTAATCCAGGAGAGGTCCTGGTAAAGCTGGATCTTGGCTCCTGCAAATTCAAAGTCTTTAAGACGACGGGCCTTGGAAAGGATAGTTTCTTTTAGTGCAAAGTCGTACACGCAGCAAATAACATCGCGTGGTGTGGGGCCCGATCCCCTGGGGCGCAGGGCCCTGTGCGCTTTATCCAGCTTAATTTTATGTGTAGCTGGTTCCTGTAAAATGAAGTTGAAAATCTCCTCCAAGGTAGCATGTAAATCCTCCTCTTGGTTAGCCTCAGGCAGCCCCCTGATTCTGATATTGTTGCGTCTGCCCCGGTTATCCAAATCCTCCAAATGGCGTTGCATGTCGTTAACCACCTGGCATTGGGAGAGGACAGTGTCCTGGAGGTGAGACACATGAGATCGGGTCTGGTCATGATCGTCTTCAAGGGTATCAACCCGGTTAGCAATATGCTGGAGATCTTGCCGTAGGACAACGATTTCTGTGCGTATCTCTGAACGACATGCCGTTGTGACTTTAGCAACCAAGGAATCAAAGTCCTCTTTTGACGGTAGGTGAGCAAGGTAATCAAGCCACGGTGGAGGATCAGAGGAGGCTGCCTGAGCAGAGTGTGGCGGAAGTCGGGGTAGCGGGGCAGACGGAGAAGGCAGCTGGGTGTGAATAGCATAGGGGGAGAGGGATGGAGTTGCCCCCAGGTCTGCTTCTTCATCTCTGAGAAGGGATGGAGACTGCTGTAAGGACACAGGACTAGAAGGTTGTGGAGGCAGCTGAGGGGTTAAATCCTCCTCCACAGGGTCAGGAGGGTGCTCAAGGCCAGAAGAAGGCTTGTGGAGCTGAGAGGCCGCTACTGATGCCTCCTGAGATGATGGGTCCCCCTGATTCTGCTGGGGGGAACCCACTGACATAAGCGCCGGTCGGAGCAGCGGGGGAGGAGGGGCAGTCAGCGCTGCGGTGCGAGCAACCGCCGCGCCTGACTTACCCGGCGGTGAAGGGGTCCGCTGGAGCCCAGCGCCTGGACTCTGGAGCTCTGTCGCTGGCAGGGCTGGAGGCCTGGTAAGATGGCCTCTCTGCAGGGTGGATGCCGCTCGTGTCACTAGCGGGGCCATTGCAGGTGTCGTAGCGGAAGCGGCCGGCGCGGCAGAGGAAGATGGCCGCCGCCTCGTGGAGGCCCGCGCTGTGGATGCTATCGGCTGCAGGAACGCGGACAAGGTAGGCTGAACGGACCTGTCCGCTGATGCACAGTCCCCTGTAGCAGGTGCCCGGGTGGTTTTCTTAGCCATGGGGGTCCTATTCAGGCTAGTGGTCCCACACTAAAAACGGTCAGGCAGGAGCTCCCCAAATGAGTGTCTCACCGCATCAAGTCCCTGGCTACGCCCCCACTAGTTGTGCTCTTAATTACTGTATAAGTATAGTAGAGTGTAGAAGGAGTACACTGGTTAGGTGGAGGCTATAGTATTTTCTAGAGAGCCCAATGACTTCAAGTTATACATGTAATAAGTGGCGTAAGTACCGCCATAGCGGCTGCCATGAAGCTATGATACTGTGAGGAGGGGCCGCTATGGATCATTATACTGTGTGGAGGGGCCAGTGAATGCAGCCAGGTTCTCCCCAGTTCTGCCGTACCAGTTGTTAAAATCGGATCGCAGAACCGGGGAGAAGTGCCGCAACTGACCCGGTTCTGCTACTGGTGGAGCAGGAAGCCATAGACTTTCTGCTCTACCACTTCCCGACTTTTAAGCCACAGGCCACTTTGAGCCTGTAGCTTACAAGCTAAGCACCAGTACTTACCTGTCTGCTCTCCGACGCCTCCTGCTTCTTCCTGCTCCGGGTGCACCTGACGTCACAACAGTGCGCCCAGGACAGGGAGGCAGCGTGGGACCGGGGAGCAGACAGGTAAGAAATGACCTACTACTGCCATAAGGGAGGATCAGTGAAGGGGCCACTTTATGGCCCATAGAGTGGACCGTTCACTATTCCCCCCCATACAGTGGTCACTTCACTGGTCCCCCCATATAGTGACCCCTTCACTGGTCCCCCATATTGTATAGGGACTAGTGATGGGGACATTATATTGTGTGGGGGCATTGATGGGGCTAATATCCTGTGGGGGCATTAAAGTGTGGCTTATTAGGGAGGTATATTAAAAAGATTGTTCGGGCTTGATTTTTTTTATGGTCTAACCTCAGGATAGGCCATAAATACCTAATTGTTAGGGGGTTTACACCCGGCCCCCAGACCGATCAGATGTACAGATCCACTTCCTCTGCCCATTCTGTTCATAATACGGGTCTGGAAGCAGAAACCTCTATCCACTGTATAGGGGCCGGACACTTTTACTACATCTCAGCAGATATTGAAGTCAGTGGGAGCTGAGCTGAAGCTGGAAGAGGCCGTTTTAACCCATTGGTGGGCCCCGTGTAAAGTTTTCATAAATGGGTCCCCCTCCGTTACCACCACTTAGACATACCTGACTCACTCAAATTAAAATGGCCCCCCCACAGTATATTTCCTTCTTAGTGGCCACATACAATATAAGAGGCCATGGCCCTGTACTTATAAATAGTAGTCCCCCCTTAATAGTTCCTGTGGATAATATTTATAAGGAAGCCATTATTTATAAGCAGGGACTATTATTTAAAAGGAGGGCATTATTATTTATAAGGGGGGCTAATATTGCTTGCTTATAAATAATAATGCCCCCTTATAAATAATAATCCCTGTTTATAAATAAAGTCCTCTTATAAATAATAATCCCTGTTTATAAATAATAAAGTCCTTTTATAAATAATAATCCCTGTTTATAAATAATAATGCCCATTAATAATGATCCCTGCTTATAAATATTGCCCCTTCTCTCTTATAAATAATAGTCCTCATTATCAGTAATCGTCACCCCCCCAATGGTGTAACGATCGTGGTCGCTGGGGGGGGGGCGGACCTTGTTCCCTGACTCGGCCGGGCCCCTTTCTAATAGCTGCCAGCCCAGGGGGGGTGTATAAAAATAAAAAAATACTTATACTCACCTGTCCTGGGCTGAGCATCCGTTCCGGGACTCTTCCTGCCAGTAACTGAGGTCACGCCAGTGGTCACATGGGGCGTGCCTGCGTAATGACGTCATCGTGCCCCATGTGACCACTGGAGTGCGAGACCTCAGTCACCAGACAGAAGAGGAAGCCGCAGACAGCACGACGGAGCGAGTATGCCCCGGAGAGGTGAATTAAGGTGAGTAGGTAAGTGTTTGTTATTTTTAATCACCTCTCCTGGGCCTCTACTTATTTGAGGAGACCCCCAGAGTATAATAATAGCACCAGCATTAGGGGAGGGGCTCTTGGGAGCACATAATACTGTGTGGGGGTCACTGTGAGCATATAATACTGTGTGGGGGCCACTGCGAAGCACGTAATACTTTCTTTGTTTGGCCACTGTGGAGCATGTAATACTGTTTGGGGGCCACTGCAGAGCATGTAATACTTTGTGGGGGCCATTTCGGAGCACATAATACTATGTGGAAGCCAATGTGGAGCACGTAATACTGTGTGGGGGCCACTGCGGAGCACATAACACTGTTTAGGGCCACTGTGGAGCAAATAAAACTGTGTGGGGGCTACTGTAGAGCACGTAATACTCACCCAGTTTTGTTTACATGCCTGGCGCTTTGCTGTTCACTCACCGTATTCTTGATAACTGCAGTTGTGGGTACTAAAACTGTATCCCTTTCAAATATCTGAGATATCGCTGCAGCACCCGTAACCGCCACTATCAAGAATTTCGCTCTAGGGAGGGGGTAAGTTTGCACCGGGGCCCACAAGACTTTAGTTATGCCACTGGTCCCCCCCCCCTTTAAATAATAGTACTAACTTATAAATAGTTACCCCTTTTAAATAATAGTCCCCAATTATAACTAATAGCCCCCCTGTTATAAATAATGGTTCCGTTTTATTTATAAGGAGGGGAGCTATTACTTATAAAGGGGAACACTTTTCTTTTTATGGGGGCTATTATTTATAATATTTCCCCATGATAATAGCCCTCCTTAAATATAATAGTTCCCCCTACTACGGTATAAATAATACGTCCATGTTCTGAAATAAGTGCCCCCTCAGCAGTAATTGCTCCCTTTTTCTTTAAAAAAAAAAATAAAAAATCTTATATTCACCTTACCGCGATCCTCCAATGAGTGGAGTAGTTGACACCTTCCTTCTCTTGCTGTTGCACTCTGATGCAGGTCCAGGCACGGCGCAGGTGTCGCGATTCAGGGACGTCATCACTTGTGCCAGGACATCCTGCACATCACTGTAAGTCTTCCAGGGGACCCCGCAACCATAGGACCGGGTGCAAGTGCACCGTTTACCCTATAGTTAAAGTGGCCCTACCGATCAAGTAGGGAGTGTCAGCCCCCTACCGATCAGGTATTTATCACCTATCCTGAGGATAAGCTATAAAAAAATAAATCCAGACAACCCCTTTAATATGCCCCACACAGTTTAATGTCCCCCCACAGGATGTTAGCGCCCATCACTGCCTCCACACAATATAATGGCCCCATCACTGTTCCCCATACAGTATGGGGAACCAGTGAAGAGGCCACAGTATGGGGAGACCAATGAAGTGGCCATAAAAAAATTAGGCCCTGACAACCCCTTTAACCCCTTCCCGACATCCGCCGTAATTGTAAGTAAATTGTCGGGTATTTAAATATGGCGGTCACTCGGGAGCTGAGCAGCCACCATAGCCGCCGGGTTTCTGCTGTATTATAGACCTGACACTCAGCTCTAATGCCCCAAAAGTGTCGTTATTCTGTAATGCGTTGCAATGCATTAACATTGTAATGCATTGCAATTCATTGCATTAGTGATCAGACCCCCTGGGGTTCAAGACCCCTAGGGGGTCTAATAAATGCAAAAATAAAAATATTTAAAAAATGATATTAATATTAAAAATTTAATATAGAAAAAAATATTAAAAATTAAAATCACCCCCTTTCCCTAGAACACATGCAATTCATTGCATTAGTGATCAGACACCCTGGGGTTCAAGAACCCTAGGGGGTCTAGTGAATGCAAAAATACAAATAAAAAATATTAAATATTTAATATAAAAAATTTTATATAGAAAAAATATAAAAAATTCAAATCACCCCCTTTCCCTCGAACACATATAAAAGTATTTAAATACTGAGAAACACATACACATTAGGTATCCCTGTCCGAAAACACCCAGTCTACAAATCTATAAAAATATTTTTTTCCATACGGAGGGGGGTGAGTCAAAAACAAAAATTGAAAAATTCCTCCGGTGGAAAGAGATTAAAGAGGTTGACCAAAAATTGGAGTGATCCCTGTGGTGGCCAGGGAGGTGTAAAATTTATAAAAAAAAAAAAACATACTTACCTGTCCCCCGTCTGTGTCTCTTCGGTCTAATGGCGGCGCCTCAATTCTGGAAATCCTGTACCTAACTGGTCTTAGTAGTCACATGACGTGCAGGACTCCCAGCAAGAAGGCGCCAGCATGAACCTGAATGGACACTAGAGTACCAAGGACAGGTGAGTATGCTTTTTTTAAAAAATTTTTAAAATTTTACACATCCCACACACCACATGGGTTGCTCCAGTTCCTGGACAACCTCTTTAAAGGGTTTATCCATCTTTCTAATATTTATGGCTTGTCCTTAGGATAGGCTATCAATATTACATCTGCAGGGGTAGGACAGCCAGGACCTCTGTAGATCAGCTTTTCCAGGACAGTGCGGCTAAAAGTAATGGTAACAATTCCAGGAGCCGCGCTGCTTACTTGCAGAATCTAGCGATGGGTTTAGGTAGTGCAGTGGTGCTCTTCATATGGTGGGTAAGCAGCATGGCTCCCAACATGTTATTACCTGTAACCGTTCTGTCTTGGTACAGCTGATATGCAGGGGTCCTGGCTGTGGATGGTGGGCCCTTAGAAACAATTCCACTGGTGGGCCCTAGAAATCCCAGTCTGACACTGACTACTTGTATAAGGCCTTTAATTCCTTCATCCCCATAGACCACCAGAGTGATTACATTTTATCTTGTCAGAGAAGGGGGGAGTAGAGTAAAAATTCTGTAAGCTGTCGATATATATTTGAACACTTTTCTGGCCCACTTCCTTCCCTCTTCCTTACCCCTCCCCACCTAAGCCTTAGCCCTGATTTAGAAAGTGACATAACTGGCAGAAACACTAAAAAAGACACAGTTCTTTGTGCAAAACAGGCATGCACCAAAAATGTATCTTTTTTTTTTATAAGGCTAGGTTCTGACCTGCGTCCTGTCTCCGCTACGCGATTCCGTTCCCCATTCCACTTTAAAAATGCTGAGAGAAAAGTTAGCTTGCTCCACATTTTTCCACCCTTTTCGGGCAGAAACCCAGTGGACCACATTATAGTCTACAGGGGGTCTGTGGGTTTCCGCAGGTAACAGCTTTTTTAAGCGGATTAGGTTTCCGCTCGTGAGGTCTGAACCCAAGTGTGAACCCAGCATAACAGAAAACAGCATTCATAACTTCCTTCCATGTTATTTCTTTTCTGGCACCTGTATTTAGCTGCAGGGGTGGACATATTGCCTGTGCAGCATGTGCAACTGCACAATGGCCCTAATAGAGAAGAGGGCCCTGCCAGCTAGACTGTCTTACACTCCAGATCTGCAGGGTTGCTGTTTATCCACTATTTATTCAACTGATTGCTGTAAAAGCATTTGGAACAGGGCTGGCTCCAGGTTTGTGTGGGTCCTTGGGTGACAGAACCTCAGTGGATCCCTTTTGGAGCAACTCATGCGCACTACAGCAAAAAAATAACTAAAATTGGTTGTTTATTGCTGAAGCAGTCCTATTGGAGTGGACTGTAATACAGTAGATAGAACCCGTTCAGACGTCAGAAAGTAAAGAGGAATTTGAGGTGGACATCTGATTCGGATTCCTCTTTATTATCTTCCCCCCAGGATCATGATGAAGAGCATCAGCATTCCATTGCGACTTTCCACCGCTGAGTAGACCTAAATGAATGGACCTAATCAGTGGGAAGTCTCAGCCGCAGCCTCCAAATCAGCTGCAGAATCTGCAGCATCCTGCTCCAATTGTTTTCAACGGGAAGCAGACTGAGAGAAGAATCTGCTGCTGATTTTACGAAATCCGACACTGGAAGTGGAAGTGCTCAATGCAGAAACTGAGTGGGTCCCCATAGCAGATTTTTGACCCCCCCACCCCCACATGGTATAGCACCCCCTTTCCTGGCCCCCACACTGTATAATGCCCCAATTACACACACTATAATGTCCCACAGTGGCCCCTTCACACAGTATAATATCCCAAAGTGGCCTCCATGCAATATAATGTCCTATAGCAGTAGCAGCCCCTCTACACATTATAATGTACCAAAGTGACCTCCACACAGTATAATGTCCCATACCGTCCCCATACAGTATAATGTTACAATGTAGCCTCCCCGCAGTGGAATGTCCCATAGTGGCCCTTCCACACAGTATAATATCCCACAGCGGCCCCTGCACACAGTTTAATGTCCCATAGCAGCCCCTCCACATAGTACAATATTCCTCAGTGGTCCCTTCACACAGTATAATGTCCCATAGCAGCCGCTGAACACAGTATAACGTCCTACAATGGCTTCTTCACGCAGTATTATGTCCCACCGTGGCCCGTACGGTGTTTCTTGCTGATATTGCAAAAATTTTGGGTTCGACAGAACCCAAAATTTTTGGGGTTCACCACCAATAAACTATTATTGTACTGTGGGGTCATTTCAGAGTTTTTATGTATGCTCACTTCCCCTGGGCCTCCGATCATTATACTCTAGGGTCTGAAGAGAAACTGCCAGGTGATCTTCATGAGATGAATCTCTATAGGTTCGCCTAACAAATACTCTTGCTGCGGGCCCTTGGCCCTACCTACCGATCCCAGCCCCTGCCAACGGCCACTTTCGCTTCCACTTCACCCTTCCAGGGGGCCCATGCGTCGCATATCACGTTGCACGGGGCCCCCTGGAGGGTGAACGGGAAGTGGAGGCAACCATAGGCAGGAGCTGGGATTGGTAAGTAAATAGGGCCCGTTACCTGCTGTGGTTATTTAACCACTTCCGTACCGCCCATAGACTATATACGTCCGGAAGGTGGTTGTCTATTTCTGCAAGGACGTACCGGTACATCCAAGTAGAATTCAGCAGCTGCACAAAATCGTGCAGCTGCTGAAACGGGGAGCCGGCTGTAACTTCAGCCGGAACTCCCAGAGAGAAGGCAGGAAAGGTTTATTACCTTCCCTGCCATCCCGATCGCTGTGTATGCAGAGCTGAATGAGCAATGTATACACCGTGATCAGATGTCCCCAAAGGTCTATTATGACCTTATGGGGACACAATGTAAAAAAAAATGAAAAAAAAAAAAATGAAAAGTTAAAAAAAAAAAAGTAAATAAAATAATAAAAAAAATAAATAAAATACTACGCCAATAACACGCCCTTATTAAAGGTTATAGCCCTACCCCTGACGACACCATACAAAATAAAAATGACCATAATGGAGAGTAAAAACTATTTTAAAACATTTTTTAGTAGCCCTTTGTGTTATTAAATAAAAAAAAAAAATGAAAAGTGAAAAACAGACACATTTTCCCTTCTCTTTTGTTTAGATTTTCCTGGATATAAAAAAAATTAAAACACATGCAAAGATAAAAAAACAAAAATAAAGCCCTATGTGTCACCGAAAAAAGACGCAAAAATTAGTTGAATAACGCATATGATAAAAATGTTACAGCCCTCAAAACCGCACATACAAAATACGCGAAAATGTGTCTGGTCTGGAAGGGGGGGTAAAGCATCTGGTATGGAAGTGGTTAAAAAAAAAAAAAAAAAAAAAAGCAGCAGCTGCAGTCAGCACCTGGCAGCCAAGTGGGCTCCCTCAGGAGTTTGGGGCCCCGGCATTTGCCCGGTTTTCCAGGTGCTGACGCTGGCCTTGATTAGGAATCTGACTGACATTTCCCAGCATGCTGTGGGCTACCAGCATGTGGCAGAAACCCTTAAAATCTTTCCTTTGACAGTACAGGAAGATCGACATGGGCAGGGACTTGGTTCATACAAAAGATTCTTGCAATCAGGACATTGCAAAGGAGGATGGGAACTATACACAGCAGTTAGCAGGTAAACCTATCCCATGTACATGTCAGGTTGCTTTTACATCTGCATCAGAAAAATGATCTAATGACGGACAACAATGGATCCTGAGGGATTGCATTGACTATAAAGGGGTCTGTATGGGGTCCCCTACTGGAATAAACAGGTAGAAGGAGCATTACCTGCTACCCTCATTCCTGTACAAATAAAGAACTTGTTTCTGTCTTATCACAACTGTCTGTTTCAATAAAAACAATACTGGTACATTTTAATCCCACTGACACCTCTCCGAATCTTATCTCTAAGGCTCAGACTGGCCCACGGGTGAGCAGGTGAATCCATCGGTGGGCCCCTGACTTAGGTGGGCCCCAAACTCACCCCACCATGGCACTATACACTCATTATATGTCATACAGATACACAGATATCCATCATGCAGCATCTCAACCAGTTCACGTTCTTTATAATATGCTGAGTAGATTATTTAAGAAGCTACCCAGTTTATTTTATATACTGTAGATACATTGGGCAAAGGAAACAACATCTAGGTGTTCGCCAATCAGTATCCTTCCTCCCTGGGCCCTGTCTTCTCAATCACACTCTATGGGCCAAAATCATAAATTATCTTACAATATCTTGCTTAAGATTTAATGCTGTGTGAGCATACATCCCTGACTCACAGGGCTAAGAGGGGCCTATTTTGAGGCAACAGGCTACTGACAGGGCCCCAGCACAGAAACTATCAGGAACAAGGTACTAGATAGCGAACTACTACTGAAAAAAAATGATGTTGGTGACATTTTAGGAATTTGCAAACAAATGTGAGGAATTGGTTGCATGTACTGTAGCTGTATAGTAGGCCCCCAGAATAAATTTTACTGTTGGGACCTAAGCATCCCAGTCCGACATTGTTAACCCTACTTCTAGGCTCTTTGGAATGCCTAGTCATTGCAGAATAAATTTGCTTGGAGTCTGGGTCTCTGAGCTGAGTTCAGATCAAGAAATTTGGCCATTATATAGGCTGGATTTTACGGGATGTATATTACTATGCAGGAGGCCTTAGACTTCCTTCACATATGGGAGTAATTTATTAATACTGGCAAGTTTTTATTTTGTCATGAGTTCTTTGCTCACACTACAAAAAATGGCACACAGAAAAAGCCAGAGCCTGTAGCAATTTGCATAAAATTTGTAACATGGAGTAACTAAGCCCCCAGAATGCCAGGGGGTGCTGCTCTTAAGAACCCAATGCGTGCTGGGATGGTAAAGCCTTGGTTATTGGTGCATACAGTTCGGTCGATGTGCAGAGGATCAAGACTCTAAGACTACCTGTGTGGCTGAGGGAATCACCTGAAGAGACACCAGATGAGAGAGCTACAAAGAGCCTAGAGTGGAGCCCTTGATGAGGTGAGCAGACAGTAGCGTGCGGCTAGTGGAAGCAGTCCTGATAGTGTTGCCCCGTGTCTCGCCCAAGGAAGCCAGGTAGCTGACGAGTGATAGTGCATGGTAGTTACTTTATCAGTTTGTAATTCTGATGACTGTTCAAAAAGTTATTTTTTTTTCAATTTTCAGTAAAGAACACCTTTTTTACCTATTCCATTGTCATTACCATGTCCATCAACTGCACGTTAAACACTGGCCACAAAAAATGCAAAGCAATTGAAGAAAAACATCAAAGAAAACAATCATGTTGTTTTTAATACATTTAATAATTCTATAGTAACAGCTATCATCTGGTACAGTGGGGAAAAAAAGTATTTAGTCAGCCACCAATTGAAATTCATTAGAGTGGTAAAAATGATTCCAAAGGAGCCATGTTTATTGATGGGTACTGTCATCCTGTCGCAGCTCCACCAGCATATTTTCCATACTACGAATGAGCAAAACCTCCTTAAGCCAGGACACCAGAGAAGGGGGCGTCTGAGACTTCCATAGTCTAGGAATCACAGACCTTGTGGCCACAAGCATGAAGCCTATCAATTTGCCGGTGTGTTTCTCATATTTACACGGGAAGATGGAAAGAAGAAGGGGGGCAGGGTCATCGTCTAAAGAAATGCTCATAACCGTCCTAATTATATGACGGACTTCTGACCAGAAGGGGTGTAAGAGTGTGCATTCCCACCAGACGTGCTTCATTGTGCCCCGGCCAGAGTTACATCTCCAACATCGATCTGAGGTGGAGGGATACATCTCATGGAGAACAGACGGGACTTTGTACCATCGGGAGAGTATCTTATAGTTAGTCTCCTGTGCCTTGCAGAAAATAGAGAATTTGTGGCACACCTGGAATGCCGATGACCATACATCTGGCGCGAACGAGACCCTCAGCTCCCTTTCCCATCCACCTGCATAAGCAGGTAGGGACTCAGTAGCGGTCTCCCACAGCATGCCATAGATGAGCGAGATTGTGTGAGCTGGGGTAAGGGGAAAGAGGCATATGCGTTCAAAGAACAATAACTCTCTGTGCAGATTGTGCGTTATCTTAAGAGTGGCGTATAGGTGAGATAGCTGGGCATATTGCCAATGGGATACAGCAGAATCAGGGTCTGACCCAGAGGTGGTCAGCTCTTGGCGGGAGAGGAGAGATGCCGTGTTTGTGACTTGGTAGAATCGAAGGATCGGTTGACCCCTGATATAGGATAAAAAGGAGGAGTGGAGCGCAGCAGGAAAATCCGGGTTACCCGAGACAGGGTCACAGGTCCATCGTTTAGGAACAGTCCACGCACAGCACCATAGCGTCGGCACGATCCAAGAACCTGAGGGGTTACTATTCTTATTAATGTCAGGCATTTGGGGTTATTAATTTAGTTTAGTAACTCCATGTGCCTCACATTAATTGCAATTAACCCCATCATGTCCCTCACATTAACCCCTGTGTGCTTCACATAAGGGTTACTAACATGTGGCATACAGTGGGGAAAAAAAGTATTTAGTCAGCCACCAATTGTGCAAGTTCTCCGACTTAAAAAGATGAGAGAGGCCTGTAATTGTCATCATAGGTAGACCTCAACTATGAGAGACAAAATGAGAAAACATATCTAGAAAATCACATTGTCTGATTTTTGAAGAATTTATTTGCAAATTATGGTGGAAAATAAGTATTTGGTCACCTACAAACAAGCAAGATTTCTGGCTCTCACAGACCTGTAACTTCTTCTTTAAGAGGCTCCTCTGTCCTCCACTCAGTGCCTGTAGTAATGGCACCCGTTTGAAATTGTTATCAGTATAAAAGACACCTATTCCACAACCTCAAACAGTCACACTCCAAACTCCACTATGGTGAAGACCAAAGAGCTGTGGAAGGACACCAGAAACAAAATTGTAGACCTGCACCAGGCTGGGAAGACTGAATCTGCAATAGGCAAGCAGCTTAGTGTGAAGAAATCAACTGTGGGAGCAATAATTAGAAAATGGAAGACATACAAGACCACTGATCATCTTCCTCGATCAGGGGCTCCACGCAAGATCTCACCCCGTGGGGTCAAAATGATCACAAGAACGGTGAGCAAAAATCCCAGAACCACCCGGGGGGACCTAGTGAATGACCTGCAGAAAGCTGGGACTAACGTAACAAAGGCTACCGTTAGTAACACACTACGCCGCCAGGGACTCAGATCCTGCAGTGCCAGACGTGTCCCCCTGCTTAAGCCAGTACATATCCGGGCCCCTTCTGAAGTTTGCTACAGAGCATTTGGATGTTCCAGAAGAGTATTGGGAGAATGTCATATGGTCAGATGAAATCAAAGTAGAACTGTTTGGTAGAAACACAACTCGTCGTGTTTGGAGGAGAGTGAATGCTGAGTTGCATCCAAAGAACACCATACCTACTGTGAAGCATGGGGGTGGCAACATCATGCTTTAGGGCTGTTTCTCTGCAAAGGGACCAGGATGACTGATCCGTGTACATGAAAGAATGAATGGGCCATGTATTGTGAGAGTTTGAGTGCAAACCTCCTTCCATCAGCAAGGGCATTGAAGATGAAACGTGGCTGGTTCTTTCAGCATGACAATGATCCCAAACACACCGCCAGGGCAATGAAGGAGTGGCTTCGTAAGAAGCATTTCAAGGTCCTGGAGTGGCCTAGCCAGTCTCCAGATCTCAACCCCATAGAAAACCTTTGGAGGGAGTTGAAAGTCCGTGTTGCCCAGCGACAGCCCTAAAACATCACTGCTCTAGAGGAGATACGCATGGAGGAATGGGCCAACATACCAGCAACAGTGTGGACCAACCTTGTGAAGACTTACAGAAAACATTTGACCTCTGTCATTGCCAACAAATGATATATAACAAAGTATTGTGATGAGCTTTTGTTATTGACCAAATACTTATTTTCCACCATAATTTGCAAATAAATTCTTTAAAAATCAGACAATGTGATTTTCTGGATATGTTTTCTCATTTTGTTTCTTATAGTTGAGGTCTATCTATGATGTCAATTACAGGCCTCTCTCCTCTTTTTAAGTGGGAGAACTTGCACAATTGCTGACTAAATACTTTTTTTTCCCTACTGTAGCTGCTATTTCACCCCAAAAACACATGGCAAAAATGTCTGCAAAAGCACAACCCCCCCCACATTTTTGCAAAAGAAAACATTTGTGAAACCACCCGCCCCACTCCTCTGATGACGTTGGGGGTGCGACCAATGGGAACATTATCATCATCAAGAGGGGCGGACCGTGGGCCGTAGTTCCACTTTACATACCTGTCCAGAGCCGCGGCGTGCAGCTCACTCTGAAATACCAGTACCCATCATCAGGGCATTAGGAAATATTCAATTTAAGGAATATCTGCTTGAATACTTACCTCACGATCTTCCTTCGGGTGAAGAGAAACACATCGAGGGCCTGGGGGAGGGGGACTTTTTAGGATGTACAGCCTTATAATACTGTTACATTTCATCATATTTGTCAATCTATATATAGCAGCATCTTATCATCATGTCTGTCAGTCTATATACAGCAGCATTTCAGCATATTTCTCAATCTATATACAGCAGCATCTTAGCATCATGTATCTCTATACAAAAGCATCTCTTTATATTTGTCAGTCGTATACAGCACCATCTCATCATGTCTGTAAGTTTGTATTCAGAAGTATTTCAGCATCACGTCTGCCAGTCTATATACAGCAACATGTTATTATGTCTTTCAGTCTGAGCAGAAGCACCTCTAACCTCTTAGTGACCACTAATACTCCTGTTTTACAATGGTTAATAAGGGGTTAGAGACAGTGGGGTGCAGATGGTTGATATCGCACCCAAAGGCCTGGTAATAGCGTTCATGTCCGCCATATACAGAAGTCTATTAAACCCTCCCCATCCCAAGGAGGGTTTTAATAGGTTGCCTGTCAGCCTACAATACACTGTAATAGTTACATACTGTACCTGTCTCAGATTCCACAACGTTAAATGCCTCCAACACCTCACCTGGCAATTCTTCCTGCTGGCGACATAAGGTTTATTTGGCACGTACTACTAGGCAGGGGTGAACCTAGCCTCTCTGCTGTCTGAGGCGAGCTATAGAAAGGCACCCCCTCTTCCCCCAAGGGTCATAAAACCCAAGGTCTGAAAGAGATTTATTCCCATACTGGAATAAAAATTTGTTAAAATAAAATTCAATGATGTGTCAAGATCAAAAGTCTTTATCAACTGCAAAAAAATAAAAAACTACATACAAAATAGACATCACCACATTCATAACAACCCAAACCATACAACTCTGCTCTTATTTGTCCCAGTTAAATGAAAATAAATCCCAGCTTTCCATACAAATTTTTTTTTAATTAAAATTTAAAATTAAGACTATGTAGACTGTAAAGGGGGAATATATCATGAGGATGATTTTTATGCTACTTTTTTTTTTTTATTGACTTTTGCGCAATTTACAGCAAGTTTCTAAAAGAGGTGCAAGTGGTTTGGTAAATATGACTCGTCGTTAATGACTTGTCGTGCTTTTCTCCAGTGTCTGAAAATATTGCAAAATTGCATAAAGTCACATGTTAAAGCGTAACTAATCTTTCGGATAACTTTTGAATTTCTGGCAGTATTTGAGCCATTAATAAATTTTGTAATACACTTTATTAACAAATTTTGGATCCTTTCTGTGAAATCCTGCATTTTTTCACTCTTCCCCTGTCTTCTGTATTGAAAGTTACCTCTTGCTGAATGTTACTGTGTACAAGTAGAGAAAATGAGGGTAGGAGAGGGTCGCTTCAGTTATATCTTGCACATTATAAAACGTACAAACTTGCTTTTGGTGTCATCTCTTCTTTCAATTGACACTAAGGCTGCAGTGCTATCTAAATTATTTCCAGAGATATCACTGGTTGAAAACACAGTTGGGATTTGGGATTTTTATATCATATAGAATATACAGCTGCATATAAATATCCTAACCCCGACTGTGTTTTCAACCAGTGGAAATAATTTACTTAGCACTGCAGCATGTGAGAGAATCTCCTCTTTTATATGACACCAAAAGCAAGTTTGTACATTTTATAATGTCTGAGATATACAGTAACTGTTTGAAGTTACCCTTCCCTCATTTTCTCTAGTATATGATTTCTTTCTTTTTTTTTCTGTCTTGTATAGCACCAACATATTCCTCAACACTTTAACAGACATAGATCCATATAGGCCTCACAATCTACAATCCTTATCAGTATGTCTTTGGAGCGTGGGAGGAAACCCACCGTGCTTCCCATCTATAAACAAACACATTTAAAAAATAAAAACTAGAATAGTCCTTAAACCATGAATGGCAAGTAACTTAGAAAATTGATCTGTACAGTGTATGGCCAGCTTTAGGCTAAGGTCCCACAGCACGGGTCCACTGCAGGATGTCAACTGGTTTTCACCATGGCTTTCAACTGACATGGCTTGCAGGTTCAAGTCACTTTGTGCTGCACAGCTCCTTCTATAGTGTGTAGATGGGACTTTTTAAAATTCTATCTACAGTACAACACTACTATTGTACAATGTGATTCCACTGTGGCTAACCAGCTGTAAATTTACCACCTGTGTCCCTGACCTTAGGCGTTGTAATCCACCCAGGACCTCTCAGAGATTTATAGGCTAAGGAGCCACACTGTGGAGACAGTGTTTTTTGTTTCAGATTTTGCTGTGTTTTTTTTTAGCCAAAGTCAGGAGGTGCTAGAAAAGGAATGGAAAATATAAAGGAAGCTCGTAAACATTTCCCTTCTGTTAAATACACTGCTGACTTTGGCTCAAAAAAACTGAGCAAATTCTGCAACAAAAAACTCTGCGTTTCCGAAACGTGGGACCTTATCCAAAAGTAGATCTCAATCTGCCTTCCTAGGCCTTGCAGGTTACAGTCCCTTATCTAGGCTTCTTTCCTCTTCTCTGTACCTCATACTATGTGCCAATTAAATGTTCAAGTGTAACAAAACCCTGAAAAATACATTTTCAAAATGTCAGTAGTGATTTTCCATCTTTTCTCCCCATGTGCTTGGTAATGAGCAGTAAAGAGCAATTCCTAGAATAGGGGTATATTTTCCTTATTGATTTCAGCAGTAAATATAGGTTGGATCGTCCACCTCCAAGGTTAATTAAAGTCTTATTATAGAACTTCCTGACATGCACAGTCCAGTGAATGTTCACTGTGGTGCAGTGAAGTGAAAAGAATAAGAAGCAATACTTATCAAGTCTACTTATCTGCTACTCTATACATCACCTGTAGTACAGAGCTGACGGTAGAGTATCTGTCATACTATCAGCAAATTTCAAAACAAATGGACTTCAATTGTTTTCTAGATGAATGATCATAACTTCTATTTAAGTCATTAACCCCTTCCCACCGCAGGCATTTTTTGATTTGTTTTTGACTTCCCGCCTTCCATACCACATAACTTTGTTACTTTTCCGTTCCGTGTACTTTGTAGTGGTCCTATTTAATATTCTATGGGTCAGTACAATTCCAGGGATACCAATATATATATACAGTCATATGAAAAAGTTTGGGCACCCCTATTAATCTTAATCATTTTTAGTTCTAAATATTTGGGTGTTTGCAACAGCCATTTCAATTTGATATATCTAATAACTGATGGACACAGTAATATTTCAGGATTGAAATGAGGTTTATTGTACTAACAGAAAATGTGCAATATGCATTAAACCAAAATTTGACCGCTGCAAAAGTATGGGCACCTCAACAGAAAAGTGACATTAATATTTAGTAGATCCTCCTTTTGCAAAAATAACAGCCTCTAGTCGCTTCCTGTAGCTTTTAATCAGTTCCTGGATCCTGGATGAAGGTATTTTTGACCATTCCTCTTTACAAAACAATTCCAGTTCAGTTAAGTTTGATGGTCGCCGAGCATGGACAGCCCGCTTCAAATTATCCCACAGATGTTCAATGATATTCAGGTCTGGGGACTGGGATGGCCATTCCAGAACATTGTAATTGTTCCTCTGCATGAATGCTTGAGTAGATTTGGATCATTGTCTTGCTGAAATATCCATCCCCGGCGTAGCTTCAAATTCGTCACTGATTCTTGTACATTATTCTCAAGAATCTGCTGATACTGAGTTGAATCCATGCGACCCTCAACTTTAACAAGATTCCCATTGCCGGCATTGGCCACACAGCCCCAAAGCATGATGGAACCTCCACCAAATTTTACAGTGGGTAGCAAGTGTTTTTCTTGGAATGCTGTGTTTTTTGGACGCCATGCATAACGCCTTTTTGTATGACCAAACAACTCAATCTTTGTTTCATCAGTCCACAGGACCTTCTTCCAAAATGAAGCTGGCTTGTCCAAATGTGCTTTTGCATACCTCAGGCGACTCTGTTTGTGGCGTGCTTTCAGAAACGGCTTCTTTCGCATCACTCTCCCATACAGCTTCTCCTTGTGCAAAGTGTGCTGTATTGTTGACCGATGCACAGTGACACCATCTGCAGCAAGATGATGCTGCAGCTCTTTGGAGGTGGTCTGTGGATTGTCCTTGACTGTTCTCACCATTCTTCTTCTCTGCCTTTCTGATATTTTTCTTGGCCTGCCACTTCTGGGCTTAACAAGAACTGTCCCTGTGGTCTTCCATTTCCTTACTATGCTCCTCACAGTGGAAACTGACAGGTTAAATCTCTGAGACAACTTTTTGTATCCTTCCCCTGAACAACTATGTTGAACAATCTTTGTTATCAGATCATTTGAGAGTTGTTTTGAGGAGCCCATGATGCCACTCTTCAGAGGAGATTCAAATAGGAGAACAACTTGCAATTGGCCACCTTAAATACCTTTTCTCATGATTGGATACACCTGGCTATGAAGTTCAAAGCTCAGTGAGGTTACAAAACCAATTTTGTGCTTCAGTAAGTCAGTAAAAAGTAGTTAGGAGTATTCAAATCAATAAAATGATAAGGGTGCCCAAATTTTTGCACCAGTCAAATTTTGGTTTAATGCATATTGCACATTTTCTGTTACTACAATAAACCTCATTTCAATCCTGAAATATTACTGTGTCCATCAGTTATTAGATATATCAAATTGAAATGGCTGTTGTAAACACCCAAATATTTAGAACTAAAAATGTTTAAGATTAATAGGGGTGCCCAAACTTTTTCATATGACTGTATATATATATTTTTTTTAACGTTTTAAGCCCTTAAAAAGGAATCCAAAACTTCACAAAAAAAAAGTAGTTTTTGACGTTGGGGAGGGGTGGGTACACATTTAATGCAATGACTGTGATTAGTGTGAACTCCGGGTCTACGCTGTACAATACAGAGCATCTGCAGATCTTTAAAGACCTGGTATCCGCCATAATAATACGACAAATGTCGGGAAGGGGTTAAGGAAGTTAAGAAAATATTAACATAACAAATTAATATTTAGCATATAAAGAAGGAAAAAAAGGGGGACACTCACCAAATATCCATAAAAAAATATTACACCTTTATTCCATAGTCCAAATGGTGGAAAAAACTGTAGCAGTTATGGGTGCAAAGTGCAGCATCCAGGCGATGGCCATTTCGCTCTCACCAGCGCTTCCTCTGGCCCCAATTCCTTCTTTATATTCTGTATATATATATATTTTGATGTTTTTGCTATGGGGAGAGCACCACTGACTTTATGTATACAGTGGCTTGCAAAAGTACCCCTTGAACTTTTTCACATTTTGACACCATACAAACACAAACTTAAACGTATTTTATTGAGATTTTAAGTGGTAGACCAACACAAAGTAACAGATAATTGTGAAGCAGAATAAAAATGATACATGGTTTTCAAAATTTTAATCAAATAAAAATATGAAAAGTGTGACGTGCAAAAGTATTCAGCCCCCTGTAGTCTGATACCCCTAAATAAAATCCAGTGCAATCAATTGCCGCAACCCAGTCGGATGAGACCGGAGGATGGGAGTAGTAGTGGCGGATGCTGTGCCACCTAGCAGGCCGAGCACACTCCCAAATGGCTCCAGTCGCACTCCTAGGCCGGACAAGGTCAAGGGGGGTCCTGCAGCACTACTGGATGGTGGTGGTAGTTGTTCTTTCCCCCCGGGGCACTTCCAGTTGCAGAGGAATCTCTCCTACCTGAGCCGGTGTGGTGTTGGTCGGAAGAGCCCTGATAGTAATGCAGGCACGACTCAGGAGTCAGCGTTGCAGGTAAATCAAGCAGCCTTTTATTTAGGCAACTGTCACAGAAGAACAACAGCAGCTTCTTGATGGGGGTTGTAGTCCAGTGTCCAAACCCCAGCCTTGGTTCTAGGAGGCCTGACAAGGAACTGGAACCTGAATACTAGGCCCGAAATAGTCCTCCTGAATGGGGCTGTGTTGGCTAACTGTTGGCCTCAGTGTAGCTTGTGGGGGCAGGAAACCTCTGCACACCCTCACTCTTCCACTGCTCACACTAGACTAACTGCTCTCAGACCAAGGGTTACCGTGGAGACGAGGTCTCCCAGAACCCCGCCCAGTGGCCTGTGATAGGCCAGGGCTAACCAAGGCTAGACTTGAACACTGCAGGGGAGAAATAACAGGGAAAGCTGCAAACAGTGACACTTAACACAGAACAGAACTTACAGACATAAAACCCAGAGGCACACAAGACACGATTGGCACGAACTCCACGGAGTCCAGTTGGCAGCCGACCCTGGTTCAGAAAGTCTCGTACCTCACGCAGAACTTTACTTTCAGACTGCAACTGGGCCCATAATTCCGTCCCAGGAGTCGACTTCGCCGGAGGCCGTGTGGGAGCAGTGGGTGCAGCTGGAACTTTGACGGTGTGAACCGCTTGCTTGGCAAACCGGGCATAGAAAGCTGGCATCTCCATTTCTTCCCACTCATCCGCATCCTCACCAGGACCGGTCTCTGTTGGTAGCCGGGATAAGGCGTCCGCCCCGACGTTGGCTTTGCCAGACTTGTACTTGACCACGAAGTTGTAATTGGCCAGACGTGACGCCCACCTTTGCTCTAGAGCTCCCAGTCGTGCGGTAGCCAGATGTGCTAGTGGGTTATTGTCTGTGTAGAATTCAAAGGGAGTAGCAGCCAGATAGTCTTTGAACTTTTCGGTGACAGCCCACACCAGGGCCAAGAGCTCCAGCTTGAAGGAACTGTAGTTCTGGTCATTCCTTTCAGCTCCTTTCAGAGACCGGCTGGCAAAGGCAATGACTCTATCCTTCCTGTCTTGAACCTGAGAGAGGATGGCACCTAAGCCCTTGGTACTGGCATCGGTGTGCAGCCGAAAAGGTAAGCTGTAATCCGGGTAGCCCAAGACAGGTGGTTCAGTCAGCAAGCGCTTCAGTCTCTGAAATGCAGTTTCTTGTTGCTCTCCCCATTCGATAGGAATCTTCTTTCTCAGCTCCTCTTTAGGATGCCCTCTCAACAGTTCTTGCAGAGGCTCCGAGATCTGGGCAAACTTAGGGATGAACCTCCTGTAGTATCCGGCAAACCCCAAGAAACTCCTGACCTCCTTCACGGTAGTAGGCGTGGGCCAATCTTCCACAGCAGCGATCTTATCAGGATCAGGCCTCACCCCTTCGGCGCTGACCACGTGCCCCAGGTATCGGACTTGAGTCTGCAGCAAGTGACACTTGGATGGTTTCACCTTCAACCTGTGCTGTGCCAGGATCTGGAACACCTCTGTAAGATGTTGTAGGTGCTCCTCATATGCCTTAGAGAAAGAAGATGATGACGTCATCCAGGTACAGCAGCACAGTCTCAAAGTTCTTGTGTCCCAGACAGCGCTCCATGAGGCATTGAAAGGTTCCAGGGGCATTACAGAGTCCGAAAGGCATGCTGTTGAACTCAAAGAGGCCCATAGGTGTCGTGAAGGCCGTCTTTTCTCGGTCAGCAGCAGCTACGGGTACTTGTCAGTACCCGCTGGTCAAGTCCAGGGTGGAAAAGTAGGCTGCGGCTCCCAGTGCTGTAAGAGACTCCTCTATACATGGTAAAGGGTAGGCGTCCTTGTGAGTGACAGCGTTCAGCTTCCTGTAATCCACACAAAATCGAACACCTCCATCTTTCTTCTTGACCAGCACTAGTGGCGCAGCCCAGGGGCTGTGGCTCTCCCGGATGACATTAGCGTCCTTCATTTCTGCCATCAGCTTCTTGACAGTCTGATAATTAGAGGGTGGAATAGGCCTGTACCTTTCCTTGATAGGAGGATGAGTACCCGTAGGAATAGTATGCTCAATGAACTTGGTGTGCCCAAAGTCCAGTGGATGTTGGCTGAAGGCTGACTGACAGTCCTTTACCACCGCAAGAACACCTTTAATCTGTTCAGCTGGGGTGTCTGGGGCTCCAATATGTAAGTCCTCCCACCAAGCTTGGTCAGTTCCTTTCTCTTCTTTGAAGGCAACTTTCTGTGAGAACTGACATGCAGCGGAAGCAGCAACTTCAATAACATCCTCTGGAGTCACATAAGACACCACAGCCACTGGGCAATGTTTCTTTAATTCCACTGGCAGATTGCTTAAGTTCATGATGCGAACTGGCACTTCTCCTCGAGTGATCTTGGACAGACAGAGGGCAACCAACAGCATGGGATAAGCCTCTAGGGGCATAGGTTCCACTAGAGCCAGATAGTCCTGTCCATGCACACCCATGCGTGCCCGACACCACACCACAGTCTCTGTGCCAGGTTGAAGAGTCACTGACCTGCTGTCTTGGACACGGGCCCTGCAAACTTCCCCTCTGTTGTTGGCAAATTTCTGCTGAGCAGCCAGGATATGGATAGTTTTCTGTATCACCCTTGTCGGGGGTTAATCTCCCCCGGGATGGATGTCACCGTAAGCCTAATTAAATAGATAACCAGTTTCGAGCGCTCGGGAAACAAGACGTACACAGGTACCGTGTATGAACAGTTTCTACTTTATTACGTAGTTCAATACAGTTTTAAAAGCAAGCTCAATTGCATAACAGTCATGTGATCAATATACATATATGGTCTTTCCAGTTCCGTTATCACACAAATTTGTTCATTTACCCATCACCCCAGATGTTTTCATTTTCACCTTATCTAAATGTCCTTCCAAGACTACTAGTTCTGCTGAAATCGGCAGAACTGTTGATATCTCCCCCAGACTCCAAGTCTGTCCTTATCAACTACGCAGTCTTGTATACAGAACATTCCACCCTCTTGTGCTTTCTGTATACTGTGATATAGAATATAGTGCAAGTTATGTTTTAACCCTTACAATTCCCCCATTTTAGGACTTTATTTTTAATCAGTATTCAATTAATACATTCACACTATCTGTGTGCCATCTGTGATGGATTCTCCATTGAAAATGTTAAAAATAATGATCCTACCTTACATACTGAGTATTGTCCCTCATGAGATTGCATAGCGAAGGAATACATTGGATACAACAACATCCTAATATCATAAAAATGATTACACAAAGGATTATACCTACGATTTGTCGAAGGTATCCCAAGTCAGGTAGGAAAGCTAACAGCCAGTCCCACCATCCTTGGTTGACATCTTGTTTAATATGTGTTACCATTTCCTGCAACTGTTTCAACTTATCATGCACATCTTCTGAATTAGGGACAAGAATCTCTCACATTGAGGAGAGCACCAGTAAAGGTGTGTAGAGATTTTAATTGCCTTTTGCCCTCTACTTAGCATCTACATATCACAAGGCATTATGGGAAAGGAGCTGGGGAGCTCATGCGCCCTCTATTGGATGTAACAAATCCTCAATTTGCTTTTGACTCACCGAGCCTTGAGACAGCAAAAGGGATTTTAGCCAAGCCAATTTCACTTATCTGCATACAGCGCTGTTTCCGGATCTGTACTGATGAAGGACAACGATCCGGAAACAGCGCTGTATGCAGATAAGTGAAATTGGCTTGGCTAAAATCCCTTTTGCTGTCTCAAGGCTCGGTGAGTCAAAAGCAAATTGAGGATTTGTTACATCCAATAGAGGGCGCATGAGCTCCCCAGCTCCTTTCCCATAATGCCTTGTGATATGTAGATGCTAAGTAGAGGGCAAAAGGCAATTAAAATCTCTACACACCTTTACTGGTGCTCTCCTCAATGTGAGAGATTCTTGTCCCTAACCCACTCATTGCCTCCCACTAAGCCAGCCAATTCACTTTGCTCTGTACTGATGAAGGACAACGATCCGGAAACAGCGCTGTATGCAGATAAGTGAAATTGGCTTGGCTAAATTCCCTTTTGCTGTCTCAAGGCTCGGTGAGTCAAAAGCAAATTGAGGATTTGTTACATCGAATAGAGGGCGCATGAGCTCCCCAGCTCCTTTCCCATAATGCCTTGTGATATGTAGATGCTAAGTAGAGGGCAAAATGCAATTAAAATCTCTACACACCTTTACTGGTGCTGTCCTCAATGTGAGAGATTCTTGTCCCTAACCCACTCATTGCCTCCCACTAAGCCAGCCAATTCACTTTGCTCTGTACTGATGAAGGACAACGATCCGGAAACAGCACTGTATGCAGATAAGTGAAATTGGCTTGGCTAAAATCCCTTTTGCTGTCTCAAGGCTCGGTGAGTCAAAAGCAAATTGAGGATTTGTTACATCCAATAGAGGGCGCATGAGCTCCCCAGCTCCTTTCCCATAATGCCTTGTGACATCTTCTGAATGGTCAGACAAATTAAAACAGCACATTCCTGCAAAAGTGTTGCACCCATAACCATGTTTAAGCAGTAAATAATCTATAGCCGCTCTATTCTGCAATATTGCTTTTTTATGTGATTGCAAATCTAATACAACATCTTTAATGATAGCGCTAGTAGTGTTTATATTCTTTACCATAAAGCAAGCAATACGTGATATTATCTTAGCATTATATACAGACAAACCTGGTACTCCTACCAGTGACACAGCTAGGCTTATGTATTCTGCTTTCGATAAGAGTTTCACATCATAATTACAATCCTCAGGCAGTGGGATAGTACTTCTTTTGTGTAATATATGTACATGCGATTTCTGTGAACTCTGTTCATATGGTGTGGGTATCACAGTCAATGCTAATCTAGACAAGGCACATATGCTTCCAGTTATATTGGCAGGTATATAGGTGTAGCTGCTATTACCACACGCTAGAACCCAGCCAGGTGGCAAGGGTACATGTAAATCTAGTGACGGGACAATAAGTGTCCTGTTACATTGCATCCTCTTCCCTTCCCTCAGGGTTTGACAATCGTTGTCAGTTCTATTGCAGATTTGTGGAAACTGCCCTTTATTCATTATAGGATTGCAATTAGGTATTGTTGTTTTATTACATGAAAATTTGAAACACAATTCTGCTCTTGCTACTGCCCCAGTCGATATCCTTATCATATTCTCCTGTAAATCTGCGTAGGCAGTGCAGTTCATACAAGCATAATAAGGACTTATCCAGTCTGCATGCACATGGAGATCAGCTTCCTGTAAAAGAGTATCATTTAACTGAAGTTTCAACAATTTAGTCCATACTGCAACAGAAGTCGGCACTGCAATCAAACAAGTTTCTAACACATTACTGGAATATGCATTTCTCAAACAAAATTCTGTCATGTTTAATACTCGGGCCAAATATAACCACATATTCTCTTTTGTTCTCCATATGTGTTCCTCCAGCTCCCTTACTCCCCGATTTGGGCTGTCTTTTTTCCTGTAAAGTTCAAACCAGGTCCATATTATTAAAAGGCATCCAGCAAACATCAGCAAGTGTCGTGTTTTCATTTTGATGGTGCTTCAACTTTCTTGCAATGTGAAGCGTGTATCCAGGTGGGTTTTCCCTCCAATTTTACTGAAGTGGCAGTTGTCAGCAGTACTTGGAAGGGACCATCATACCTGGGTTCAAGAGACTTCCTAGTGTGTCTTTTCACGACCACCCAATCACCAGGCTGCAAGCTATGCGTTCCTGAAAAATCAGAAGGGTCTGGAATAGAAGAGAACACTTTTTTATGTGTTTCTCTCAATTTCTGGCACAAACTCTGCACATAGCTAGAAATACTGTCATAGTTAAGCTGTAACGTCTGAGGGAAGTACAATCCTGTTTTGGGCGCACTTCCAAACAATATTTCAAATGGTGACAACCCTGTCCTCCTGTTAGGGGTGGTTCTTACTGAGTAAAGGGCTAAAGATAGACACTCAGGCCAGGGCTTCCCTGTCTCTGCTATCGTTTTTTGGATCTTTAACTTGAGTGTGCCATTCAACCTTTCCACTTTGCCTGAACTCTGAGGATGGTAGGGTGTGTGGAAAGCTTGCTCAATCCCTAGTGCAGACATTATTTCTTTCATTATCTCACCTGTGAAATGTGTACCTCTGTCAGACTCAATCACCTCGGGCACTCCAAACTTGCACACAAGCTCAGACATCAGTTTCTTGGCAGTTGCTTGTGCGGTTGCTTTGCTCACAGGGTAGGCCTCAGGCCATCCTGAAAACAGATCCACACAGACCAATACATACTCGTATGTTCCAGACTTAGGCAACTGTATGTAATCTATCTGTACTCTCTGAAATGGGTACAGGGATTTTGGTGTACACTTGGTGGGTGTTTTAACTACCTGTCCTGGGTTGTGTAGAGCACATATGTGACATGCTTTTACGTGGTTACTAGCAGCTCTTCCAAAACCTGGGGCAAACCATAATTTACCCACTAATGACTCCATGGCATTTCGAGAGGCATGCACCTTACCGTGGGCCAAGCCAGCCATCTGGGGGTAGACTGCTGCGGGCAGACATAATCGATCCCCCATTTTCCACATACCATCACCTTCTGTAGCACCTGCTTTCTTCCATCTTTCAGTTTCCACACTGGTGACCTTTGAGTACAGCCCTTTTGGGTCTGCTAGGTCAATGTCCATTTTGCTCACCTGGTTGGGACCCCTTCTCGCCAGTAGTGCTGCAGCCTTGGCTGCTATGTCAGCTCTCTCATTTCCACGGCTTTCAGGGTCCCTTCCTTTTGCGTGAGCTCTGACTTTCACAATTGCCAGCTGCTTTGGGAGCAGTATGGCCTCCATCAGTCGACTTACCACATCTCCATTCTTAATTGGCTTGCCCTGGGCCGTTAGGAAGTTCCTTGCCCTCCATATTGGACCATAATCATGTGCAATGCCAAAAGCATACCTGGAGTCAGTGTATATGTTAGCTGTTCTACCTTTGGCTATCTTACAAGCCTCCATAAGGGCTTTAAGCTCAGCTTCTTGGGCTGACATGTGTGGTGGAAGAGCTTCCTGGACTATGATGTCATGTTCAGTGACTACAGCATACCCTGTAACAAATTTGCCTTCATCTGTCAGATACCTTGAGCCGTCCACAAACATCTCATAATCAGGATTTTGTAACGGCACATCCGTGACATGGTCAAATCCCACTGTTTCCTGTGACATAAGAGCCACGCAATCATGTTCATGCTGGCTGTCAAACAGTTCTTCTTCAGAGAGGGAATTTAAAAATAACTCATCTTCCACTCCCCCTTTTGAATCATAAACTCCTACAGGAAGAAGAGTTGCAGGATTCAAAGTTAAACAGCGTTGAAAAGAGATGTTTGAGGAGGACTGCAGAGCAAATTCCATTTTGCACTGCCGTGCCAAAGAAAGGTGACGTCTGTCTACCTGTGTGAGGATAGCATGGATGTCATGAGGTGTATACACAACCAGTATATGATCTAGGACAATGTCTGAGCTTTTCTCAAGCAACGCTTGTACTGAGAGGACAACACGCACACAGGAGGGGGTTCCCCTGGCCACAGCATCTAACCTTGAGCTGTAATAGGCCACGGGGCGTTTCTTATCCCCGTGTTGTTGTGTGAGGACTGCAGTTGCGTGTCCCATCATCTCAGTCACGTAGAGCTGAAAAGGTTTCTCATAGTCAGGTAGGCCTAGGGCCGGAGCACTGACTATCTGCAACTTCAGTTGGTAAAACGCATCCAAGGCCTCAGGTGTGAGGCTGAATGGCTTTGAGGAGAGGCTATCGTACAGAGGTTGCATGGTCAGAGATGCAGATCTGATCCATGGCCTACAGTAGGATACCAATCCCAAGAAGGTACGTAGCTAAGCATGAGAGGTCGGCACCTGCATGTCTCTCACCACCTTGGTCCTCTCATCTGACAGGTGCTTGGTACCCTGGCCGAGACAGTGTCCCAGGAACACCACTTTTTGTTTGCAAAATTGCAACTTGTCCTTGTTGGCCTTGCAGCCGTTCTGGTAGAGGAAACACAACAGGCTGATGGTCGCCGCTTCACAGGTTGGTTTGTCTGGAGCACAAAGAAGAAGATCGTCAACATATTGTAACAGAACAACATCATCATGTGGAAAATACCAAGTACTCATAATAAGTGTGAGACACCTTGTGAATTGGTTAGGACTGTTTTGCGCCCCTTGTGGTAGTACTGTCCAAGTGTACTGTTTACCCCTAAATGTAAATGCAAACAAATACTGGCAATCGGGGTGTAAAGGCACAGAAAAATATGCATTGGAAAGATCTATACAACTGTACCAGGTGGTACCTGTGGGGACAGCTGACAGCAAGGTGTGTGGGTTAGGTACCACTGGGGTTTCAAGTAGCGTTACTTTATTCAATTCCCTAAGATCATGAACCATACGGTATGTGTCTGGTTCTCCCTTTTTGCCCTTTTTCTTCACTGGGAAAAGAGGAGTGTTTGCTACAGAAGTGCATTCCTTCAATGCCTCTGCTTTCACTAATTCCACTATTGTTACTGCTATGGCATCCTCTTGGGCATGGGTCAGAGGATATTGTTTAATCCTGGGTGGCTGAGCACCAGGTTTCAGGGTTACCATAACAGGGGGTACATCCAATTTACCTAAGTCTGTTTTCCCAGTTGCCCATAATGCTGTTGGCACTTGGGATAACAGTACATTTTCTTCTTCAGTGAGGACAAAAATACAATTTGGTGTATTTAACTCGGCAGATAACAAACACAAAATCTCATGGTTAGTATGTGTGACTTTTACAAATGCTTCTCCTGAGGAATGTAACATGATGTTACAACCTAATACTCCCATCACATCTGTACCAAGAATGTTATCTGATGTGTCTGAGACTAAATACCTAGTGAGTATCCTGCTACCCTGAAATGAAGTTTCTACAGGATCAGTTTGATCCAGGGTGACTGGTAGCCCTGATACCCCTTGGACCACCTGGCTATCTCCTGAGAGTGGGAGTTTAAGTGTACTAGCAACATGTTTGCTTACACATGATTTTGTTGCCCCAGTATCTATCAAGAATGGCACCTCCTTTCCATTAATCAATACAGGTTGAAAAATTTGAATTCCCCTATCCTGTGAGGACAAAAGGGATACTGGGGCGGGAGAGCCTGTCTTTCATTGTGTATCATCCTGTGCTTGATAAAAAACTTCGTCTTTCTCTGTCTCAGACATGGGCGGACCACCCTTATGTTGCCTGGGCCCATCGTTGTCCCTTTGTTTGGGACACCGACAATCCCTGGCTAAGTGTCCTGGTCTCCCACAATTGAAGCATTTTCTGGTCTCCCTCTGTCCTTGTTGTTGTCTAGGGCGGGGACCTGTCTTTCCCTGATACCTTGCACCATTGTTTATATAAGCTTTAATTGGTGCTGCTGCTTTCTTTTCCCTCACATCTATGGAAAACCCCACTGCTTTAGCAAATAAATCATCAGGATTTGAACTTCTCCAATCCGGGGTACAAGCTCTTATCTTTTCTGCCAGGGTGCCCCCTATTCCCTGCATGAATGCTTCAGAAAGCATGGTGTTTCTCAGGGCTCGAGATGCATGCTCCTCCCACCCGGCATCTACTGCTTTAGTGAGAAGTCTTCCATAATAAGCTTCTATTGCCTCACCTTTCTCCCTTTTACATGTAGTTAATGCTGTACGACGGGTTTCTGCTTGTTTTTCACACCACAACTCCAATTTATCTAAAAAGTCCTTTCCACTATCTGTGGATTCTGTGTTCAGGGGAATATTTCGATCAAATCTAGAAATAATATTTATCGTACTCAACAACCCCTCTGAACATTTCACCTGAATTATGGCCATTAAGTCCTTCCAGCTAGCTCTATAGTTCATCTGAATCATCCTCATTTTCCTAAGAAAAGCACTGGGTTCTAACTGAGGGTCTGGTAGTTGTTGTGCCATAGACAGCTGATCCCCAGGAGACCAAGGTCTCCATTCTACTGAAGTAGTTGTAATCATATCATCCTCACCCGTCCGTCCCCTTCTAGGTGTCCCTTCCTCTTTTGTTTCTTCTACTTCTTCCCCAGATACACTCCCGGTTGTCCCACTAGCGGGGGTACGGCTAACAGTTCTCTTTGTCTGTGACCTAGTGACAACTGGGTACAATTTCTGTGTTGGGGGTGGCGGAGGTGGTAAAGGTAAATCTGCATGCATTATTTTAGGGCCACAGACCCCCCTGGGACGAGGGGTATTACATACAGAGCATGGATCTCCCCAGCACGGTTGCTGGGTACTACATGTTTGACAAGTCCACCCCTTCAGATTGTAAGGTGGAGGAGATGAGGTGAGTCCTGTTTGGGTGGGGCCCTTCCCTTTATATTCCTCTGAAGGAGGCATATACAGCATCCTTCCTAGTTTATCCTGTTTTCGGGACCATTCCCCATTCTCTATTTTCTTGCTTCCTTCGATCAGGGCATATATACCTCCTTGCAGCTTATTTTCTTGAATCAGTCCTACATAGTCCAATCTCCACTGATCCCAAAACTTACTGTCTACCAACCCAGTTTTGTGTATTCCTGCTCTTTTTAGGATTTTCTTTACCTGTGCGGCTACTTCTTTCCCTTCCCCTATCTCTATTAGTTCACATGGGGTGTACCATATCTTAGATGGTCCCTTCCCCATCTTGGCTGGTAGCTAATCAGCCGATGAGTCTCTCACTCCTCTAGGGCAACCTTTAGACAATAGAGGGTCACTTATGACTACTTAGTGAGAACTCCCAGACAGACTCTTCTGTCTTCCATGAACTATTCTACTTGTGCAAGTTCAGGAGTAGTGCTCAGGGCAATGCCTCAATTGGCTTCCACAGGCTCAACTTTCTGCCTGTGTCCCCTTACCAAAACACTCCCAAATCACTACACGCACTTCGCGCGGATTCTACTAAGTCCTTCGTGCTACTACTCAGGTCCCATTCGACCTTGACCGTCCAGGCACGGCTGGAGGCTAGTGTTCCAAAACAAGGACTTTTCAATCACTCAGTGCTTCTCAGTTCCGAACCTTGTCCGCAACTCTAGGGGTTAAGAATAGAGAACTGTTCCCCATTCTTTGCAGCCTTATATATCTTATAACACAGGTAACATGCAAACATCAATAGACAGGCAAGACAAAAAGCAAAGAAAACAATTTCCATATCATTTACAGGTGACATGTCCCTTTTAGGTTCTTCCGTACTATACAATTGGCATCGAGATGTCATATAAGCATGCAGCAGCTTACCTCACTCATCGATACAGAGAATAGACACACAGGAACCTCAGATATACTAATTGGCAAGATCAAAGGCTTACCTTCACAGTACTGTTTTTATCTATCTGAGGTCCTCTGGTCCCGTCCTCAAGTCGATCGGTGAGTGGGTCGGCTCTCTATCGGCTGCACATCAGACGATCTCGAGGCCCCACGTCATTGGTCGCCAATTTCTGTCGGGGGTTAATCTCCCCCGGGATGGATGTCACCGTAAGCCTAATTAAATAGATAACCAGTTTCGAGCGCTCGGGAAACAAGACGTACACAGGTACCGTGTATGAACAGTTTCTACTTTATTACGTAGTTCAATACAGTTTTAAAAGCAAGCTCAATTGCATAACAGTCATGTGATCAATATACATATATGGTCTTTCCAGTTCCGTTATCACACAAATTTGTTCATTTACCCATCACCCCAGATGTTTTCATTTTCACCTTATCTAAATGTCCTTCCAAGACTACTAGTTCTGCTGAAATCGGCAGAACTCTTGATATCTCCCCCAGACTCCAAGTTTGTCCTTATCAACTATGCAGTCTTGTATACAGAACATTCCACCCTCTTGTGCTTTCTGTATACTGTGATATAGAATATAGTGCAAGTTATGTTTTAACCCTTACACCCTCTTCTTGGTAGGCGAGGCAGTAGGTAGTGAGTTCTGCAGGGCCTCCAGCATTTCTCCATAGCAGCTCTTCAGGACATTCATGCCCAACACCACAGGGGGAACTTCATCGTCACAGATGTTAGTGACCAGGACACCTTGTCCATACAGCTTGACACGTCCAACTTGCATGTCAGGGGTCCAGTACCCAGTGATAGGTACCGGCAGTCCATTACTAGCAAGCACCATGGGGGGAGACTCCCGGGGGGTGCACCAGTCGATCCTCTCCCCAGAACTCATCGAAGGTGGCTCTCTGGATGGTGGTAACCTGAGAGCCAGTGTCCAGCAGAGCAGTCAGTGGCACCCCGTCAATCCGGATGGTAACCTCTGGACGGGGGCCCACATACTTAGGGGAAGGCTTTGACGTGGTTGGACCTATTGTTCTTCCTTCTGAGGGGCGGTCCTCGGCCTCAGGGGAAGCCCGTTTAACTGCCAGCATTGGGATTCGCTATGTCCATATTTGCGACAGTATCTGCAAATGGGTCTCTTTGGCCTCTCACTGGCAGCAAAGGGTAGTCTTCTCCGGGCAGTTCCCCTTGGAGCCTCTGGCGGAGACTTGGAAGGAGAGGGTGGTGCACTCCTTGATTGAGAACCGGTCTGCAGATGTTCCAGCTTCTTGGTCAGGACATCCACACTTCTGACCAGTAGGGAGACCTGTTCTCTCAGATCCGCCACATCGCTAGGCCCTGGTGTTGATACAGCCTGCGGGGCTGACAGGTAAACATGGCGGCGTCTAGGAGAGTAAGGCTCCAGGGTGATAGCTGGAGCACTCCCAGGTGAGGCAGGCTGAGCTGGGAACCCCAGTTGCTGTTCAGGGCCCAGTATTGGGATGACTAGTTCTTTAAAGTCCAGGAAGGAAACAGCCGGGTGTTGAGCAGAGAGAATTCTTAGCTGTCTCTTTAAGGCTTCGTCCTCAGCTCCTTCAATGAACTGTTCTCTCAAGGCAGCGTCGGGGTTCTCTGCAGCCCGAGGATCTACTTGGGCTACAGCTTGGAAAGCCTCTTGCAAGGACAGGGCAAATTCTCGGAGGGACTCACCGGCTTGTTGTTTTCTGCTGTAGAACCGCATCTTCAACTCGGACGCAGTTCGGACTTCAAAGATGTCACGAAGCCGCTGCAGCACTTGTTCCAGGGACGTCTTATAGGAAGAGGGCCAGGACTTGACCTCCCTCTGAGCAGCGCCCTCCAGCTGCCCCACCAGAATTTCCACTTTCTGCTCCTCAGACAGGGGGTACAGCTTGAACATGGCCTGCATGCGGTCTCTAAAGTCTCTAAGGGTGTGCGCTTCCCCTTTATAGCGGGGTAGCCAAGGCGCACCCAGATAATACGGCAGGGTGAGCGGCATAATGGTGGCCGTCGAGGTAGTATTAGAAGTCAGCGGTGATGTAACAGCCGCAAATGATGCAGCACCCTCAGGCGATGCGGCAGCCATTGGAGACCCCGCAGGGCTAACGGACTCACGATCATCTTGATCCGACATGGTGACAGCAGACAAGCTTTTTTTTTTTTTTCAATAAGGACAGAGTTCTAACAATCAGTGTCTGGGAACAGTCTCACCGAAGATGGCGGCGCCCAGGAGGCTCCGATGACGCTGTCCTGTAGAGAGGGCTGTCCTGCTGACGTCAGCGGCTGCTGATTCGTCCTTTTCAAAGTTGGAGGGTGGAGCTTGGCTGATGCACTCCTGGCGTCAGTCTTTCCCGCCTGAGCGCTGGTTTTGGCGGGCTGGCGGTTAACCTCTGCGGAGCTGTAGAATTTTTGAATGATGCAGCTCCGTTTGAGGCTACAGTTAACACCTCGTGGGCTGGGCTCACGTGCACCGGTGATGTCGCAGCACAGTATACAGTCCGGTAACGGCTGGCAGTCCTCTGGCTCGCAATAAAGTGGCTTACACACGCAAACAGTTGCAACAGTCCACAGTCTTTGCAAATAATCCAGGGAGATAGCGACAAACAGCTTCGGGCACACAAACAGAGTCCTCACTATAAATCCACAGGGCAAAAGTCTCTCAAACAGCCAATAAAGGTTTCAGCTCACCCATTGTAGAGATGATAAAGTTAGGATCTTGACACCGTAGTCTGAAGATGTTGTAAGGACACGGGAGTCACGATCCTGCCGACTACGCCAAAAATCGCCTTGCCGCAACCCAGTCGGATGAGACTGGAGGATGGGAGTAGTAGTGGCAGATGCTGTGCCACCTAGCAGGCCGAGCACGCTCCCAAACGGCTCCAGTCTCACTCCTAGGCCGGACAAGGTCAAGGGGGGTCCTGCAGCACTACCAGATGGTGGTGGTAGTTGTTCTTTCCCCCAGTTGCAGAGGAATCTCTCCTACCTGAGCCGGTGTGGTGTTGGTCGGAAGAGCCCTGATAGTAATGCAGGCACGACTCAGGAGTCAGCGTTGCAGGTAAATCAAACAGCCTTTTATTTAGGCAACTGTCACAGAAGAACAACAGCAGCTTCTTGATGGGGGTTGTAGTCCAGTGTCCAAACCCCAGCCTTGGTTCTAGGAGGCCTGACAAGGAACTGGAACCTGAATACTAGGCCCGAAATAGTCCTCCTGAATGGGGCTGTGTTGGCTAACTGTTGGCCTCAGTGTAGCTTGTGGGGGCAGGAAACCTCTGCACAGCCTCACTCTTCCACTGCTCACACTAGACTAACTGCTCTCAGACCAAGGGTTACCGTGGAGACGAGGTCTCCCAGAACCCCGCCCAGTGGCCTGTGATAGGCCAGGGCTAACCAAGGCTAGACTTGAACACTGCAGGGGAGAAATAACAGGGAAAGCTGCAAACAGTGACACCTAACACAGAACTTACAGACATAAAACCCAGAGGCACACAAGACAAACACATAAATGCAGTAGCGCTCTGGGATGCTGCACAATTACCTTCAGAAGTCACTTAATTAGTTAATAGAGTCCAGTTGTGTGTAAATTAGTCTCAGTATAAATACACCTGTTCTGTGAAGGCCTCAGTGGTCTATTAGAGAACAATAATGAACAAAGATCATCATGAAGACCAAAGAACTCTCCAGACAGGTCAGAGATAAAGAGAAGTTTAAAGTAGGGTTAGGTTATAAAAACATATCCCAAGCTTTGAGCATCCCAAGGAGCACTGTTCAATCCATCATCCAAAAATGGAATTTTGCAACTGCAAACCTACCAAGACATGGCTGTCCACCTAAACTGTCAGATCGAGCAAGAAGAGCACTGGTCAGAGAAGCAGCCAAGAGGCCCATGATCACTCTGGAGGAGCTGCAGAAATCCACAGCTCAGGAGGGAGAATCTGTCCACAGCACAACTATAAGTCGCGCACTCCACAAATCTGGCCTTTATGGAAGAGTGGCAAGAAGAAAACCATTGTTGAAAGAAAGACATAATAAGTGCCGTTTGCAGTTTGCCACAAGCCATATAGGGGACACGGCAAACATGTGGAAGAAGGTGCTCTGGTCAGATAAGACCATAGTTGAACTTTTTGGCCTAAATGCAAAGTGCTATTTGTGGCGGAAAAGTAACACTGCTCATCACCCTGAACACACCATCCCCACTGTGAAACATGGTGGTGGCAACATCATGCTGTGGGGATGCTTTTCTTCAGCAGGGACAGGGAAGCTGGTCAGAGTTGATGAGAAGATGGATGGAGCTAAATACAGGGCAATCCTGGAAGAAAACCTTTTGGAGGCTGCAAAAGACTTGAGACTGGGAAGGAGATTCACCTTCCAGCAAGACAATGACCCTAAACATACAGCTAGAGCTACAGTGGAATGGTTTAGATCAAAGCATATTCATGTGTTACAATGGCCCACACCTAAATCCCATTGAGCATCTGTGGCAAGACATGAAAATTGCAGTTCACTAATGCTCTCCATCCAATCTGGCTCAACTTTAGCTATTTTGCAAAGAAGAATGGGCAAAAATCTCAGTCTCTAGATGTGCAAAGCTGGTAGAGACATACCCCAAAAGACTTGCTGCTGGAATTGCAGAGAAAGATGGCTCTACAAAGTATTCATATAGGGGGGCTGAATAATTTTGCACGTCACACTTTTCAGATTTTTATTTGATTAAAATTTTGAAAATCGTGTATCATGTTCGTTCTACTTCACAGTTATCTGCTACTTTGTGTTGGTCTATCAACACAAGAGCGAGAGAGAGAGAGAGAGAGAGAGAGAGGGAGAGAGAGAGAGAGACATGACCATGGCATCCAAGGGCTTCCGCCATTTTGCCGCCCACCTCGGCTCTCTGCAGACAGGAAATAGCTGTTTATTTGCTGCAAATTAATTCAGATCGAATAGAATCATGACGGAAAATTCCGCAAAGTTGCTGAATTGAATTTTTGAAAACTTCGCTCATCTCTAGTGACAAAATGTGAAAAAAGTTCAAGGGGTATGAATACTTTTGCCAGCCACTGTATTTAGTCAGACAGTAATGGAAGGTTTCTTTTTGTTAAGGGGAAATTAGCTGACAGACTGTTTACACTTGCCAATGTATACCTCCCCAACACTAACCAGTTGACAGCTCTGGAAAACATCCTAGCCAGACTAGAGGACATTGAGGAAGGCACTCTTTTGTTGGGTGGAAATTTTAATCTTGTACCAGACCCATTGGTGGATGTGTCCAGGGGATCATCCCACCTCGCCTACTGTTATCTCAGATTAATTAAAAGGTTGCTATCTACTCATCGGCTGGTTGACCAGTGGTGCACAGTCCATCCCAATGTTAAAGACTTTAAGTTTTACTGCCACGCGTGTGATGTCCAGTATTGACTACTTCTTTGTCTGCCACTCTGACATTTTTCTCATCCGCTCATCCTCTATAGACCCAATCAGTTTTGCAGACCATGTGGTGGTCCACACCTCACTAGCCTCACCCACTTCATTCGCACGTAGCTGGCAATGGCATCTCAATGAGACGCTGCTGCAGGACCCCTGGCCTTCCAGGAGGTTAGGCATGTACTAGAACTCTGTATTGCTGAAAACTAAGCAGAAGACACTTATCCACTTATGGTTTCAGTGGCACACAAATGCATGATCCTTGGGACATTTGTGCAAATTGGGTCGCCTGTCAAAAAGGAGAGGGCAAGCGAGCTAGCGGGAATTTTGGAAGAGATATCCCTCTTGAAGCATTCACATTAGAGCTCACATGCTCAACACAGCCCTTATCTTGACCTGAAAGTGTCTCCGGGAGAAACTAGATGTACACACTAAATAGCTGTTAGCTAGAGGGCGACATCTTTTTTTTAATATGGGAATAAATGCAGTTGCAAGCTTGCCAGATTGTTGAGGGTGCAGCAAGCCCATAATTTTGTGCCACAGGCGCACCGGGTTCTATGGTTGCGGGGGCCCACTCAGCCGCCCTGGATCGAGCGGTACAGTCCCACATTTCAGGTGCTGTCCCACTATTCCAGGTGGCAAGCAGTGATTTCAACTCTATCTGTGTCCTTAGGACACAGAAGTTGAATAAAATATTGAAACACAGAGCTATCAGCTCTGTGCTCCATTATTCAGCCTTCAGCTGATGATGTCTGTGGCAGGGAAGTGCAATGAGTGCTGAGCCAGAGACATCATTACAGCCGGAGCCTGCAGGTCCATAGGACAGGGGTTCGGTGAGTGTTCTTTTTTTTTCTTAGTTTTTTTTTTTTTTTAATGTAACATTGGTGTTTGAGGGGGCAGGGTAAATTTAATTATGGTAGGGGCACACTTTCAAAGAGTTTGCACAGGGCCCCCCAATGCATTAAAACGGCCCTTCTCCTCGGTACAGGAACCGAAAGTCATAAATCCTAATCGAATAGCATCGGCATTTTCTAACTGTTTCCGAGATTTGTGTAATCTTCCGGCGCACTTCAAAGATTCTAACATGCCCACCCTGTCGGCGGAGGCAGCTACAGATTTAGAACAACCAATCTCGGGGGGGAGGTAGCCCTACCCCTACAGTCGATGCCGTCCAACAAAGCACCAGGCCCAGATGGCCTGCCAGCCTCTTACTATAAAGCATACTCCGAAGTCTTATCCAATCATATGGTGAGAGACACCCACCACCCCGGACATGTCTAGGACTCTCATTTTGGTGAATCAGAAAGAGGGCAAGGATCACACGCTATGCGCGAGTTTCCGACCTATCACCCTTCTAAACATTGACCTCAAACTGTTTGTGAAAGTCCTTCCAATGCGCTTGGCGCTGTTGCTTCCCGACCTTGGATTAGGTGGGGTTATATCACGTGAGGCTAGAGATAATACCATGAAAGTCATAAATGTTATCCACCATGCCCAAAAAAAAAATCTGTTATGGTTGAGTTCCAGGAGCATAGAATGTACACATCTGAACAAATGTCTGAGCTATGTTCACAACACAAAAATCGGCGGAGGAAAATGTTCTGCACGGAGAACCATTTCCTCTGTTGGTTTCAGGTTAAAAATTACGGACACCTATTGGACCCCATTATAGTCAATGGGCTCTATGGGCTCCGCTGGGCTCTATGTGTAACCACTGTTTTAGTGGTCCAGTTCTCCGTTGTTTGGGTCCCCCAACGAACCTGAACAACGGAGAGCCAGAGCTAGTGTGAATCTAGCGTAACTCTCCCCCAAAGTTTTCATCCACTATGTGCAAGCAGAGGTCTTGAAACAAACATTAGTAAGTCCCAAAACTTTATGATCTTGGACTGCTAAACTCTAATAAATTTTGATTGCACAATAATTTACTAACTCCTGATCATTTTGTTTAGTCATAAAAATCTGGTAATCCAGTACTATACTGATCATCCAAGTGACACATTGTCAAATGTTACAAAAGTGGATGTTATATTTTGTATAGAGAATAATTTCCATATAAATGAAAAGTTGGCATTCTGAATACAATGCTACATGTAGTTGGAAGTATATTTCCATTATTGTCTCCTTTACATAAAGAATAAAGGTCAAGAAGATTATATTTTATGATTTGCTTAGAATAGAAAAGTTGAAGAAGATTCAAGCTTAACTTCCTCATAAAGCACTTCATGATAATTAAACTGTCAAGGATTTGGCATCTTCCATGATCCAACTCTGCACAGTTTACCTTTAATCTTGTGTATTTCACCTACAGAGACAGATAAGGAGCAGCAAAGGAAAACGAAGCAGCTCCACATGTTTGGAGAAATTACACAACATACAGTTAGGTCCATAAATATTTGGACAGAGACATTTTTCTGATTTTGGTTCTGTACATTACCACAATGAATTTAGAACAAAACAATTCAGATGCAGTTGAAGTTCAGACTTTCAGCTTTAATTCATTGGGTTGAACAAAATGATTTCATAAAAGTGTGAGGAACTATAAAGCATTTATTACACACAATCCCTTCATTTCAGGGGCTCAAAAGTAATTGGACAAATTAAATAATTGTAAATAAAATGTTAATTTCTAATAATTGGTTGAAAACCCTTTGTTGGCAACGACTGCCTGAAGTCTTGAACTCATGGACATCACCAGACGCTGTGTTTCCTCCTTTTTAATGCGCTGCCAGGCCTTTACTGCAGTAGTTTTCAGCTGCTGTTTGTTTGTGGGCCTTTCTGTCTGAAGTTTAGTCTTTAACAAGTGAAATGCGTGCTCAATTGGGTTGAGATCATTCTTGGCCATTCAAGAATATTCCACTTCTTTGCTTTAACCGGTTGACAACCGCCGGCCGTAAATTTACGGCCAGCGGTCCTGGTCTCTGAAGCCCGCCCAATAGTAAATTTACGGCCGGCACTTCAGAGACATTGTCAGAGGGATTGGGAGCGGGTGTTAGCTGTAACTAACACCCTGCTCCATAACCCCCGGTCAGGTTCTGCCATGTTGCCACCCCCCGGCCCCCTCGCCGCGGCGAGACCGGGGGGTGCCGATATCTATTTTCTGCAGCCCAGGGTCTGGCCAGTGACCCCAGGCTGCCTGGAGCCCCCACTACCTGGTTGATCCTGCTGGGACCTCAGGAAGTCAGCCGATGCGTCTGCATCGGCTGACTTCCTGTATAGACTGCAATACACGTGTATGCTCGTGTATTGCAATCTATAATACCGAACCAGCGGTAAAAAATGTAAAAAAAAAGTTTAAAAAAAAAGTGTGTAAAAAAAAAGTTATAAATCCCCAAAAATTCCGTCGGAAAAAATAAAACGGAAAAAAACGCCGGAAGTAATGATTTTTGGCCATCTCACCTTATAAAATATGCCATAAAAAGTTATCAAAAAGTCATATCTACCCCAAAACAGTACTAATAAAAAGCACAGGTTGTCCCGCAAAAAATAAAATAATATAAATGAGGTATTGCCGTAATCGTACCAACCCGCAGAATAAAGGTAACATGTTAATTATGCTGTACGCTGCACGGCAAAAAAATAAAAGGTAAAAACCAATGCTAGAATTGATGTTTTTTTTTAATCCACCCAGAAAGAGTTAATATAATTTATTCAATAAGTTATAGGCACCCAAAAAAATGATGTCATTAAAAAATGCATCTCATACTGCAAAAAAAATCAGCCCTCAAATGGCTACATCACCAGAAAAATTAAAAAGATATAGCTTGTACAATGGGAAGACAAAAACCCCCAAAATCAACAAATCATTAGAACACAACTGGCTGCGTCAGGAAGGGAATGTATAAGCTTTGCGAGCGTATTTCAGGGAATACTCCAATTTTAGAGCTTACAAAGGAAAATAAAGTAAAAGTGACCCCCAGAGTCACCCCCCTATGATAGGAACTACTGGGGATATAGTAGGGAATTTGGTGTTCCCAATGCGCTCCACACAGCTTACATATTCACTGTTCACCATCTGCTGTGCAGTCATGTCTGGGATACTAATGCTTATTACACCCCCTGATAAATTCTTTGAGGGGTGCAGTTTTCAAAATGGGGTCACTCCCTAGGGGATTCCACTTTTCTGGTAGCTTAGAGGCTCTGCAAACATGACATGGCATCCAAATACCAAACATCTACATCTGCGCTCCAAAATCCACACAGCGCTCCTTCCCTTCAGTGCTCGGCTGTGCCCAAACTGCATTCCCACATGTGCGAGACTGGTGTAGCCAGGATAACATACTTAATAATGTCATATGTGGATATAAACTGCTGTTTGGGCACAGCTGGGCACAGAATGGAATGAGCGATATTTGGTTTTTGGCGCATAGATTTAGACAGTTTAGATTTTGGACGTCATGACACTTTTGCAGAGCTCCTGAAGTGCCAGTAAAGTGGAATCCCCTGACATGTGTCCCCATTTTGGAAACTACACAAATGAAGGAATTTATCCAGGGGTACAGTGAGCATTTTTAACCTCCAAGTGTTGCTATAATTTATTCCCCAGAAATGAATACGCAGCTGATTGTGAAAGGTGAAAATGACAATTTTTCCAGGAATATGTCATTTCAATGCATAATACGGATTGCTCAGCTTGTATCAGATATGAACGCTCCAAATGCTGTTGTGCCCGGGATACCACTTAACAGTTTATGGAGTGTGTGTCTCTGCTGACACAAGCTGGGCACAAAATATCGGGCAATGAAATGGCGAATCTCTGGAAAAAAATGCAATTTTCCCTTTTCATTATCAGCTGCGTATTCATTTATTGAAATTAAATTAATGCAATACTCAAGGGTTAAAAATGCTCACTACCACACTTAATAATTCCCTTCAGGGGGGTGTTTCCAAAATGGGGTCACAAGTCTGCAGATTCCACTTTACTGACAATTCAGGGGCTCTGCAAAAGTGACATGACATCCAAAAATCAAACTGTGCTTCAAAAACCAAAATAGTGCTCCTTCCCTTCTGTGCCCGGCTGTGCCCAAACAGCAGTTTATACCCACATATGACATTAAGTACATTATCTTGGGTACACCAGTGTCAGTGTGGGCGTAAACTGCCATTTGGGCACACAGGAGGGTGCAGATGTGAAGGACCGCTATGTGGGTTTTGGAGTGTAGATTTAGATTGTTGAATTTTGGACACCATGTCATATTTGCAGAGACCCTAAAATTGCCCCTACAAAATGGGGTCACTTCTTGGGGAATTCCAATTTACTGGCACCTCCAGGGATCTGCAAAAACAACAAGGCATCCAGAAAGTCCCTGTAAATCTATACTCCAAAAGCTAAAAAGTGCAGTGTTCCTTCCCTTCTGAGCCCTCCTGTGTGCCCAAGCAGCCGTTTACACCAACATATATAATTTTTTTTGTACCCGGGATAGCCCACTTAATAGTTTTAGGAGTACGTGTCTCTGATGACTCAAAGTGGGTACAACGTATTGGGCACCAAAATGGCATATTTCTTTAAAACTTTCAATTTTCACTTTGTACATTAATTTTGGGAAGCATTTTTAGGCTCAAAATGATAATACCCCTTGAGAAATTCCTTGAGGGGTGTAGTTTCTAAAATGGGGTCACTTTTGAGGGGTTTACATTGTATTGATACTCTAGGGGCTCTGCAAATGCAATATGGTACCTGAAAACTATTCCAGCAAAATCTGCCCTCCAAAAGCCAAATAGCGCTCTTTCCATTCCAAGCCCCACCATGTACCCCTACAGCAGTTTACGACAACATATGGGGCATTTCTGTGTTGAGGAGAAATTGTGTAACAAACTGTCTTGTGTTTTTTCTTCTTTATCTCCTTCTAAAAATTAAAAATATGGTGCTAAATAGACAGTTTATTGGAAAAAAAGTAATTTTTAATTTTTTCATCCCAATGCTAATAGAATCTGTGAAACAGCTGCAGGGTCAAAATGCTCACCATACCCCTTGAGAGGTGTAGTTTCCAAAATGGGGGTCACTTTTTGGGGGTTTCCATTGTACTGGTACTTTAGGCACTCTGCAAATGCGACATGGCACCCGAAAACTATTCCAGCAAAATCTTCTCTCCAAAAGCCAAATAGCGCTCTTTCCATTCTGAGCCCTGCCATGTACCCAAACAGCAGATTACAACCACATGGGGAGTATTCCTGTATTCAGGAGAAATTGTATAACAAACTTTGGGGCACCATTTCTCCTTTATCCTCTTGTGAAAATGAAAAATTTGGGGCTAAATTGACAGTTTATTGGAAAGAAAGTAATTTTTCATTTTCATGTCCCAATTTTAATAAAATATGTGAACAACTGTGGGGTCAAAATGCTCGCTATATCCCTTGATATGTTCTGTGAGGGATGTAGTTTCCAAATGGGGTCACTTTTTTGGGTTTCCTTAGTATTGGTACTTTAGGGGCTCTGCAAATGCGACATGGTACCTGAAAACTACTCCAGCAAAATCTGCCCTCCAAAAGCCAAATAGCGCTCTTTCCATTCCGAGCCCCATCATTTACCCATACAGCAGATGACAACCACATATGGGGTATTGCCGTGTTCAGGAGCAATTGTTTAACAAACTGTGGGGTGCTTTTTCTCCTTTAACCCCTTGTGAAAATGAAAACTTTGGGGATAAAGTGATGTTTTAGTAATTTTTCATTTACACATCCCAATGTTAATAAAACAGCTGTGGGGTCAAAATGCTCACTATACCCCTTGATAAATTCTGTCAGGGGTGTAGTTTCCAAAATGGGGTCACTTTTGGGTGGTTTCCAATGTATTGGTACTCTAGGGGCTCTGCAAATAAGCCATAGCACCCAAAAACTATTCCAGCAAAATCTGCTTTTCAAATGCCAAGTCTCGCTCCTTCTCTTCCGTGCGCTGCTGTGTGCCCAAAAATCAGTTTACACCCACATGTCGGGTATTTCTGTGCTCGGGAGAAATTGCATAACAAACTGTGAGATGTATTTTCTCCTTTAACCCTTTATGAATGTGTTAATTTTAGGACTAAATTAAGGGATTAGTGGAAAAAAAAATGAAATGTCTAAATTTCACCTCCATATTGTTTTAATTCCTGTGAAATGCTTAAAGGGTTAACAAACTTTCCAAATGCTGTTTTGAATTAATTGAGGGGTGCAGTTTTGAAAATGGGGTGATTTATGGGTGTTTCTAATATATAGGCCTTTATAATCCTCTTCAGAACTGGAGTGGTCCCTAAAAAATGAGTTTGGGAAATTTTCTTGTAAATATGGAGAATCACTGTTACACTTGTAAGCATTCTAACATCCAAAATAAATTAAAGGACAATTAAAAGATGATGCCGATATAAAGCAGAGATATGGTAGATAATATTTATTCATGTATTTTGGTGGCATGACTATCTGTCTGAAAAGCAGAGCTTTTCACATTTTGAAGATTGCGATTTTTTTCCAAATTTCCATCAAATTTTCTAATTTTTTAAAAACTAAATACAAAAATATTAATGAATGTTTACCACTAACATGAAGTATAATGTGTCATGAAAAAAACAGTTTTAAAATCACTTGTGTAAGTTAAAGCATCTCAAAGTTATTGCCATATAAAGTGACACATGTCAGTTTTGAAAAATGAGGCCTGGTCCATAAGGCACTTTTAGGCCTGGTCCTTAACTGGTTAATAAACTTTGGCTTTGGCTTTATGTTTTGGGTCATTGTCCATCTGTACTATAAAACTCCGACCAATCGCTGCATTTAACTGGATTTGAGCATACAGTATGTCTCTGAATACCTCAGAATTCATCCGGCTGCTTCCCTCCTGTGTCACATCTTCAATAAACACTAGTGACCCAGTGCCACTGGCAGCCATGCATGCCCAAGCCATCACACTGCCTCCGCCGTGTTTTACAGATGATGTGGTATGCTTTGGATCATGAGCTGTACTACTCCTTTGCCATACTTTTTTCTTTCCATCATTCTGGTAGAGGTTGATCTTGGTTTCATCTGTCAAGAATGTTCTTCCAGAACTGTGCTGAATTTTTTAGATGTTTTTTAGGCAAAGTCCAATCTAGCCTTCTTATTCTTGAGGCTTATGAGTGGCTTGTACCATGCAGTGAACCCTCTATATTTACTTTCATGCAGTCTTCTCTTTATGGTAGATTTGGATATTGATACGCCAACATCCTGGAGAGTGTTGTTCACTTGGTTGGCTGCTGTGAAGGGGTTTCTCTTCACCATGGAAATTATTCTGCGATCATCCACCACTGTTGTCTTCCGTAGGTGTCCAGGTATTTTTGCATTGATGAGTTCACCAGTGCTTGCTGTCTTTCTCAGGATGTACCAAACTGCAAATTTTGCCACTCCTAATATTGTAGCAATTTCTCGGATGGTTTTTTCTGTTTTTGCAGCTTAAGGATGGCTTGTTTCACCTGCATGGAGAGCTCATTTGACCGCATGTTTTCTTCACTCCAAATCTTCCAGATGCAAGCACCACACCTCAAATCAACTCCAGGCCTTTTACCTGCTTAATTGAGAATGACATAATGAAGGAATTGCCACACCTGTCCATGAAACAGCCTTTGAGTCAATTATCCAATTATTTCTGATCCCTTTAAAAAATAGGGTGGCACATGTTAAGGATCTGAAACTCCTAAACCCTTTATCCAATTTTAATGTGGATACCCTCAAATGAAAGCTGAAAGTCTGGACTTTATGTCTATGTCCATTATATAACTGTAACTTGAATATGTTTCAGTAAACCGGTAAAAAACCGAAATTTGTGTCAGTGTCCAAATATATAAGGACCTAACTGTATCTGTGGCAAAGTATAATTTTTTAATCAATATATTGCAAAAAGAGATGAGAGAATCGAAGCCGCAGAAGTGGAATTCGATGCGAAATTCGGGAAATATTCGATTCACATGGAATCCGGATTTCCTCATGCTTCGCGGTAACGAATATTTAGTAAGGACCTTTGTGACATCAGACGGTTACATGATATTCTCTAGAGAGAGAGAGAGAGAGATGACCGTGGCATCCAAGGCTTCCACCATTTTGCCGCCCACCACGACTCTCTGCAGACAGGAGATAGCTGTTTATTCGCTGCGAATTAATTCGGATTGAATAGAATCATATCGCAAAATTCGGCGAAGTTGCCGAATCAAATTTTTTAATACTTCGCTCATCTCTAATTGCAGACAACAGTTATCAAGGCTTTGTAATGTGCTAACATGTATATGTATAAAAGAGCAGATTTTTCATATTTATTTATTAATTATTTCATATTTCTTATTTAAAGGTGTTTATTAGGGTCTAAACCCATAAGGAGGACCATATTTGCCATTATGTTACCAGTATAAAGTTGCAGGCCATTTTTAAAAACAGAATTGTCAATAATAATTCAATAATTCTTAGCGGTTATCACTTATTTAAAGGTGTTCATTAGTGTCTAAACCCATAAAAAGGACCATATTCGCTATTTTGTTACCAGTATAAAGTTGCAGGCCTTACTGTAGGGACAGATGTCAGCAGGAGCTAGGGAAAGACATATAGAAGTTCAGGGAAAGAGGCTGAGCCTTAGAACTGTAGGGAAAGCATAGGGAGGAATTAAGAGAAGAATTTGGGATGGTTGCAGGGTCATTTACAGCAAGAATTTGCAGCATAATTCACATTGCAGTGCTCACTGCCGTTATACTGCTGCTCATTACTCATATCTGTGTCTTCAAGGTGGAACACAAGCCTTTTGCAGTGCAGTACAGCAAAAAACAGTGAATTATTATTATTATTGATTATTTATATAGCACCATTAATTCCATGGTGCTTTACATTTGAGGATTTACACACGGTACACAAGATGTACAAAACAGATGATACTAACAGTGACCAACTGGCACAGTGGGATAGAGGGCCCTGCCCGCAAGGGCTTACAATCTATGAGGGAAGAAGGATAGTGACAGAAGTTGAGGGGAGAAACTGTACAGGTGGTGGTGTGGTGACAGTAGTGTTATTGGAGGTTGTAGGCCTTCCTGAATAGGTGGGTCTTCAGGGTCTTCTTGAAGCCTGTGATGGTGGGGGACAGTCTGATGTGTCTTGGTAGTGAGTTCCAGAGTATGGGGGATGCACGGGAGAAGTCTTGGAGACGTTTGTGTGAAGAGTGGATAAGAGCAGGGCGGAGTAGGAGATCTTTGGAGGATCGGAGGTTACGTGTGGGCAGGTAGCAGGAGATTAGGTCGGAGATATATGGAGGGGACAGGTGGTGGATGGCTTTGTATGTCAGCATTAGTAGTGTGAACTCTATTCGCTGGGTGATGGGTAGCCAGTGAAAGGATTGGCAGAGGGGAGCGGCCGATGAAGAACGGGGGGAGAGGTGTATTAAGCGAGCAGCACAGTTTAAGGTGGACTGGAGGGGGGGTGAGAGTGTTAGCTAGGAGGCCATGGAAAAGGGTGTTACAGTAGTCTAGGCGGGAGATCATGAGGGCGTGAACTAGCATCTTTGTAGTTTCAGGGGTATGGAAGGAGCGGATTCCATGGATGCTCTTGACTTGGAGGTGGCAGGAGGTGTTGAAGGTTTGAATATGCATCTTGAAGGATAGGTCAGAGTCTAAGGTTATACCAAGGCAGTGGACTCGTGGGACTGGGGTGAGTGTGGTTCCGCTAACTTTAATAGATGGGTCAGGTAGGGCGGCCGTGAGAGGAGGGGTGAAGATTATGAACTCCGTTTTCTCCATGTTGAGTTTGAGAAAGCAGGAGGAGGAGAGAAAGGAGGCTACGGCTGCTAGACATTCTGGGACTCTGGACAACAGAGAGGTAATGTCTGGTCCTGAGAGATATAGTTGGGTGTCGTCAGCATAGCAATGGTAATGGAAGCCATGGGATTCTATGAGTTGGCCAAGGTCGAGGGTGTAGATGGAGAACAGGAGGGGTCCTAGGATGGAGCCTTGGGGGACACCTATAGAAAGAGGGCGTGGCGGGGAGGTGGTGTGCGAGTGGGAGACGCTGAATGTGCGGTTGGTGAGGTATGAGGAAATCCAGGGAAGGGCCAGGTCTACGATGCCAAGGGATAAGAGCGTTTGTAACAGGAGGGAATGGTCGACTGTGTCAAAGGCAGAGGAGAGGTTGAGGAGGAGGAGGACAGAGTAGTGACGCTTGGCTTTGGCAGTTAGAAGGTCATTAGTGACCTCGTTTAGGGCAGTTTCTGTGGAGTGATGGGGTCTGAAGTCTGACTGTAGTGTGTCAAAGAGCATGTTGGATGAGAGATAGGAGGATAGTTTGGAGTGGACGTGTAGCTCCAGCAGTTTAGAGGCGCACGGGACCAATGAGATGGGGCGGTAGTTGGCTGGAGAGGACGGGTCAAGGGAGGGTTTCTTAAGTATAGGTGTGACGGTAGCATTTTTGAAGGCAGAAGGGAAGGATCGATTGGTTAGGGATAGGTTGAAGAGATAGGTTAGGGCAGGAGTAACGACTTCAGAGAGTTTGGGGATGAGATGTGACTGGATCGGGTCAAGCGCGCAGGAGGAGTGGTGGGATTTAGAGATTGGGGTGGAGAGGTTTTCATCAGTGATGGTGGAGAAACAGGTTAAAGATGAAGAGCACAGGACAGTTGGGTAGAGTGGTTCTCAGGGGTGTAGAGTGAGACTGTCTCTGATGGTGTCAAGTTTGCTTTTGAAATAAAAGGCAAAGTCATCAGCTGTGATAAGTGATGTCAGAGGAGGTGCAGGATGATGGAGAAGGGAGTTGAAAGTAGTGAATAGCTGTTTGAGGCTGCGGGATAGGGCAGATATTAGTGTGGAGAAGTAGACCTGCTTAGCAGAAATGACTGCATTCTTGAATGTGAGTACTGCCTCTTTGTACCTAAGGAAGTCCTCCTGGGAGTGGCTTTTCTTCCAGAGGTGTTCTGCAACCCGTGAGGAGCATTATTTATACAGGGTACACACGGGCATTATTAATTTAAAGATGCACTTGGGAGTATTATTCATTATGGGGGGGTTATATCATATATTTTATAATTGGGGTAGCAACAGGATGGTGGCTTTGTGTAGGTGAGGACAATGTGGGTCAGGTGCCTGGAAAAGTGAGGAGCCAAAGATATCTGTGTTGCAAACTTTACAGAGACAAGTCACAGCTGGAAGAAGTGGTCATGGCGGTCCAAAGGGAAAAGAAGGGAAATGTGAAGGATTAGTCAGAGCCGTCACCTGTAAGTCACAAAATGTTACTGCAGTGTATTCACCTACATGATAGACGATAAATTCCAGAGTGATGGGGGTCTGTCTGCTGAGACCCCCACTGAGCCTGAGAATTGGGTTTTTTCCCCCCCACTGGGTGGGAATACAGTCTGGCCGCAGCCAGGCTGAATATAAATGTGTCGCTTGGTGGATGGACGAACCCGCGTGGCTCTCATTCACTTCAATGGGAGTTCCAAAGATACCCAAAGTACAGTACTCAGCTATCTGTGGCACTCCTATTAAAGAGAATGGGGGCCATGTGGGCTCATCCATCCACCAAGCAGAAGATGTGTGAAGTTGCTTTCATTGTTAATGCCGTGTTGTTGATCTCTGATACTGAAGTAATGCAGTAAGAAGAATTCTTAAAAACTGTTTCATAAGTTTGTGTATGTTTATTGTATGACAATAACAGCGTGTGACACTAACAGTATGTAAACTCAATTCTATATTTTTTTTTTTTTTTTTTTTTTTTTTGGGGGGGCGATTTTCTATAGTCCGCCTCAGGCAGCAAAGAGGCTAGGTTCACCACTGCTTCCATTACCATTGCTATGCTGACGACCAGACATTACCTCTCTGTTGTCCAGAGTCCCAGAATGTCTAGCAGCTGTAGCCTCCTTTCTCTCCTCCCGCTTTCTCAAACTCATCATGGAGAAAACGGAGTTCATAATCTTCACCCCTCCTCGCACGGCCCCCCTACCTGACCCATCTATTAAAGTTAGCGGAACCACACTCACCCCAGTCCCACGAGTCCGCTGCCTTGGGATAACCTTAGACTCTGACCTATCCTTCAAGCCGCATATTCAAACCCTCAACACCTCCTGCCGCCTGCAGCTCAAGAGCATCCATCGAATCCGCTCCTTCCTCACCCCTGAAACTACAAAGATGCTAGTTCACACCCTCATAATCTCCCGCCTAGACTACTGTAACACCCTTCTCCATGGCCTCCCAGCAAACACTCTCGCCCCCCCCTCCAGTCCACCTTAAACTGTGCTGCTCGCTTAATACACCTCTCCCCCCGTTCTTCATAGGCCGCTCCCCTCTGCCAATCCCTTCACTGGCTACCCATTGCCCAGCGAATAGAGTTCAAACTACTAACGCTGACATACAAAGCCATCCACTACCTGTCCCCTCCATATATCTCCGACCTAATCTCCTGCTACCTGCCCACACGTAACCTCCGATCCTCCAAAGATCTCCTACTCCGCTCTGCTCTTATCCACTCTTCACACAAACGTCTCCAAGACTTCTCCCGTGCATCCCCCATACTCTGAAACTCACTACCAAGACACATCAGACTGTCCCCCACCATCACAGGCTTCAAGAAGACCCTGAAGACTCACCTATTCAGGAAGGCCTACAACCTCCAATAACACTACTGTCACCACACCACCACCTGTACAGCCTCTACCCTCACCTTCTGTCTCTATCCCTCTTCCCTCATAGATTGTAAGCCCTTGCGGGCAGGGCCGTCTATCCCACTGTGCCAGTGATCACTGTTAGTATTATCTGTTTTGTGCATCTTGTGTACCATCCTCAAATGTAAAGCATCATGGAATTAATGGTGCTATATAAATAAACAATAATAACAATAATAATAATTTTTATTCATTTTTAATACTCGTTTACAAATATCATTGGTTGTACTTAGATTTGGTATTAAAGAATAAAGATATGTAAATTAAATGAATATGTCCACTGCAGGTCAAATTTGCAAACAGTTAATAAGCTAACATGCTGTAATGCAGGTGGGAAGTTGGCTTTTCCTACATCAGATTACTGTCCAGTGCCTAGTCCACTTCAGTTCTGTGCACTTCCAAGATTACAAATCAAAAGGGGTAGCCCTTTGTTACATAAAGGTTGTAACTCAGGACTAGAAATGAGTGAACCCATTCGTTCTGAGCTGAGTTTGATCCGAATATTCCAAATTGTATGGTTTTTAATGAAACCTAATAAATGGTGATTTGTCACAGATTAACTAAAATGGCCGCAGCGACATGCATTGTGCTGTAAAAATACCGAAGATACACATGTCTGTGAATCACTGTGATGGCCTGGCATCACCTGACAGCCTATCAGCCAATAGACAGTGGCAGGTGGACACTTTACAGTGCTGATGTCACATACAGTAAATGTCTCATGCTGTGTGTAGGAACATGAGACATTTCAGTGATGGTGGAAGTAGGGGATGAATGTGTTATTCATCACTGCATGATCCAAAGCAATTACTCAATTTTTTCCAGTAATACACAGCACTGGGTGCAGCAAAACTTGCAATAGAGTTAGAGAATCATAGGGGTAGGCAGGGGCATAACTACCCAGGTAGCAGCGGTAGCGGCTGCCCCAGGGCCCGGGACATTTTTTATTTTATTTTTTTAATAGGCCGTTACCTGCTGGAGTAACCCCATCAGGTATCGGGCCCTATATACTTACCGATCCCCGGGGTCCTCCTCGCGGCCATTTGCGCTTCCCATTCTGCGGAGGTGGCTGTGAGCAGTAGCGGGAATCGATAGGTAAGGCCGCGGGCCGAACTCCACAATCACTGCTATCATTATACTCCGGGGTCTTTTCAGACCTCAGAGTATAATAGTTGGAGGTCCAGGGGGAGGTGAGGGAACATAAAAAACAATGTACTTACCTCTCCTACGCTTCTCCAGGCTCCGGGCCTGTTTCGTAACGTCCCGACGTCATTTTGCGTTGCGACGCCAGCAGGATCACGTGACGCTGGCCTGATCCAACATTGAAGAAGGAACAGTTAACCCTTTCATTGACAATAATCTAATTTTGTCTGTTTTGTAATTGAGCAGTTTCATCTGTGACTGTCCACAGAGTGTTTTACTTTGTTTTTACTAACAAAGTGAGTCCTGTTAGTGAAAAATCTTTTGTTAAGAGTTGTTTTTTTCAGCAAGAGTTTAAATTTTTTTTATTAAGTACATAAAAACTGCAGTTCTAACAGCAAAACTCTGATTCTGTCTGTCTCTGAAAAATCTCAGTTTCTTAAGGTTTTTTTTTTTTGTTCACCCAATAAAAGGTCTTGCAGCCTGCACTAATCTGAAAAATCTCAGTTTCTTAGACTAAAGCCCATGTTGCGGAAACACAGTTTTTTTTGTTGCAGATTTTGCTGTGGTTTTTTGAGCTAAAGCCAGAAATGGATTGAGCAGAAGGTAGAAATATTAGTACTTCCTATATACAGTACCTTGCAATAGTATTCATACCTCTTGATCTTTTTCACATTTTGTCACCTTACAACCACAAACTTAAATGTGTTTTATTCAGATTTTAAGTCATAGACCAACACAAAGTATCAGATAATTGTGAAGTGGAACGAAAATGATACATGGTTTTCAAAATTTTAATCAAATAAAAATCTGAAAAGTGTGACGTGCAAAAGTATTCAGCCCCCTATATCAATACTTTGCAGAACCACCTTTTACTGCAATTCCAGCTGCAAGTCTTTTGAGGTATGTCTCTACCAGCTTTGTGCATCTAGAGACTGAGATTTTTGTCCATTCTTTTTTGCAAAATAGCTCAAGCTCAGCCAGATTGGATGGAGAGCGTCTGTGAACTGCAATTTTCATGTCTTGTCACAGATGCTCAATGGGATTTAGGTCTGGATTTTGACTGGGCCATTCTAACACATGAATATTCTTTGATCTAAATCATTCCACTGTAGCTCTGGCTGTATGTTTAGGGTCATTGTCATGCTGGAAGGTGAATCTCATTCCCAGTCTCGAGTCTTTTGCAGCCTCCAACAGGTTTTCTTCCAGGATTGCCCTGTATTTAGCTCGATCCATCTTCTCATCAACGCTGACCAGCTTCCATGTCCATGCTGTGAAAAAGCATTCCCACAGCATGATGCTGCACGGTGGCTCAGTGGTTAGCACTGCATCCTTGCAGCGCTGGAGTCCTGGTTTCAAATCCTGCCACGGACAACATCTGCAAGGAGTTTGTATGCTTTCCCTGTGTTTGCGTGGGTTTCCTATCACACTCCAAAGACATACTGATAGAGAATGTAGATTGGGAGCCCTATATGGGACAGTCAATGTCTGTAAGCGCTGCAGATTATGATGGCGCTATACAAATAAGCATAATAAATGATGCCTCCCCCATGTTTCAAAGTGGGGATGGTGTGTTCAGGGTGATGAGCAGTGTTACTTTTCCGCCACACATAGCGCTTTGCATTTAGGCCAAAAAGTTCAACTTTGGTCTCATCTGACTAGAGCACCTTCTTCCACATGTTTGCCGTGTTTCCTATATGGCTTGTTGCAAACTGCAAACGGCACTTCTTATGTCTTTCTTTCAACAATGGTTTTCTTCTTGCCATTCTTCCATAAAGGCCAGATTTGTGGAGTGCACAACTTATAGTTGTCCTTTGGACAGATTCTTTCACCTGAGCTGTGGATTTCTGCAGCTCCTCTAGAGTGACCATAGGCCTCTTGGCTGCTTCTCTGACCAGTGCTCTTCTTGCTCGATCTGTTAGTTTAGGTGGACGGTCATCTCTTGGTAGATTTGCAGTTGTAGAATATTTTTTTTTCATTTTTGGATGATGGATTGAACAGTGCTCCTTGGGATGCTCAAAGCTTGGGATATGTTTTTACAATCTAACCCTACTTTAAACTTCTCCACCACTTTATCTTTGACCTCTCTGGTGAGTTCCTTGGTTTTCATGATGCTGTTTGTTCACTAGTGTTCTCTAACAAACCACTGAGGCCTTCACAGAACAGGTGTATTTATACTGAGCCTAAATTACACACAGCTGGACTCTATTAACTAATTAAGTGACTTCTGAAGGCAATTGTGTGCACTGGATTTTATTTAGGGGTATCAGAGTACAGGGGGCTGAATACTTTTGTATGTCACACTTTTCAGATTTTTATTTGATTAAAATTTTGGAAACCAAATTTTCATATCATTTCATTTGATATCATTTCATTTCATATCATTTTCATTCACAATTATGTGCTACGTTGTGTTGGTCTATCATTTAGAATCTCAATAAAATACATTTAAGTTTGTGGTCGTAAGGTGACAAAATGTGAAAAAGAGGTATGAATACTTTTGCAAGCCACTGTATTTACCATTCATTTTTTAGCCTTTCTTGGCTAAAAAAAAATGCAACAAAATCTGCAACAAAAAAAGCTGCGTTTCCACAACATAGGGCCTCAGCCTTAAGGGTTTGTTTTTTTTTTTGCTAACCCAATAAAGAGCCTTGTAGCCTGCGCTAATCTAAAAAATCTCTGTTTCTTAAAGGTTTGGGTTTTTTTTTTTTTTTGCTCATACAATAAAAAATTTGCAGCCTGTGGTAATCTGAAAAATCTCTGTTTCTTAATGGGGGGGGATTTCACTCACCCGATAAACAGTGTGACGCAGCCTACTAGTCTAGAAAATCTCTGTTAAGGGGTTGATTTTTGCTCACCCAATAAACAGTGTGGCGCAGCCTCCTAAACTGACAAATCTCTGTTTGTTAAGGTTTTTTTTTTTTTTTGATTACCCAATATACATGCAAATGGCCACCATTTTAAGAGCAAAAAAAACAAGCTGATTGATGCAGTTTTAGTCTAATACTCACTCACCAGGTCACCAGCCTTCTAGTGCTTTGCTGTTTTTCTTGACATACTTTTCAAAACAAAAACAAACAATACATATACACAGTGTCAGAATTGTTGTTAACCACTATTATAATTAAGCATTGTGCAGTAAAGTGACTGGAAAAAAACAGGGCAGAGGACAGGCTAAAGATGGGGTAGGAGTAAACACTTGTGCAAGTACTAATAAGAATGTGAGTGGCAACACTGCTTTTAGTTTTGGTGGCTGCAGGATTGTTGTACTTCCTGAGAATGAAGATGAATTTTTTTCATTACTTAGCTCACTTATCTCAGTCACAGGAGGATATTGAACTTCTGTGTGTTCCATTTCCTCTAATGTTGTAACACGTAATTTACTGTAGGGCCTTTCTGAACTGTCAACCATTTGCACGTAGAGGAGGACGACATGACTGTTGGTGGTGGCAGGGGGTGTGGTACTACTGCTGGTAGTCATTCTTGTAGGAGAACTAGGGAAAGGGAAGAGGTGGAAATTATGAGGGTGTGCAGGAATCCCATGACTATAGTGACTAAAAGCAGAATAGATGATGACATTGCCAATGATGATTCTTCTGCAGATAGGACCTGGCAAACGTAGGCAAAGCTCGCTGGGTGGGGGTGATGGCACTGGTAGTGACAGACATGTTTCTGCTGCTGCTGGTGTTGGCAGCAGCAACTACAAGCAGTCATCTCCTGTGTGGGAAATTTTTCTGCATTGGCAAACGATAAATCCCTGGCAATGTATAAGATCTGTAAGCAAAAATATAGCCATGGTCATGGAAGAACAAATGTAGGAACTACATGCATCACCATCTAATTTGGCAAAATGACTTGGCAGTGGCACTGACAGCGAAAGTGGGCAAGAGCGTCCTACCCTTCTCCCTGTGATTTTCCATGTAGGCAGCATACATCTACAGCTAGCACGTGGTCATTGTTATCATCATCATCACCAACTGTTTCTCCTCCTCCTCCTTCATGCCAGCATCAGTCATCCATAAGGGAATGTGTGTCCAGGGAATAGTAAATTGTGCCCCTTCATCCGGCGGTTCTGCAATTTAGCACCTGACGCTGCAGTTGCTGCCATACCTCTTAGTGCAGCAGTCCCCAACCTTTTTTGTTCCAAACACCACTGTCATGCAAGCCAATTTTCCAGTGGCACAGCAGGGGCAGTTGGGGGTTGGGGTTGGGTTTGAGAGGATGGTGTTTGGGACAGGGTTTTTGGTGGTGGGGCAGGGTTGGGAAGATTGGGTGGCTCATAAGAAAAGACAATAAAGTGCATATTTAATTATAACAGTTATACATTTACTTTATTACAAAAACATAACTTATTGGTGGTATGGACAGCTCGATTAATAAAATTATGGATAGGGCAGGGGCCATCACGCAATAAGGGGTGATATGGAGAGAGCTCCCTTAATAAAGTATAGGTAGGGTAGTTGGGACCATCACTCAGTTATAGGCCATAACTGCACTACCTATACTTTATTAAGGAAGCTCTCTCCATATCCAAAACTGAGTTTATGGATATAGAAAGAGCTTCCTTACAGTGTATGTATTAAATATAGGGTCGATTCTAACTTATCTGCTGCCTGAGGCAAAAATTAAATCGTTGCCCCCCTCAGTTGGAATTTCCTCCACTAGGATAAATAGGAAAAATAAGCATCCTGCTTGATCTTCCTGTGGATTCTGCTGCTGATCACATGCAGAACCCACAACGTGAGCCACTCCGCTGATTAGCCCCATTCATCTGAGACTAATCAAAAAGTGAAAGGAGGGGAGGTAAGGAGTCAGAAAATGGAGACATCTACCTTAACCCCTTCTCGATGCTGGCATTTTTGACTCCCTGTCTTCCAAGAGCAATAACTTTTTTATTTTTCCGTTCACAGAGCCATATGAGGACTTAATGTTTGTGGGACAAATTGTACTTTGTAATAGTATAATTTAATATTCTGTACAACTTACTGGGAAGCTGGAGAAAAATTCAGAATGGGGTGGAATTGGAGAAAAACTGCATTTCTGCAACTTCCCTCCGGGCTTTGTTTTTACGGTATTTTGGCAATGTTCAGCCAAAATTGTATCTGTATTCTAGGGGTTGGTACAATTGCCATGAAATATTTCCATGTATAAAAATAAATAAACAAAAGTAAATATAAACTCTTTAGGTGTCCCCCGCGCTCAAAAATGCCCGAACTATTAAAATATAAAAATATTTATCCCATACGGTGAATGGCGCAGCAGGTGAAAAAAAATCAAAATAGCTAAATGGTATTTTTTTTTAAACTTTACCTCCTAAAAAAAAAATTAATAAAAAGTGATCAAACCATCAGAATACATGGTCATGTGAACAACATCCGTAGACATGATGACACTCCAATAGCTAGGCATATCTGGGAAAAAAATGATGGGGAGGCATTTAACATCAAATTTCAGAGGGTTGAACTCGTTCATCCATCCCCTCGTGGGGGAGATTTTGACTGTGAGGTCCTACAACGTGAGGCGAGGTGGACATTTGTTTTACAGACGGTCAAACATTTGGGTTTGAATGAGGTCATCTCATACACATGCTTTATTTGATATATAAGCCATTGTGATTTATTTCCCCCCCTGTTAAATGATACATCTTGTTATGTCACTTGTATTGCCTTTTTTGACCTATTCTCTCATTACAATAGTACCTATATAGTAAATGATTTTTGATGTTGTGATGTTCCCCCCCTTTTCTTGCCTGTATTTTGGTCCTTATTGGTCCTGTCATTTATGCTAATATTACGCTTATTATATCATAATTTAGCTGTACATACACTCATGGGCCAAGAATATACAGTGGGGAAAAAAAAGTATTTAGTCAGCCACCAATTGTGCAAGTTCTCCCACTTAAAAAGATGAGAGAGGCCTGTAATTGTCATCATAGGTAGACCTCAACTATGAGAGACAAAATGAGAAAACAAGTCCAGAAAATCACATTGTATGATTTTTAACGAATTTATTTGCAAATTATGGTGGAAAATAAGTATTTGGTCAATATAAAAGTTCATCTCAATACTTTGTTATATATTCTTTGTTGGCAATGACAGAGGTCAAACGTTTTCTGTAAGTCTTCACAAGGTTGGCACACACTGTTGCTGGCATGTTGGCCCATTCCTCCATGCAGATCTCCTCTAGAGCAGTGATGTTTTGGGGCTGTCGCTGGGCAACACGGACTATCAACTCCCTCCAAAGGTTTTTGATGGGGTTGAGATCTGGAGACTGGCTAAGCCACTCCAGGACCTTGAAAGTCTTCTTATGAAGCCACTCCTTCATTGCCCTGGCAGTGTGCTTGGGATCATTGTCATGCTGAAAGACCCAGTCACGTTTCATCTTCAATGCCTTTGCTGATGGAAGGAGGTTTGCACTCAAAATGTCACGATACATGGCCCCATTCATTCTTTCATGTACACCAGCGGTTCTCAACCTGTGGGTCGCGACCCCAGCGCGGGTCGAATGACCAAAACACAGGGGTCGCCTAAAGCCATCGGAAAATACATATTTACGATGGCTTTAGCCGCTGAGAAGTCGCGCTATTCAGCAGGAACGCACATCGTTATGGATGTGCGTTCCAAACTGAATGCCTGTGCGCATGCGCACACGTGATTTCCAGGATCTAAGTGAGGTAAGTGACCGGTGGAGCGATGCTGCGGGTCCAGCCCTGAGAGGGTGCCCCGCGCTGTGTAGCTCCCGGCATCCGCCGTGCCGTTACGTGGATGCCGGGTCTGTTACAATGATGGCGGCTGCTCTGCTGCAGAGCGGTCACCATAGCAACCGGGCCTCCGCTGGAGCTAATGCCCGCGATCAGAGTCTGACCGCGGGCATTACTACTGTATCTGTGAGCAGCCCCCTCCCCGGGCTGTAAAAACTTCCCCCGGTCCCCACCGGCCCCATACCTGTTAAGTTGCAGGTCGACTCCCCGCGCGGCGAGATCACGGGAGTCGACCGGTTCCGGTGACAGCCTGGAGCCTAATGAAGGCTCCCAGGCCTGTCACTGGGATACTACTACTGAGACTGGTCTATGACCAGTCTCAGTAGTAATGTACAGAATCTCCCATAGACTGCAATACACTATTAGCCCCATGAAGGGAGGGGGGCTAATAAAATAGTAAAAAAAATAAATAAAATTAAAAAAAAAAGTTCTAACTCACCCACTTTCCCTAGAATACATATAAAAGTACAAAATTACTGTGAAACACATACACATTAGCTATCCCTGTGTCCGAAAATGCCCGGTCTACAACCTTATAAAAATATTTTTCCTATGCATGGTGAAATGTTATTTATTGGAATTAGTAATAAATATTTCTCAACATATAATTAAATATTGTTTTTGTGATTAATCACTATGCTTAAATTATGTTTGATTTGTAGCAATTAGAATACATAATGCATATCAGGTATTTACATTCCGAATCATAACTGTAGCAAAATTACAGTTTTGAAGTAGCCACCAAAATTATTTTTTGGTTTGGGGTCACCGCAACATGAGGAACTGTATTGCGGGGTCACGGCATTAGAAAGGTTGAGAACCACTGATGTACACGGATCAGTTGTCCTGGTCCCTTTACAGAGAAACAACCCCAAAGCATGATGTTGCCACCCCCATGCTTCACAGTAGGTATGGTGTTCTTTGGATGCAACTCAGCATTCACTCTCCTCCAAACACATCGAGTTGTGTTTCTACCAAACAGTTCTACTTTGGTTTCATCTGACCATATGACATACTCCCAATACTCTTCTGGAACATCCAAATGCTCTCGAGCAAACTTCAGACGGGCCTGGATATGTACTGGCTTAAGCAGGGGGACACATCTGGCACTGCAGGATCTGAGTCCCTGGCGGCGTAGTGTGTTACAGACGGTAGCCTTTGTTACGTTAGTCCCAGCTTTCTGCAGGTCATTCACTAGGTCCCCCCGTGTGGTTCTGGGATTTTTGCTCACCATTCTTGTGATCATTTTGACCCCATGGGGTGAGATCTTGCGATGGAGATGATCAGTGGTCTTTGTATGTCTTCCATTTTCTAATTATTGCTCCCACAGTTGATTTCTTCACACCAAGTTGCTTTCCTATTGCAGATTCAGTCTTCCCAGTCTGGTGCAGGTCTACAATTTTGTTTCTGGTGTCCTTCCACAGCTCTTTGGTCTTCACCATAGTGGAGTTTGGAGTGTGACTGTTTGAGGTTGTGGACAGGTGTCTTTTATACTGATAACAATGTCAAACCGGAGCTATTACTACAGGTAATGAGTGGAGGACAGAGGAGCCTCTTAAAGAAGAAGTTACAGGTCTGTGAGAGCCAGACATCTTGCTTGTTTGTAGGTGACCAAATACTTATTTTCCACCATAATTTGTAAATAAATTCTTTAAAAATCAGACAATGTGATTTTCTGGACTTGTTTTCTCATTTTGTCTCTCATAGTTGAGGTCTACCTATGATGTCAAATACAGGCCTCTCTCATTTTTTTAAGTGGGAGAACTTGCACAATTGGTGGCTGACTAAATACTTTTTTTTCCCCACTGTATATTGCTCTCACTCATGGCTGAATCCTAGAATAACTAAAACTAATACCAGCCAATGCACAACACAATGCAAATCACATAATATAAATCAGCTGAAAAAAATATGTCTCAAGAAAAAAAAAAGGCTAGAATACAAATTGTTCAACTAACTGAACCATCCAAACAGGACTCATATTCAAATGCTAGGAATCAGCTGAAGGTGAAGATGTTATTCTGCCAGCTTTAGCTCTATAAAACCATAATGAATACAAAAATAAAAAAGCAAACATTACAAACACATACCACCTGATTTTAAAGAACAGCTTTCTGCTATTATGCATGAATCCTTATTTCATTAATTAATGTGAATTCTCACAGCCAAAAAATAATTTTAGAAACTGCATTGTCCAACTAACTGGACAATGTGAACAGGGCTCAAGATAATTTTAATATGATACAACCACGTAATGAATTTGTTGTATGTAGATGTTAAATCTTCTAAAACACTGTAAGAAAACATATATTTTAAAGCAATGCCACAAAAAAAGAATAGATAAAGAAGTGGAGGGGGCAAGATCTCAATAATGATATAACAAATCTGTTTTATAATTTAATCCCAATGAATGTCTTGTCTACAGTTGGAAAATTCACCAGTCCAAATCCATAGAATCTAAAGGTGTCAAGAACACCCTTGTGATGGCTGTCAAAATGTCTTGCAGCTGCAGATGGATTTTTACACTGGCTGTTTATCTGAAATATGCTCCCCAATCTTTTTCTTTAGTTTCCTACCTGTACAGCCCACATACTTCAGATTTCATACTGTACATTATTATTATTATTTATTTCTAGAGCACCATTAGTTCCATGGTGCAGTACATTTGAGGGTTTACATACACTACACAAAATATACAAAACAAATACAATACTAACAGTGACCAACTGGCACAGTGGGATTGAGGGCCTTGCCCACAAGGGTTTACAATCTATGGGGGAAGCGGGATAGAGACAGAATGTGGGGGTAGAGGCTGTTCAGATGGTGGTGTGGTGACTGTAGCGTTATTGGAGGTTGTAAGCCTTCCTGAATAGGTGAGTCTTTATGGCCTTCTTGAAGCTTGAGATTGTGGGGGACAGTCTTCTGTGTCATAGTAGTGAGTTCCAGAGTATGAGGGATGTATGGCAGAAGTCTTGAAGACGGTTGTGTAAAGAGTATAAGGTCTTGGGAGGATCAGAGGTTTCGTGTGGGCAGGTAGCGAGAGATTGGGTCAGAGATGTATGTAGGGGACAGGTTGTGGATGGCTTCGTATGTTAGCATTAACATTTTAAACTCTATTTGTTGGGCGACAAGTAGCCAGAGAAGGGATTGGCAGAGAAATGGGTGGTGAGAGGTGTATTAAGCAAGCAGCACAGAGAGGCCGTGGAGAAGGGTATTATAGTAGTCTAAGCAGGAGATTATGAGGGTGTGGTCTAGCATTTTTGTCATTTCAGGAGTGAGGAAGGAGCAGATTCGATGGATGCTCTTGAGTTGGAGGCGGCAGGAGGTGTTTGAGTTTTTGGATGTGTGGCTTGAAGGACAGGTCAGAGTCAAAGGTTATCCCAAGGCAGCAGACCTGTGGGACTGGGGTAAGTGCGGTACCATTAACTTTGATAGATGGGTAAGGTAGGGGGGCCGCGTGAGGTGGGGTAAAGATGATGAACTCCAATTTCTCCATGTTGAGTTTCAGAAACTATATATAATACAATACAAACGTGGACAAAATTGTTGGTACCCCTCGTTTAATGAAAGAAAAACCCACAATGGTCACATGAATAACTTGAATCTGACAAAAGTAATTTGCCAAACTACATGTTGACAAGGCACAAAGCTTCTGGGAGAATGTCCTATGAACAGATGAGACAAATATCGAAATTTTTGGCAAAGCACATCAGCTCTATGTTTACAGACGGAAAAATGGAGCATATCTTGAAAAGAACACTCTCCCTACTGTGAAACATGGAGGAGACTCTGTTATGTTCTGGGGCTGCTTTGCTGCATCTGGCACAGGGTGTTTTGAATCTATGCAGGGTACAATGAAATCTCAAGACTATCAAGGGATTCTAGAGAGAAATGTGCTGCCCAGTGTCAGAAAGCTTGGTCTCAGTCGCAGGTCATGGGTCTTACAACAGGATAATGACCTAAAACACACAGCTAAAAACACCCAAGAATGGCTAAGAGGAAAACATTGGACTATTCTGATTTGGCCTTCTATGATCTCTGACCTAAATCCTATTGAGCATCTTTGGAAGGAGCTGAAACATGCCGTCTGGAAAAGGCACCCTTCAAACCCGAAACAACTGCAGCAGTTTCCTCATGAGGAGTGGGCCAAAATACTTGTTGAGAGATGCAGAAGTCTCATTGACAGTTACAGGAATCGTTTGATTGCAGTGATTGCCTCAAAAGGTTGTGCAACAAAATATTAAGTTAAGGGCACCATCATTTCTGTCCAGGCCTGTTTCATGAGTTTTCTTTTTTAAAAAAAATTCTGTTGAAGCATGGTTGAAAAGCAATGTCTGACTTTCATTTGTTCATTTTCATAGAATTTTTATATATTATTACTTTTTTCAGATTCAAGTTATTTCTGTGACCATTGTGGGTTTTTGTTTCATTAAACGAAGGGTACCAACAATTTTGTCCACGTGTGTATATGTCCTAAAAGCAGCCCGTTCAAAGTTACTATATGCTGGACTGCCAACAATATGGAGAAATATATCCACAGTGGGTGAGCTGTTTACATTTTTCTTTATATTTACCTGTAAAGGTGCTTTTTTGTGTCTGTATTATGAACAAAATATCTGGAATTCCAGTGGTACCATGGGAATTCTAGCTATTGTGTCCAGATTTCCCATATACTACATTTATTTGAAGTGGCATTAAAGGGGAGGCTCCAAGCTGGTTCTGACCCCTGGTTACATTATTGGAATCAGCACCCAGACCCCAGGTCACTCCACCTCTTCCCACCACTCCTGTTTTCACAGGTACAGTGCCTTGCGAAAGTATTCGGCCCCCTTGAACTTTTCAACCTTTTGCCACATTTCAGGCTTCAAACATAAGGATATAAAATTTTAATTTTTGTGGTGAAGAATCAACAACAAGTGGGACACAATCGTGAAGTGGAATTAAATTTATTGGATATTTTAAACTTTTGTAAAAAATAAAAAACTGAAAAGTGGGGCGTGCCAAATTATTCGGCCCCTTTACTTTCAGTGCAGCAAACTCACTCCAGAAGTTCAGTGAGGATCTCTGAATGATCCAATGTTGTCCTAAATGACTGATGACGATAAATATAATATAGCCTTATAGCCCAACAATGACGCTGAGTTGTAAGGAACGCCCCCCAGTACAAGACTATGAACGAGAACTGTCAGGGAGGGCGTTCCTCACAGCGCAGCTAGAATGTCAGGAACGCCCTTCTGACAGTAAACCGCGAAACTAAGACCCCCGATATCTCCAGCCCCAGGGCACATACCGGGAAAGCCTGCAGTGCGCTGAATTCAGTGTGCTGTCGGTTTTCTAGCGGTATGTAAAATAGCATATACATGAGGACGTGAAAGGTCCTCTTTAACTCCTTAACGACCCAGGACGTAATAGTACGTCCTGAGTCGCATGACGATGTATGGAGAGCGCTCAGGAGCTGAGCGCTCTCCATACACCGCGGGTGCCAGCTGTATAATAAAGCCAGGACCCGCAGCTAACAGCAGCAATCGGTGCCTGTACCGATCGCGGCTGTTAACCGTTTAGATGCCGCGGTCAAACGCGACCGCGGCGTCTAAATTGCGGAGCCGACAAGGGCGCCGCCATTTTTACTTGATCGCCGCTTGGTTGGTTGCCATGACAGCCGGGAGCCTATTGAAGGCTCCCAGGCCTGTCATTTCAGTATAGCTATTACACGATGCCAGAGGCATCGTGTAATAGCAGTGAAGGCATTTTGCTATTCACTGCGATACAGTAGTATCGCAGTGAATAGTATGAGCGATCAGACTCCATAGGTTTCAAGGTCCCTAGGGAGTCTGATCATACAAGTAAAAGTATAAAAAAAAATGTTTTTAAAAGTATGTAAAAATTAAAAAAAACACAAAAGTTCAAATCACCCCCCTTTCCCTAGATCAGATATAAAACTAAATAAACAAAAGTAAACATAAACACATTAGGTATCCCCGCGCTCCAAAATGCCCGAACTATTAAAATATTAAAATATTTATCCCATACGGTGAACGGCGTAGCGGGGAAAAAAATCAAAATGGCCAAATAGCGTTTTTTTCAACACTTTGTCTCCTATAAAAAATTGAATAAAAAGTGATCAAACCATCAGATCTTTCCCCAAGTGGTATCAATAAAAACGTCATGTTGTCCCGAATAAAAAGACGCCTTACCCAGCTCCATACATGTAAATATGAAAAAGTTACAGGTGACACAATATGGCGATGCAAAATTTTTTTTCTATTTAGCAAAGTTTTTAATTTTTTAAAAGGTATCAAAACATTACAAATACTATATAAATTTGGTATCGCCGTGTTCGTACTGACCCACAGAATACAGATAACATGTCATTTTTACCACACAGTGAATGGTGTAAAAATTAAACCCATATGAATTTGGCGCAAATGCAGTTTTTCTTCAATTGCACCTCATTCTGAATTTTTTTCCAGCTTCCCAGTACATTGCACAGAATATTGAATAGTGACATTACAAAGTACAATTTGTTTCGCAAACAATAAGCCATCATGTGACTCACTCTGTGAACTGAAAAATGAAAAAGTTATGGCTCTTGGAATGTGGGGAGGGAAAAACGAAAATGCAAAAACAAAAAATGGCCTGGTCATTAAGGGGTTAAGGCTAAGGCCCCACGTAGTGTCCTGCAGAAAAAAAGAGGTGCAGGAAAAACCGCAGCGGCGACACATCGCGGTTTTTCCTGCAGCAGTTTGCACAGAAAGTTTTCAGAGGTTTCCTCTGCAGACTTTCTGCTTCAATTATATCTACAGGAAAACCGCCAGCATTTCCGTAGGTATAATTGACATGCTGCGATTTCCAAAACTGTGTCTGTTTTGGAAATTGCAGCGTATCCGCTGAGCATATTTTACTGCAAAGTGGGGGTGGGGCCACATGTGGCGAAAACCCACAGAAAAAAACCCGGCATTTTACATCTAGCAAATCCCATCCACACATTGCGGAAAAATATGTGCAGCAGATGCACTGCGATTTCCAAAACTGTTGCGATTTTGGAAATTGAAGCATTTCAATTATACCTACAGAAACACTGGCAGTTTCCATATAGGTGTATTGAAATCAGAAAGTCCACAGGGAAAACCTCTGCGGACCTTCTGTGAAAAGCGCTGCGGGAAAAAGCACAATGATACCGCCGCGGTTTTTCCTGCAGCGCTTTTTTTTCTGCAGCCCACTATGTGGGGCCTTAGTCTTATTAAAACTCAAGTGCAACTTTAATTAATTTAATTGACCCTCATATTATGCCCCTGATTCCCCCTGACATAAATACTGCACCTCTAATGATCCCTTATATCAATGACCACCCCATAATGCCTCCTAATATAAAAGATGCTCCCTAATGGCCCCTTATATAAATAACCTCCCCCTTGTATTAATAATACCTCCTAATAACCCTTATATAAATGACCCCCCCATCGTCATAATGCCCCCTAATGAATTCTTCCCTTTATAGTTATAATTCCCTCTCCTAACCACCCCTTATACTATTAATATACCCACAACTAAGCTAAAAAAACAAAAACAAAAGTCATACTCACCTGCGATGATGATGAATGGAGCCGCCGCCGCTTCCTCCCTGACCACACACAGGACAGACCTGAGCGCAGGCGGCGCGTTGTTGTGACGTCATCGCGCCGCCCGTGCTGAAAAGCAGAAATCATCTGTGGTCTCGGCGTCTTGTAAACTGCAAGCCTGTATTGGCTTGCAGGTTACAATACTGTTAAGTTTCAGGTTACGTTTTAACTAGATCGGTGTCTGCAGACACCGATCTAGTTAGAAATAAAGGATATATTAATGGCGGCCCCGAAGTGGGCCCCCAAAAATTCAGTGGGCCCGGGGCAGCCGCCCCCTCTGCCCCCCCCGCTAGCTACGCCTCTGGTTCATCGTTCTTACTTGCATCCTTTCCTCCTCCTGCTGTCTTCTTATCTTCAGTTCTTCATAGTCTTCTGTCATCTAGCAACCTAATCATGTGAGAATCCTCAGCCAGTAAGGCCTCCACAGTGTGTGTGTGTGTGTGTGTGTGTGTGTAGGCCAAGTCTCTCCCGATGGGGGGCTGATGCTGCATTCTGTTGATATGGAGAAGGTCCTATCCTGATCCATGGCATTGGAATGGAGTGGTACGGAACCCCCATTGAAGACAAAGGGTGAGGGGTGGCAATCAAGTTACCCTCGGATAACATCCGAGTGCTTTCCGCATTAAATCAATCCTCTCTTGTCAGAAGCTGAGTTTTCACTAGAGGAGTTAGGAGAGTTAGAGAAGGTTCAAAGACAGTCTTCTATATTATTACATAACTATAAAATTAGCTTGGAAAAAAAGATGCCTTAGAGGTATTCTGACTTACATGAATACAATGCTGTGGTCAGAACAGAGAACTGGCACATAACATTCTATTTTGGTGTGCAAAGAACAAAGGGACATTCTTTATGGGTGGAGGAAAGGTGATATAGGCTTCTACTGTATATAGGAAAGGGTAATTTTTCCAAACTTCGAGTTGGGAGGAATTTAATGTAATTGGCATCCACCTTGTAGGGTTTTTTGCCTTATTCTGAGTCAACACTGTAAGGCTGAACTTGAAAGGCATGCGTCTTTTTTCACATCTTGTTAACTACGTAAGCAAACTTGTATGTAGATAAAAGTATCGAGATATACCTCTTAATCATTGAATTAGAGTGCCTTGTGAAAGTATTCATACACCTTAAATTTTTTCACATTTTGTCACCTTACAACCACAAACTTAAATGTATTTTATTGAGCTTTTAAGTGATAGACCAACACAAAGTAGCACATAATTGTGAAGTGAAATGAAAATGATATATGGTTTTCAAAATTTTAATCAAATAATAATCTGAAAAGTTTGACGTGTGGCCCCTCACACAGTATTATACGCTCCGCAGTGGCCCCCACACAGTATTATACGCTCCGCAGTGGCCCCCCGCACAGTATTATACGCTCCGCAGTGGCCCCCACACAGTATTATACGCTCCGCAGTGGCCCCCCCACACAGTATTATATGCTCCGCAGTGGCCCCCCACACAGTATTATACGTACGCTTTGCAGAGGCCCCCACCCGGTATTATATGCTCCGCAGTGGTCCCCACCCAGTATTATATGCTCCCAACAGCCCCCCCTACGCTCCGGTGCTATTATTATACTATGGGGTCTCCATGTGACCGCTGCAGCGCCCCCATGTGACCGCTGGGGCCTAATCACAGGCCTCAGAGTGGCCTCAGTCACATGATGGAACGGCCCTAGAAAGGATGCAGAGCACAGGAGAAGTGAGTATAAGTATACTGGCATCTATTGGAAAGGGGCCCAGCGACATTAATTTAAATAACGTTATTTATTATTATTATGTTAATTGTACGTTGTTTTTTAATAAATACAGCTGCTGTGGCCGATTAAATCCAAATCTCGGTCTCTGTCGGTCTCTTATAGGTGGGGTGGGTTGCCTTCTACGAGGCCAAGGGGGGGGGGGGGGGCAGGGTGGATTTAGGCCGGGCAGCTTATTAACTTGGTGGTGATATCGGGACCCCGTAATCTGAAATGCCTAGTCATGACATTCGGAGTACTATTATGGTGGATATCAGGTCTTTAAACATGTCGACCACTCGGGATGTATAATACAGCAGAGACCCAGTGGCAATGACCACGATCAGTAACCCCACTGATCACAGGCATTAAACCTACAGATGCCTTGGCATCTACTTACTGGTGGCACATGTGCGTCACCATGTTGATGACAACTGTTTCTCCAAGAAGGAGATCCAGGGGTGTGGATCTGTTGCTATGACAGTTTGGAGCTTATTGAAGGCTCCCAGACTTCTCATTATTCTAAGTATATTACAGGCTGCCATTTTTCTCTAATTCTACCCTCACTGTGAATTTTTTCCGGCTTCCCAGTTCATCGTATGGAATATTACAAAGTACAATTTGTCCCACAAAAATGAACACAGGTGTGTGAACGGAAAAACAAAAACGTTCTGACCTTTGAGAGGAAAAAATGAAAATCGAAAAATGGCTGCAGTGGGAAGGGGTTAAACACTTTAACCAGCACTCTGTATGCCTTTTTTCCCTTAAGAAGACCACACCTATAAGAGACCATTTTGTACAATTTTAAGCGGTTGTGTCACTAATAAGGCTAGTTTCACAATAGGATATTAGAGCATTGTGGGGCAATAGTTTCACTGAAGGATCAGAGAAAGGGATCTTAAATCTGTCAGAGTGACTGATACAAACAGAACACTTTTTGTTTGTATCTGCCATCATAGAGAGCAATGTTAAAATACAAACAGAAAAAAATAGAACCAGACAAAAAAAACAAAAAACACTTTTTTTATTTTACAAATGGAAAGTCTTCTATTTATATCTGTCATTCTGGCAGTTTTAAGGTCCGTCATTCTGATCTTTCAATGGATAGGACCAATGGACATTACAATGATCCTAAACCCCTACTGGCTGTTGCAGACACTGTGAATTCTATAACTCAACTCTTTGTCTATGCAAGACAATTAACAATAAAGATATCATTCACTGACAAAATAGATTGTCAATCCATAACAAATGTGAGCTCTCACCCACACATTTCAGGATATTTGCCGTTCTGCTCATCCTGGCAATCCTTTTTAATAGACGGCATTTCAAATCATTTTTTGCCACATGGGAAGTGAAAACAACAATTATTACTAGTATAAATTGTAACATAAATGTGTTGGAAATTAAATTTCACCTTCTGGTAGATCTGTAAGGGCACTGCTACAATCTTTACAACTTCTATAGAGGAATGAGGTGATCGGCATACTGTATATACAGCCACACTGATTCTCCTCTGAGACCTGGCATTTATATTCACTGCAGGTTTTCAATGATACATTCACTCATACATTAGCAAAACCACCAAGAGCTCTAAATGCACCGCTGAGGCGATAAAGACAAGGAGGAAATCATGCTCTTTTAAATCATTCTAAACAGTGTTTTCCCCAATATAATTGTTTCATATCTTTGGTTATAAAATGATGATATAATATTCATTGAACCATTTCACTGTAATTTAAGCCAGTTGCACACGACCGGGTGCTAACCAGGGGCCGTGAATGAACGGCATGGGTGGTGCACGGGCGACACACATATGTCATCCGTGTGCCGCCCGTGCTTCCGCAGCCCCTTTCATTCAATGAATAGGAGCCACGGAAGCAGGGCTGTAAAATCGGACTGGAATAAGACCTGTTCCATATTTTGTGGCCCGGACTGTCGTCCCACAAAAACTTGTTGTATCATTCCCAAGAAGACTCATGGCTGTACTAGCTCAAAAGGGTGCTTCTACTCAATACTGAGTAAAGGGTCTGAATACTTATGACCATGTGATATTTCAGTTTTTTTTTCTGTCAAGATGGGGTGCTAAGTGTACATTAATGAGAAATAAAATGAACTTTTTTGCTTTTAGCAAATGGCTGCAATGAAACAAAGAGTGAAACATTTAAAGGGGTCTGAATACTTTCCGTACCCACTTTAGTTCACACGGAGTTTTTTGCAGGCTGATTTTGAGGCAGAAATTCGCCTCAAAAAATGCCTCACATTCATTTCAATGGGAGTCAGTAGCAGTTTTTTACCTCTAGCTGATTTTTTCAGCTAGATGAAAAAAAAAAGCAACATGACCTATCGTCAGGCGGATTCTGGCCTAGAGGGCTTTCTGGCCCAAGATGGCTTTTTCATACTGATGATCTATGGAGGTCCGACTCCTGAACCCAGCACAGATTGGTTATTCCAGCAACTTCTAAGGGCTTGAAGCTTGTGCAGCGGACATGGAGCATGCCAGGCTGCTCCACTTCAAGTAATAGGAGTGGTGCTGCCATCCCCCAAAAGCACCACAATAGACTGCTGTGCTGATCGTATTACTTAAATAGGAGCAGCCTGTGTGTGTTCTTTGTCCATTGCCCCAGCTTATGGCATCTAGAGGCTGCCAAAGCAGCTGATCTGTGCAGGGTTCGGTTATTGCCCCCCTCCCCACCCCGCAGATCACATACTGGATGAAAAGTCCATTTGGGGCCAAAAAAAACCCTACAAGGTAGCTTTTAAACAGGACAGGCCACAAGTATTTTAGGTGTTTTTTTATTATCATTGACCATTGCATCAAACATATTAATATTAAAACTGATTAAAAAATACAAATGGAATACACAGAGAATAAATATTTATATTATGAAATTTATGAACACAGTTTTATACTATGCCGATTGGACATATTCAGCAAATGCAATTGACGTTTTCAGAGTCTGTGGTTAATCATTGTAGTCCTGAAGAAAAGAAAAGAAAAATGTAAGACTAACTTTAAAATCCATTGACAATGCAGCATTTTATTGGCACACCTACCAGTAGTACCCAGATACTTTTGATAAATTGAATTGTTCTCAATCAATACATAGTCAATAGATAGGTAGACTAAACATGATGTATAAATGAATATTCTACATTTTCATCAAATTACATACAATTTATATCTTACATTCTTTAAAACAGTCTTTCTTCCAAACTGCTGTTCAGTGATCTCCTTGATGATCTCTCAAGAATGCGATCCACTTCACTCTTGGATATATCCTAAGAGTACATATAAAATAGAGTATGATAAAAAGAAGATATTCAGTAGCTTATGAGCCTGGATTACCATCTTAGTCCAGGGCCCCACGTGGCGTAAACGCTGCTTTTTCACTGCAGCCCGCTACGTGGGGCTTTAGCCTTAGGCTAGTTGCAGACGACCGTGTGTATTTTGCAGTCAGCAAGTCTTCAGTTTTTGCGGATAGAGTGTCTTCAGTGTGTCTTCAAGATCAGTGAAGTAGGTCCGCAAAAAACGGACAGTGTGCCATCAGTGCGTGATCCTAGTTTGCGGATCCACCAAAAAAAAAACCAGAGGAGACATCTAAGTGTGCCGTCCTAGGTTTTTAGTCTCCCATAGGCTTCTATGGATGAGTCCTGCACACTGATCAGTGGAAATCACGTTTATGTGCATGGGCCCATAGAAATGAATGGGTCAGTGTGCTATCCGGGAAAAACACGGATAGCACACTGATGTCGCCCACGGTCGTCTGCAAGGGGCCTTAGGGTAAAGCCTCACATAACAAAAGGCAGCTAAAAATGCACCAAAAACACATTGTTTTTCTCTGAATTTTTTTAATATTGAATACATTGGGAAACCGCTCGTAATTCCGCTGCTAAAATTAGCATGCTGTTCCGCTGGTATAGTTTTCTGCAATTTATGAATGAGATTCATGAAATCTCATTCACTTTGCTGGTACTGTAAAATGCAGCCTTTTTTATTTTCCCCACCACATTTCCGCAGCAGCAAAGACACTGCGTTTTTGCAACATGGTATAGCAGCCTTACACACCTTTGTAATTTTTGCAATTTTGGATTTTTTACAGACATATGCCGTGATAAGTTGAATTATAAACCTTCCAATCTCAAAGTTGATTGAAAAGTACATTATATGTATAGTTAAATTCTCACTACTTCATATCATAATGTTAAATTGTGTACTGGATAAAATGCAATTATTAACTACATCTGAAAATACTGAAGAAAAATCCAGAACACAGTGTATAAATTCCTGAAACTAAAGCTGAGGTCACATATTGCATAAAAGCTGCATTTCTTGTTACGGATTTGGTGCATTTTTTTGAGCCAAAGCCAAGAGTGGCTTCAAAAGGAATGGGGACTATAAAGGATAAAAATAAATAAATAAACAACACAAATTTTCTGCAAACTTGTGGCCTCAGCCTGAAGGAATTTGCACACTACTGTTATAGGATGACAACAATACACTTTAATGGTAGTAGAGTAGCAGACGCAGACAGAGCCCCCTCTGTCTGTGTTTGTTCCTATTGACTGTAATGTTAACAACAAGATGGACCACTTTCTTCTGTCATGTTTGTTTTTTATTTATGTAACGGAAGATGATTTGTTTTTCTGTCAGAAAAGTAAAAAACATGACGGAAGAAAACTTCTGTCATGTTTTTTACATGGGGGTGAGTGCAGGAAGGCAGACACCGGACAGAGGGAGCTCCATTTGCACCTCTCTTTTTGTGTCCATTGCTCTCATCCTGTGATGAATGAAACCTACAAACATGAAATAACAGTAGTGTGAACCCACCCTATAGCTCTTTTTATACAGCCATGGCCATAAGTGTTGGCAAAATAAAATATTTCTCCCAGAAAATTATTGCAATTACACATGTTTTGTTATATACATGTTTATTTCCTTTCTGTATATTGGAACAACACAAAAAACTGAGAAAAAAAAAAAGCCAAAAATGATGTAATTTCATGCAAAACTCCAAAAATGGGGCAGACAAAATTACTGACACCCTCAACTTAATATTTGGTTGCACATCCTTTGGAAAAAATAACAAATAAATCGCTTCCTATAACCATCAACAAGCTTCTTACACCTCTAATCTGGAATTTTGGACCATTCATCTTTTGCAAACTGCTCTAGGTCTCTCATATTTGAAGGGTGTCTTCTCCCAACAGCAATTTTAAGATCTCTTCACAGGTGTTCAATGGGATTTAGATCCAGACTCATTGCTGGCCACTTCAGAACTCTCCAGCGCTTTGTTTCTATCCATTTCTGGGTGCTTTTTGAAGTATGTTTGGGGTCATTGCCCTGCTGGAAGGACCATGACCTAGGATGCAAACCCAGCTTTCTGACACTGGTCCCTACACTGAGACCCAAAATCCTTTAGTAATCTTTATGTCTTTATGATGCCTTGCACACATTCAAGGCACCCTGTGCCAGAGGCAGCGACACGGCCCCAAAACATCTTTGACCCTCTACCATATTTAAATGTTGGTACTGTGTTCTGTTATTTGTAGGCCTCATTCTTTTTCCGGTAGAAATCCCAGAAGGATTTTGGTTTACTCACGTACATTTTGGCAAACTGCAGTGGGGTCCACCTGGGTCTCCTGGCATAGCGTTTCATTTAATTGAAATGTTGACGGATAGCTTGTGCTGACACTGATGCACCCTGAGTCTGCAGGACAGTTTGAATTTCTTTGGAAATTGATTGGGGCTGCTTATCCACCATCCGGACTATCCTGCATTGCAACCTTTCATCAATTTTTCTCTTCTGTTCACGTCCAGGGAGATTAGCTACAATGCCATGGGTTGTAAACTCTTTGATTATGTTGCGCACCGTAGACAAAGGAACATCAAGATCTCTGGAGATGGACTTGTAGCCTTGAGATTGTTGATATTTTTCCACAATTTTGGTTCTCAAGTCCTCTTTCTGTTCTCAATGCTTAGTATGGCACACACAGACACACAATGCAAAGATTGAGTCAACTTCTCTCCTTTTTATCTGGTTTCAGGTGTGATTTTTATATTGCCCACACCTGTTACTTGCCACAGGTGAGTTTGAACGAACATCACATGCTTGAAAGAAAGTTATTTACCCACAATTTTGAAAAGGTGCAAACAATTTTGCCTGACCCATTTTTGGAGTTTTGTGTGAAATTATGTACAATTTGCCTTCCTTATCAGTTTTTTGTGTTGTTCCAATACACACAAAGGCAATAAACATGTGTATAACAAAACATGTTTAACTGCAATCATTTTCTGGGAGAAATAACTCATTTCCAGAAAAAATTTCAGGGTTGCCAACACTTACGGCCATGACTGTATTAGTTCGTCTTCGTCAGAGGTATGCATCTGGAAGATATCCCAATGTACACCTCCAATTGAAGGCTTCGACATATGCCACCATATAGGCATACAGTATATACAGTCATATGAAAAAGTTTGGGTACCCCTATTAATCTTAATCATTTTTAGTTCTAAATATTTGGGTGTTTGCAACAGCCATTTCAGTTTTATATATCTAATAACTGATGGACACAGTAATATTTCAGGATTGAAATGAGGTTTATTGTACTAACAGAAAATGTGCAATATGCATTAAACCAAAATTTGACCGGTGCAAAAGTATGGGCACCTCAACAGAAAAGTGACATTAATATTTAGTAGATCCTCCTTTTGCAAAAATAACAGCCTCTAGTCGCTTCCTGTAGCTTTTAATCAGTTCCTGGATCCTGGATGAAGGTATTTTTGACCATTCCTCTTTACAAAACATTTCCAGTTCAGTTAAGTTTGATGGTCGCCGAGCATGTACAGCCCGCTTCAAATTATCCCACAGATGTTCAATGATATTCAGGTCTGGGGACTGGGATGGCCATTCCAGAACATTGTAATTGTTCCTCTGCATGAATGCCTGAGTAGATTTGGAGCTGTGTTTTGGATCATTGTCTTGCTGAAATATCCATCCCCGGCGTAACTTCAAATTCGTCACTGATTCTTGTACATTATTCTCAAGAATCTGCTGATACTGAGTTGAATCCATGCAACCCTCAACTTTAACAAGATTCCCGGTGCCGGTATTGGCCACACAGCCCCAAAGCATGATGGAACCTCCACCAAATTTTACAGTGGGTAGCAAGTGTTTTTCTTGGAATGCTGTGCTTTTTTGACGCCATGCATAACGCCTTTTTGTATGACCAAACAACTCAATCTTTGTTTCATCAGTCCACAGGACCTTCTTCCAAAATGAAGCTGGCTTGTCCAAATGTGCTTTTGCATACCTCAGGCGACTCTGTTTGTGGCGTGCTTTCAGAAACGGCTTCTTTCGCATCACTCTCCCATACAGCTTCTCCTTGTGCAAAGTGTGCTGTATTGTTGACCGATGCACAGTGACACCATCTGCAGCAAGATGATGCTGCAGCTCTTTGGAGGTGGTCTGTGGATTGTCCTTGACTGTTCTCACCATTCTTCTTCTCTGCCTTTCTGATATTTTTCTTGGCCTGCCACTTCTGGGCTTAACAAGAACTGTCCCTGTGGTCTTCCATTTCCTTACTATGTTCCTCACAGTGGAAACTGACAGGTTAAATCTCTGAGACAACTTTTTGTATCCTTCCCCTGAACAACTATGTTGAACAATCTTTGTTTTCAGATCATTTGAGAGTTGTTTTGAGGAGCCCATGATGCCACTCTTCAGAGGAGATTCAAATAGGAGAACAACTTGCAATTGGCCTCCTTAAATACCTTTTCTCATGATTGGATACACCTGGCTATGAAGTTCAAAGCTCAGTGAGGTTACAAAACCAATTTTGTGCTTCAGTAAGTCAGTAAAAAGTAGTTAGGAGTATTCAAATCAATAAAATGATAAGGGTACCCAAATTTTTGCACCGGTCAAATTTTGGTTTAATGCATATTGCACATTTTCTGTTAGTACAATAAACCTCATTTCAATTCTGAAATATTACTGTGTCCATCAGTTATTAGATATATCAAATTGAAATGGTTGTTGCAAACACAATGGGCTGAGGTGAACAAAATGGTATTCAACAGGGACAAATGCAAAGTTCTACATCTGGGTAACAGAAATGCAAGAAGCATATATAGTATGGGAGGAATAGTACTAAGTGAGAGTACAGGGGAAAAGGATCTGGGCATAATAATAGATCACAAATTCAACATGAGTCAACAGTGCGGTGCGGTGGCTAAAAAGGCTAATAAAATTCTAGGATGTATCAAGACGAGCATTGAAGCTAGATCAAGAGAGGTAATTATTCCGCTGTACTCTGCCCTGGTCAGACCCCACCTGGAATACTGTGTACAGTTCTGGGCTCCCCAGTTTAAGAAAGACATCGATTTATTGGAGCAGGTCCAGAGAAGAGCAACCAAAATGGTGGAAGGTCTACAAACCATGTCCTACGAAGAAAGGCTAAAAGAATTGGGACTGCTTAGTTTGCAGAAGAGAAGGCTAAGGGGAGACTTAATAGCGGTATTTAAATATCTGAAAGGTTGTCACAGTGCAGAGGGATCTACCCTATTCTCATTAGCAGAAGGAAGCACGAGAAGTAATGGGATGAAACTAAGGGGAAGGAGATTCAGATTAGACATTAGGAAAAACTTTCTAACAGTAAGGGTAGTGAGGGAGTGGAATAGGCTGCCACGGAGGGGGTGAGTTCTTCATCAATTGAAATCTTCAAGCGGAATCTGGATAGGTATATAGCTGGGATGATCTAGGAATTCCTGCTTTTGCAGGGGGTTGGACTCGATGGCCCTTGAGGTCCCTTCCAACTCAAACAAACAAAACAAAACAAAACAAAACACCCAAATATTTAGAACTAAAAATGATTAAGATTAATAGGGGTGCCCAAACTTTTTCATATGACTGTATCAATATAGGTGACCATATTAAAATATATATAACATACAGTCTCTACACAGAAGAAGTGAGGATGGCTGCGCTATTCTATACACTAAAAAAGATATACCAATGTATACCATCCTGACAGAGGCTATAAGGACACTCTTTCTAAACAGAACCATGGAAAATGTCATGGTCAGTGGTTTGTTCATTATTGTAATTTTTCTTAGTAGGCTACTAACTATAGTATGTACAGTGTTATTTCTACAATGGTGATATATCATTGATAGACAGCTTTATACTCACTAAGGATAATCGCTTCTTGGCACTATGGGTGGATAATAGATTACGCACTCGATTGTGTATTGATTCCCAGGTATTATTCTCAGCTGTCAGCCTAAAATATAAAACAGGCAAAGAAAAACATAAGCAGAGCTGCCCAGCAATTTTGGGCATGACAAATGTTGCATGAGCAAAGATCACACTTTCACTATGCTACGTCGCATCACAATGAAAGCAAATAAGGTCAATTTGTGACTTGGGTTACAGCGACTGCAGTACTACAGTAGCGAAAGAACTAGCAAAGTTGAATGTTTTACGATTGTAGTGTTGTGGTTATGGCAGCTTGCGAGCTGCAGCGAAGCCCCACTCACTATCATTATGTGAATGAGCTCAGTATTTAGGTTTTACTATTAAAATTACAACTTTGTACAACATGAATACAGACCTTTCCCTTATAGATCCCATGTTAACTGGACTTGCTCTTAAGTCCTGCAAGGAATAGGCACTAGAAGTGAAAGGGCCATCAAGAGTTGATTCTGCGTCAAGGTCATCTATGTCCAGGCAGTCCTGTGCAAGATATTTAGTACTGAGATTTCAGTAAGCTATTACAGAGAAAAACAGAAGTTGATCAGGATTAGAAAAACTTGGCTGCTTTCTTCTAAAGACAATGCCACATCTATCCATAGATTGTGTCTAATAATTGTTGGTTAAGACCACTGAAGTGAATGGAACTGAGCTGCCACACCACACACAACCTGTGGACAAGTGCAGGGCTGTTTTGGGAAGTGATCAGCCATGTTTTTCTAATCCTTAACAACCTCTATAATCAAATAAATAAAGGCAATGTCTATATCTAGTGAGGTACTTCAAAGTGTCCTGTTCATCAAACTGTCAAAGCCCGCTCACCAGCTTGCTGAAAAATACAGGAAGTGAGAAGAAGAGACAGCAGGCAAAGCTGGTGAAAGGGAGATGGGTTATGAGTTATTGCAATTTTTAGGCAAATAAAGCTACACATTGTATACATTATGAAACTATATGTATAATCAATCTTTATGTTAAAAAAATAAACAATAAACAGGAATATGTAAACAGTGCTGTATTGATGTAAATGGGGCTGTGCTGCAGTACCCTGCAAAGGTGGTGGCTGATAGCACTGTAAAAAGTATAGCACTCAAGCACCGTTGCGTTTCTGTAAAGAGGACCTTTCACTTCTTCCACCAAATTTAAAAGGGTTTTCTGGGCAAAAAATGTTTTTGTTTTTTTTTTAAAAAAAGGTCTGTGCTATTAATGGGTTAATAAATGCACCCATATACCTTTAGCAGTGTTTTGAATGATTTCTGGGTGTCTCTAGGAGCTCCTAGTATCTTCTGCATTTGTTTACATGGTTCAGCTTCCTGCTATGTAACTTCCACGCTAACTACCTCTCACCTCACTCCCCCCTTCCTCTCTCCCATACACCCCCTCCCTGTCTCTTTAGATGTCTCTCTAGCTATCCCGCTCACAACTACTAGCCCTTCCCTACCTACTCATCTCAACCCCCCGACCCCATTATATAATTACCTGTCTTCCTCCTGCGGGACGCCCATCCTTCTTTTCTGACTGCCGGCGCGCGTTCTTGTCCCAGCTCTGCTCTGTAGCGACGATCCACATCTACTGCGCATGCGTGGGAGCTGCGCAGTAGAGGTGCATTATCGGCAGCAGAGCGCAGAGCAGCACTGGGACAAGCGCCTGCAGTCAGAAAATAGGGAGGAGCCATTCCGCAGGAAGAAGCCTGGAAGGTAAGTATGATGGAGTGGATGGGGAGGGAGTAGTAGTAACGTTCCGTTTCCAGAAACCGGGAAAGGGATCGTCACCGGATAATCAGCAAATATGGGTAAATATACATTTTTGATTAATTATGTTATTTAGAAAGTAGGAGGGTGTTTAGATTAGTGCAGGAATTTCCATTTATCCCGGACAACCCCTTTAACTCTTCACATTCTTCAATAGGTGCCTCGTCTGCTGCAATTTGAAATTTTTTTAGCCTCTACAGCTCCTGAGCAATCAGTGCTGATAGTGTCAGCACTCAATATACTACATAGGCTCTCTACTGTGAGGTGGGTGTTCCTGGGCAGGACCAGACAGCCTAGGATTGCCCACCTGACAGACAGCCTAATTACCATATCGGTTGCTAAAACTAATTGCACTGTTTGTTTACAAACTCCCATAGCAATGAATGGGAGGATGAAAAAGCACAAAAGAGGTCTCTGAGGCTAAGGCCCCACATTGCGGAAAAGCCGCTTTTTTTGTTGCAGATTTTGTTGCAGTTTTTTTGAGCCAAAGCCAGGAGTGGATTGAGCAGAAGGTAGAAGTATAAGAGCTTCCTTTATATTTCCCATTCCTTTTGTAGCCATTGTTGGCTTTGGCTCAAAAAACCGCAACAAAATCTACAACAAAAAAAGCTGCGTTTCCGCAACGTGGGGCCTTAGCCTGAGGTGGTTTTTCAAAAACTGCTTCAAAGAATGTTAAAGGTTTAAAAAAACAAAAAAAAACAAACAAACTGCATTTTACAGTACCAGCAAAGTGAACGAGATTTCATTAATCTCATCCACACACTGTAGAAAAATAGAGCTGCGCAAAAGCCACGTTTTCAAAAACATGCATTTTTGAAAAATGCAGCACGTTAATTTTAGCTGTGGAATTTTCCCTATATATTTACTAAGGGAAGAAAGAATGTAGAGAAAAATGTGTTTTCGCTGTGTTTTTTTTTTTTTCTGCAGCATTTCGCTGTGCTTCACCACATGGAGTTTTAGCCTACAACAGATTTTTTACTGCCTGACAAAAAAACTTTGTGAACATACTCTTATGTCAGGATCAGTAGGGGACCTAGCAATTGGACCAATTGGACCCAGACTGATCAACAATCGATCACATTTCCTAGTGATATGCCAGATGGGAATAACCCTATAACAAACGCACCTTTCCAATAGATGTTTCACAGTGCAGGTTCTCAAATGTCAATGCTGTAAAAAATAAAAAAATAAAAAATACACAAAACTGTATTTCTGAATGTTCACAAAATTTCTGAACGTAAATATAAATAGATGAATCTGGAGACCAATATACAGGTGCATCTCAATAAATTAGAATATCTTTGAAACGTTCATTCATTTCAGTAATTCAGTAATACAATTCATAATCAGCGTCTTCCATGATTGTGTGTCCTACTGATCCAGACTGAAGGACCATTTAAAGGCTTAGGAAACCTTGGCAGGTGACACACTGAATTTACAATACTGAACTTTTTTACAATATTCTAATTTTCTTAGATTTGGGTTTTTATTACCTGTAATCCATAATCAACATTTACAAAAATAAAACACTTGAAATAGAAAATTCTGTGTGTAAAGAATCTAGAAAATATAGAAGGTCACTTTTTTAATTTAATTACTGAAAGAAATAAACATTTCAAAGATATTCTAATTTATTGAGATGCACCTGTATACAGTATGTAGCACAATAATTACATGATCTAAGAATTGTAATGAAATGTGAACTATCAATAAATGTCATATATTATATACGCTTGAGCACTGTAATTACCTTTTCTTATAGAATTATTACTATTTGGATGACGTCTAGACTTAGGAGAATGAAGCTGTGAGGATGTTTTTTCACCGACGGGCTTCGAATGATCAATCTAAAAATAATGGATCAGTGTTATATTATACAAAATTTATGGTATGAAAATGTTGGATTGGATTTCCAAGAATTAAAAATAAATACTAGCCATAAATGTAATAAAGTAAAAAAAAAAAAACAAAAAAACAAACAAACACAAAACATAGTACCCAGCTTTTAATTCTTTGGTTACATTCTGGTAACAATGTGAATGCTGCAGCTAATCACTAGCTGCGACAGTCATGACAGTAAGTGTCGCACTACTGTATGTCAGCTAGACACTTATTTTAAGGTTAAAATTATAGGTTGGACTTGATGGCTATGCATCTTTTTTTAATATTGTTAAAGGGGTTTTCCGGGCAAAAAATTATTTTTCAAAAAAGGTCAGTTAGTGCTATTAATAGGTTAATAAATGCCACCAAATAACTTTAGCAGTGTTTTGAGTGATTTCTGGGGTTCTCAGTGGTGAGCTCCTGGCATCTTCTGCATTTGCTTACATCCCTATCTTCCTGTGGTGTGTTTCCTACAAGTTCCATGATGCCTCACTTCACCTCCCTCTCTCAGCTTCTCCCTTTCTCACACACTCCCCCCCCCCCATTATCCTAGCTAGCCCGCTCACAAGGCTGATCATGCGCAGTTCATAACTTTGTTCGCCCGGGGGATCGAAGGTATAGCTCATATCTAATTACAGCCGTTATAATAATACAGATCCAAGCATTTATTGTCTATTGTGCAGGTGTGGGACACCTCTACGTGACTCTTCGTACCCAGGCAGCCCATGCATGCACAATAGGGTAGACCGCCTGTACTGCACACACGTGCAGAAGTGGTGACACTCCATAACCAGAGGTTCCGGCAGGAAGCCAGGTAAGTATGATGGGGAGGGGTGTAGTGAAAGCAGGGGATGGGAAGTGAGGGGACGGGGATAGTGTATGTGACATTCCGTTTCCAGAAACGGGGAAACAGAACGTCACAGGATAATCAGAAAATGTGCCTTGGGCGGTCACATGACCGCCCTGGTGATACTGCTAAATATACAATTTTGCTCAAGTAACTAATTTAAAAAGTAGGCGGGGGGAAGGGTGTTTTGTTTACAGTAGAAATTTCTTTTTATCCCCTTTAACTATGTAACTGAGGCCAGTGACTGGCTGCAAGGATCACGTCATCACTGCCTGGATGACAATAAAAACCTGATCAGAACAAGCCGGCAGGAACAGCAATTAATTTAAAGAGTAACTGAGATTTCAAATATTTTTTTTTACAAGTGATTAGTTCAAGTGCATATAAGAAAGTTTGTAATATATCTTATCAGAGGAAAGTGCTCCTATCTGCTGTTATCAGCTCCTCTCCTGCCTGGCAAACTGCTGAGTTCCACAATTCTATGGAAGAGGGAGCAGGAAGAGGAGTGAATGCGAAGAAGAGAAGCAGTCATCCTGGAGCAGATTACAGTAAAATGTCTCTCAGCAGAGCTTTATTGACATCTATACAATTCAGTCCTGCTAAGACCTGCTGAAAACATGTTATAAAAGAAAGAAATCTTATGTTCTCCAGCAATTTGTTCCCCTCTGCTAGCTTCTGCCTCACTGGGCTGCTCCTTATTCTCCCCCTCCCCTTCCCATACACCTCAATGTTATCTGTGAGTGAGCTAAACTGTATTCACAGCAAAGACAGATCTGTCTGTGAAATGAGCAGTTTGCCAGGCAGGAAAGGAGCCTATCACAGCAGATAGAAGCACTTCTGAAAAGATATATTACAAAGATTCTTATATTCACCTGCAAAAAACATTTTAAATGACAATTACTCTTTAAGAGTTGAGCACAGTCTGTTTTTTTAATACATTTTCTGATGCTTAGGATCAAACAGTGTATTTTGCAGAGGAATTGGAGTTGGTGTTACACTTTGGATTACTCTCCAAATTCCAAGCCCTGTGGATCCTGTGGCTTTGCTCACTGATTAACCCTAGACACAATGGAGCTAAACAGCCTGAACCTTGCACTGAGAATTCTGTGGCTGAATCAGCAGGAAGATCAAGCAAGATGTCTCTTTCTTGAGTAACCTGAAAAAAGAAGCATCTGTTGCTGCCTCTCATTGGAAACAATACAAGGCAGATACCAGCTGGTACCTAGATGCAAGGGTGGGTATGCAGCTAAACATAACCAGTAATTCCTGGAGCCTGGTGTCAGGTCTGAATCAATTCTTTCATTCATTAATTCAAGTGTATGTACAAAATATGTGCCTAAAAAGAGGGTGCTAAAAATTTTAGATGGTGTGTGTCATATTCATGATGAAGTATGTACAGTCATGGCCAAAAGTTTTGAGAATGATACAAATATTAATTTTTACAAAGTCTACTGCTTCAGTTTTTCTAATGGCAATTTGCATATACTCCAGAATGTTATAAAGAGTGATCAGCTTAACAGCAATTACTTGCAAAGTCAATATTTGCCTAGAAAATGAACTTTATCCCCCAAAACACATTTCAACATCATTGCAACCCTGCCTTAAAAGGACCACCTAACATCGTTTCAGTGATTGCTCCATTAACACAGGTGTGGGTGTTGATGAGGACAGGGCTGGAGATCAATCTGTCATGATTAAGTAAGAATGACACCACTGGACACTTTAAAAGGAGGCTGGTGCTTGCCATCATTGTTTCTCTTCTGTTAACCATGGTTATCTCTAAAGAAACACGTGCAGTCATCATTGCACTGCACAAAAATGGCCTAACTGGGAAGAGTATTGCAGCTAGAAAGATTGCACCTCAGTCATCAATCTATCGCATCATCAAGAACTTCAAGGAGAGAGGTTCCATTGGTGCCAAAAAGGCTCCAGGGCGCCCAAGAAAGACCAGCAAGCGGCAGGACCGTCTCTTAAAAGTGTTTCAGCTGCGGGATCGGGCTACCAGCAGTGCAGAGCTTGCTGAGGAATGGCAGCAGGCAGGTGTGAGTGCATCTGCACGCACTGTTTGGCGGAGACTCTTGGAGCAAGGCCTGGTCTCAAGAAGGGCAGCAAAGAAGCCACTTCTCTCCAGAAAAAACATCAGGGACAGACTGATATTCTGCAAAAGGTACAGGGAGTGGACTGCTGAGGACTGGGGTAAAGTCATTTTCTCTGATGAATCCCCTTTTCGATTGTTTGGAACATCTGGAAAACAGCTTATTCGGAGAAGAAGAGGTGAGCGCTACCACCAGTCTTGTCTCATGCCAACTTTAAAGCATCCTGAAACCATTCATGTGTGGGGTTGCTTCTCAGCCAAGGGAATCGGCTCTCTCACAGTCTTGCCTAAAAACACAGCCATGAATAAAGAATGGTACCAGAATGTCCTCCAAGAGCAACTTCTCCCAACCGTCCAAGAGCAGTTTGGCGCTCAACAATGCCTTTTCCAGCATGATGGAGCACCTTGCCATAAAGCAAAGGTGATAACTAAATGGCTCAGGGAACAAAACATAGAGATTTTGGGTCCATGGCCTGGAAACTCCCCAGATCTTAATCCCATTGAGAACTTGTGGTCAATCATCAAGAGACGGGTGGACAAACAAAAACCAACAAATTCAGACAAAATTAAAGCATTGATTCTGCAAGAATGGACTACTATCAGTCAGGATTTGGTCCAGAAGTTGATTGAGAGCATGCCAGGGAGAATTGCAGAGGTCCTGAAGAAGAAGGGTCAACACTGCAAATATTGACTTGCTGCATTAACTCATTCTAACTGTCAATATAAGCTTCTGTTACTCATAATATGAATGCAATTATATTTCTGTATGTGATAAAAACATCTGACAAACACACATAAAAACCAGAGGGCAGCAGATCATGTGAAAATATAATATTTGTGTCATTCTCAAAACTTTTGGCCATGACTGTATGTTATCTGTTGCAAAGTTCAGATTTAAATTTAATTTTATATTTAGGAAGAGACAGTTTGTATACATGTAGCAATTTACAATAATGTGATGTACCACATCCTTCATTTTAATTACTCACACAAACCTTTACTTACATACAAACCTTTACTTACAAACCTTAAGACAATGGGGGGCGGACTTCATCATTCCCTCTATGCCAGAAAATTTGTGAAGAGGGATGACATTGAAGCCCACGTATGGCTTTTTTTTTGCCATATATGGCTTTTCTATGACCTTTCTGCTACCAAACATGCGCCTCAAGCGCATTGCAAGGATCATGGAGGGCCAAGGTGGGGACTGATTTATTAAAACTCATGCCAGTTTCCTGGTGTGAGTTAGAATGGAAATCTAGTTTGTACCTGGTATAGATTTCCATTCTGGTGCCGGGGCCTCCTCCGACAGATTTCTGAAGAGGATGCAACCTCTTTATAAATCTCTCGGTCTCTCTCATTTAGTAAGACTGGCGTACGATACACCAGTCTTGATAAATTTTTCCTAATATGCATAGCATTCAGGGTGAGTCAGAGTAAAAAAAAATAGATTTAGCTGGACGGAATAACATATTTACTAACCTTAGGCTGGATTCACACTTGCGCTCGTTGCTGTTCGGGGATTCTGTTCCCCATTCTGCTTGAAAAATGCATTTTTTGGGCGGAAACCTGGCGGACCCCATTATAATATATGGGGTCCATGGGTAACAGTTTTTTAAGCGGATTGGTTTTCCATTTTTTGGGTCCCCAAGCAGAAGAACGGAAACCCAAGCGCAGGTGTGAGAACCTAGCATTAGACAGGCAGTCTGAAAATTCGCCAGATTTATCACAGTGGCTCAAGCTGTATGATAAATCTTGTGCAAAGATTGCCTCTCTAGAAGTTTACAGCACCTAGTGGTGAGCCTAGTTTGTAGCAAAATTTTAGGAACATCTTGACATAAAATGTAACATTGCAAGCCACAACCCTTTTCATATATGCCATACTGCTTTCTTATAAACCTAACCCCTCATCAAGCTACATAGGAAAAAAAAATGGCCTAAATTTAGGTGCAACAGTTTGCAAGTGAAATGTGCCAATTTTGTCTAATTTTCTGACACATTTTAGGCACAGAAACATGTTTCTGTATGTTTCTATTTTATACAGAAAAATACACATGTGGATCAACAAGGCCAAGTATGTATGAGCTTCTTTAACCTGCTGAAAACATACATGTTTTACTATAAATGGTGGCCTCGGCTCGGCATCAGACTTAAATTCATAATTGCCCAGGTGTAACTGAGCGAGCCGCTGCTCACTGTCTCTGTTTAGTTCACATATTCGCCTTCTTGTATATGGTGATGGGGAACGGGATTGTGAAGATCTAGTAGGGCTGTTGTAACTCTTCTCTGAACTGGAGTAACATTTCGATGAATTCTTTGACCTCCTATTGGGAGAGTTCTGCAAACATCTCTGGGAATGTGTCTTCACAGACTAAACAAACAAAGCAAAATAATATGCACATGTAAAAAAAAACTGGTTAGTTAGTCACAGTAAATATCTGACAGATAAAACAAAATAGGGATAAGCAACGACAAAAACAAAATAGGGACAAGCAACGATATACTATTCAAAATATGCAGAATACACAACTTACATCACATCGTTTCTGGGTGTAATTTGCAGTTTCTTTAATGGTCGTCGTTGTGGAAAACTCAATTTTAGGTGCAATTCCCTTTAACAAAAGTAAACAAAAAGAATGGTCAGCACAGTGGCTCAGTGGTTAGCACTGCAGCACTGGAGTCCTAGGTTCGAATACAGCCAAAGACAACATCTGCAAGGAGTTTTGTATGTTCTCCCTTTGTTTACATGGGTTTCTTCCCACACTCCAAAGACATATTGATAGGGAATGTAGACTGTGAGTCCTATATGGGACAGTGATTGACATAATTTGTAATCCGTGCGGAATATGATGGCGCTATACAAGTAAGCAAATAAAATGACTTTTATATAAACACAATTTGACCTGACACAATCATGAAAACTAAATTATGAAAGGTTAAATGGTTTTCCAAGATTTTTTTTTTTTTTAAACCCTTCCCGCCGGAGGAATTTTTCGTTTTTGACTCCTCCCCCCTTCCAAACCCCACAACTTTCTTATTTTTCTACTCTCAGAGCCATATGAGGTCTTAATGTTTGCGGAACAAATTTTTCTTCATGATGCTACCATTAGTTATTCTGTACAATGTACTGGGAAGCTGGAAAAAAATTCAGAATGAGGTGGATTTGAAGAAAAAGTGCATTTGTGCGACTTTCTTACGGGCTTCCTTTTTATAGCGTTCACTGTGCGGCCAAAATGACATGTCACCTGTATTCTATGTTTTGGTACGATTCTGAGGATACCAAATTTATATGGTTTTATTTACATTTTAACCCCTTAAGAAAAATCCAAAACTGTGCAAAAAATTTTTTTTCTAAAAGTCGCGATATTCTGACACCTGTAACTTTTTTATACTTCCATGTACTGGGATGTATAGGGCGTCTTTTTTGTGGGACCAGGTGTACTTTTAAGTTATACCATTTTGGGGAATTGCTATTGCTTTGATCACTTTTTATTCAAATTATTATCAGAGGTAAAACAGTGAAAAAATGGTGGTTTGGCACTTTTGATTTTTTTTTCCCGCTATGGCGTTTACCGTACGGGAAAAATATTTTTATAGATTTGTAGATCGGGCGTTTTTGGACACAGGGATACCTAATGTGTATGTGTTTCACAGTATTTAAGTACTTTTATATGTGTTCTAGGGAAAGGGGGGTGATTTGAACTTTTAATATTTTTTTTATTTTTTATAAATATTTTTTTAACTTTTTATTATTTTTTTTTTTTTTTTTTTTGCATTTGTTAGACCCCCTAGGGGTCTTAAACCCCAGGAGGTCTGATCACTAATGCAATGCATTACAATGTTAATGCATTGCAAAAAAACGGCATTTCTATTGCAGGCTACATAGAGTAGCCTGCAATAGAAACTAATGAAAGACAGGCCCGGGAGCCTTCAGAAGGCTCCTGGCTGTTATAACAACAGGACCCCAGCCCCGGAGCTTGCTCCGGGTGCCGGCGATCCCCGGCAAAATGGCGGCTCCCGCGCGCTGCTGGTGAATTGGTGGGGTTGGTGGAACACTACTGGGCTGCACAGTCCCTCAGGAAGGAGCCTCCCCAGATCCCGCAAGTCCCCAAGGCCCAGAGGGCCAACATTCCTCGAGCTCCCCAGGATAAGATAGTGTCCCAAGGGAGGAGGAGGTGAAAGGCTGTCACCTGCTGGTATTGCCACGAGCCGGGCCATATTGTGGCTAGTTGTCCCCGTGCCTTGGAGTCCATGGACTGCAGTCTGGGTCAGAGGGTGTCCCTCTACGCTGCCCCAGCCTACACTGCTGCTACCCTGGACACTGCTGACGAGTGCCACCTATGCCAAGTGACTGTGGGGGGGGTGCCCAGTGGTGGCACTACTGGACTCTGGAAGTCGGGTGACCCTTGTTAATAGGTCCTGTGTCAACCTCGGGACTGTCACCGGACGCACAGTCGGGGTCCTGTGCATACATGGCGATATAAGAGACTACCCGACGGTAATTGTCGCCATCCAGACCCACTGTGGGGAGAGCCAACATGAGATAGGGGTTATCAAGAACTTACCCCATGACCTCATTCTGGGACAGGACTTTCCCCTGTTTTGGACTCTGTGGCAGGGAAAGCAAGGGTCAGAGAACACACCCCCAACAATACCACAAGTATTGTCTGGTCAGGTCCTCGAGCCTGAACCCAATGACTTGGACTCTAGGGTTCCTGCCATAGGGGTGACCATCTTAGAAGGAATTGGTAGCTCTGTGTTTTCCCTAGAGGTAATGGCAGGCAAAGCCGAAGCGTCTGGTACTGAGCCTCAGATGCCAGATTTGCTCTAATGTCGGCGGTCATGCTGGGGGTCAGATTAACATTATCGTTCTGTTATTATATTTAACAGCAGTTTTAACTGCTCTGATGAATTTGGAACTCAGCCCCTGATGAATCATTTGTGAGGAAACGTGTATGTAGGGCTAATTTTTGAGGTTGCAGTAATATCAGTTATATGTTTAAAACATTGCTGCATTGGCTTCTAACTGAATTTTAGTGAAAAGGATGTTTTCCCTTCCAAACCCTGTTGGTGTGGCATTAGGCCAGTAGCCTCTGGGTTAAAAGGGGATACACCTGCTGGAATTTATGACTAGCTCAATTATTTTATGAAGCTATTTTAGGTTTCGTTCTGACATAGGGTGAGATTATAGCTCTATCCACTCATATGCTGTCTATCCATATACTATTGCAAGTTTCTGTTGTTAAGAACAATATTAGGTTTAGGATATACTGCCACTTTTTAGGCGGTTTACAGCAGACTGCTGTGTTTGGCGGTTTTGTATGATTTTATATTGTGCCCTGAATTAATATATACATTTTATTGGATTATAATAAAAGTGAAGTTTTATATTCAATTGGCAATCAGTGTCTCCCATTAGATTTTCTTTTCTGTGAATATAGTTTGATATTGGGGACTTATATTGATAAGGTTCAGTGAATAACAGTTTGCTGAAGACAAGCATACTAAGGATGAGGATTACTGGATACATGTCCTATAGTCTGATGAGACCAAGATAAACTTATTTGGTTCAGATGGTGTCAATTGTGTATGGCGGCAACCAAGTGAGGAGTACAAAGACAATTGTATCTTGCCTACAATCAAGCATGGTGGTGGGAGTGTCATGGTTTGGGGCTGCATGAGTGCTGCCGGCTGTGGGGAGCTACAGTTCATTGAGGGAACCATGAATACCAACATGTACTGTGACATACTGAAATAGAGCATGATCCCTTCCCTTTGATAACTGGGCCGCAGGGAGGTATTCCAACAACGGCAAGTTCTCTAACATCCACCAGCTCCGTGATGTTGTCATGAGGGTTCCAGTGGCAACCTGTTACGCTCTAGTGAGCTCCATGCCCAAGAGGGTTAAGGCAGTGTTGGAAAATAATGGTGGCCACACAAAATACTGACACTTGAGGCACAATTTATCCATTTTCACTTAGGGGTGTACTCAATTTTGTTGCCTGGGGTTTAGACATTAATGGCTGTGTGTTGAATGATTCTGATGGCACACCAAATTTAGATTGTTATACAAGCTGTACACTGACTATAGTTTGTATCATATCTTCAGTGTTGTCCCATGAAAATATATAATGAAATAATTATAAAAATGTGAGGGGTGTACTCACTTTTGTGAGATATACCGTGCGTGTGCGTGTGTGTATATATAGTACATATAGGTTACTACATAATGTGTGTGTATAATATATATGTACACATACCCAAATTTATACTGTACATGCACTTATACATTTAAATATATATATATATATATATATATATATATATATATCTATACAGTGCTGGTCAAAAGTATTGGCACCCCCTGCAATTCTGTCAGATAATACTCAATTTCTTCCAGAAAATGATTGCAATCACAAATGCTTTGGTAATAATATCTTCATTTATTTTGCTTGCAATGAAAAAACACAAAAGAGAATGAAAAAAAAGTCAAATCATTGATCATTTTACACAAAACTCCAAAAATGGGCCGGACAAAAGTATTGGCACCCTCAGCCTAATACTTGGTAGCACAACCTTTTGAGAAAATAACTGCGAACAACCACTTCCGGTAACCATCAATGAGTTTCTTACAATGCTCTGCTGGAATTTTAGACCATTCTTCTTTGGCAAATTTCTCCAGGTCCCTGAGATTTGAAGGGTGCCTTCTCCAAACTGCCATTTTGAGATTTCTCCGCAGGTGTTCTATGGGATTCAGGTCTGGACTCATTGCTGGCCACTTTAGAAGTCTCCAGTGCTTTCTCTCAAACCATTTTCTAGTGCTTTTTGAAGTGTGTTTTGGGTCATTGTCCTGCTGGAAGACCCATGACCTCTGAGGGAGACCCAGCTTTCTCACACTGGGCCCTACATTATGCTGCAAAATTTGTTGGTAGTCTTCAGACTTCATAATGCCATGCACACGATCAAGCAGTCCAGTGCCAGAGGCAGCAAAGCAACCCCAAAACATCAGGGAACCTCCGCCATGTTTGACTGTAGGGACCGTGTTCTTTTCTTTGAAGGCCTCTTTTTTTTTCCTGTAAACTCTATGTTGATGCCTTTTCCCAAAAAGCTCTACTTTTGTCTCATCTGACCAGAGAACATTTTTCCAAAAAGTTTTTGGCTTTCTCATGTAAGTTTTGGCAAACTCCAGCCTGGCTTTTTTATGTCTCTGGGTCAGAAGTGGGGTCTCCCTGGGTATCCTACCATAGAGTCCCTTTTAATTCAGACGCCGACGGATAGTACGGGTTGACACTGTTGTACCCTCGGACTGCAGGGCAGCTAGAACTTGTTTGGATGTTAGTCGAGGTTCTTTAGCCACCATCTGCACAATCTTTCGTTGAAATCTCTCGTCAATTTTTCTTTTTCGTCCACATCTAGGGAGGTTAGCCACAGTGCCATGGGCTTTAAACTTCTTGATGACACTGCGCACGGTAGACACAGGAACATTCAGGTCTTTGGAGATGGACTTGTAGCCTTGAGATTGCTCATGCTTCCTCACAATTTTGCTTCTCAAGTCCTCAGACAGTTCTTTGGTCTTCTTTCTTTTCTCCATGCTCAATGTGGTACACACAAGGACACAGGACAGAGGTTGAGTCAACTTTAATCCATTTCAACTGGCTGCAAGTGTGATTTAGTTATTGCCACCACCTGTTATGTGCCACAGGTAAGTAACAGGTGCTGTTAATTACACAAATTAGAGAAGCATCACATGATTTTTCAAAGGGTGCCAATACTTTTGTCCACCCCCCTTTTTTATGTTTGGTGTGTAATTATATCCAATTTGGCTTTTTGACAATTCTTTTTGTGGTTTTCCATTGACGACAAATTAAATGAAGATATTATTACCAAAGCATTTCTGATTGCAATCATTTTCTGGAAGAAATTGAGTATTATCTGACAGAATTGCAGGGGTGCCAATACTTTTGGCCAGCACTGTTATATATATATACACACATACGTGTATATAGATAGGTAAATATGTATATGCACATACACACAAGATATATAGCGAATAGCTAGGTGGTGCAGTAGGCGGATGCAGTGAGGGGCTGCCTGGAAAAGCAATAACACTCCCACAACAAGGAAGTATAAACCAGTGTAAAGTGTAAACTAGGCATGAGCCTGAAAATATGAAGAATGGTAAAAATGGTCCAAACTCACATAAAGGTACTCAGTTATTTTTGTTCATTCATATAACAAGCATTTCCTTCCTTTAGTCACATTTTCTTAGTCTCAGAAAACCCCTTTCAGGCATTAAAATATGGGTGCAGCTCATTAACCCCTTCCCGCCGGTGGAATTTTTAACCCCTTAACAAAAATCCAAAACTGTGCAAAAAAAAATAATTTTTTTCTAAAAGTCGCCATATTCTGACACCCATAACTTTTTTTATACTTCTGTGTACGGGGATGCATTATACCATTTTGGGGAATGTTTATTGCTTTGATCACTTTTTATTAAAATTTTTATCAGAGGCGTTACTGAAAAAACGTCAGTTTGGCACTTTTGATTTTTTATATTTTTAGAGATTTGTAGACTGGGCGTTTTTGGACACAGGGATACCTAATGTATATGTGTTTCACAGTATTTAAGTACTTTTATATGTGTTCTAGGGAAAGGGGGGGTGATTTGAACTTTTAATATTTTTTATTTTTTTTTTTTGCATTTATTAGACCCCATGGGGTCTGATCACTAATGCAATGCATTACAATGCTAATGCAAAAAAAAACGGCTGCTCTATGACAGAAACTAATGACAGACAGGCCTGGGAGCCTTCACAAGGCTCCTGGCTGTCATAGTAACAGGACGCCGACCCTGGAGCATGCTCCGGGTGCCGGTGATCCCCGGTAAAATGGCGCCTCGGTCAGCTTTGACCGAGGCGCCAGAGGGGTTAATGCCCGCGATCAGTGCGGGCACTGATTGCGGGCATTAGTGCCGGGACTCTGCTGTTTTAGCGGCCACTGGGCTCTCGAGCAACTGCCATACTTAAACAGCCGACATCTGCCGTATTATTAAGGCGGATGTCGGGAAGGGATTAAAGAGGTTGACCACTTTCAGACCAATATTGAGACAAATGTTATTGTTTATATAATAAAAAGATATACAAATTTCCAATATACACTCTGTATCAATTCCTCACGGTTTTCTAAATCTCCGCTAGCTGTCATTCATTCTGTTACTTCTAGTGGATGAAATTCTGACCATGGTCATGTGATTTACAGTCCATGGTCATGTGATAAATACACAGGTGCACAGCTTATTACCAGGTAGATATCTGATTACTGTGCTGTGACTATAATGAGTTGTGAATCACATGACCTAGGGCAGAATTTCATCCTATAAAGGTAAGCAGAGAGCTAGTAAAGTAAATTGGAAAACTATACAACTTTTTTTTATACAAACAATAACATTTGTCTCTCAATATTGGTCTGAAAGTGGCCACCCCTTTAAGGCCCCGATGCCTCGGTCAAAGTTTGGGGGAGGATCTTCGGTCCAGGGCCAGCAATCCATTGCCATGGTAGCCTGTAGCCTATTGAAGGCTCCCAGGCTTGTCTGGCATTCATTTGTATTGCAGGCTGCTCTATGCAGCCTGTAATAAAAATGCAGTCAATTTGCAATGCAATTTGCAGTGCTCAGACCCCCTGGGATTCGGTGGAAGGGGGGTATGTCAAATGTTTGCCTTGGGGCTCAGCCATTCCTAGTTACGCCACCGGGTCATATGTATGAGGGGAGGGGGCTTGACTTAAAAGCTATGTGTGGGGGATAAAATGTATTATTAGGCTGTGTTCACATCTGCATTAGATATTCTGTTTTTCTATTCTGTGAAAGGAACAAAGAAAGGACTATAATATGCATCTGTTGGCTTCCTGTCATGTTGTCCAACACCAGAAAAAATAGTATTTTTTGTTTCTTTTCAGGCTGTCTTCAGCAGCACCGATTTGAACACAGCCTTAGAAATTTTGTCAGTGGTTGAGAGAGACATGACTGTATTAGATGTTTTAAAATGGCAGCAAGGTTATGTACAGCCATTTTGTTCTCATAGGGAAACACTGTCTTGACTTTAATGTAGTCAAGTGTCACTGAGGAGCTGTAGCCTAAGTGCTCTGTTTCAGGAGAAAATCCTCTGAAAACTTTGATAAAAATGATAAAATCCAAGTAATTGTGCCTCACAAAATAAAGTATTTTTTATTTTAAATCAACCCTGCAGAAAAATGAAATTTGTTTGCTAAACCAATGTCCTGACGTAATATTCAATTTGTACAATAGCACTGAGAAACAATAAGGAATGACTTACTGTAGGTTATCAGTTTGCAATGTAAACTTTCTATAGACTCTTCCTATGTTTTAGAAATGAGAGGTTTTGATAGGTCAATGTCAGACAGAGAGTAAAAAGTACTACGCTTATCTCTTCAGGTCTGAGATGGAATTGTATAGTGATTTAACATCTCATTAAATAACCCAGCAAACCATAATATCCTACTGTGGCATGACTGAGGTTTCACAAGCTGGTAGTAAATTAAGTTGTAAGCACTGCTTGGAAGAGAAAAAATTACAGCAGTAAATAATGTGACACATCTGTTCAGTCAAGGACATAAAATCTTCTGAATATCTCAGGTAAAAAGCTGACTTAAAGAAATCAGAAACCAAATGATAATAATGCATGGCAAGCACTCATATAACCTTGGGAGATAAATACGCCACCTTATGAGTTCTCATACTGGTCCTATAGAGTTAACCTTGGATGAAATAATCCACACGATGCTGAAACTTCCCATAGTTGTGACTGGATGTATTCAAAATGTACAGAAATGTTATGTCATATATGTCTGAGAGATGCATCTATCCAAACAGTGATTTCCTGAGCCCCATTACATGGCTGCTGTTAATGGAGAGGTGGCCACACGTGTATGGCTTGCTTCATTCACTTTTATGAGAGTTCCAAAAATAGCCAAACCTGCCTGCTGAATATTCTCTCATAGAAGTTAATGCATGATGACCTCTCTACTAAAAGCAGGCATAACAGGGGTGTCTCTGACTGCCATTTTCCAGATAGGTGCAGATCCCGCATTTGCTACCTACTTCTATTGGGCATAAGGACCCCATATGGGAATACCCCTTTGACAAAATATTTTGGACCTAAACATAGAAGGACATCCATATAGACATATGAGCCTTATTTATGAAAATTGTTAGAATAAAAACTAAAACTAACCTTCTTGCCCATAGCAACCAAACAAAGTGTTGCTTTGATTTTTTTTAGCACAGCTTAAGAAATAGAACCTGTGCTCTTAGTGTTTATTATGAGCAACAAGGTCAGTTTTATGTAGACTGTACTGATATGCAAGGCCAAAAATACATTTGGGAAACACTTAATGGGGAGTGTGGCCCACTGAGCCTCATGTGTCAGGGGCTCTTGGTCTCAGGTGATCCCTCCTGGTCAATAATAGGACAGGGATGTCCTGATTTGTATACAGAGCAAACTTCTCTAGAGAAGGGAGTTCCAATAGGTAAGTAATACTAATGTACCTGTTTCTTGTATCTGTGTGATCACTAGTTAGGCTAGCCATGCACATCAGATAAATATGGCTAATTGATCGATGGTGGATTTTTCATCTGAATGATTCCACCATTACCAAGAACAACTAAACTGCCTGATCTTGCCTGGTTTTGAAAAAAAAAGACTGTTTGCACAATATTGCAAATGATTGGTCAAGTTCAGCCAATCATGCCATATACTTTCAGCTAACCAATGGGCAAACATTTCCAACAAAATATTTTTGGCAAACAAAATGCCGTCGCTTTAGTGACATTGACCTTTCCACTTTCTTAGACCACCAGTGAAATTTAAATTAGTAAAAAATACTTTTTTTCTGTTGTCTAAACCTGGGTGTACTTATAGTCCAAAAATATTGTAAATTATAACCATTAAAATGGAAAAAACGTAGAATCACTCACTGGGAAGCCAGGCACAGTTTTCATTAGCACCTCTCGGTCCACTCCTGGGTACGGAGGAGTCAGCTTTGGCTCAGGGAATAAGAAGTCTCGATGATTCTCTTTGTAAGTGGCTAAAACATCTTCACCTATAGCACAAGAAGAAGAGTTTATATGCAGCTACAAAAAGTGATGCTAGCAAGAACTTGGAAAAAGATTATTTCATAGTTGTATTAAACAAAATACAAATATATTGGAAATAATAATTGGGGTTGTCCTAAAATCAACACTTATTACCTATTCACAGGATGGGCGATTACTATGTGATCGCAAGGGGTCCAACCGTTCCGATCACAAGTATAGTAGTCCTGTGCACTAAATTTGAATTCCCTGCTGCTCCATTCAAAGTCTGTAGGACTGATGGAGATAAACAAGTAGCAGCTATCTTCATCAGTCCCATAGACATTGAATCAAGAGGCAGCATATGCACATGTGACTTCCTCTCTGTTCAAATAGGGGACACCTGGACTATCCTGCGGACAGGAGATAACTAATGATTATGTGACAACCCTTTTAAGTCATAATCAAGCTGGCAGACGAAGGTTGCTGATATGACTTTAGACATATGATCTCTATACATTTATTGCCTACAAGAGATTTGCAGCAGTGTTTAAAGAGAAGAGAAGGTAGAAGCCTGAAATATAGTAGTTCTATCCATTTATTCTAACTTTTAAAAGTCCTCAATAAATAATCATAAGTATCAATTAATAAAAGCATCATATAATGATGCAAGAGGTCCACGCCAGTGTGAGTCACACTTCTCACCACTGTGATAGTGCTGGACTGCTAGTCATGCCGCGCTGCTGATGTACAGTTTACAGGTGCTTGGCTGACAGTGTGTAGTCTCCTGGAAGGACCATATAGAATGACTAAGACCTTGAATATAAAAATCTCTTGATGAGTTCCCGGTAAATACGGGATGAAAGGCATTGAAAATGATTAGGGAACAATAGGTACTGTAATAGGGTGAAAATTTGGGACTGCCCAGGGTGGGAGGTTTTTATTGGGACACACAGGGTACACAGTCTAGGGCATAACAAGGCTATTTCCAAATGCCCCTGTGGTGACTGACCTATGAATTTCCAGGTGTGAGCCAGTTTTCTTCTCTCCCCCTGCCGTTGATCCTTACTCAATACCAGGAAGACTGTTCCATTATTAGTCGGCTTTTATGGTGATTCATACCTCTTGAATCATTATCTAAAGTTTTTATTAATTGATACTTGTGACTATTTATTGAGGCCTTTTAAAAGTTAGAATAATAAAGTTAGATTTTAGTTGTTTTTTTTTTTTGCCTTGCTGTTAGATTGATTGATTTGGCAATCCTGAATCTGTTTATTCAGAACCGGGTTTTATAACCAGTAGTAAGTATTTGGCTGTTTACAAAGAGTGTGTGAATCTTATAATAAGACACCCAGCTTCATCCAAGTTATCAAACCTTTATTAACTCAATGACAATTACGAGTATAATAGTTTTATAATGAGAAAAGGATTATTAAAGGAAAGCAGAAGAACAATGCAATGTATGTGAACGGAATGAAGGCTTCTAATGAAAAATTAACCATTTAGCATATTTTGCCTTCCACAACCTATTATGCTTCATCTGAGAAAAGTGGGCTATTGGTTAGATGACTGTGCATTTAGTAGTACAATGCTATATAATAGTTTTTTTTTGTATGAAGCGTTGATATTTGTAATGTGAAGTAAAAGAAAACAGTGAAGCAAAAGTAAGGAGCTCTTCAATATTAAATAGATATATACAGCTATACAATATATACTTTGACCAAAAAATGCTAATCCATCTAGTCTGATCATTGTGTGGCACATACCACTTTCTCTTATTGTCTAAGAAGCAACAATAATCAAAATTTACTTGCCACAATAATTCCCCACCTCTTCCAGTTCAACGCAACCCCACCACTGGTCTCTCACGACACACAGGTAAATACCCACTCATCCAATCACAGCAGTTACCCTACCCATTTTCTGTGTGGCAAGAGGGACCAGAAAGCAGAGACCAGTGGGTGCCTGGGGTAGTTTCAGAACAGGAGCAGGTTTGGAGTGAAGACTAACTAAAGGTAAGTACTGCTTTTTTATTTATTTAATATAGAAATATTTTTTCCCTGACACAAACCCCTTTAAGGCTGAGGCACCACATTGCAGAAACGCAGCTTTTTTTGTTGCAGTTTTTTGAGCCAAAGCCAAGAATGGCTACAAAAGGAATGGGAAATATATAGGAAGTACTTAAACTTCTCACTTCTGCTTACTCCACTTCTGGCTTTGGCTCAAAAAAAAAAAAAACGCCATAAAATGTTTTCTGGCCCCAAATGGAGTTATCACACTGATGACCTATCCTGTGGATCTGACACCCGAACCCCACAGAGATCAGTTCCTCTGTTAGCCTCCAGTCGCCAGAAGCTGGTGCAGTGGACAGGGATAGTAGTGGACAGGGAGTACACACATGCTGATCCTATTAAATAATATCAGAGGAGATGCAATTATCCGGAATCACTGCTATGAAGTCTGCTGGGGACTTACCTAAATAGAAGCAGCCTGTGACCTATCCACTGGGGAGTCAACCGGAATAGCTGTTCTGTGCCGGGTCTGGGTGTTGGACAGAACCGATCAGATACTAATGACCTATCCAGTTCCCCAGTATAAAAAATTGATTTGGGGTCAGAAAACACATTCAAATAGAAATTCACAATGCTCCCATTTGTGGTTGGAAAATTCCTTTAAGCTGATAGTGTTACTTCTTGGGGTCTAATAAAAAATTTTTTATTCAGATCAAAACAAGTACAGTGTCCAAAATCCCCCAACAAACACGCAGACAAAGCTCCCCAATTGCTCCCCCAAATGTACCATGCAGTCATGAAGAGGACCTTACTACCCAGTCCAGAACACTACAGCCAGTGTTGGGCTATGAACTTCCTAGCCTGGTAAAGCATTCACAGAATAGCCACTAGAAGCCATCCCTTTCCATATTATTATAGTCACTCAGTCCTAACAGACAAACTTTTGGTTCTGCTACTAATGGGATAACATAAGCCCTATTGATTAAGGATAAAATCCCACTAAACCTGGGGCATTTATCATTATCCCTAACACCCACCCTGTGTAGCAACATCGGTGTCCTATAGCCTCGTAATAGGGAGTAATTGGGGCAAGGCATACTTTCTAGCTGGCCTCCAATTTTGACCATGCAAGGGAATTTTGTGTGATAAGCTCCCAGTAGATGGGTATATACGTATATGTATACGTAGATATAACCATCAGAAAGCAGCACTTCCAGAACAGGATTACGCCAAACAGATAAGTTAGTGGTTCTCACCTGTGCCTCCAGGGCATGGCGTAGATGGAGATATCTATAAAACATATGTTGTGACAGGGCAAATTCTACCCGCAATTTAGCAATTAAGCTGGTCACCTGAATACAGCTGAGGTACAGTGTGAATTCCCTTGCGTTCCCATGCCCTACTTTCGTCTAGTTTCCTCTAGCCAAATTCTACTAAATTGGGGCGTGATTCTGCTGCAGCCCTCTTTCCATAGCATACTCTTAATTCTAGTCAGATCTTTAACCATCAAGTTCAGTGTTCCCCAGTTTCCAACAGACAGAGATGCAGTCTGTGAAAGGCTAGAAGTCTTTCAGCAATGTGCAGGCTATACTCCTGTTCCTATCCCGTAAATTGTTGTGCCTGCTCTGCAAGAATATACAACCATCGGTTAGGAACCGCAATGCCACCATTATCCGTAGCTCTCTGACGAGTTTTAAGGCAGATTTGCGCATTTTTCCCATTCCACATAAGGTCTCTGAACAGTCGTTGGATCCTATAAAATACATGTCATAGGTATCCAAATAGGGAAAATATGGAGTAAATATAAAAATTGGGGCATATGCTCATTTTACATAGATTGTCTCTACCCACATGGGACAGCAGCAGTCGACACCACACTACAACTTCATCTTGCGCCTTTTGCAGAATGGGGAGCAAATTAAGGACCATAAAGTTTTCTGTATTCACTCTTATTTGTATCCCCAAGTATTTAAACATATCCACCACTGGATTCTGCTCCACCTCCAACATATCTTCAGGGCACACAGGGTTCAAGGGCAGTAGGACAAATACAGTCATATGAAAAAGTTTGGGCACCCCTATTAATCTTAATCATTTTTAGTTCTAAATATTTGGGTGTTTGCAACAGTCATTTCAATTTGATATATCTAATAACTGATGCACACAGTAATATTTCAGGATTGAAATGAGGTTTATTGTACTAACAGAAAATGTGCAATATGCATTAAACCAAAATTTGACCGGTGCAAAAGTATGGGCACCTCAACAGAAAAGTGACATTAATATTTAGTAGATCCTCCTTTTGCAAAAATAATAGCCTCTAGTCGCTTCCTGTAGCTTTTAATCAGTTCCTGGATCCTGGATGAAGGTATTTTTGACCATTCCTCTTTACAAAACAATTCCAGTTCAGTTAAGTTTGATGGTCGCCGAGCATGGATAGCCCGCTTCAAATTATCCCACAGATGTTCAATGATATTCAGGTCTGGGGACTGGGATGGCCATTCCAGAACATTGTAATTGTTCCTCTGCATGAATGCCTGAGTAGATTTGGAGCTGTGTTTTGGATCATTGTCTTGCTGAAATATCCATCCCCGGCGTAACTTCAAATTCGTCACTGATTCTTGTACATTATTCTCAAGAATCTGCTGATACTGAGTTGAATCCATGCGACCCTCAACTTTAACAAGATTCCCGATGCCGGTATTGGCCACACAGCCCCAAAGCATGATGGAACCTCCACCAAATTTTAAAGTGGGTAGCAAGTGTTTTTCTTGGAATGCTGTGTTTTTTGGACGCCATGCATAATGCCTTTTTGTATGACCAAACAACTCAATCTTTGTTTCATCAGTCCACAGGACCTTCTTCCAAAATGAAGCTGGCTTGTCCAAATGTGCTTTTGCATACCTCAGGCGACTCTGTTTGTGGCGTGCTTTCAGAAACGGCTTCTTTTGCATCACTCTCCCATACAGCTTCTCCTTGTGCAAAGTGTGCTGTATTGTTAACCGATGCACAGTGACACCATCTGCAGCAAGATGATGCTGCAGCTCTTTGGAGGTGGTCTGTGGATTGTCCTTGACTGTTCTCACCATTCTTCTTCTCTGCCTTTCTGATATTTTTCTTGGCCTGCCACTTCTGGGCTTAACAAGAACTGTCCCTGTGGTCTTCCATTTCCTTACTATGTTCCTCACAGTGGAAACTGACAGGTTAAATCTCTGAGACAACTTTTTGTATCCTTCCCCTGAACAACTATGTTGAACAATCTTTGTTTTCAGATCATTTGAGAGTTGTTTTGAGGAGCCCATGATGCCACTCTTCAGAGGAGATTCAAATAGGAGAACAACTTGCAATTGGCCACCTTAAATACCTTTTCTCATGATTGGATACACCTGGCTATGAAGTTCAAAGCTCAGTGAGGTTACAAAACCAATTTTGTGCTTCAGTAAGTCAGTAAAAAGTAGTTAGGAGTATTCAAATCAATAAAATGATAAGGGTACCCAAATTTTTGCACCGGTCAAATTTTGGTTTAATGCATATTGCACATTTTCTGTTAGTACAATAAACCTCATTTCAATCCTGAAATATTACTTTGTCCATCAGTTATTAGATATATCAAATTGAAATGGCTGTTGCAAACACCCAAATATTTAGAACTAAAAATGATTAAGATTAATAGGGGTGCCCAAACTTTTTCATATGACTGTATGTTCCAATTAAGGCTCATTAATGATGGAAGGGACTTTTACATGTCCCCCAGAAAGAGTAAGATATCATTGGTATAGAGCGCAATGCACTCCTCAATCTTGTCATGTCGAAAACCCAGTAACTTAGTAGACTACCTTATCATATAGGCTAGCAGCTTTCTAGCAAATAAAAGGGGTGATAGAGGGCACTCCTGAAGGGTCCCTCTGCCCAGGGCTTGGATTGTAGCATTTGGGGACACGTATAATAGATGGACCCAGGCCATATATTTGGAGCCAAAACCATCCTTCACATCACTTCCCACAAGAATTCCCATTTGACGCTGTCAAAGGTTTTGGCAGCGTTAAGTGAGAGAATAGCTCGGCGCTCCTCTCACCCCAGACAGCTGCAGTTGTGGATTCAAAAATAACCATCTCAAGTTTATCGTTATAGTTTTCCCAGCATGCAACCAATTTGATCCCCATGTAAGAGATCTAGAATCACCCCCATCAGACTATTGGCTAGGACATTTGCCAGTATTTTAATACCTACACAGAGCAGAGAGATTGGGCAGTAGGATTCAGGTCTGGTCTGGTCATTACCCAGTTTGGCAAGGACCACAAATACGGCCTCACTCATCGAGGCGGATAATCTGCTCTCCCGTTCTACCGCCTCTATGACCCCCAACAACTCCAGTAGGAGAACATCCAAGTAAGCCGTATAAAAGTCACCCAGGAGGCCGTCTGCCCCCAGGGGTTTTTCATTTGGAAAGTCCTTTAGGGCCTCGGTTTGTTCCTCTAGGGTGATAGGGTTATCCATCTGCGATCTCTGCTGAGCTGTCCAAGACAGCAAGGATATATTGGAGAGAATATTCTGCGTCTCTGTCCCTAGTCATGAAGAATATGTATCCCTGTATAAATCCAGGAAGGCCCTAATCACAGTGGCAAACAGGTGCCCCGTACTCTTACCTTCTTCAAAATAGTGTTGTTTCAAAAAGAAGTGTTTAGAGTCCACTAATATCAGTACAGGGTTATTAAGATTCGTGTGGGCCTCTACCCAGTGAAGGCGATTGGTCTCAGTTGGATCTGTTACAAAATGTTTCGCTGTGTCTTGTGTCTACTGATTTTACTAATTAAGATTCCTCTGGAGAAAGCCTTCAGCACATCCCATACTGCCATTGGTGAAGCCGTACACTTATTAACTCCTAAAAATGAAATTATATCATGTCCCAGAGCATCCTCTGGCTATAATATCAGTAGCCACTTCGGGTTTAAGCACTATAACCCACCTCCCCTTGGGATCCCTGTAGGCTCCTCCAGCGAAACCAGCATAGATGAATGATCGAAGATGCAGCGGGGCAAATAATCTACTTGGCGTACATGTCCAATCAAGTAGTCAGTGGCAATCCTTAGGTCTATGAGTATGATCTGACACCTGGATTTCACCTCAAATCATGCAGACCCACTTCAGCTAGTAGTCTAGCCATACTCGTGTCTGAGGTAGTCACTGGGAGGCGACCACCATGAAATTTGACCCAGGAGGGATATACACAGTTATTTAAATTGCCCAAGAAAAGTATCAGGGTGCTGGGAAACATGGCCACAAAAGCCAAAACCTTCTTAAAACATTCTCTGGAATATGGGGCAGAACAATACAAAGCCACTAATAGGAGCAATCCATGATGTACTTTACAGTGAATGCCAACACAGTGGCCATATGGATCCACTGAGGTGGTTAGACACTGTAAAGGAATAGATCTATGCAACCATATGTTCATGATTTTCTAAGCAGAGAAACAGAATCCCGAACCAAATGTGTCTGGTTGGTGCTCCCTTGAGGAATTGAAAACAGCAAATCGCTTGGCTGCATCCCCCAGCCCCCTTACAATCCATGCAACAACATTGTACACACATGCCATGACAGATCAAGGGAAAAGGGAACAGTTAAAATCGGACACAGGGTGGAACCCCCAGATGCAGGGGACGGGGGGCAGCTATAAAGAGCAACAGTGTTAGTGCCACAAAAGTCCATCAACAATGTATGTCTACGAGGGAGTCCTGCAGGAGCAACAAAAATGACACAGAACAACAAACAAAGCATGAAAACATCCAGACATTTCCCACATCTGGTAGGAAATTGGGCGCATTATATATCCACGTAAAGGAGCAATGAAGGCACTTAGTGCTGTTCGTCAGTGGAAGCAGAGAACAGTTACTCAGTCACAGAGAATTAAACACTTCCCACCTGCCAAGGAACAGTATAAGGCAACACTTAAGAAAAACTTAGCAAAGTCTCCAGCCAGTTACCCCCGAGGGTGTCTTAGATCATATTCAGTAGCATCCAGCCAGTTAGAAGCATTCTTGGAGGAATCAAATAATTTGGTAGTACTATTTCAACCACCCAAAGCCTTGCCGGGTAGAACATGGAATAGACAATATTCAAGGCTCTCTGTCGGCGTTTAACATATTGATACTGTGCTTGTTTACGTTGCACCTCTGTCGAAAAATCAGTCAGAGATGCAGCTGCCATTGATGTTGAGTTGTTCATTCTCCCAGGCTTTTCTCAGTTTTCTATTCCTGTCTTTATAGTGTAAGATCTGAATTAAAATAGGTCTAGGAGGGTTTCTAGATGGCAGAGGTCAGGCAGGCACTCTGTGGGCTCACTCAACAGCAAATAATGGTGTTATGGTGTGTTTACCAAAAGTGGAGGCTAACCAGTTTTCAAAGAAGTTCCCTGGATCATGCCCCTCTGTTTTCTCAGGGACCTCTAAGAAAAGGCGTATATTGTTACATCGCATGCAACTTTCAAGATCATCGGCAATGAAAGTGAATTAGTGGAATTAGTGAGGTGCCTATATCCTTTCTCAAAGGGTGTATATGATATCTAGCTCACCCACACGTCTCTCCACAGCTCCAATGCGTTCTGCGTATCATGGTGGATGAGATTAACATCCTCATGGAAGTTGCCCATCAGGGAGGCAAATGAAGACAGGGCTGAACTGCACTGCAATACCACAGTAAATACATCTTTCAAAGTGGGCTCATCTGCAGTCTCTGTGTAGAAGTGCATTTCAGGCATAGCAGTGATGTGCAGCAGGGGGGAGCTCGGGGTCTCATTAGTGGTTTGCACCATAGCTGAGGTGGTGGACTCCAATTCCACTTGGTCCTCTTTGGTTATTTCTCAGTCCTGGGCTAGGTCTAAGGCTATGCCCCAGTAATCAACAGCTCTGGACAGTGGAGGAGCTTCACTCACAGGCCTGTGACCCAACTGTGCCGTCTCTCTGCTCCTTTTCACAGGCCCCATCCTTCCTTGACTTGGTTATGGTGCACCTGGGGTGTACGGGGATCACCCGCAAATGCTATAGGGTTAAGTATAGACAAGTTGTGGCAGGTAGAACAGGATAAACTGAGGATTCTTAAGGGGAGCACTGTCACACATCCTTGGCTATACCACGCACCCCCAATCTCCTTCTAAACACGAAGGGGTAAAGTTTACATCTGTTTACAGCTGATAGTTATCTATCTTGATGGACATGTCTCTATCCCCAGTCTTACTAGCTTTGGACCATACATAGAGCTGCATCTCAATAAATTAGAATGTTTTTGAAACGTTCATTCATTTCAGTAATACAATTCATAATTCATTATAATCAGCGTCTTCCATGATTGTGTGTCCTACTGAACCAGACTGAGGGACCATTTAAAGGCTTAGGAAACCTTGGCAGGTGACACACTGCATTTACAATACTGAACATTTTTACAATATTCTAATTTTCTTAGATTTGGGTTTTTATTACCTGTAATCCATGATCAACATTTACAAAAATAAAACACTTGAAATAGAACACTCTGCGTGTAAAGAATCTAGAAAATATAGGAGGTCACTTTTTTAATTTAATTACTGAAAGAAATAAATGTTTCAAGGATATTCTAGTTTATTAAGATGTACCTATAGCTAATGTAATTTAATGTGATTGTTGTATAGGGAAAAATAGTGTAGTACTGTGTTAGTTAGAAAAAATCATGCAATATGTGTTACTTTTGTGTCAAAAAGACAAAAGAGTTGCACAGTCATTCATTTGTTTTCGCCTGAAGAAGTCTCTGTGCTTTGAAAGCTTGCAAATGTAATTTTTTCTGATTAACCAATAAAGGTATCATACCTACAACATCAGGCTAAATGCCCACTACTGGTCTCTGCTAACAAAATATAGTTTTACGTCCTGTATGTATATTTTTTGTTTTTTACTCTGAGTTATACTGTTTTTATATTAATAAAGTAATTATATTTTTAATACCTAGATTATTTAAAAGCACTAAGCAGTCTCTTTAATAGATACCGTATATGGTCTCATTTTAGTACTGAAACAATTATAAAAATGTAGTAGTGATGAAGAATCTCCTGATCCATGTTTATGTTAACATAAATTATCTTAATAGATAACTGTGAGTTTGTTATCTAGAAAGTGAAAATGGAAAGTGGATGCTTGTATTAAACTAGACAAGGCTACTGCGCCACCTTGTGTCTGGATATAACATGGTCAACTGGAGCTCTATTAGCAGTTACTGTATATGAACAGAATTTTACGGAGAACTTCGGAGGGTTATATGCTGTATATTAGATGACATCCTTAGATCTAACAAGAAAACATTTCATCTTAATTGCTTAGAAATGGATAAAAACAAATTTCTCATTATAGTTATCTAGAGTATGTATTCTGTGGTTTGTGTCCTTTAAATATATTTATTAGCACTTCCCTGTCACAGTGTCATCATATGTCTCTGCCCAATATAGCACAGCCACAATTCCACCATACATGACAGCCTCAGCACCCATATACTGTAATATGACATCCACAGTGTCCTCATATATCCCCAGCACTGCTTCACAAGCTCCTCCATACTAAAGAGCAGCAGGGAAAGAGGTCGTCCTGCTGTGCCTGTGGTCCATTGCAGGACAGAGACTTGTGTTGCCATCAGACTCACTTCTGTATGATCATGAACTTGGAGTTTGCCTGTTCTATCCTTACTCTGTTACCTGGTTGGGCCCATAGTTAACTTCAAAAGACAAATATCACTTACTATAAATAATTTACACTCCAATAATAGAGAACATATGTTTTTTTATCGGTAAAACAAGGCATTATGCCTCCTGACAAGCTTAGAAGTGTGTAAATGTGTGAATGATTCCCAGATGCCATATGATATGTTCTTAATCTGTTTCTATGTCTGCAAACATATGAAAAAAATTAAAGAAGTGTACCTTTCAAGATTACTTTGAAGTAGGTTCAGATAAGCCTCAAGCAATAACTGGTGAACTAATGAACTAGTATTTTATGCATAATGGCTTTCTTTAATCCATATAATCCTTTTGATGAAACACCCTTCCATTAGTCAGCTGTACACATGCTTTGATAAGACAAAGACTATACAGTCATGGCCAAAAGTTTTGAGAATGATACAAATATTAATTTTTACAAAGTCTACTGCTTCAGTTTTTCTAATGGCAATTTGCATATACTCCAGAATGTTATAAAGAGTGATCAGCTTAACAGCAATTACTTGCAAAGTCAATATTTGCCTAGAAAATGAACTTTATCCCCCAAAACACATTTCAACATCATTGCAGCCCTGCCTTAAAAGGACCACCTAACATCGTTTCAGTGATTGCTCCATTAACACAGGTGTGGGTGTTGATGAGGACAGGGCTGGAGATCAATCTGTCATGATTAAGTAAGAATGACACCACTGGACACTTTAAAAGGAGGCTGGTGCTTGCCATCATTGTTTCTCTTCTGTTAACCATGGTTATCTCTAAAGAAACACGTGCAGTCATCATTGCACTGCACAAAAATGGCCTAACTGGGAAGAGTATTGCAGCTAGAAAGATTGCACCTCAGTCAACAATCTATCGCATCATCAAGAACTTCAAGGAGAGAAGTTCCATTGGTGCCAAAAAGGCTCCAGGGTGCCCAAGAAAGACCAGCAAGCGGCAGGACCGTCTCTTAAAAGTGTTTCAGCTGCGGGATCGAGCTACCAGCAGTGCAGAGCTTGCTGAGGAATGGCAGCAGGCAGGTGTGAGTGCATCTGCACGCACTGTGAGGCGGAGACTCTTGGAGCAAGGCCTGGTCTCAAGGAGGGCAGCAAAGAAGCCACTTCTCTCCAGAAAAAACATCAGGGACAGACTGATATTCTGCAAAAGGTACAGGGAGTGGACTGCTGAGGACTGGGGTAAAGTCATTTTCTCTGATGAATCCCCTTTTCGATTGTTTGGAACTTCTGGAAAACAGCTTATTCGGAGAAGAAGAGGTGAGCGCTACCACCAGTCTTGTCTCACGCCAACTGTAAAGCATCCTGAAACCATTCATGTGTGGGGTTGCTTTTCAGCCAAGGGAATCGGCTCTCTCACAGTCTTGCCTAAAAACACAGCCATGAATAAAGAATGGTACCAGAATGTCCTCCAAGAGCAACTTCTCCCAACCGTCCAAGAGCAGTTTGGCGCTCAACAATGCCTTTTCCAGCATGATGGAGCACCTTGCCATAAAGCAAAGGTGATAACTAAATGGCTCAGGGAACAAAACATAGAGATTTTGGGTCCATGGCCTGGAAACTCCCCAGATCTTAATCCCATTGAGAACTTGTGGTCAATCATCAAGAGACGGGTGGACAAACAAAAACCAACAACTTCAGACAAAATTAAAGCATTGATTCTGCAAGAATGGACTGCTATCAGTCAGGATTTGGTCCAGAAGTTGATTGAGAGCATGCCAGGGAGAATTGCAGAGGTCCTGAAGAAGAAGGGTCAACACTGCAAATATTGACTTGCTGCATTAACTCATTCTAACTGTCAATATAAGCTTCTGTTACTCATAATATAAATGCAATTATATTTCTGTATGTGATAAAAACATCTGACAAACACACATAAAAACCAGAGGGCAGCAGATCATGTGAAAATATAATATTTGTGTCATTCTCAAAACTTTTGGCCATGACTGTAGATGTCATGTCATAGAGTAGCTACCCATAATGTAATATGTGACTGCTCATTTTAGCAGCTGGGACACCCTTCTCTGAAAAGGGATTACCTCTTTTAAAGGGAGTCTGTCAGTTCCAAAATGCCTCTGAAACCAATAACTGTGTCATTTGGAGGCCTTTAAAGAAAACCTATTAGGTGGTATTTGCATACTAAAGTGGTCCCAGCATAGGTATCATCAAGTAACAATCTTTCCAATGTGCCCCTCACTAAGTTTCTGTTCGTGAAAAGTCAAGCTTCTGAACCTTATATTGGCATACAACTAGTCAAAGGAGGCTGGGAGCAGATTCATCTAGTCATACAGTCACTGTACTATATCACAACCTGTGAGGCTGGCAGTTAGGTAGGGAATCAGGAAGATGTCAACCAGCAAGGGACATGTCAGTCACACCGCACAGGGTGTGATATAGTACAATGACTGTGTGACTAGATGAAACTGCTCCAAGCCCACAGTGACTAGTTATGGTAAACTTGCATAAGGTTTTAAAAGCTTATAACTTGACTTTTCAGCAAAAGAAACCTTAGTGAGTGGCACCATAGGAAAGGTCATTACATGATGGGACAAGTCTTAGGAGGGAAAATCACCTGGCAGGTTCCCTTTAATAGGAGCAGAAACATACCTTTGTGGCCACAAGCTGATGAAGTAATGTAGAGATAATCATCTTTTTATAGATATGGAAATCAGCCTGCATAAATAATAAAAAAAAACAGAGTATGCTCTCTTTGGTCTGTTTTGCAGACCATTCATCCCAATGATAGCCTATGGGTACCTGAAAATCACAGACAGCACACGGATGCCAATTTCACTAATCCAGCACAGAACAAAGTATAGGAATTTAGTTAAAAAAAATAAAAAGGTCAGCAAGTTTTAAGAAAACCCCGCCACACTATATGATCTGCTGGACAGAGGAATGGAAGTTGGCACTGGAGGTTCTGTAGTTGGGGTTGCCCAATCTTGGGGAAAGAATGTATAAGGCCCGGTTCACATCTGCGTTCGGTTGCTGTACAGGAGAGTCCGCATGGGGACCCCCTGAACGGAAACCTATACGCAGAGAGAAGCGGTTTACATAAGGAAACCTGCGGACCCCATAGACTATAATGGGGTCTGTGTGGTTTCTGCTTGGTTTCCGCATGTTTCGTGCGGAAACATGTGGAGAGGAAAGTGCTGCTTGCAGTACTTTTCTCTCCGCATGTTTCAGGCATGTTTCGTGCGGAAACCACACGGACCCCATTATAGTCTATGGGGTCCGCAGGTTTCCTTATGTAAACCACTTCTCTCTGCGTATAGGTTTCCTTTCAGGGGGTCCCCAAGCGGACTACCCTGTACGGAAACCGAATGCAGATGTGAACCAGCCCTAACATTTATATTCTACATAGGTCCTACATCTCCACACCACATTACCTCTTAAAAAATGGATATATATGCATAGTCACAAAGTTAGAATACAAGGCTCCATCAAGTTCAACCAAGGGATGGGAAGGGGCATAACTAAAAGGTTCAAAGGAAATAAGAATTCTGCACATTTCCATAAGCATCTATGCTATTTTGCTGTAAAAAGGCAACTAAGGTGTTTTTGAAGCTGTCGGTTGTCCACAGATTCACAGAGAAGAAGCCTTGTCACCTCTGGAGATTGAACCTCATTTTCTCCAGACGGAGGATGTGCCCCCATGTCTTTTGAGGTCATTTTAAATGGAACAGCTTTTCTCCATATTTATTGTATGGGCCATTTATATATTTATAAAGCTTTATCATATCTTCCTTTATTAAAGTTAAAGTGGAACTCATTTTTTTCCCCACTATTGTCTTGGGGGGTGTTTGGTCACCATTTTTGTAATATACTTTATTATCTATCTAAATTCCTTTTCATTATAAAATATACTGTACTCTTTAGCAACCATCTAACTGAACTGTTACTACGGAGAGTCCATACACAGTTATATTGTAAATATGCAGAGCTGAAGCATTTACCAAAGGGGGTATGGTCACTTCAAACAGCTGTATCTTTGATTTTATACCACCTAGAAAAATGGTTCTGGTATCATAAGAAAGCTTTCATATGATGCCAAGATTTAAGAACTAGCTATAACAGAACCTAAGATATCACTAGTCAGGAATTTCAGCTTAATATGCAGAAGTTCATGCTGCATATAAAATCACATTCAGATCATCACAATTAGATTATGGTATAGATAGTTCTTAACACCTTAACCATATATCACGTACATGTATGTGATTGGGTGTGAAGGGGTGCATGGAGAGAGCTCAGGAGCTGAGCTCTTTCCATACGGGGCGGATGCCGGCTGCACCAATCGCGGCTGTTAACCCTTGCCGGTGCCGCCATTTTTTACCGATTGCTGCCCCCCTGAACGTCATCGGAGGGCGGCGATCGGTTGCCATGACAGTCGGGAGCCTATTTAAGGCTCCCAGGTTTGTCATTGCATTAGATCTATTGCACACTGCCAGAGGCAGCGTGAAATAGAGAGATGGGCATTTTGCTATACGCTGCGATACAGTAGTATTGTAATGAATAGTATGAGCAGGGGCGTAACTACCGGGGTAGCAGTGGTAGCGACTGCCACAGGGCCCGGAACATTACGGGGCCCGGAGCCCTGTGGCAGTCGCTACCGCGAACCCCACAATCACTGCTATCGTTATACTCCGGGGTCTTTTGAGACCCCGGAGTATAACGATCGGGGGCCGAGGGGAGGTGAGCGAACATAAAAAACACTGTAACTCACCTATCCGCCGCTCCGCAGGCTTCGGGCCTGTTTGGTGACGTCCCAGACGTCAGCCGACGTCATTATGCGTCGCGACGTCGGCCTGGATCGCGCGAGATCTGGTCCGACATTGAAGATGGCCGAAGTAGCGCACAGGAGTGCACCGGAGCGAGGAAGAGGTAAGTTGCAGTGTTTTCTATGTTTCTATCCTCCCCTGGGTCTCCGATCATTATACTCTGGGGTCTGAAAAGACCCCAGAGTATAATATTCGTTCATGGGTGGTCCACTATGGGGCATAATACTGTGTGCAGGGGCCACTATGGGGCAAACTATTGTGTGCAGGGGCCACTATGGGGCAAACTACTGTGTGCAGGGGCTACTATGGGGCAAACTACTGTGTGCAGGGGCTACTATGGGGCAAACTACTGTGTGCAGGGGCTACTATGGGGCAAACTACTGCGTGCAGGCGCCACCACTATGGGGCAAACTACTGCGTGCAGGGGCTACTATGGGGCAAACTACTGTGTGCAGGGGCCACTATGGGGCAAACTACTGTGTGCAGGGGCCACTATGGGGCAAACTACTGTGTGTCGGGGCCACTATGGGGCAAACTACTGTGTGCTGGGGCCACTATGGGGCAAACTACTGTGTGCAGGGGCCACTATGGGGCATAATATTGTGTGCAGGGGCCACTATGCTGCATAATACCGTGTCCAGGGGCCACTATGGGGCATAATACCGTGTGCAGGGGCCACTATGGGGCATAATACCGTGTGCAGGGGCCACTATAGGACATAATACCGTGTGCAGGGGCCACTGTGGGGCATAATAGTGTGCGCAGGAATGCGGTTTGTGTGTGTGGGGGGTTGGGGGCAGCGGTTTGCGGGGGTTGGGGGCGGCGGCTTGGGGGGGGGCCCCATGTCAAATGTTCGCCTTGGGGCCCAGCCATTCCTAGTTACGCCACTGAGTATGAGCGATCAGACCCTGTAGGTTTCAAGATCTCTAGGGGGGTCTGATCATAAAAGTAAAAGAAGAAAAAAAAAAGTTTTTAAAAGTCTAAAAAAAAAATTAAAAAACATAAAAGTTCAATTCACCCCCCCCTTCCCTAGATCAGATATAAAAGTAAATAAACAAAAGTAAACATAAACACATTAGGTATCCCCCCACTCCAAAATGCCCGAACTATTACGGTGTGTTCACACGGCGGAAAATGATCTTCATTTTTCGCCACCGGAATTTTCGCCGCAGTCTACCGTGACGGGATGCCGATGCAGTGCATCAGCATTCCGTCGCGGTATCCCTCTCCTGATTAGGCCTGGATGAATGGGCATAATCAGGAGGGCGTCTCGAGCCGCGGATACCGCGGGCAGAATCCGCAGCAAGATCAAGCAGGACGCTTCTTTTTTCCGCGTCCTGCTGCAATCTCTGCCTCCCATTAAAAACAATGGGAGGAATCTGCTGCGGATTCCTCCGTGTGAACACACCCTTAAAATATAAAAATATTTATCCCATACGGTGAACAGCGTAATGGCGAAAAAAATAGCCAAATAGCAATTTTTTCAACACTTTGCCTCCTATAAAAATTGAATAAAAAGTGATCAAACCATCAGATCTTTCCCCAAATGGTATCAGTAAAAACATCATCTAGTCCTGCATAAAAAGACGCCATACATGTAAATATGAAAAACTTACAGGTGTGACAATATGGCGACACAAATTTTTTTTTTCAATTTTGCAAAGTTTTTCATTTTTTAAAAGGTATCAAAACATTACAAATACTATATAAATTTGCTATCGCCGTGTTCGTACTGACCCACAGAATACAGTTCATTTTCACCACACAGTGAACGCCGTAAAAATTAAACCCATATGAAATTGGCGCAAATACATTTTTTCTCCAATTGCACCTCATTCTGAATTTTTTTCCAGTTTCCCAGTACATTGCACAGCATATTGAATGGTGCCATTACAAAGTACAATTTGTTTCACAAACAATAAGCCATCATGTGAGTCTGTGAACTGAAAAATGAAAAAGTTATGGCTCTTGGAATGTGGGGAGGGAAAAACGAAAAATGGCTGTGTCCTTAAGGGGTAAAATCTCAGCTTTCTTATGATACCGGAACCAGGTCATATAAAACTGGAGATACAGCCATTTGAAATTATCATCCCCCTTTGGTAAATGCTTCAGCTCGATGTGTTACATTGAGTATATCTGTACGACAAGTCTCCTGGCAATGCTTAGTTATGGTAGATCATTGCTAATAGAAACTTTACAGCCTATTTTCTATTAAAAGGAAGTTTGATAGATTAATAAAGTATGCTAGTGAAATGTTTAATACCCCCCCCTCAACACAACAGAAAAAAAAAAAAAAACAATTAAATGGGAGTTACACTTTAATCTCACCACATAACTGAGGTCCTCCATGCCCCTTATCAGTTTTGTGGCCCTCTATTGTACCTTTTCCAACTGTAGGACATCCTTTCTATGTACTGGTGCCCAGAACTGAACTACATAATCCATATGGGGCCACACTAATGACTTCTAAAGTGGTAATATTATATCCCTGTCCCGTGAGTCCTTACATGACAATATCCTGCTGGCCTTAGAAGCAGCTGATTGATATTGCATACTGTTATTTAATCTATGATCTACAAGTACACCCAGGTCTTTCTATACCAGTGACCTTCCCAGCTTTACTCCCCCTAGGACATATGTTGCATGCAGATTATTTTGCATAACAAATTTTGCATATGCTTAACTTTACATTTAGACACCTTGAATCTCATTTGCCAAGTGGATACCCACTCTGTCTGTCTGTCCAAGTCTGCTTATAACCTACTGCTTCCTTATTCTCCACTGAGTGCCCTGTACTACATAGCTTGGATTCAGCTTACAAAATAGAGACAGTGCTATCAATCCCATCTTCTATATCATTAATAAATAAGTTAAATAACAGCAGACCTAGTACTGAACCTTGGGGTGAACCACGTATATGGATACAGTCCTTTAGCCAGTTTTCAATCCAATTAAAAACCATATTTTCCAAGCCATAGAGACAAAGAGGCCAGTTTCCATGATATGTGGGATAGATGGATGGATTCACTCTTAAAAACTCCTTCCCAACGCCCGGATTATGATTGGCTAGGAGCTAGGGAATGGGCTTGGAGCTAGGGATTTTAGGTCCACAGATTCTTGCTGGACATAGACATGACTGTCCTCCTCCCTAATACCATAGCGGGAGTTGTTCTTGGGTTTGGATCCCGGGCAGCGGATATAGTAAGTGTGCACTAGTTGAATGTTAATGTTTGTTTCTCTGTTAATTTATTAATTGATTGTTGAGTCCTTTTTTTTTATCTCTGTGTAATGTCAGGTGATACCATGTGTTGTGCTGACGGTCCTTCTGGTTGACAGTCAGATCCATGTAGTTGTTTGGTGCAATATGATCTGGTGGTTGTTAATATGTACCAACTATTTTATGTATTTTATGTGGTTAATATGTACCAACTAACTACTTGATACCTAGATAATCATTCCCTGTAATCGTTAGGACTTACTGTTGCACCTGCTTGTTTTTTTCAAGTCTCATGAATAAATTGTTAATTAAATGATTGATTCGTTTTTCTTAATTGATGTTTAAAAAAAACAGATCAGGCATGAACAAAACATATCCAAAAAAAACAATAGGTTCATGCGCTGTCAGTAGAAAACACTAAACATTCACTTTTGTAAAAAACAGACTTGTGAATAAGCCCTAAAACATAGTAAAAAGCATTTTAGCGTATTCATAAGTTTCCCTGTCCCATCTCTTCTCCCAGCTTTGTAAAACTGGCTTTGTATAGATAAACAAGCAGATAGGCAGATAGACAGACACAGATAGATAGATAGATAGATAGATAGATAGATAGATAGATAGATTATGGGTATACTGTCAATGGAACAAGTTCTGCCCCCAAAGAGCCAAAAACAATAACGGAGAGCAAGTAAATAAGTGGCAGAAGCAACAGCCAAATATCACTCAGTTCAACAATACAAAGTCTAATTTTACAAAAGATAGTACATTGCTAGATGCATGTAATTTTATTGTTTGCAACAGGTAGCCAAAAATACTTGAGGGCCAATTTATTAAGACTAGCGTGTAATTCACCAGTCTAAATGAACAGACTGTCGCAGAGAACGATCACAGACTGATTCTGTGTCCGTTCCCATTGACACTAATGTAAACGACATGACGGAAGCTATTTTCCGTCATGTTTGTTTACTTTTGTAACAGAAGATAAAGTTGTGCATGCAGGACTTTATCTTCCGTTACAAAGTCAAAAAAACATGACGGAAAATAGCTTTCGTCAGGTTTATATTAGTGTCAATGGGAACGGACACAGAATCAGTCTGTGACCATCCTCTACAACAGATTAATGTCCGTTGCTGTCATCCTATGACGGAAGACAGAAACAGACATTAGCAACGGTAGTGTGAACTCCCCCTAACTAAACTTTTGGACAACTTTTGATTTTCTGGCAGCCGTTGCGACATTAATAAATATTGTAATATACTTTAGTAAAACATTTTTGCTTCTTTCTGTGAAATTCTGTGCTAAAATCCACTTTTTTCCCCTGTTTATTGCTAGAAGAAATCTGTAAACTGCTTGTAAGTGGAGTACAGGTGGGAAGGGCCATGTATAGAGCACAAAAGCTGAGACTGGGAGGAGGCCACTTTAAAAAGTTATAGCTCAAGCACTTAATAACATAGAACATTCATTCCTGTCATATCAGAGAGTAAATTCTCAGTTTTCATATGACACCAAGATCACAGTTCTCCCTGTATTGTTTCTGTGATATTAACAGTTGAAAACACAGTCAGGACTGAGAGCAGCTACAGTGGTGTATAAATATGCAAATCTAGACTGTGTTTTCAATTGCTGATATCTGGAAATAATACTGGTAAAACTGCCATCTTGCTGTCATATGAGAATGTCATCTTTCACATGACACTTATACATGAGCCCCTCCACCTATACTCCAATTACAACCAGTGTACAGATTTCAACTAACAATGAACAAGCAAAAAAGTGGATTTCAGCATAGGATTTCACAGAAAGGAGACAACATCTCTTAATAAAGTATGACGTTTGAATGTATAATAACTGCACAAAGTTATTTCCATATGACAAAATATGCTTAATTCACTCTTGATAACTTTTATTATATATAATACGTATATACAGCCAACAGTACCATATGTACATACTCAAATAAGGCACCTAGTAGAATTCCAGACTAAAACCTTACCTAATTGATTGAGTTGTAACAATTCAAAACCTGCATTACGCTCTGGAAAATAAGAAAGCATGCCTAAATTTCAGTATTAGTTCAAATAGGAAATATCACAGCAACCAAAAGTAATACAAATATACATATATATATATAAACACGCTAATGTTCGTGGTATGGTGAGAGTAAATCGGTACAATTTGCTCACCAGCTATCAATATCCCACTTCCATACCAAAATTACATAATAAAAAGTAAATTTTATTGAAATCACTTAAAAAGTGTAAATATTGCCAAAAGAGATGTGCAAATTAAACAGCCTCCCTGCCAGAATCTAATACTAGATATCCAAATTTCATCTAATTTTATTTTGCATTACGTATAGTAATATCAGATATACAGGATATATTGTCATAGGTATATTTACTTATAGTTACCTTTTGGTAATATATCCCTATTTACCTTAATAATGGTCCATAATTGTCAGTGATTAGACATGTTCTATTAATATATTGGCAGAACCTATAATGGTAAGTTACTGATAGTGGCTCTATCAATTAAAAATTAGATTATATGGTTCAGTCTTAGTGTTATCTCTCCTTTTAACATTCCACGTCTATTTCTAGAGTCTAAGTCTTTCTCTCATTCCAAGTATGCACTTACAGTCATATGAAAAAGTTTGGGCACCCCTATTAATCTTAATCATTTTTAGTTCTAAATATTTGGGTGTTTGCAACAGCCATTTCAATTTGATATATTGACCGGTGCAAAAGTATGGGCATCTCAACAGAAAAGTGACATTAATATTTAGTAGATCCTCCTTTTGCAAAAATAACAGCCTCTAGTCGCTTCCTGTAGCTTTAAATCAGTTCCTGGATGAAGGTATTTTTGACCATTCCTCTTTACAAAACAATTCCAGTTCAGTTAAGTTTGATGGTCGCCGAGCATGGACAGCCCGCTTCAAATTATCCCACAGATGTTCAATGATATTCAGGTCTGGGGACTGGGATGGCCATTCCAGAACATTGTAATTGTTCCTCTGCATGAATGCCTGAGTAGATTTGGAGCTGTGTTTTGGATCATTGTCTTGCTGAAATATCCATCCCCGGCGTAACTTCAAATTCGTCACTGATTCTTGTACATTATTCTCAAGAATCTGCTGATACTGAGTTGAATCCATGCGACCCTCAACTTTAACAAGATTCCCGGTGCCGGCATTGGCCACACAGCCCCAAAGCATGATGGAACCTCCACCAAATTTTACAGTGGGTAGCAAGTGTTTTTCTTGGAATGCTGTGTTTTTTTGACGCCATGCATAACGCCTTTTTGTATGACCAAACAACTCAATCTTTGTTTCATGAGTCCACAGGACCTTCTTCCAAAATGAAGCTGGCTTGTCCAAATGTGCTTTTGCATACCTCAGGCGACTCTGTTTGTGGCGTGCTTTCAGAAACGGCTTCTTTCGCATCACTCTCCCATACAGCTTCTCCTTGTGCAAAGTGTGCTGTATTGTTGACCGATGCACAGTGACACCATCTGCAGCAAGATGATGCTGCAGCTCTTTGGAGGTGGTCTGTGGATTGTCCTTGACTGTTCTCACCATTCTTCTTCTCTGCCTTTCTGATATTTTTCTTGGCCTGCCACTTCTGGGCTTAACAAGAACTGTCCCTGTGGTCTTCCATTTCCTTACTATGTTCCTCACAGTGGAAACTGACAGGTTAAATCTCTGAGACAACTTTTTGTATCCTTCCCCTGAACAACTATGTTGAACAATCTTTGTTTTCAGATCATTTGAGAGTTGTTTTGAGGAACCCATGATGCCACTCTTCAGAGGAGATTCAAATAGGAGAACAACTTGCAATTGGCCACCTTAAATACCTTTTCTCATGATTGGATACACCTGGCTATGAAGTTCAAAGCTCAGTGAGGTTACAAAACCAATTTTGTGCTTCAGTAAGTCAGTAAAAAGTAGTTAGGAGTATTCAAATCAATAAAATGATAAGGGTACCCAAATTTTTGCACCGGTCAAATTTTGGTTTAATGCATATTGCACATTTTCTGTTAGTACAATAAACCTCATTTCAATCCTGAAATATTACTGTGTCCATCAGTTATTAGATATATCAAATTGAAATGGCTGTTGCAAACACCCAAATATTTAGAACTAAAAATGATTAAGATTAATAGGGGTGCCCAAAATTTTTCATATGACTGTATACTCTGTTTTACGAACTGGTCTAGTTTAGATGACCAGAGATCTAGTGCATGTGCAGGTGAGTTTAGACTGGTGATTATTATTTACTATATCATGTTTATCTTTAAGGGTCTATGTCCCCTTCTTCTGGGTATGCGTCAATGCCTTTTCTTCCAACAGGGTCTAGTGGCATCCTGCTACTATACAGGGGATGGAGATCTCTGCTTCCAGCCCTGTATAGTGTATAGGATAGGCATCAGAAGTGGCTCGCTACAGCTGATCCGTCCGGGGGGCCAACTGTCGGCCCCCACAATATCAGGTAGTTATATCCCGAGGATAGGTCATAAAATGCTTAAGCCTCGACAACACCTTTAAGCTAACTGAAATGTTTTTCAATACATTGCTTTATCAATCTACAGATAAACATTCATTCTCAGTGTTTACAGCTTGTTTCTTAGATTACAGATCTATTCTCTGGTTAGAATGACTCAGTCCCTGCTCCCAGCCACATATATTCTATTCTATCTCTCTCTGCATATTGCTTTCAGTTGCTGAGCCCTGATAAGTGCTAGTAAAATTTCTTAACCAGTTGCACTGTCATTTCTGGATGTAAATCCAGGTATAATTGTGTGGTTTACAACAAGCACAGGCGCGCCGCTGGGCTAAACGAAAGCCAGGAAGTGGGGGGGGGGGGGGAGGGAGGAAGGCAGAAAAAAGGGGGGGTTTGTGGGGGGGGGGAAAAAGAGGGGGACCTCTTTTTTTTCTCCCCCCCCCCTCGCGGCGGCGGGGGGCGGGTTGTGTGTTGGTGGGGGTGGTGGGGGGGGGGGGGGGTGCCGCGCCGCTCCCCCCTTTTTTTTTTTTTTTTTTTTTGTTTTTTGTTGTAAAGGGGGGGGGGTGGGGTTTTTTTCTTTTTCCCTATCAACACAAACAAAAAAAAAAAAAAAAAAAAAGGGGGGGGGGGGGGGGGGAACGCCACACACCCGCCGGTCGGTGGCGGTGGCGGTGCGGCGCGGCGGGGGGCCCGCCCCCCTTTTTTTTTTTTTTTTTTTTTTTTTTTTTTTCCCAAGATGGCGGCGGGGGCGCCAGCCAGCAGCCTGGACCTCTATCTATTCTCTATGACCGTTGTACCTTCACAGGACTTGCACAGAAACACACACAAGCTGGACCCTTGTGATTTTTGTTTTTATCTGTCTTTGTTCTGCTTGAAAATGGGTCTTTTGTGTAGCAGCAACCTTGTCATACAAGAGGGAATGCGCCAGAGGCACAGCAGGAGGGAACCACGGCACCACCCCCGGGTTTGGAGAAAGAAAAGCGGGGAGGGGTGCAGAGCAGGAACTCTTCAGAGGTTAAAAAGAGGCGTTACCAACCAGCTGCCCTCCATCATCTGGGCATGTGAGATCCTTGCAAACAAGATGGTGAACTAACAGCGCCACCAGGCATCAGCAGGAGTTCGGGGGCAGCAGATGCTACTACAGAGACTGGCTCACTGAAGTTACCGACCCTCTGGCTCCTTGGATGGTTTTAAACTCCTCGGGCAGACAGGAAGGGAGAGCGGTAAGAGGAAAGGAGGAGGGCTGGCAATGTTTGTGAATAATAGATGGTGTAATCCTAGGCACATTGTGATTAAGGATCAAACTTGCTGTAAGGACATTGAACTATTAGCTGTGAGCATGAGACCTTTCTACCACCAAGGGAACTATCACATGTCATCGTGATAGCGCAATGTCCCCCCTCTGCGAAAGCGACGCTGCCGCGAGGTCCACAAGCCACGCTGAGCCAGTACAGTCCAGCACCCCCAGGCCCCTTTCTTCTGTCGGGTGATTTCAACCATGCCTCTCCATCATCCACACTGCCCAGTTTCACACAGTATGTAACCGCCACACAAGAGACAACAAAACACTGGACTTGTTCTTTGCAACGTGAGGGAGGCATACAACTCATCAGCCCTACCGCCCCTGGGGAGATCGGATCACAACCTAGTACATCTCCGACCTGTGTACAAGCCACTTGTACGTAGAGAACCAGCTGTCACCCCACATAGGATAGTCAGAGAGTGATGAGCTCTAGGGATTGTTTTGACACAACCGCATGGGAAGTTCTGCAGGATTCTTATGGGGAAGATATAGAAGGACCACACACTGCATAACGACTACATTAATTTTGTGTGGACAACACAGTACCCACAAAAGTGGTGAGGTGCTTCTCCAATAACAAACCATGGATTAACTCTGATATAAAAACACTACTTAAGGAGAAAAAGATGGCATTCAGGACAAGAGATAAGGAGGGGTTGAGGGAAGTACAAAAGGAGCTGAGGCATCAAATCAGGCAGGGAAAATCCAGTTATAAAGAAAAAATGGAAAAGCAAATGGAAAGAAAAGACATAAGGGGGGTCTGGGAGGGGCTTAAGTCAATTTCGGGTCATAAACAGTCTGTCTGCCAGATTGAGGCAGATGTTAAATGGCTTAATGAACTAAACCTATTCTTCAACAGATTGACACACACAGCTCCCCCCCCCAGAGTCCCAGCCCCCCACCACAATGACTTCTCCCCATGCGGCCACTTCCCAACAGACCAGTAAATCCAGAAATCCATCTTTATCTGCCACAGTCTGACCTTCACACGGGCCCAGGTAGAAGGAGATGAAAAAGATCAAGCGAGGAAAGCCGGAGGGCCAGATGACATCAGTGCAAGGCTAATTAAACTTGTGGGGACCAGCTGTGTGGTATAATTACATATATGTATAATATGAGCCTGAGGCAGGAAATAGTCCCTGAATTATGGAAATCTTCTTGTGTGGTACCAGTTCCAAAGAAACCCCACCCATGGACCTCAACGACTACAGACCTGTAGCACTGACATCCCACCTGATGAAGATCTTGGAGAGATTGGTTCTCACACATCTCCGCCCTCTAGTGAGCCCCGCTATGGACCCACTCCAGTTTGCTATCGGCCGGGCATTGGGGTAGATGATGCCATCATCCATCTTCTGCACAGGGCTCTGTCTCACCTGGAGAAACCAGGGAACACAGTGAGAATAATGTTCTTTGACTTCTCCAGTGCTTTTAACACCATACAGCCCAGGTTATTGAGGGACAAGCTGGGCCTTGCTGGAGTGGACCACCACCTCTCCAACTGGATCCTAGACTACCTCACAAATCGACCTCAATACGTGAGAGCCCGAGACTGTGTGTCAGGTACAGTGATCTGTAATACGGGGGCACCTCAGGGTACGGTTCTCGCCCCTTTCCTCTTCACACTGTACACTGCAGATTTTAGGTGCAACTCATCCAGCTGCTACCTACAGAAGTATTCTGACGACTCTGCAATAGTGGGTCTCATCACAGATGATGATGACAGGGAGTACAGAGAACTGAACCGGGATTTTGTGGACTGGTGCCACCGGAACCACCTGAAGATTAACGCGGGGAAGACCAAGGAGATGGTGGTGGACTTCCGCAAAGGCAGAAGCCCTCCTAAACCAGTGGACATCCTGGGGACGGGCATCGAGATTGTGAACACCTATAAGTACCTGGGTTTGCTCCTTAATAATAAGCTGGACTGGGCAGATCATATGGAGGCCCTGTACAGGAAGGGCCACAGCAGGCTCTACCTGCTTAGGAAGCTGAGAGCCTTTGGAATCCGGGGGCACTTCTTAGAACTTTCTTCAACTCGGTAGTGGCATCAGCCATCTTCTTTGGAGTGGCCTGCTGGGGGAGCAGTATATCAACCAGGGACAGAAATAAACTTGACAAGCTGATTAGAAGGGCCAGCTCTGTCCTGGGGAGCCCACTGGACCCAGTGCAGGTGGTGGGTGACAGAAGGATACTGTCCGTGGTGAGCTCCATGCAGAAGAAGAAGTCCCATCCCATCATGAGACTGTGATCGCGCTGAGCAGTACTGTCAGTGACCGACTGCTCCACCCTAGGTGTGAGAAGGAGCGCTATCGGAAGTCTTTCCTCCCCACCGCGGTTAGGCTGTACAACCAACACCGACCTAAGCGGAGATCATTACACACAGAGAACTGAAAATATCTCTCTGCCTGTTATATCCCCCCCCCCCCCCTCCTCTGCTACGTCCTGTCTGTCTGCTATCAATGTAATGCCTCTTACCTTGGAATATTCCTGTACATGTTGTATTTGTATTTGTATCTTTTTATCTTTGCTGCTGTAACACACTGAATTTCCCCATTGTGGGACTATTAAAGGACTATTATTATTATTATTATTATATATTAAGTAATAAGAAAGAAGTTAAATAAGTTATCATTTTAATCATAACTCTATTAGTTATTCCCACTCACTTTCTAGTAATTCTACTACTGTTGATGGGTCCACTGCCTTTTGAAAAACCTAAAACAGAAGGAGAAAAGAAATCAGTATCAAAACTATGTACGGTATATATGGAAAAGGCAAAGTGTCACAATAAATTATAGTACAATAGAAGTGAATTGAGTTCTAAAGGGGGCTTCCATCCAAAAGCATGTAAAATAAAAAAATATAAGTGTTATTTACCTCTTTTTCACCCCAGCATTCCAGCGGCAGAGGGCTCAATCCTCTCCGTTGGTCTCAAGTGGTATGTGATTGCTGCTGAGATTTCTGTGCTGTAGCGATGACGTACCGAACTAGCCCATGTGACAGCTTAGGCCAGAGATTGGCTGCAGTGCCAATGTGGAGGAAGTCGTTGACATTATCCCTACAGCGCTAAAACCAGAGAAGGGCAAAGAGGACAGGGGCTCCACCACTGACATGGTGGGCTAAAAAAAAAAAATGGGGGAATAACACCTTTTTTTTTATGCCCCTTCCTGCCGTTTGTTATTTCTTTTTGCCCAGAAAACTCCTTTATCAAATTGTATTCACAAAGAGAGTAAAATATCTGAAATTATTTGAGGTATATGAAGTTTAAAATCTGTAGAATTTCCTAACTTCTGTGGATTTTCTTGTGCAGATTTCCACCAATTGAATTTCATCTATGTGAAAATTTAATCACAGATTTTTATGAGAAATTTCAGGCTAGTTCAACAACATATAGTTAACTCTGCATGTAACACATATCTGGATGGTTCTGGGTTTATGTATATCTTCAATTCTCAGAAGAGTAGAGTAACTTCAAGTTTTTTGAGAAAACATACTACAGAATTACTAGTCTACACAACGTGTCGTGTAATATGTTGCCCAGAGGGGAACAGTTCCAGCTAAACAGCTCAGAGTCAGTTACAAAAATAAATAAAGCCATACTTACCTTATTCCCCACCACCCATCCTGATACTGTCTCAAAATGAAGGAAATGACCACTCTGTCCATCACTGGCCACAGTGGTGACCTAGTTAAGTGACTGAGTGATGACTAGCTGAGTGGCATTTCCTGAGTTTTGAGATAGAACCAGGAGACATTGTCCAGCAGATGAGGTATTAATGATGTGAGTATTACTTCTATTTTTATTTTATTTTGTACATGAGTAATGAGTTGTTCTAATTATTTAACTTCCCTTTGGGATAAATAAAACTTTTAACAACTAACTTAAAGGGGTTTTCCAGGGAAATGATTTTGATGAACTATCCTTAAGATAAGTAACTAATAATAATTCTCAAAACAATCAAATCAAAAACAGTCAAAATTAATCTTTATTAAACAAAAAACATATCCATTTCATAGTATTGCCAAGTTAAAAACAGTTAAGAACAAGTAAAAACACACAAACAAACAATGTGGTCCAATGTAGCACACAGAGATGGCAAACATACAATAACATTAGGCGGTATAAATAACAATTATTTCATATAAAAATAGAAAAAAGCACCAAAGCTGAATAACACCAAATAACAATAAATAGAAAGTGCCAGTGCAATGTGCAAATATCCAAATCAAGTACTGTTAACTATGGCCAAAATTTCATCACATATATTCCATTATAATATGAACCGCCTAGTAAAGATCAATACCAACCAGCCATCATAACACCTGCGACCACATGGACCACCACCCTAACGCACGTTTCACGATAGATTTCTCAGGGGGTGCTGGTTCAGTGAATAATGGAGGTTTTCATAAGTGCAATACTATGAAATGGCAATACTATGAAATGGATATGTTTTTTGTTTAATAAAGATGAATTTTGACTATTTTTGATTTGATTGTTTTGAGAATTATTATTGGTTACTTATTGTGAGTTTTTTGCTCTAGTATTCTCTATTAAATTGGTTACATATTTATGATTATGTGACTGTATATCCTTTTTGGATTAATTTATCCTTAAGATAGGTCATCAATAGCAGTTCAGCATGGGGTCCAACACCCTGGACTCCTTGAGGTAAATTTTTCTCAGTAGCCTCTATATGGAGAATGGAGCTGGAAGTAGATAGTGCTGTTCTCTATGTAGTGGCTGTGCTGAGTTACTGCCGCTCAGCTACTATACATGTGAACAAGACCTGAGCTGCAGTAACAGCACAGTCATTACATGGAGAACAGAGCTATTTTCTTCCATATAATAGAAACTGAGAACAGCTGATCGATGGGGGATGGAGTTTGACCCCTTCCAATCATATATTGATATCCTAAGGATAGGTAATCAATATAATTTGCCTAGAAAAACGGTATACGCTGAGGCCACACGTTGCAGACAAGCATTTTTTTGTTGTTGCAGATTTTGCTATGTTTTTTTGAAGCAAAGCCAGGAGAAGATTTAGCAGAAAGGTGAAGTACAATCGCTTTCTTTATATTTTCCACTCCTTTTAAAGCCATTCTTGGTTTTGGCTCAAAAAAAAAAAAAACACAACAAAATCTGCAACTAAAAAAAAAAAGCTGATTTTCCTAATCCTTAACCTTTCAGCCCTTTATGAAACACTATTCTCACTGGACATACCATTTAATCTTAATAGTTTAATATACTGTACCTGTGGCAGGTACAAGCACACATATTCATTATACAAATAAAACTGGTGAAACATGACAATATGATGTCTTTCTCACCTTCTCAAACCTCATTTTTTCATGAAACAAAAGTGGGAAAACAGCAGCAAGGCATCTTGTCTCCTTAGACTGGCCCAAAATACTGACATTAAGAAATATGTCATCTTTATCAGGCAAGAAAACTCCAGGACAAGTGACCTAAAAGGCAAACCATTTACATTTATAATGGCTATCATATTATCAAAGTGCGACAGTACAGTGAATAATTCCACAAGGACTTACTGCATGGATCTGAAGCTCCACCACAACTTTCAAAGGCATGTTTCTACTAACAGTGTTCAAAGTATTAGCTGGGATGTATCGTGACCTGATGTGACTAAAGAGCCATTACACGGAGGTCACTCCTGGTGTCTGAAAAAACAACATATTCCATATTTTACAATGTAATACTATACATAGGTACACATAGAAATGAATGAAACGGTCAGTAATTGATTATGAAAGCGATATTTGAATATAATATAATACCCACAGAAGATCTAGAGTAACTTCCCTGCAGCTGTCCAGTATCAAGAGGCGTCGCATCTCCATGGAAACCCAAACACTGTATTCTTGAAGCAACTGTTCTGTCGTCATCATTAGGCGCAGCCCAACGTGCTCCCGTCGCTCTTGAAGTGACATAAGCGCTGAGGAAGCCATCTTAGTTGAGGGACGGGGATCTAGAAGCTGTAGAAGGGCTGAACCGTAAGCGTTATTGGCTGTGCCCGCCGGAAGGGGAGTGCGTTACACGTCCGGTTGTGTGTGCCTTTTGATGTTGTTTTCCGCTAGTAGGTAAGTGAGTGATTTTTCGTTAGATGCTAGTCTAGCTGCACGAGTCTGCCAGCTGTGGCACCCTGTAGGGCTACATAACTATTGGTACACTTGGGATATAACATGTTCTTATATTCATGTCAACTCATGTTTAGAACATCAATCCATTTGTCACGTGTTCTCTCATTTGTGTTAGGCTTCTAATTAAAATGTAGTCAGTGATGAACCACTCAGTAGGGAACATGTCTATTAATGTGGGCCTCCAGACTGATGTCAACATCAACATCGCTTTAGGGTGTGACGAGTTAAATTTAGCTGTGACATTGAATTTGTCCAGTGATTGTGCAGGTAGTTTATGCCTGCTCTAGTGATGACATGGGTTACCATAGCAGCATGATGTTAGGCTACGATATACTAACATGACTACTACTTCCATATTGCAGGTTGGTGTTGTAGTCAGTATTCTTCCCTATAGATATGGAACAGTTATCCCATGGGGAGGCAGGGACTCCCTGCACTACCAGATATGCAGCTGATATATGGACCAGATTTTCTGAACCGTATTCAGCCGTGTACAGGAGGCCTTGGAATCTATTGGCCATCAATACTAGATATAAGTAGAGTCTGGTCAGGTTACTCCTCTGAGAATATGAGTTTGATCTTCACTCTGCCATTGCCCTGCTGGGTGTGATAAGGGGTGGTGATTTTGGGATCCCAAGTGCAGTATTCAAACTCATTGTCAAAGATTAGAGAAAAAAAAAGGAACTATACCTGCCTCCTCACATTAAATAAATAAAATAAATCACCCTTGTCCATGGGCTGTCTGTGGTATAGAGAACTTGGCTGAGATGCAGTGCTAGTGACATCCTATAAGTGGCGCCATTCCTGCTAATGAGAATACAAAGCCTTTATGGCAATTGAGCGTTACTGTTCTCCCTGTTGTGCTGTGTCTTGTTTACTATTGTAAAGGATATAAATTAATAATAAAATTATTTCTATTCTGAAAACCTTTTGGCTGATCCACACACTACGGAAAAGCTGCTTTATTTTGTTATGTTTTCTGTGGTCTTTTGAGTCAAAGCAAAAGAGTGGCTTAAAAAAACAAAAACGGAATATAAAGAAGCTCTTTATGCTTTGTTTCTACAATGCAGCCAGCACTGTAAATAATGTGTTTTCATTCTGCTTGTCTGGCAGTGCCTTTTTTCTGTTTTACGCTAGGTTCACACCTGAGTTCGGGTTTCCGTTCGTGGGGTCAGCTTGGAGACCCCACAGTTCCGGCCCAAAAATGCGGAGAGAAAAGTCCTGCTTGCAGAACTTTTCTCTCCGAATTTTTTAAGCGGAATGATGGACAGAATGCCCAAACGTGCAACAAGCGCAGGTGTGAATTCAGCCTTCATATAATAGTATCATGTTTAAAATGATGGAATAGCACAAATAAATATCTGGCTAATCTGAGTTCATCCCGTAACACTGCACTGAGGATGGATACACATTCACTAGTGACCATCAGCAATTATCATGTGGTAAATTGCACACAGTGTGCTGTGCATTGTCCCAGATTTGTTATTTGGTTACAGGCTGTACTTTTTTATTTTTTTTTTTAATGTACAGGTGAAACGTTTTAAATTACAGTACACCACATGTGAAGCTACTCTTAGGGCATCAGGGTATTTTGCAGGCAAATTTTTAGGTGGAATCTGCCTCATAAAATGCTACCCAACTCTATCGTTAATTTCAATAGGAGTTGCACAGTTTTTTTTTTTTTTTCTAGCTAATTTTTTCAGCTAGAGGAAAAAAAAGCATCATGAACTATCTTTAGGTGGATTCTGCCTTGCAAACCCTTTGAAATGAACGGGAGATGGGGAAAAAAAAAGTGTTTTTTTTACAGCCTCCAATTCAGTTCACACAGCATTCTATCACTGAAAAAGAAAGGCCACATTGCCTAATGTTAGGTGAAGCAATGATTCACTACAAGACGCAGGCAGGTCATAGTGGTCTATGATACTTGAAGCCCTAGCCTGTCTCTGATTGTATATGGTACAGACAGTAGAGCCACGAGGTGGCAGGGACTTTTAGTATGATGGTTCACTATGATGCAAGGATCCCCAGTCTCTTGACTAGGTTAGGGTTAGGAAATCCAGCTAACGTATGGACTGGATTTTCCGTCCCAGATTTCCCTGTGTGAATGGAGCCTCAAAATAGGTAGTGGAGCTCAATATCTCGGAAAACCCTTTAACTGCCCTACACATTTATGATTACTTATGCCAGAAAATCCTCCAGATTCTTGCTCAAATAGATTTCAGTTTTTGGCATAGAGTTCATACTAAATGCACTACAATTATTAAAAGGCATCTGACTCTTAATATTCATGGCATTTCTGACACCAGTGGCTCACCTATTGAGACTGCTGTATAAAACACTGATCTTAAAGAATGTGTCCCATTCACTTTAACGCAAGCGTGACTCTATAAGTGGTGGTACAAGTTCCAATATGGATCATGTCGTTTCAGATTTATAGGCTTTTGATCATCACATTATGGATGGATACCTGTAGATCGTTTCAAATGTATTTTCTACTTCTTCATATAGAGTAAATTCTTTGCATCAAAAAGGAGTTGTTTTGTGCATTCATTTAACACATCAGTTCATCTATCACTATGAGGAGGATGAGGGAGCATTTCCTCATGAATACAGGGGACCCATAACTATGAATCTATTGTATTCTTTGAACATTCCTGTTGACCCAGCACGCATTTTTGGCTGTGCATTGTTACAGGCCTTAAAGGGTGTCTATCACCTCCCTCAAGCAACTGTCACAAACATGTTACAGAGCACATTACAATGATAAACAATCTACCTTTTTATGTTTGCCAATTTGTAGATTTGGAGAAAAACAACTTTGAATTCTTAAGCAAATGAGGCAGCTTGTGCAGTAGGGGCGGGGCTTCAGCCCTGGGAGCACTTTTCTTGCTGCTGAAGTAGGATGGGTGATATAGCAGGGTGGCGAAGGCAGCAAATGGTAGGGCTATGAATGGCAAGAGCAGCGTTCCAGGGAGCTGAAGGCCCAACCCAGTGAACCAACTGCATTATTTGAATAAGACTTCAAAGATGTTTTTCTCCAAATCTATAACAGTGATATACATAACAAAGGTGTGTTGTTTATCGCTCTAATGTGCTCTGTAATATGGTGGTAGCAGTTGCATATGCTTGGGAGAGGTGGTAGACTCCTTTTAATGTAGCAGTTACTTCCCAGTGGTCTTTGTGTATAGTTCCTAACAAATATTTATATAAATTCAATATTTATTTGTGACTAGAATCTTTGTTTTTCACTACTGTGAATGTTTTTCCCATTACAGGTGGCATGGATTATCCTTGCCAGCAGCAGTATGAGGGTGCCAGAAGCTCTATGGCATGCATGTGGAGCTTGGCAGAGGCTCAACAAAAACTAAACAGTTTAGCACTTCATAATTCAGAATCTATAGATCAAGAACATGCCAAAGCTCAAGCTGAAGTGTCAGAACTGCAGCGTAGCGAGGAAGAATGGCGACGGAAAGAAGCAGCTTTGCCACTGGGTGAGAACTGGGGAATGTCTTCTTCGGATGCCTTTAGTCAAGATGTTTTTAATAAGGTACTGTAACTTGTTACTAAGTATTAACTACAACAGCATGAGAAGCCACCTTATAAAGATATCAGTCACTAGTCCACAGCTTAACTTTGTGTAGCAGTCACAGTCAGAATTTCAGGGCTTCTCTATGGGACACAAGCTTTTCTATATTCTCCTGATAAACACAGGTATGTAGCTTTAAATATGTATTTGTGCGTTATATGCTAGAGAGAGATTTAGATATATTTTTTCTCAAATACCTCTTCACATTTGTACTGTGAAAAGTGAATTAAAAACATGTATCACAAGTTAACAAATTTAGAAGGAAATTCTGGGGAATCAGATGTACAGTCATATGAAAAAGTTTGGGCACCCCTATTAATCTTAATCATTTTTAGTTCAAAATATTTGGGTGTTTGCAACAGCCATTTCAATTTGATATATCTAATAACTGATGGACACAGTAATATTTCAGGATTGAAATGAGGTTTATTGTACTAACAGAAAATGTGCAATATGCATTAAACCAAAATTTGACCGGTGCAAAAGTATGGGCACCTCAACAGAAAAGTGACATTAATATTTAGTAGATCCTCCTTTTGCAAAAATAACAGCCTCTAGTCGCTTCCTGTAGCTTTTAATCAGTTCCTGGATCCTGGATGAAGGTATTTTTGACCATTCCTCTTTACAAAACAATTCCAGTTCAGTTAAGTTTGATGGTCGCCGAGCATGGACAGCCTGCTTCAAATTATCCCACAGATGTTCAATGATATTCAGGTCTGGGGACTGGGATGGCCATTCCAGAACATTGTAATTGTTCCTCTGCATGAATGCCTGAGTAGATTTGGAGCTGTGTTTTGGATCATTGTCTTGCTGAAATATCCATCCCCGGCGTAACTTCAAATTCGTCACTGATTCTTGTACATTATTCTCAAGAATCTGCTGATACTGAGTTGAATCCATGCGACCCTCAACTTTAACAAGATTCCCAGTGCCGGCATTGGCCACACAGCCCCAAAGCATGATGGAACCTCCACCAAATTTTACAGTGGGTAGCAAGTGTTTTTCTTGGAATGCTGTGTTTTTTTGACGCCATGCATAACGCCTTTTTGTATGACCAAACAACTCAATCTTTGTTTCATCAGTCCACAGGACCTTCTTCCAAAATGAAGCTGGCTTGTCCAAATGTGCTTTTGCATACCTCAGGCGACTCTGTTTGTGGCGTGCTTTCAGAAACGGCTTCTTTCGCATCACTCTCCCATACAGCTTCTCCTTGTGCAAAGTGTGCTGTATTGTTGACCGATGCACAGTGACACCATCTGCAGCGAGATGATGCTGCAGCTCTTTGGAGGTGGTCTGTGGATTGTCCTTGACTGTTCTCACCATTCTTCTTCTCTGCCTTTCTGATATTTTTCTTGGCCTGCCACTTCTGGGCTTAACATGAACTGTCCCTGTGGTCTTCCATTTCCTTACTATGTTCCTCACAGTGGAAACTGACAGGTTAAATCTCTGAGACAACTTTTTGTATCCTTCCCCTGAACAACTATGTTGAACAATCTTTGTTTTCAGATCATTTGAGAGTTGTTTTGAGGAGCCCATGATGCCACTCTTCAGAGGAGATTCAAATAGGAGAACAACTTGCAATTGGCCACCTTAAATACCTTTTCTCATGATTGGATACACCTGGATATGAAGTTCAAAGCTCAGTGAGGTTACAAAACCAATTTTGTGCTTCAGTAAGTCAGTAAAAAGTAGTTAGGAGTATTCAAATCAATAAAATGATAAGGGTACCCAAATTTTTGCACCGCTCAAATTTTGGTTTAATGCATATTGCACATTTTCTGTTAGTACAATAAACCTCATTTCAATCCTGAAATATTACTGTGTCCATCAGTTATTAGATATATCAAATTGAAATGGCTGTTGCAAACACCCAAATATTTAGAACTAAAAATGATTAAGATTAATAGGGGTGCCTAAACTTTTTCATATGACTGTATTACTGTGCAAGGCTAAGGCCCCATATTGTGGAAATGCAGTGTTTTTTATTGCAGATTTTGCTGTGTTGTGTGTGTGTGTTTTTTTTTGTTTTTTTTTTTATATCCAAAGTGGCTTGAAAAGGAATGGAAAATATAAAGGAAGCTCTTAGACCTTTCCCTTCTATTAAATCCACTCCTGACATTGGCTAAAAAAAAATGCAGCAAAATCTGCAACAAAAAATGTTGCATTTCCGCAACATGGGGCCTGAGCTTAAATATACTGCAGCACCAATGTATACTACATTTATATGCATGCATTAAAGGAGTTATCAGGGCAATGCTTTTAACCATAATGGTTCAATAATATGGTCTTATCACCATTATACTCTATTTGCCAAATGTATTTGTGGGTCTGGTTTTCCCAGTGACTGTGTGCAGCTAATCCACCTTTTCCATTGAAAGTGTGTGTATGTATGTATGTAGCATCAAGAGGGAGGAGCAGTAAGGCGACGGCCATTTCACTCTATACTGTGCTTCTTCTGGTTTCCGTTATACATACCTCAAGTTGCTACTTATCCCTCTTAAATAGCGTCTCCTCACCTGCATCCATGTATTGAAGTGGAGGTAACTAGACGTTTTGGACCACTTCAACTCTCTCTATATTCAATAGCTGTGTAGAGCTATTCACACTAGTACATGTATGGCCTATTTGTTCTTAGGGGATTATAAAATCTAACCACATAAGGCAGATAAGGTTCCTGTACCACAAAATGGTGGGAACAGAGATAGGATATTGTTACAAAAAGAGGCGAAATGGATCCTTAGGACAGATGCCTTTGGACTACTCGGCCTCAGTGATAAAAATGATATGAGTCCATTTCTATAGGACACCTGTTTTGCATCATTGTATTTATTTTGATATATATTGGCAATGCATTATATGGATGCAAAGAAATACTCTGAAAACAAGGGCTTTACGAAGAACGGTTGTAGATTTATCTCTTTTCCTTAATTTTTGCCTTATGTGGTTAGATTATATAATCCCCTAAAAGCAGATAGGCCTTACATGTACCAGTGTGAATCGCTCTACACAGTTATTCTATATAGAGAGATCAATCTGGTACATAAAGTCTAGTTATCTCCCTTTTTTTGAAATTTGGTAAGTAATTAACATTTATACATTTTTATGCCCCTCTGTGCGTGTTTTTAATCCCCTTTGGCCTCTTCTCCCTGAGTCCACGTTATCCAGCCTTGCAATTATTAACCTATAACGTCCCTATTTGGGAATACACAATACAATTGAAGGGCCTTGGTTTTTCCTGAGATAAGCTCTAGCAAGCTCCCAAGCCGATATGAATGTGTGGCGCTGTCTTACCTGTGAGGTACACAATACTTATCTGCGGCCTCGCAGTGTTAGGATCGTCGCTATGGCTGTTATGGTCAGGTTTGGGCCTGGGGGCTCGACTCTAACGTCATCGCATACCCCCGGGTTGTGATGTGAGTGGGGATGTGTTCGGTGGGGGTCAGTTGCCAGTTTTGAGGCCGGGCCAGCTCCTGGCCCCCCTCATTAAGTGGATCCAGGTGAGGAGACTCCATTTATGAGGGATAGGTGGCCACTTTGGTATGTATGTATGATCGAGGCTAGAAGAAGTGCTGTATAGCGTGAAACGGCCGTCTCTCTACTGCTCCTCCCTGTTGATTTTACATTTTATCTGGACTATGAAATAAAGGACAATTTTTTTTTTTTTTTTTAATGAAACAAGTTGGTGAGTGTCCCCCTTTTTCTTTCTATGTTTCTATTTTCTTTGTTATACAATTTGGGCTTTTACTTTTTGGGGAGAGCAGCACCAACATTTAGAGGACTCCTTCTATAAGTGTGCATTTTAATAATAATAATAAATAATAATAATAATAGTCCCACCACTGGAGATTTAGGGAAAAAAAAGGGCTGTGCTACTGAAATCTCTATCTTTTGATATTATATTTATCTATCCTTATCTGGATCATTTAAATGGAAAAACATACAGTACTGTGCAAAAGTCTTAGATAGGTGTTGAAATAATGCTTCAAAGTAAGAATGCTTTCAAAAATAGAAGTGTTAATAGTGCATTTTGTTAATTGACAAAAAATAAAAGGTATATGAACCAAAGATATCTCTAAGTCACATCAATATTTGCCTTCAAACAGCATCAATTCTTCTATGTACATTTGCACACAGTTTTTAAAGGAACTTGGCAGGGGGAGGGGGGCAAAGTCTGAGAACTAACCACTTTTGTGGATCTAGATATGCTCAAATCAATCTGACTCTTCATGTATTCCCAGACAGACTCCATTAGATTGAGACCAGAGCTTTGTGGGGTCCATATCATCACTTCCAGGACTCCTTGTTCTTGTTTATGTGCTGAAGATAGTTTTTAAAGGGAGTCTGTCACAAGGGTGAAGCATACTATATCAGCAACACAGTTGGATAGGTCAAGCTCACTTGATTGTAACTTTTTTTTTTGCGCCTCAGTTGCTGAGATATTTGTATATTTCAGAATATGCAGATGAACAATCTGAAGCATCAAGAGCAGCTCCATTGCTTCAAACTGCTTTTCATATTAAAGCACTGTGGAGCATAGCAGTTTGGAGCAACGGAGCTGCCCTCTGTGCTCCAGACGGCTCATTTGCATATTCTGAAATAAATTTTCTGCAATTGAGGCACAAATTTTCATGATTGAAAAACGCTTTACACTGTGATGAGCCTGACCTATCTAATTGTGTTACTGGTTTAATATGCTTCATCCTGGTAGCAGACCTCCTTTAATGACATTGGCTATATATTTCCAGCCATTGTTCTGCTGCAGAATAAAATTGAAGCCAATTTGACACCTCCATGATGGTATTGCTTGAGGGATAAGTATCTTCCTGTATTTCTCAGCATTAAAGAAGATCTGTTTCCAAGTAGAAAATGCTAAATGACCTACATCATTTGATTCTTGCTGTTCCTCTGAACAATCAGGTGTTTTTATTATTAAATAATAATAATAATAATAATAGTCCTTTAATAGTCCCACATTGGGGAAATTCAGTGTGTTACAGCAGCAAAGATAAGATAAGATAAGCAGATACAAATACAAATACAACATGTACAGGAATGTTCCAAGGTGAGAGGCATTACATTAATAGCAGACAGACAGATAGGACGTGGCAGAAGGGGGGGGGGGATTTAACAGGCAGAGAGATATTTCAGTTCTCTGTGTGTAATGATCTCCGCTTAGGTCGGTGTTGGTTGTACAGCCTAACCGCGGTGGGGAGGAAAGACTTCCGATAGCGCTCCTTCTCACACCTAGGGTGGAGCAGTCGGTCACTGACAGTACTGCTCAGCGCGATCACAGTCTCATGCATGGGATGGGACTTCTTCTTCTGCATGGAGCTCACCACGGACAGTATCCTTCTGTCACCCACCACCTGCACTGGGTCCAGTGGGCTCCCCAGGACAGAGCTGGCCCTTCTAATCAGCTTGTCAAGTTTATTTCTGTCCCTGGTTGATATACTGCTCCCCCAGCAGGCCACTCCAAAGAAGATGGCTGATGCCACTACCGAGTTGAAGAAAGTTCTAAGAAGTGTCCCCCGGATTCCAAAGGCTCTCAGTTTCCTAAGCAGGTAGAGCCTGCTGTGGCCCTTCCTGTACAGGGCCTCCATATGATCTGCCCAGTCCAGCTTATTATTAAGGAGCAAACCCAGGTACTTATAGGTGTTCACAATCTCGATGCCCGTCCCCAGGATGTCCACTGGTTTAGGAGGGCTTCTGCCTTTGCGGAAGTCCACCACCATCTCCTTGGTCTTCCCCGCGTTAATCTTCAGGTGGTTCCGGAGGCACCAGTCCACAAAATGCTGGTTCAGTTCTCTGTACTCCCTGTCATCATCATCTGTGATGAGGCCTACTATTGCAGAGTCGTCAGAATACTTCTGTAGGTAGCAGCTGGATGAGTTGCACCTAAAATCTGCAGTGTACAGTGTGAAGAGGAAAGGGGCGAGAACCGTACCCTGAGGTGCCCCCGTATTACAGATCACGGTACCTGACACACAGTCTTGGGCTCTCACGTATTGAGGTCGATTTGTGAGGTAGTCTAGGATCCAGTTGGAGAGGTGGTGGTCCACTCCAGCAAGGCCCAGCTTGTCCCTCAATAACCTGGGCTGTATGGTGTTAAAAGCACTGGAGAAGTCAAAGAACATTATTCTCACCGTGTTCCCTGGTTTCTCCAGGTGAGACAGAGCCCTGTGCAGAAGATGGATGATGGCATCATCTACCCCAATGCCCGGCCGATAAGCAAACTGGAGTGGGTCCATAGCGGGGCTCACTAGAGGGCGGAGATGTGTGAGAACCAATCTCTCCAAGATCTTCATCAGGTGGGATGTCAGTGCTACAGGTCTGTAGTCGTTGAGGTTCATAGGGTGGGGTTTCTTTGGAACTGGTACCACACAAGAAGATTTCCATAATTCAGGGACTATTTCCTGCCTCAGGCTCATATTATACATATATGTAATTATACCACACAGCTGGTCCCCGCAAGTCTTAATTAGCCTTGCACTGATGTCATCTGGCCCTGCGGCTTTCCTCGCCTTGATCTTTTTCATCTCCTTCCTCACCTGGGCCCGTGTGAAGGTCAGACTGTGGCCAGATAAAGATGGAATTCTGGATTTACTGGTCTGTTGGGAAGTGGCCGCATGGGGAGAAGTCATTGTGGTGGGGGGAGCTGAAGGACATACTGGGGTGGGAGGAGCTGGTGTGTGATCAAATCTGTTGAAGAATAGGTTTAGTTCATCCATCCTCCCATTCAAAAGATTTGGCCCCTGGAAGATTATGTGTGAACTAGCTCTGATTCTTCATGTGGGCGGTAACTTTTTATTTTCTCATAGATAAACATAAGGTTACAGCCCACTTGGTAACATTTTTGCACAGTACTGTACACTAGGGTAACAAGTGCCCCATACTTATAATATCCTTTCACTCTCCTATTAACAAATGTTGCCTATATTCAATAAATATAATTTTTTTTTTTCTCATCTGTGCAGAGCTTTATCAATCAGGTTAAAAATCAAGAAGATGAAGATGAACCATTGACTTTTGTTCAGAAATATGAAGCTAATATCCGACATTTTGGTATGTAGATTCATCTTGTACTTTTACATGGCTTCCTGTAGTCCCTTATTTTTTATAGATAGTGCCTCTTCATACAGGAGAAGTTTTATAAACCGCATTATGGACAATTTAAAAATGTCCGGACCTTCATAGTGCTACCTAACCATTTTTTTTTCTTTTAACCCCTTAAGGACACAACCTTAAACCACATTAAAGTGTAACGCTCACATTTTATTTTTTTATTATTTTTTTGCTATTGTGTCAGGGGGTGCGGTGAATATTCTTGTAATATGTTTTATTAATCTATCAAACTTCCTTTTAATAGAAAACAGGCTGTAAAGTTTCCCTTAGCAATGCTTCAACTAAGTACAGTAATGCCAGGAGACTGTCTATACACACAGACTCAATATAGTACATAGAGCTGAAGCATTTACCAAAGGGGGATGCTCACTTCAAATGACTGAATTTTTGGTTTTACACCACCTAGAAAAATGGTTGGGTTGCATAATTGAGTCCAATGAGAGTCCATTGATATTGCCAGATAGGTATCACATCTGGTGGGAGAGAGGGTTTAGAACCCTTTAAGTTATTTGCCACATTCTGTGATTATGAGCAAAAGGTATCCATGACAGAACAGTGTGAAGTAAATTGAGTGGCTTAGGGACGGGAACATCTCTCCTTGAGGAGAGCACCAGTGAAGGTGTGTAGAGTTTTGAATTGCCTTTTGCCCTCTACTAAGCATCTACATATCACAAGGCATTATGGGAAAGGGAGCTGGGAAGCTCATGCGCCCTCTGTTGGATGTAACAGATCCTCAACTTGCTTTTGACTCACTGAGTCTTGAGACAGCAAATGGGATTTTAGCCAAGCCAACTTCTAAGCCACTCATTGCCTCCCACAAAGCCAGCCAGTTCACTTTGCTCTGCACTGATGAAGGACAAAAATCCCGAAACGGCGCTGTATGCAGATAAGTGAAGTTGGCTTGGCTAAAATCCCATTTGCTGTCTCAAGACTCAGTGAGTCAAAAGCAAGTTGAGGATCTGTTACATCCAACAGAGGGCGCATGAGCTTCCCAACTCCCTTTCCCATAATGCCTTGTGATAAGTAAATTGAGCACAGAGAAAAAAACCTGCATTATGTAGAACCACGAGGAGGTGGCATAGGTTGATTAGATGAGGATCATAGTCCAAATATTGGGCTTCAGCTTTCAAATACATACGGACGCAGACTCGGATGGTGCTCTAAGCAAGAATCCTCAATGAGATATAGTCATCATGTAAGTTCAAAAATGTCCCCTAGGCAGCAGTGGTGTATCAGAGTTCACAGCATAGGTATTGTTTATGAAGAATCCATTGAGATAAGTGCTGTACAGGAGCAAGTAAGGTGAAGATTGCTGGATACACAGCCCAGGGTAATGGATAGGATGGATGGTCCCAGGTCCCCAGCTCCGAAGTACACTGATAAGGGTAGATGCACAAGTTCCTGCAATGTGTCTCAGCAGTCTAGCTAGTAGAGAATTTTTCAGAAGATGGCTTGCTGTTCACCAATGCTGCTATGTATGTCCAGGCAGTGTAAAAGAGGTTCTGGGGCTCTGAAGTTCTGAGTTCCATGGGCTGAATCTGGGAAGCGATCAGTAAGAAGGCAAGAGGCTGATGCTAAGCGTGTAAAGATGGTTTTAGTATAGGTCCACTGACCAGGGTCAGCCATCAGGTGAAGTAGAGCTGAACACCTCCAATATTTGCCGTATTTTTCTGACGAAGAGATGGTGGTGAAATGGAGTCGAGGGGGTCAATGTCATTAGTGATGGGGCACTATGGAGCTTTATACTGTTCATGGGGGTACTAATGTGCCATTGTCCTGTGTGGGCCGCACTAACGTGGCATTATCCTCTGGGAAGGCAAGAATTGGGCATTATAATGTGTGTGGGGGCAATAAGGAGCTTTATGCTGTGTGGGTACTTATTTGGCATTATACTGTGTGTGGGGGGCATAAAGGAGCTTTATTTTGTGTGGGGGCACTAACGTGGCATTATACTGAGTGTGGGGAGCATTAAGGAGATAAATATGGTATGTGGGGGTACTAATGTGGCATTATACTGTGGGGAGCACTAACATGGCATTATACTTTGGGAAGGCAAAAACAGGGCATTATACTGTGTGTGGGGGCAATAAGGAGCAATATACTGTGTGAGAGGAATCAATGAGCTTTATACTGAATGTGGGGGTACTAATCTGGCATTATACTGTGTGGAGGCACTAACATGGCATTATACTGTATGTGGGCAATAAAGAGCTTTATACTGTTTTGGGGGTCACTAAGGAGCTTTATACTGCGGGTGGCACATAAACAGGAGACAGAAACAATTGGCTTAGGGGACAGCGTTCTGGAGATTAATCTGTCTCCTGACTGTTGTCATATTGAAAGGGCCTGGTGGCAGGGGCCCCTACAGCTGGCGGCTGTGGTCTGATCCACCAGTTGAGTATCCCTGCTCTAATTAAATACTACAATGTTTATTCATTAATAATAGGTGCTACTCCAATGATTCCAACACAGTTGGAATTTTTTCTCTATCTCCCACCATTTCCAAGCAACGAACACAGTTAGTTTTGATGGGTGATGTGCTATTTAAGCTCTGTAATGGCAGGGGGTGTGATTTAGAGCTCCAATAACAGTTGGTAAGTGTCAGAGCTCAGAATCACTCCTCTCGCCTGTTCCTGCCTGACACCGCGCTCCTGACAGTACAGAGCCTAAATAGCATATCAAGCACCTTGCTCTAGAATGGTGGGGGCTAGAGAAAAATTCCAACTGCGCCAGAATCAGTGGAGCAGTGACTATTAAATGTATAAAGAGTTGGGCTTGTTGGAGGTGGTGAAAGGTCCTCTTTAATATTATAAGTGCTGGAGACAGATGCACCAGGATTAAGTGGCTCCAACCTCTTAATAATTCTCCCGCACCGTGGAAGTCCAGTGCACCAGAGTTGACATGTATTTCAGGAAACTGGCGTGAGTTATAGTAAATCTGCTATACCAGGGCATACCCACCTGGCCCACCTTGGTCCCTGCCAAACTCTGCCCACTTTTCTAAAAAGTGGTGAGCAGGTCAGAAAATGGCCAAATTGAAACATTTTTGACACAAACGGCCATGCTACACCTTTGCACCAGAAAAGTAGTAACTTTAATAAATCACTCCCCCTATGTGTTCATAACTGCTATTTTTCATCTTTCCAGGAATGCTCAGCAGATGGAATGACAGCCAGTGTTATCTCTCTGAATACCCTGACCTTGTTTGTGAAGAAACCGCTAGATATCTACAGTTGTGGTGTTTTCATCTAGAAAGTGAGCAGGTATTAATTTGCATCCACTTTGGATAACCTCTGGTAGCTATTCTTTTGGGAATTCAGTTGATGTAACCTTTGTCCCTTAAAGGAAACTTGACCTACAGCAACACATGCTATATTACGCTAGGTTCACACTTGTCTGTGTTTCCAAAACGGACAAAAACTGATCCGTTATATGACAGATGTCCATAGTTTTTAACTGAAATCGCAAGCCTGAATTTTTCGTCTTGCAATTCCTGACAGATCTGCACTGGAGATTCTGATGCAGATGTTAACATAGCCTTAGCTTAATTAGAGAAAAACTATTAAATTAGAACTCAACAAAATATCACAGGTCATATTGGAACATGTAGTGAGAAAGTTTTACCGAAACCCACACACCATGTAAGTCAACCCTGATTCATGTGTATTTTAATTTAAACTAGAAAACGGGGTGTCTGAGTTGGGGGGCCAATTTTGAGTGGAGTTGGAAAAAACATTACTCAAAATATTGACTTTAAAATAAAATAATCAACTTAATAATATTATACAGTAGTATCCAGAATTTTTTTAAAAGGAAATAGACAACAAAAATACCTAACCATTTTCCCTCTAACAATATTGGCAGCAGTATATACACAATATTTGCAAATATTTGCACTCTGCTTCATTGGTAATATATAAAATACTATATAGACACTTATGTGCTGATTTTAGGTACTATACAGTAATGTAGCAGATGTCTATATACACACTCAGAAATGTCCGATTTCTGCAAAACTCAGCATGCAGTTAAGTCCAGATAAATTATTTCAGGTGTGTCTTACTAGACACTTTGTCTTGTGGCAAAAGTGCTTCCCCCGCTGCCATTATAAGTAGGCTCTCCGAGCCCAGACAAACCTCTATGACACACTTGAAGACATTTTGCCCTGTTTACAGACACAGAAACAGGATAGATGTTTTGAGGTATTGCTGCCATCTAGTCCGTTCTGACCTAACAGTCGGTGTTGGGAGCAGTGTATATACAGCAAACAGACTCCAGATGGTCCAGGCAGACCACCAGTAGTGAGTATCGTTTGGTTTGTTGACAAGCTCAAGCAGCCCCCACAGTTGTCCATCATCCAGATACAGGTGGGTACTGTGTACTGGAACCAAACCACTTTTAACAAATAATCCAGGTTCTGTCAGACTCAAGTATGGACGCCATGTGGTAGGCACTTTAATCCTTCCTTTGCTGTGGAGCAACACATTGCCCAAACCACAGGAGTGATGATCTGGGGAGCCATCGTATATAGCAGTTGGTCACCTCTAGTAGTGAACTGATTGACAATAACAGCTCAGCAATGTGTACAGGACATCCTGTGGCCACATGTGTTGCCTCTCATGGCTTCCAACTGGCATTTTTCAGCAGGATAATGCTCTCCCACACACAGCAAGGGTTTCCCAGGAAATCTCCAGAAATTACAACACTTTTTTGGCCTGCCTGGTCATCAGACTTATCACCAATCATCCATTTATGGGACCAGCTGGGACTCTAGCTTAAGCAGCCTACGAGTGCGCACAATCTACAAGGCAGCTACAACATATGTGGGTAAATCTGTGGGCAGGATATTGTACAGAACCTGTTTTCCTCCATGCCCAATCATATCTCATCTTATATCCAGGCTAGAGGCAGCCCAACAGTACTAGAGCCTCCTTTCTATTGTATATTTCCCCCCAATAAACGTATCCTTTTTGCTCTAATATTGTAATCAAAGCAGCAGTGTCGATGTAATATAATATCCCCATTTCAAGTGGTACAAAAACTAATCTAGAGACTGTCCCACATCATGAGAGGAAGGAAGCAAAGCTACCTTGTCCATGTCCTCTTGGTGCCATGTAGAAGTTGAGGAGAAACACATCTCAAATATGGGAACTTTCAGTCTGTTTTGTTGGATTATAAGATTATGGTGGGGACGAGCAGTAAAGCATATCTTATGAACTTTTAGACCTAAAGAACACCTGTCCAATTTTTCCCCTCAAAACATGTGTCCTTGCCATAGATTAGTGTGCAAATTCATTTATGCGGATCAATAGATTTCATCCTCATGCCTGTGGCCACCTTAAAAGGGTTATCCAGTTTTTAAAATATTTGGGCCAAGTAGCAGGATGCATCAATACAAAACTCTTCCAAATACATAGAGAGTGAGAGCAGGGAGATGAATCATAGGATATGTAGTTTGTCCACAGATTCTCTGCATGTAAATTACATCGATACAAGGAGCATCAAGTAAAATAAAGCCAAGCAAAGGCTGCACAAGGGAACAGTGATTATTTAGCACTGCTGTGGATGTATTTGCAGATAATTTTTGGAAGCTGGGTAACCCCTTTGAATCTTAGTGATGGCTTTTCACACCCATTATAAACATCACTTGGAGTGTAGGAATGTGTGGCTTTTGGCTGCAGTTACTTTAGAAGAATAGTTATGACGTGCCAAAAAGTACACCTGGTTTTTCCTCAAAATTTTGATATTATTTCCCTATATTTATTCAATTTGTAATTCTGTTCTCCATAAGGAAGTAAACTGTTCTAAAGTTGTATGTATTTGTAGTGTTTATATGCTGCAGTTTTGTGGGTGTTAAAAAATAAATTGTAGGGCAGTGATGGCGAACCTTTTAGAGACAGAGTACCCAAACTGCAACCCAAAACCCACTAAATTATCGCAAAGTGCCAACACGGCAATTTAACCTTAAATTAACCAGGATCTGTTTTATATTGTCCGTGCAATGTTATTACAACCTGTAATAATATCACATGTCTGCTATAAAACAGATACTTTGATATAAATAGTGAAGGGCCCCCACACAGTATTATATGCTCCACAGTGGCCCCCACTCAGTATTATAGGCTTCACAGAGACCCCCGCACAGTATTATATGTTCCACTTTGGGACCCCCCACATTATATGCTTCACAGTGGACCCCCACACAGTAGTATATGCTTCACAGTGTCTCCCCACACGGTATTAGATGCTTCAGTGTTCCCCATACAGTAGTATATGCTTCACAGTGGACCCCCACACAGTAGTATATGCTTCACAGTGTCTCCCCACACGGTATTAGATGCTTCACTGTTCCCCATACAGTAGTATATGCTTCAGTGTCCCACACACAGTATTAGATGCTTCAGTGTCCCCCATACATTATTAGATGCTTCAGTGTCCCCCATGCAGTATTAGATGCTTCAGTGTCCCCCATACAGTATTAGATGCTTCAGTGTCCCCCATACAGTATTAGATGCTTCAGTGTCCCCCATACAGTATTAGATGCTTCAGTGTCCCCCATACAGTATTAGATGCTTCAGTGTCCCCCATACAGTATTAGATGCTTCAGTGTCCCCCATACAGTATTAGATGCTTCACAGTGTCTCCATACAGTAGTATATGCTTCTGTCTCCCATACAGTAGTGTATGCTTCACAGTGTCCCCCATACAGTAGTATATGCTTCACAGTGCCCACACACAGTATTAGATGCTTCAGTGTCCCCCATACAGTAGTATATGCTTCACAGTGTCCCCCCCCCATTAGTATTAGATGCTTCAGTGTCCCCCACGAAGTATTAGATGCTTCACAGTGTCCCCCCACACAGTAGTTTGTTACTTACCCAGTCCCACGAAGAGCTGCAGTCCCACGAAGAGCGTCCGCCTCCTTCTTCTGTTCGCAGGCGCTGATGAATGATGTCATCGCGCCTGCATCGGGGCAGAGGTCAAACTCTGCAGTCAGTGTGTAGGCCGCGGTTCCGCGGACTGTGGCCTACACTGACAGCTTTCATCTGTATGTACATATGCACATTCAGCTGAAAGAAGCAATCGCTCACTAACTGGGAATCCTGTACCGGATTCCCCATTAGTGAGCGATCATGGCGACGGCGCGCGTGCCAACTCAGAGGGCTCTGCGTGCCCTCTCTGGCACGCATAACATAGGTTCGCCATCACTGTTGTAGGGGAAGTTGGATGTCATGTAGCATGGTCATACATGTACTCTGCAAGATACTCTCTATGACATCCCCACACCATAATAGGGCATACAGACAGATATTGTCATGGTAAGAGTAGAGTATTAGAAAGTGTGAATGATGACCTTATTCCTCCTCTTTAGTTATGTAACTAATATATTCTGTTTGTGTTATGTTGCAGAAGAAAGCACTTATGGAACAAGTGGCTCATCAAGCTGTTGTCATGCAGTTTATCATTGAAATGGCAAAGAGCAGTAATGTAGATCCTAGAGGATGTTTCCGGTTATTTTTCCAGAAGGCCAAAGTAAGTTTTGCTTGTTATATATAGAATGTATGATACATGATTTAAGCCTTGTGAACAGTGAGGTTGCTTTTATTTTGCCTATTTGCTCGTTTAACAAGGTGCACAGTAACCAATGGTCAGAGGCTTAGCTTAACCCTTTAGTGACCGTCCTGTTTTAGACCTTGATGACCAAACAATTTTTTTGCATTTTTTTTTTCCGTTACATACTAAGCCCTATAGCTTTTTTTTTTTTCTGTCAATGTAACTGTATTGTTTTTTTTGCAGGACATGTTGTAGTGTTTAATGGTCCTATTTTGGGCTAGATATACCTCATTGCTTAGCTTTTAACTCTTTCTGGGAAGGAGTAGAAAAAACAGCAAAAAAAACTTTTTGTAGGAATTAATTTTTTGTAACACTGCTTTCCAGGATAACGCAATTATTTTTTTGTCAACTGAATTGTGTTTATTTTTTTTTTCATGAAGACATGACTTGACATAACTTTTTTTTTTGCTATTTATAACTTTTTTTTTTTTTTGTGGGTGATAGAAGTTCCAATACCTGCAAGAGGGTGCGTTGTGCACTGAGGTCCCCCCAGCATGCTCTGGTGTACAGTGCTGTTTGGTGTATAACCCTGCCCCCATATTACCAAAGCCCTGCCCCTAAACTGCCTGCCCCCGCCTCTCCACCGGTGCATGGCAAAAAAAAAGGTTGGGGACCGCTGATCTAAGGTTTATATGCATGTACTCCCCTGGTAGCAAAGGAGTGAACTGCAAATTAGCTAGAAGGGAGACACCTAGTGGCAGGAACATTGGAGAGGTTTTTCAGGCAGAAAGCAGCCACATTTTTAAATAAAGTGCATTACATTTTGGTCCAGAATCACATCCTCTATGAAATGAGACTTAGTTGTTTGAAAAGTTAGTGACTATTTAATAAGCTAATAATAATTCATGTTTTCTATCCATAGGCAGAGGAACAAGGGTATTTTGAAGCTTTTAAAAGTGAACTTGAAGCATTTAAATTAAAGATTAGAATGCACCCACAATCTCAGAGATGTTCAGCGGCAATGGGACAGAATGTATCTTTTCACTCAGACTACGGAAATTTGAGAACGCAGTGTTTTAACCACCAGGTACGTATGAACGTCTATACCACAGGTGTCAAACAAAAGGCCCGCGGGCCGAATCCGGCCCGCTGCCTTCTGTTATCCGGCCCGCTGCCTTCTGTTATCCGGCCCGGCCTCACGCAATACAAGAGCAATAAAGATGGCGGCCGCCTCACTTCACCTCATTAGCGGTGCGCCCCTGGGCGGCCGCCATCTTTATTGCCTCAGGCGGCACTGTCCCTCATTGTATGGGGGGCGGCATTTTTATATTCAATGTAAACCAGTCCATGACAGGCCACTTTAAAAAAAAAAAAAAAAAAAAAAAAACAGAGCTGAGCGGGGCCTGTCCTGGGCTGGTTTACAAGACGTTGCATCTCAGCGCAGGCGGCGATACAATGACGTCATCGCGCCGCCTACGCTGAGACACAGACGTCGCGGACAAGAAGAAGCGGCGGCTTCATCAAGGCATCGCAGGTGAGTATAACTTTTTTTTATATATAAATAGGCCGTGACCTGCTGGAGTATCCCCATCAGGTCACAGCCTATTTATTTACCTATCCCGCGTCTGCTCGTGGCCGCCTCCACTTCCCCTTTTGCTATGGGACGCAGAAGGGGAAGCGGAGGCCGCTGTGAGCGGCCATCGGTAAGTGAGGCCACGGGCCTCAAACACTACTGTTATTATACTCCGGGGTCTTTTCAGACCCCGGAGTATAATAAATCGGAGGCCCAGGGGAGGTGAGGGAACATAAAAAAATATCCTACTTACCTCTCCTGCGATCGGTGTTACTCCGAGCAGGCTTGAGGCCTCTGGTGACGTCATCAGGTCGCGTCGCCGGCCTGATCACGTGACGTGTGTGCGCAATTAAACAGGGCCTAAAGCTGCCTGGAGTGCACTGGTGTCCAGGATAGGTAAGTATTTTTATGTTTGTCACCTCCCCTGGGTCTCCGTTCATTATACTCTGGGGTCTGAAAAGACCCCAGAGTATAATAATAGTTCATGGTTTGGCCACTATGGGGCATAATACCCTGTGCAGGGACCACTGTGGAACATAATACCAGTACAGGGGCACTATGGAGCATAATACAAGTGCAGGGGCCACTATGGAGCATAATACCGTGTGCAGTGTCCACTGTGGAGCATAATACCGTGTGCAGGGGCCAATATGGAGCATAATACCGTGTGCAGGGGCCACTAGGGAGCATAATACCGTGTGCAGAGGCAGCTGCGAGTCATAATACAGTGTGCAGGGGCTGCTGTGGAACATTATAGTGTGTGTAAATGGGGCGCTATAAATAGGGGCTATGGCGCCTGTTTATATTATACGCTGTCTAATAGCTCGCTTAACTGTTAAGGAGAAGTTACTTTTATACACATGTAAAATAATCTTGGCCCTTCAAGGTACCCCGTGAGGCTGAAGTGGCCCCCGGTGAAAATGAGTTTGACACCCCTGGTCTATACTGTGCATGTAGATATTTCAGCTACTGTACAGATTGTATGGATTTTCCTTAAATGCTTATAGAAATATAGTTTGAATAGACTATGAACTGTGCACTCTGGACTTCTCCTATCTAGAACCCATACTGAACCTAAATACACTTGTAAAGATTAGACAGTATTCTGTCACAATGAGGGACAACTTTTGATTTTCTGATAGTATTTGTGTTGTGATAGCTTGGGGAATTAAACTCAAAATGGCGGCTTTTCCTGGTCCGGACAGCGGTGGTTCATGGTACTGGGCGCCGGAAAGATAGCTTTCAGACGGTCCAAGTGTAAATAAAAGTGGCTTTATGCAGCTTAACTGCAACACAGCAAAACAACAAAAAACCTATGCCACAGTTAGGGCCTAACTCACTCCTTGAGCCCCTAACTGTCCTGACTGTTACTCAGCTCTAGCAACAGTCCTCTGTGGACACCAGCCCTCTGGGACAGAGCCTATCTCTCCGTCCTCGCTGGTCCACTACTTCCTGCTTCCTGCAGGATGCTCCAGCCCCTCTGGAGTTGCGTGCCACCACCCAAAGGCGTGGCTGAGAGCCTTTTCTGGTCTGGCCTGGGTCGCTCAACAGCGCCCTCTGGCTCACATACTTACAGTGTCATTAATAAAATTTGAAATATACATCTAACAGTTATCTCAGGCATTTCAACCCTTTCCTAACATCCGCCGTAATAGTACGGCGGATGCCGGGTGCTTAAATATGGCGGCCGCTCGGGACCCGAGCAGCCGCCATAGCCGACGGGTTTCTGCTGTATTATACAGTAGACTCCCAGCGCTAATGCTCACGAACAGTGCCCGCAATGATCTTGGGCATTAACCCCTCGGGCGCCTTGGTCAAACCTGACCGAGACGCCATTTTGCCGGGGATCGCTGGCACCCAGAGCAAGCTCCGGGGCCGTCGTCCCGTCGCTATGACAGCTGGGAGCTTTGTGAAGGCTTCCAGGCTTGTCTTTCATTAGTTTGTATTGCAGGCTACTCTCGCTGTTTTTTTTTTTTTTGCAATGCATTAGCATTGTAATGCATTGCATTAGTGATCAGACCCCCTGGGGTTCAAGACCCCTAGGGGGTCTAATAAATGCAAAATAAAAAATAAAAAAAAGTCCAAAAAAATATTAAAAAATATTAAAAGTTTAAATCGCCCCCCTTAGTAGTTAAATACTGTGAAACACATAAACATTAGGTATCCCTGTGTCCGAAAACGCCTGGTCTACAGATCTATAAAAATATTTCTCCTGTACGGTAAACACCGTAGCGGGAAAAAAAAATCTAAGTGCCAAACCACCGTTTTTTCACTGTTTCGCCTCTGATAAAAATTTGAATAAAAAGTGATCAAAGCAATAGACCTTCCCCAAAATGGTATAACTAAAAAGTACACCTGGTCCCGCAAAAAAAAGACGCCCTATGCATCCCCGTACACGGAAGTATAAAAAAGTTACGGGTATCAGAATATGGCGACTTATATATATATATATTTTTATTTTATTTATTTATTTATTTGCACAGTTTTAAATTTTTGTTAAGGGGTTAAAATGTAAATAAAACCATATAAATTTGGTATCCCCGGAATCGTACCAAAACATAGAATACAGGTGACATGTCATTTTGGCTGTAGAGCGAATGAAGTAAAAACAAAGCCGTAAGAAAGTCACACAAATGCACTTTTTCTTCAAATCCGCCCCATTCTGAATTTTTTTCCAGCTTCCCGGTACATTGTACAGAATAATAAATGGTAGCATCATGAAAAAAAAATTTGTCCCGCAAACATTAAGACCTCATATGGCTCTGAGAACGAAAAAATAAAAAAGTTATTGGGTTTGGAATGGAGGGAGTCAAAAACGAAAATTTTAAAATGTCACCGGCGGGAAGGGGTTAAAATATAGAACAGTGCTTTTGGTGTCATACAAAAGATGAATTTCCAACCTTTCATATGGTGCTATTGCAGGATTGGCAAATTTATGTGCAGCTGCTCCAAATTCCCACTGTGTCTTCAATTGGTGCTGCCTTCAGCATTAATACAAATAGAACTACAGTTTGCTGAGAATCTCCTCTCATACGACTCCAAAAGCAATGTTTTAGGTCTTATAATGACCAAGATATAACTGTTTGAAGTGACCCCTTCACCTTCAGCTTCCCTGCATTATACAAGAATGTAAAGATCTTAGCTTAGCTAAACAAGAGAAGTAATAAAGACGTGCAGGACTTCACAAAAAGGAGCCAAAACTTAAAGTATATTACAAAAATCTTTAATGACATAAATGCTGCCAGAAAATCAAAAGTTACACTTTAAGGTATATACTCGTTGTAGGGAATTTATTAAGGCTGGGTTTCCTATGCTAATCTTAATTAATTCCTCCACTGGAGTGCGATGCACCAGAATTAAGAGGCTTAAACCTCTTAGTAATTGTGACACAGATCAGGAGGTCCTGTGCTCCAGAATGGAAATGTACACTAGTGTGGGGTCAGCATAGATTTCAGATTTCACTTACAGCAATGGGAGCACGGGGGCTCAGTGGTTAGCACTGGTGCCTTGAAGCGGTGGAGTCCTAGGTTTGATTCGACCAAAGACAACATCTGCAAAGAATTTGTATGTTCTCACCGTGCTTGCGTGGATTTCCTCCAAGTATTCTAGTTTCCTCCCACAATCCAAAGGATATAGTGATAGGGAATGTAGATTGTCAATCACTGTCCCATATAGAGCTCACAATGTCTGTAAAGCGCTGCAGAATATGATGGCACTATATAAACTAACTAAATAAATAGTAAATATGGCCAAAATGCGCCATAAAACAGGCGTACAGGTTTGATAAATTCCCCCATTGAATATATCCTCTTCCAATTAGTTATGCATTACTCTAGCTAAATCGCCAGTCCTATATGTGGAAAATTCATTTAAAAACTGACCTATTAGGGGTTTTCTATGTACTGGAATTCAAATGAAATGGTAACAAACCTGTTATAAAGAAGGTCACTATAAAGTGAAGTTGTGTTATTAATGGTTTCTAATTTTGCTGGCTAAACATAATATTGATAGGTCTCTCAGTCAGAAGGATTTTGTTTGACCAAAAAAAAAAATTAATACTTTTTCTCTCCAAACACAGGATATTCCACAGTTTCATCTAAATACTAGTATGGATCATGTCAACTTTATGGAGCAGATCGGGGAAGAGGACACAAAGATGATGGACATGCTATAATTTCTTCTTCAGCCAATACTGCTACATGAACTAGTGTAGCTATGTTCTTATCAGTGACAATTATAACACACAATGCTGCACTTTATTTATTGATTTGTTTTTTCCTTCCAATGGGCAAAATTCCAAGAACCGATTGTCTTTCAGCGTGAACATATTGCTGCTATTTTACCCTGTCAAACTAAAGAATGGAATTGAATGCAGTGCTTCTGCCAATAGTAGTTTTGCCTTCAAACTCCGCCATGGTTTTTATGAGGATTCGAGTACTCAAAGATTGAATAGAGAGAGATTGAGCTATTTACAGTATTATCAGCTGATTTGAATTTTTTTTTCATGTTAAACCTTCATGAAAATGATTGTGAGGACCTAGCTGTAAAAACAAAGGCAGGAACTGGAAAAGAAGTAACAAGCCTTACTCCTATGAGAATGAAAATTTGGCTTAAAAGATCAATGTAGGAATCTCTTGCTATGTTGAATTTTTTGATACCGTTATTGCTGTTAATCAGTCATTTATTTCAATTAAAGATTTTGCTCACTTTTTGAACACTATTGCACAGTTTATATATAGATAAAATGTTGAGTGACTTTGTAAATACAGTAATGAGAAAAACAAAGTGAATTCTATGGTTTTATGTATTGGGGGGGGAAAATCTGGTGCATGGGTCTTAAAATTAGTTAAATACAGTCCCCGATGAACAACAATAAGCAACAGACTCCACCATTTCTTTATTTAAAGGATACCTGAGTTTTCATGAATATGTGCAGAGTCTTGCTGGGCTGTCTGTTCTCTGGCTGTATAAGCCTTCATAAGTGGTGTCTTAGCAGTTTTTCTGCTGCTCATAGCCCCATTGCAGCATATTGCATTTTTCTCTCAGGCTGAGGATGTGTACAATAAGCAGCAGTCTGCCCCCTCTCTATCCATTACTATTAGTGGTTGTACATATTTATTTATTTTGCTTACTTATATAGCGCAGTCATATTCTGCAGCACTTTACAGACGCTGTCAATCACTGTCCCCTATAGGGCTCACAATCTACATTCTCTATCAGTATGTCTTTGGAGTATGGGAGGAAACCCATACAAACTCCTTGCAGATGTTGTCTTTTGGTCGGATTCTAACCTAGCAAATAGCTGAGAAAAGTCCAAGTGACCATAATATTGGAGATCCAGGGAGACTGAACTGCAAATTCAGGACATGATGCATCTAAAACTACCCTGACCCAGACAGAAAAATCTATGAGTACAGTCAGGAAAGGGGCTTGCTATCTGTGACTAACATCCCTTCAACAATAACACAAGCAGCCAGAAGTAGTTCTTAGGACAAGTACATTAGAAGACTTTTCTTACATTTGTAAGCTGTGAGATGTGCAGAATGTTCAGTCCAGTGCACAAAGAAATGTTTGCATATGTGTAAGGAAAATCAGCCCCTTCCCTCTCCATTCACTGTGTGAAGAGAACAGACCCCCTTCCCCACTGTAAACCTGCTTTTTCATAGTGATAACAAAGGACGTAATAGGGAGTGAACAGCAAATTAGCTAGAAGGGAGACCCCTAGTGGCAAGAGCTTTAGCAATAGCAACATTTTTAAATAAAGTGCATTATTACATTTTTGTCCAGAATCATATGCTCTATTAACCCCTTAACGACATTGGACATACTATTACGTCCTGCGCACTTGGTACTTCGCGCAACAGGACGTAATACTACTCCCTAGGGCGGCCATCGGAACCGGGTGTTACTAACAGCTAACACCCTGCTCCATAACCTCTGGTTGGAACTGGGTGCCAGTATCTATAATCTGCAGCCCGGGGTCTGGCCAGTGAACCCAGGCTGCCTGGAGACCCCACTACCTGGTTGATCTTGCCGAGATCTCCGGAAGTTAGGCTATGCGTCTGCATAGCGCTGACTTCCTGTATAGACTGCAAGACACTTGTATGCTTGTGGCTTGCAGTTTATAGTACTGAGCCAGCGATCAAAGTATCTCTGGCTCAGGTGTCCTAATGGGACACATGAAAAAATAAAAAAAAAGTGAAAAAAAAAAAAAAAATAAAGTGTGTGAAAAAAAAGTTAATAAAAGATTAAAGACCCCAAAATTCCCTTTTCCTATATAAAATGAATTTTGTATAGATAGAGATATCTATCTATATATCTCTATCTATCTATCAAAAAACCTAAAAATTAATAAAAACAATGCATAGTTAGTATGCCGTTTCCGTAACAACCTGTACAATAAAACTGAAACAATATTTAATGTACACGGTGAACGTCGGGGAAAAAAAAAACAAAACACCGGAAGTAATGATTTTTTGCCATCTCACCTTACAAAATATGCCATAAAAAGTGATCAAAACGTCATATGTACACCAAAATAGTACCAATAAAAAGCACAGGTTGTCCTGCAAAAAATAAGCTCTCAACCAACTCTAAACCACAAAAAAAAAAATATTACGCATCTCAGAAGATGGCGATGCAAAAACTATTAATTTATGTCCCCAAATAGGTTTCTGTTCTGCAAAATTAGGATCAAATAAAGAAAAAACAATATAGATGAGGTATCGCCATAATCATACCGACCTGCAGAATAAAGGTAACATGTTACTTATGCTTTATGGTGCATGGTGAAACATTTAAAAGGTAAAACGCAGTGCCAGAATTGATGGGTTTTTTTTTTTAATCCACCAAGAAAGAGTTAATAAAATTTATTCAATAAGTTATAGGCACCCAAAGATGATGTCATTACAAAATACATCTCACCCCCAAACAATAAGCCCTCATATGGCTACATCACCAGAGAAATAAATAAAATCTAGCTCATACAATGTGAAGACAAAAACCCCAAAATCATTAGAACATAACTGGCTGCGGCAGGAAGCGAATGTATAAGCTGCGTGAGCATATATCAGGGTAAACCCCAGATTTAGACCTTACAAGGGATAATAAACCAGAAGTGACCCACAGAGTGACCTCCCCAATAATGGAACTACTGGGGAAATAGTAGGGAATTTAGTGTACCCAATGCACTCCGCACAGCTTACCTATTCACTTTTCCCCATCCGTTGTGCACTCACGTCTGGGATACTAATGCTCACTACACCCCTTGATAAATTCTTTGAGGGGTGCACTTTTCAAAATGGGGTCACTCCTTTGGGGAATCCACTTTTATGGTACCTTAGAGGCTCTGCAAACATGACATGGCATCCAGATCCCATTTGAGCGCTATGTATTTTTGGAGTGCAGATTTAGATTGTTGGTTTTTGGACGCCATGTCACATTTGCAGAGACCCTAAAATTGCCCCTACAAAATGTGGTCACTTCTTGGGGAGTTCCAGTTTACTGGCACCTCCAGGGCCCTGCAAAAACAACATGGCCTCCAGAAAGTCCCTCTAAATCTATACTCCAAAAGCTAAAAAAACACAGTGCTCCTTCCCTTCTGAGCCCTGCTGTGTTTACACCCACATGTATAATTTGTTTTTCCCCGGGATAGCCCACTTAATAGTTTTAGGAGTGCATATCTCTGATGCCACAAAGTGGCCGCAATGTATTAGGCACTGAAATTGGATATTTCATCAAAAACTTAAATTTTCACTTTGTACATTAATTTTTGGGAAGCATTTTTAGGCTCAAAATTATAATACCCCTTGATACATTACTTGAGGGGTGTAGTTTCTAAAATGGGGTCACTTTTGAGGGGTTTCCATTGTATTGGTACTTTAGGGGCTCTGCAAATGCGACATGGCACCTGAAAACTATTCCAATCACATCTGCCCTCTTAAAGCCAAATAGCGCTCTTTCCATTCTGAGCCCCACCATGTACCCATACAGCAGATTATAATCACATATGGGGCATTTCTGTGTTCAGAAGAAATTGTGTAACAAACTGTGGTGTGTTTTTTCTTCTTTAACCACTTGCAAAAATTAAAAATATGTCGCTAAATGGACGGTTTATTGGAAAAAAAAGTATTTTTTCATTTTTACGTCCCAATATTATTCAAATCTGTTAAACAGCTGTGAGCTCAAAATGTTCACCATACCCCTAGATAAATTCTATGAGGGGTGTAGTTTCCAAAATGGGGTCACTTTTGGGAATTTCCATTGTATTGGTACTTTAGGGGATCTGCAAATGCGACATGGCACCCGAAAACTATTCCAGCAAAATTTGCCCTCCAAAAGCTAAATGGCGCTCTTTCCATTCTGAGCTCCACCATGTACCCAAACAGCCAAGTGAGACATTTTAACCTGTATGAGGTGGGCATATAAATTTGAGATGAGATCCTGGGACCAAAGTACACCAATGAGTGGATAGGAAGAGATGAGATCAGATGGGGGAAACTGTGTAGCCATGGCATGTCTAATTTGTAGAAACCTGAAAAACTGCATGCAGGGAATATTAAACTGTGCACTTAAGGAGTCAAAAAAGCAAAACACCCTGTTCGTACAAATCACCCTGAGACATGACTACAAACTGCTCCCAGCAACGTGCGTCTGGAAGAGCCAGAGGTTCGGTTAGCCCAGGATTGTCCCATCGCGGCGTCTCAGTAGGTATTGCAGAGTAGTATGTCACCTGCTTAGCCTGCTGCCAAACCTGTCCTGCCAGTTTGTGAAGAGGTAGCAACATGTCTTTATACAAATGTGAACTTTCCAATACTGACCATAAGGTGGGTATGGTTAAATAATGTGCCAAATGACCCTCCGGGCCAGGTAGAGGGTCAGTTGTCAGCCAGGACTTCAGATAATGAAGTTGCCCCGCAAGGTAATACAAAAAGATGACAGAAAGGGGCATCCCACCCATATCTTTTGGTCGATGCAAGGTGGAAAGACGCAGTTTGGACCTGGAACTCCCCCCCAAATAAAGGGAATAAATAGAGTCCAACTGCTTGAAAAACCTGCTAGGCACCGGCACAGCTGCATGTTCCAGAATATACAAACATTTAGGGAGCTCCACCATCTTAATAAGATTTATCTGTCCAGCTATTGATAAAGGCAGAGCCCCCCAAACTTTACATTTAGTTCTGAAGTGACTGAGAAGTGTGTATACATTCAGGTTCAGGAAGTTGCTATGATCATTAGAAATGTGAATACCCAAGTATTTACAGGTGTTCACCACTCTTGGGCCACAAATGAATTCTCCGCTGTCCACCAGTAGGTGTGGAAAGATAGGCATATACAGTCATATGAAAAAGTTTGGGCACCCCTATTAATCTTAATCATTTTTAGTTCTAAATATTTGGGTGTTTGCAACAGCCATTTCAATTTCATATATCTAATAACTGATGGACACAGTAATATTTCAGGATTGAAATGAGGTTTATTGTACTAACAGAAAATGTGCAATATGCATTAAACCAAAATTTGAGCGGTGCAAAGGTATGGGCACCTCAACAGAAAAGTGACATTAATATTTAGTAGATCCTCCTTTTGCAAAAATAACAGCCTCTAGTCGCTTCCTGTAGCTTTAAATCAGTTCCTGGATGAAGGTATTTTTGACCATTCCTCTTTACAAAACAATTCCAGTTCAGTTAAGTTTGATGGTCGCCGAGCATGGACAGCCCGCTTCAAATTATCCCACAGATGTTCAATGATATTCAGGTCTGGGGACTGGGATGGCCATTCCAGAACATTGTAATTGTTCCTCTGCATGAATGCCTGAGTAGATTTGGAGCTGTGTTTTGGATCATTGTCTTGCTGAAATATCCATCCCAGGCGTAACTTCAAATTCCTCACTGATTCTTGTACATTATTCTCAAGAATCTGCTGATACTGAGTTGAATCCATGCAACCCTCAACTTTAACAAGATTCCCGGTGCCGGCATTGGCCACACAGCCCCAAAGCATGTTGGAACCTCTACCAAATTTTACAGTGGGTAGCAAGTGTTTTTCTTGGAATGCTGTGTTTTTTGGACGCCATGCATAACGCCTTTTTGTATGACCAAACAACTCAATCTTTGTTTCATCAGTCCACAGGACCTTCTTCCAAAATGAAGCTGGCTTGTCCAAATGTGCTTTTGCATACCTCAGGCGACTCTGTTTGTGGCGTGCTTTCAGAAACGGCTTCTTTCGAATCACTCTCCCATACAGCTTCTCCTTGTGCAAAGTGTGCTGTATTGTTGACCGATGCACAGTGACACCATCTGCAGCAAGATGATGCTGCAGCTCTTTGGAGGTGGTCTGTGGATTGTCCTTGACTGTTCTCACCATTCTTCTTCTCTGCCTTTCTGATATTTTTCTTGGCCTGCCACTTCTGGGCTTAACAAGAACTGTCCCTGTGGTCTTCCATTTCCTTACTATGTTCCTCACAGTGGAAACTGACAGGTTAAATCTCTGAGACAACTTTTTGTATCCTTCCCCTGAACAACTATGTTGAACAATCTTTGTTTTCAGATCATTTGAGAGTTGTTTTGAGGAGCCCATGATGCCACTCTTCAGAGGAGATTCAAATAGGAGAACAACTTGCAATTGGCCACCTTAAATACCTTTTCTCATGATTGGATACACCTGGCTATGAAGTTCAAAGCTCAGTGAGGTTACAAAACCAATTTTGTGCTTCAGTAAGTCAGTAAAAAGTAGTTAGGAGTATTCAAATCAATAAAATGATAAGGGTGCCCATACTTTTGCACCGGTCAAATTTTGGTTTAATGCATATTGCACATTTTCTGTTAGTACAATAAACCTAATTTCAATCCTGAAATATTACTGTGTCCATCAGTTATTAGATATATCAAATTGAAATGGCTGTTGCAAACACCCAAATATTTAGAACTAAAAATGATTAAGATTAATAGGGGTGCCCAAACTTTTTCATATGACTGTATGAGGATTTAGATCAATTAATACGCAGACCAGAATAGGTGCCAAACCTATCAATGACATCCATAGCCCTGGGGAGTGTATGAGTAGGGTCAGACATAAATAAGAGCATATCGTCTGCGTATAGGGCCGTCCTCTCCTCTCGGGTGCCAATGGTCACTCCTTTGTCCTAAGGATGATGACAAGAGGCTCTATCGCCACTGCAAACAATAAGGGACACACCTGACGGGTTCCTCTATGTAGGGAGAACATAGGAGATAAAAACACCATTGATAGAGAGTGCAGCCTTGGGGGACTGTTGAAGCAGAGTAATCCATGTGATAAAGGATTCCCCAAACCAACGAAGAACCTGGAAGAGGAAGGGCCATTCCATGGAATCAAATGCTTTGGTAGCATCCAAAGAAGCTATTGCCCAATCATGTTTGAGAGCAGACCCAATCTGAGATACCACATGGAACCTCCTAAGGTTATCAGAGGTAGACTTACCGGGCATAAAGCCTGGTCGGGATGGATCAAATCCAGGATGAGTGTGTTCAGTCTATTCGTTTAAATTTTTGACTTTACTATTAATTTTAAGGCTTGGTATGCTTTAAGTTTTAAAAGCTGAAGAATTGTAAACGCATCTCTTTGGAGCAAAAGGGGGGTGACACACCACGTGCCCAAGACAGTTATAACTGAACTCAGTTCTGGGGTCACAGGTATTGTCACTAATAAGCAAGTGACACATTGATTAATTCCAGGTTACCAATACCCAAAATGAGACTGCTCAGGCCAGCTGTTACAAGAGCCTCTGCACTTCCAGCTAGTACTGGCACTGGAGGAAACAGAGAACAAGTTGCCTGAATTGAAGATTCAGATGAAGGGGAGCATCACTCCTTAAAACTTGTATTATATCTCCCACTATCTAAAGGGAATCTGTCAGGGTGATTGGAGACACTAAACCACCCACAAGCCCTTATTGACTGGGGGTTTAGTGTCCTAAATCACCCTGTAATAAAGCAATCCATGCCCGCAATAAAGATAAAGCTTTATACTCACTCTGCCACTGTACTCCTTGTGCCAGTGCACTTCTTCACTGAAGACAGAGGAGTACACTGCGGCTTCAGTGGTCTATGCCCTGTACCTCCGGCACTTGCGCAGTGAAGTCGGGGTGTGCCTCCTCAGCTTCACTGAAGAACTGCGCTGGCGCCGGGAGCACCAGAGATGAGTTCGATGAAGCAGTGGGTGGTTTAGTGCCCCAAATCAACCAGACAGGTACCCTTTAAACAGAATATGCCAATAAGCAGTAAGTTCTAGCAATTTGTATCGTTATATTGTAAAATAGAATTGTTCACATTATTAAAACACCTAGGGCTGAGGGCTTGATCAGATTAAAGGTGTCATCTGGCCTGGTTGGTCACAGCTGTGCCCAGTTATTGACCAATCGGTCATTTCCTGTGTATTAAGAGGCCAATATCACTGAATTACCAGCCAACATTAAAACTTAAACTTTAAATTTAAAAATCAATAAAAGCTACACAAATGCATACACATAAATAGATGATACAGATGTGGAAGAGTTAAAGGGGTTTTTTGGGCAAAAAAAAAAAATCTTTTTTTTAAAAAAAAGGTCTGTTAGTGCTATTAATAGGTTAATAAGTACACCCAAATAGCTTTAGCAGTGTTTTGAGTGATTTCTGGGTTTCTCTGGGAGCTCCTGGCATCCTCTGAATTTGTTTACATGATGTAGCTTCCTGTGCTTTTATCCAACAACTACCATGATGCATTGTATGAGCTGACTCACACCACCTCCCTCTCACTCCCTCCCCCTCCCTAGCTATTCCAACCACTACTAGCCCTTCCCAACTAACTAACTCAGCACACCCACCAACCCCATCATACAACCCCAATTCCAATGAAGTTGGGACGTTGTGTAAAAATAAAAACAGAATACGATGATTTGCAAATAATTTTCAACCTATATTAAATTGAATACTCAACAAAGAAAAGATATTTAATGTTCAAACGGATAAACTTTATTGGTTTTTTGCAAATATTTTGAATTTGATGCCTGCAACACGTTCAAAAAAAGCTGGGACAGGGGCAACAAAAGACTGGGAAAGTTGACGAATGCTCAAAAACCACATGTTTGGAGCATTCCAGAGGTGAACAGGTTAACTGGAAACAGATGAGTGTCATGATTGGGTATAAAGGGTGCATCCTCGAAAAGCTCAGTCGTTCACAAAGTGGTGAACTTCGCCCCATCCTTGCTTGTGAACAACTGCGTAAGCAAATAATCCAAAAGTTTAAGAACGTTTCTCAATGTACAAAGTGCAAGGAATTTAGGGATTTCATCATCTACAGTCCAGAATATCAAAAGATTCAGAGAATCTGGACAAATCTCTGCAAGTTAGCGGCAAGGCAGAAAACCAACACCTTCTGTAACGGATATTACCACATGGGCTCAGGAACACTTCAGAAAACCACTGTCAGTGAACACAGTTCGTTGCTACATCTACAAGTGCTCCTCCAGCCTCCCACGCCTGCGCAATAGAGATGGAGTGCCAGCTACGGTGCAAATGCTGGGACTCCGGCTCTATTGCGCACACGCCAACAGATGTCAAAGAAGAGGAGAAGCCGTCCCCACAGAAGGAAGTCATCTCCCGTGCCAAGAAGATCTGGACAGGAAGACAGGTAAGTATGATGGGGTGGTGGGTGGTATAGGTCACATGACCGCCCAGGCAATACAGGTAAATATACAGTTTTGCTAAACTAAGTAATTTAGAAAGTATGCAGGCGGAGGGTGTTTAGGTTAAAGTATAAAATTTCATTTCATTTTATCCCGACAACCCCTTTAACCCTAACCTCTAGTTAAACTGTTAAAATTAAGTCACTGGAAAAACAGTTCAGAATAACTGCTGTTTCTGTGCATCCAATATTCAAGATAGCCTAAACAATTAAGATAACTCACTTTAATGATCCTTTCTGCATCCTTTTATTAGTTTCAACAATACAGATGTAATATATAAAATGTGTTAGAATGGCCCAGTCAAAGTCCAGACCTAAATCCCATTGAGCATCTGTGGCAAGACATGAAAATTGCTCACAGATGCTCTCCATCCAATCTGGCTGAGCTTGAGATATTTTGCAAAGAAGAATGGACAAAAATCTCAGTCTCTAGATGCGCAAAGCTGGTGGAGACATACCCAAAAGACTTGCAGCTGTAATTGCAGCGAAAGGTGGCTCTACAAAGTATTGATATAGGGGGGCTGAATACTTTTGCACATCACACTTTAGATTTTTATTCGATTAAAATTTTGAAAACCATGTATCATTTTCATTCCACTTCACCATTATCTTCTACTTTGTGTTGGTCTATCATTTAAAATTTCAATAAATTACATTTAAGTTTGTGGTTGTAAGGTGACAAAATGTAAAAAAGTTCAAGGGGTATTAATACTTATGCAAGGCACTGTAGTCATCGAAGTTCATCAGGATACTTTCATACAAGCGCTCACAATATGGGCAGCTATCATGGCATTCCTGGCTACCGCTATCCAAATACAAATGGGTCAGTAACCTTGGATCTGAAACGGATAAAATGATCATCAAAAAGTTATCCGATTGTTTTGTTTATGTTGAATATTAGATATATAGTTTTGTATATGCATTTGAGTGACTTATTGATACAAGTTAAAGGTTAAATTTTAATATAAGTCAGCTGGTAAATCAGTGATATGATATTTTTGTTGGCATGGTTAATATTGCCGATTATGTAAATTTTTATTTTTTTTTATTAAGATGTACGAGACAAGTAATCAGGGACCAAGAAAAGCATAGTAACAGGAGTAGCGGTGGGGAGTGTGCCATTTAGTTTGGACATTTATATTTATTTGCCATTCTGACAAAAAAAAAAACACTGGCTTGACAAGCCCTTTAAAGCAATGAATTGGCCATTTGCACTCCTGATTCAGATTTGCTTACAGAATCTTCAAAATTAAAAGTTGAATGGGTTGTCCCACACTGGACATGTATTACCTAAACCACAGGATATGTAGGGGATTATTGTCCAGTTGCTGGGACCCGCAGAAGGAGCCTACATGGAGTGGGGACCAATCGCACATATTACATTACTACAACGGCTACATTTTATGCCAATTTCTCGGTGGAGTAAAGATACAGCTTTTCCTCCTCAATTGCAACTGGGGAAAAATAAATAAAGTACTATTTCATGAATACTGGTACATTTATGGTGTCACATATTGCCCACAAATCACAGCCTTATTGTGGGTCTGATGACCCAAACTAACAGCATAGATTAGTAGAAGTACAGCCATTTTAAGCTTAAGCAAATATTCCTAAATCCTGGGCAAGAAACAAGCCATAACCCCTTTTGTACTCCACCATTACAAATTTGTGTGCATACCAGAAGGGACCTTTCATTTTTATTTCCAAGTTTGCGGCAGCAATTACAGCATGTGTGGCCCTGGCCTAAAAAGAGTTGTCCAGTTTCAGCACATATTCCAATATCCGTTCCATTTCCTATGATTTTCAAGATCATTGTTTGCTGTCAGTTTTTTTTACCTGCAGGCTATTAAGGCCTGTTCAAGTCATGTGATGAGCAAGTTACACAGTCTTTCATTTTTTGCTGTGCCATGAGGGATGTCATTTGCAAGGTACTATGGCTGAATGGGTCTGATGCTAATGACTCGCATTTAGCATATAAACCAAAATATCCTGCAAAACTTCCCTTGTAAGTTCACAGCATCAATACCAAGAGACAAGGACACAAAATGCTAGTCAACATTGTTTTATTGGCATTTTCACATCTGCCAAGTCACCACTGAAATTTACAGACATTAAAAGTTAAGGCACATATATTTCATAAAACATTCTTCAGTCAGAAAAAAAAAAAAAAAGTGACAGAATTTCATACCTCATTTCGTCCGTAGCAGCTGTTCTGAACATATTCACAAAATGAATATGAGTTCTAAAAATGAACCATCTAATTCTAGGCACGGTGTAGCAGCACGCATGCATCAAGCACACTGCAAACCAACTCATTTTAGTCTACTTTTTGTATCCTCTGAATATGAAAGAATATTGTAAAATCCTTGCTGACCTATTATACCAAAGTTATTTGCATCACAACTTTTTACTATTGTCATAATCAACCTTTTAACATTTCTGTTACAATGAAATAAGCTTCATGGGTATTACTTGAAAGGTTAGTTAAAAGGGACTATATCTCCTGGGTGCAACTAGTTGGGGGTGTGTATGAAATACTGGTATTATGCATGAAAAAAATAAGGAAACATTTACTGAAAAAGCCAGTGTCAAAGTAGGCACCATAAGGTAATGTAGCAAATGTCAGACTCCTCTCCTCAGCTCGGTGCCAACCCACACTGCAGAGATAGGGCAAATGAGTATGGCAGCAATCACACCATAACAACATCTCTTACCACCAAATGAATTACATTCTTTATGAATACATTAAGATGAAATGCCTCCTCCATTGCTAGAAGTTTTGGTCCCCAATGCATTAGCATCAATAAATATCTATCCATGTTGAAACACCAGCATTACCAAATACAATATAAAATATCAATGTTAAAAAGAATAGTTATGTATTGTAAGCAATTCTACTGTATTACAACAATGTGCTTGTCTTATCTATGAGGACCTGCAAGAGCAACAAAACAGATAAAAATATGAGTCCAGGCAACTTCTGAATGTATGAAAGCTGAAAACAGGCAGCAAATGAGGTAGTGTGTGTATGATCCAGTCTATCGGCTGGTGAGTTCATGAGGTAATGTCACTGGCACAAGACATTCACTATAGATTCAATCTGTAAAGATATCAATAGCACTTTATGGCTTCACTTTAAAACAACTGAGAATCAAGTTCACTGAAGAAATCAAAGTCTACACTACATTTCTAGTAAATGGTTTGTTTTCAGTAGATTTAGTGATGAAACTATTAAAAAGCAGTTTTTTGGGAGTTTAATAGTGATGGTCTATCATAAATATCAGATTGATGGAGGTCTGACTCCAGACATCCCTGCAGATCAGCTATTGAATGTGAGCGCCACTTCCCCTTCCCAAGGTTAAAACATCACATTCACATTGCCCGTTTACAATTCTGACCCTTTCAAATGAATAGGGCTGAGCTGCAATACAAAGTACAGCAGCTATGAATGAATGGTGCTGTATTGGTAGGCAGTGAAGAGAGTGAACAGCATCTGTTGGACCCCCACCAGTCTCTGTAAATTGCAGACAGACATAGTAGTGAAAATATATAAATCTACCCTCTTCACACGTAAATGAAAAGTAGTCAGGCAGTAGGAAGCCAGTACCAGCACTCACACATGTAATGGGAGCATATAAAACATGATCTTTATGCAGATGGGATTTCAACCTAAAATGGCAGAACCCTCTACTTGCAGCCTGTTGTCACTTACATAGTTTAATACTGCTGACTGTAGTGCAACATTCATTGCACCTTAGACAGCAGTGATAAACATTTAACTCATCTTTTCAGAATTAAATAATAGATTTAATATCATAAGAACCTGTAAATATAGGTTTACAATTTTATATTTACTTGGGCAGCTTCTAAGTAAAATGATTTAATATATAGAACTACACGAGTGTTCGACTCCACTATGTAGATAAAAATAAGTTAATACAATTTAACCACAATGATAGTCATCCATCACAGATTTTGATGCATTGTACAAGCTCAGCTTTTGACAGTTATTAGAAATACAAGAATCACTGATGTCTGGAGCAATCACTTAAAGGAGTTTTCCCAGGAACAGAACCATGTTTAGATTTTGTAGACAATTAAAAAGGTAAACATTTTTTGAAAATATAAGTAATTAAAAGTTTTGTAGAGTTTTAAAAACGCTCTCCAACTTTCTTAGTGGTGACAGTCTTTTGTCTTGATCAGTTGCTAATGGATAGGACCATGAATGCAAGAACTTTCTACAGTCTGGGACTTGTCAGAAATCCAGCCATGATTTCCTTATTGTGGCCAGGTTATCTTCTCACACATGTAGCGTCCCTGACTGATAACCTGTCCTCAATAAGGAAATCATGGCTGGGTTTCTGACAGGTCCCAGACCATAGAAAGTTCCTGCACTGTTCAAGACTGTCTCTACTGAGATGTTTAGAGAAAATCTTTAAAAACACTGCAAGATTTTTAATTAATTGCTTATATTTCCAAAAGCACCCAACACACCACACATGAAGCAAACGCTGCTTTGGCTAAAATGCAATAAAAATCATTTTCTTTTAGAAAGTCATAATGTCCATTTTGCTCTTGGGTCTTTTCTTTGAAAAAAAAAAAAAAAATGTTAAAAACACAGTAAAAAGCAGGCACATAAAATGTAGTTGTGTGACGTTAAAAATGAAAAGCACTTGATTAAAATGATTAAAAATGTTCATGTTCAGCGGATGTCCAGGTTTAGTCTTGACTCGTATCAGGAAGCTTTGCTTGCAAGAATGAATGAACATGCGGCCAGATCTTGTTTGTCTCAGTTCCAGAAAAAGTTTCCAAGATGCCCTTTTTCCTAGAAAGGCCACAAAGAAAGATTATTCGCGAGCAGGGCTCTCACTCCTATTGTTCGATTAGTTAATTCTTTGTCACATTGTAATATCAAATATGGTCTGTTCATGTGTCCTCTGATTTGTAAAGCACTGTGGAATATGTTGGTGCTATATAATAATAATAATAATAATAATAATAATAATAATAAATAATAATAAATATTACTGCACACTGTGGGAGATTTATTAATCTAGTGTAACAGAGGAATGCAGAAATGGCAGAAAAAGCACCTATAATAAAGATGAGAAAAAACACAAGTAATCCAATACATCTAAAAGCTGTTTATACAAGTTGCAAGTCTGTATTCACCACAGTGGAGGGTTGCCAACATTCCACATAAAATTTACTACCAATTCTAAAAAACGGCATTGGCATTTTTTTCTACCACAATTAGTATCCTGCAGAAAACCACAATGATTCATGATTTTGGTCCAGTTTTGCACTTCACGTGCACAGTTGACCGTGAAAAGAAGTTTGGATTAGGCTATTCAGAGAAGGTAAAATGGTTGTTGTAAGGGTGAAGACTCAGCCTTCAACCTCTGTAGTCCTAAAGAGTGCTGCTTCCTCCCAACACTAGTCAGATGCTTGCTCTCTTCACCTGACCTAATATGTCTCAAAGTCCAAGCCAGAGATTTGACCACCAACTAACAGTGCCATGAGTAGTTCAGAGATTCCACAACCAGGGTGCCGTGACACTCTGCTGAGAAGATGGATGCATGTATTCATTCAGCTATATTTGTGTGCGCTCAGGATGCAGATCTAGTTGAATACAATGGTGAAGCAGGAAGCCTCTAGCGATCTGCTAATGATGCTTGCAGCTCAATGCATATCTGCTGCATTGAGCGAGAGACAAGAGGAAGAAGAGCTGGTTTTTGGAGAGGTTTTCTAAATTTATTTACCATGCATCGGCTATAAAATTCAAAAACCTCAACTAAAAACCACATTAAAACTGACATTTTTTGTCTTTTGATTATTTAGTAGGTATGCCCTGAAAATTTTTATTTCCAGGGGAGTCTGAGAAGGTTAGGAAACACTGATAGTTGGATTACTTGAGTAAGGAAGGTAGGCTGTCACATTAAAAAAAAAAAAAAAAATTGGTCAGGTGTATTTCAAACACTGATATGGACACTTTAATACCCTGGTCATAAAAGTCTGGTCCAGTAATAGCAATATATTTTCGTTGGAGAACAATGTGATTAAAGGGTTTATGCCACAAAAATACTCACTTGTAATATTCCAATACAGGTTTTGTAAGAGCCTCATAAGCCTTAAGTCTCTTGGTAACAGTTTCTGGCTTGTCATCTTCACGTTGAATTAAGGGCTCCCCAGTAAGATCGTCAATTCCCTATTGCCAACAATGATATGCAGAAAGGTCAATTTTCTGAAATACAGGACTCAGGACCATAACCTCATTGCATATGAACATCACCATACACCATAAATGCTAAAACATTTTTCCAGTTTTATGCATGTAAAAGTTAAAAAGGGATACTCCAGTAAAAATAGCTATCATCTATCCACTGGATATGCAATACATTTTAAAATGGCTCAAATGCAGGGACCTGCACAGAGCCCACCACTGTTTATTTATGACACTGACAGAAACATAGCAAAATATAGTGGCAGATGAGGTGAATGGTCTCCAAACCAATGCCTCAGATCTGGGAAGCTAGTCCCTATAAAAAAAATAAAAAATAAAAAGTTTTTTTTTTTTTTTTTTTGAGATGCATTCTTGGAATCAGAAATCATTCTACTTTTCCTTTTCTTTCATCACATTTTACAATCCTGACAGAAAAAGAAATGACTTCACTAATGACAGGCTTAAAACCTGAATCCAGCAAAGTTAGTATTTTTTTCTCTAGCCCCCAATGTTTCCAAGCAGTCAGTTCTGGTGCCCAATATGCTATTTAAGTTTTGTACTGTATGGTGGTCAGTGCTCAGAATCACACTCCTTGTCTGCTCCTGCCTGACACTGCTCTCCTTACAGTACAGAGCCTAGAGGTGGCGAAAGACCCTCTTTAAAGGGGTATTCCCAGCTCAGCATTTATAGCTACAGTATAGCCATAAGATTAATCATGCAATTATGGCATATCAGATGGATATAGCCATAAATGCCAATATCATGCTTAGAAATAAAGAGGGTTACAAGCAAAGATATAGTGACACATCCCCTTCATTGTGATTCCACCAGATTCTGGGGCTAGCTGCAGTTCCCTGCACAGCCAGTTAGCTTGAGCACTGCTGTGCAGGAAAAACTGTGGACATAACGCCACAATGCTGCAATCACTTCATACCTCAGATTGATAAGAGTCCTGGAAGTCATACCCTCACAAATCATGAAGTCATGAAATTTCTTAGAGGTATGTCTCCCCTTTGTAAAATGGAAATAATTTTAAATACGGATAGTGTTGTAGGTGCCATGATGTCATTTTCTGGAAAATAAAACATTATTTACCCCGGTATTTGAACTGTATATTGCTGAATGCCATATTTATGAAACTCATGTCCTACCTCTTAGGGGCAAGCCTCAGAGTGAAATACACAGAACATTTACTGATGAGAAGGAGCTTAAGAAACATAAAAATCAAGTATGGCCCATTCACGAGACTGCATACTGGACAAGATTTAAGATGAGGTAAGCTTCAGAACTATCACAGCTCTACTGTACTGTACCTACATATGGGTCATTTTTTCAGCCTGAACACATACATACATACATACATACATACATACATACATATATACACACACACACACACACACACACTACCATTCAAAAGTTTAGGGTCGCTTAGAAATTTCCTTATTTTTGAAAGAAAAGCACAGTTTTTTTCAATGAAGATAACATTAAATGTATCAGAAATACACTCTATACATTGTTAATGTGGTAAATGACTATTCTAGCTGCAAATGTCTGGTTTTTAATGCAATATCTACATAGGTGTATAGAGGCCCATTTCCAGCAACCATCACTCCAGTGTTCTAATGGTATATTGTGTTTGCTAACTGTGTAAGAAGGCTAATGGATGTTTAGAATACCCTTGTGCAAGTATGTTAGCACAGCTGAAAACAGTTTTGCTGGTTAGAGAAGCTATAAAACTGACCTTCCTTTGAGCTAGTTGAGAATCTGGAGCATTACATTTGTTGGTTCAATTAAACTCTCAAAATGGCCAGAAAAAGAGAACTTTCATGTGAAACTCGACAGTCTATTCTTGTTCTTAGAAATGAAGGCTATTCCATGCGAGAAATTGCCAAGAAACTGAAGGTTTCCTACAACGGTGTGTACGACTCCCTTCAGAGGACAGCACAAACAGGCTCTAACCAGAGTAGAAAGAGAAGCGGGAGGTCCAGCTGCACAACTGAGCAACAAGACAAGTACATTAGAGTCTCTAGTTTGAGAAATCGACGCCTCACAGGTCCTCAACTGGCAGCTTCATTAAATAGTACCCGCAAAACGCCAGTGTCAACGTCTACAGTGAAGAGGCGACTCAGGGATGCTGGTCTTCAGGGCAGAGTGGCCAAGAAAAAGCCATATCTGAGACTGGCTAATAAAAGGAAAAGATTAATATGGGCAAAAGAACACAGACATTGGACAGAGGAAGATTGGAAAAAAGTGTTATGGACAGATGAATCTAAGTTTGAGGTTTTTTGATCACACAGAAGAACATTTGTGAGACGCAGAACAACTGAAAAGATGCTGGAAGAGTGCCTGACGCCATCTGTCAAGCATGGTGGAGGTAATGTGATGGTCTGGGGTTGCTTTGGTGCTGGTAAAGTGGGAGATTTGTACAAGGTAAAAGGGATTTTGAATAAGGAAGGCAATCACTCCATTTTGCAACGCCATGCCATACCCTGTGGACAGCTCTTGATTGGAGCCAATTTCATCCTACAACAGGACAATGACCCAAAGCACACCTCCAAATTATGCAAGAACTATTTAGGGAAGAAGCAGGCAGCTGGTATTCTATCTGTAATGGAGCGGCCAGCGCAGTCACCAGATCTCAACCCCATTGAGTTGTTGTGGGAGCAGCTTGATCGTATGATACGCAAAAAGTGCCCATCAAGCCAATCCAACTTGTGGGAGCGGGTTCTGGAAGCATGGGGTGAAATTTCTCCAGATTACCTCAGCAAATTAACAGCTAGAATGCCAAAGGTCTGCAATGCTGTAATTGCTGCAAATGGAGCATTCTTTGGGTGACCCAAAACTTTTGAACGGTAGTGTATATATATCTAGTAGTCATGTAAGAAAATTATGTCCTCACTGAAACTTTTGGTGGATTAAATTCTGTGTTATAGACTCTTCCACTACCAGGGTGGATCCATCGTGCGGTAAGACGATCCTTGATGGTCTGAAATGGAACGTTCAAGTCAATGACAGTGTTAATTTGATGGGCTTTATCCAGGGCTTGAGCTTGAGGAACAGTTCTTGGGAAACCTTAAATGGGGGAAGGAAAAAAAAAAAAAAAAAAGTCAGTAAAACGCACATAAAATAAAATCTATAGATATAACAGTTTTATCCAACTGCTGAAGTAGTATAATATTTATATAAAAAAATAAATACATATGGTGCTTTATTGTATATTCATTAAAAAAAAAAAAAAAAAAAAAAAAATGTCCATGGCTCACAGGTATTGCAGCTCAGCTCCCCGAAAGCAAAACTGCAGATGTGTGGTGGTGTTTTTGCATGAAAGTAGCCATGTTCTTCTGCCCTAAGCAATCCCTTTATTTACTGTTGAAAACCATGTAGGGCATTACAGCAGACACGCACATCTAGAAGAGTGAAGCTTACCATCTAGCAACCAGTTATGTTCACCAAAGTTATTTAGTTCTTGTACGATTAGTCGGGTGATGATATCATCTGGAACTAACTGACCTTGTTCTATGTAAGATTTTGCCAGTATACCAATTTCTGTAGGGAAAAAAATTAAAATGATATATATCAAAATTTTTATTCCAAATTTTACAACAATAAAATAAACAGAACATTTCTTTAGTTCATAAGAAAACTAGTAATTAATTTCCAAATTAACATCAATATAAAATATAAGGCCCCATGCACACGACCAATGGTGCAGTCCAAGTTGGGCTCCGATGCTCCGTTCTGATCTGAATTACAGAGCAAGTCCTATCCTGTTCCATGATATCAGATTGGAATGGAATCCTCCATATAAATTAATGAATCATGGAAGGTACTTGGATGACAATCAGATGAGCCACGTGCCTTCCGTCACCTTCTCAGCCTGTCATGTGCATGAGACCTAACTGGTGGAGTCAGGGTGCAGTATCTGATTACTGTAGACAGTTATTTATAATTTATTATTGTAGACCAGTGGTTTCCAAACTTTCTGAATTTTTGTTTGTGACCCCACTTTACCTTTATTCTACCCTGTTCTGCTTTTTCACCTATATTCTGGCTATTATTCCACTGTATCCTGCTAACTGTGCTGGCTATTGCGTTTGCTCTTGTAATGGGATAACGTGCTCTCCAGCAGCCATGACAGAGCAAGGATGATGGTGATATTGACTTAATATCAGTAAATGCTCAGTGCACGTGCACATTGACCATGAGGTTAATTGCAAGTTACAGAACATAGTGCCACTTATTCAAACTAAGTCTCTCTCCTCCACTCTAAGATCCGCCCACTTACGGCTATAAGGTGTGCCATCTGATTTAGGGGTTGCAAATTTCTACACAATTTGTGCTAAAATTTAATATTTTCCACTGCTTGTGCGCAGGGTTGGACTGGTCCACCAGAGACCCTACCAAATCCCCACTGCTTTTTTTTTTTTTTTTTTTTTTAAATAGGCATTGGAGGTGCAGTAACAGCCCCTATTCACTTACCTCTCCCTGCTCCTGCTCCCGACCTCTCCTCTTCATTCTCCGGGGGACCCCGTACACCGCACATTATGTCACCGCGATATGATGTACGGTGCACAGGGCCCAGGCTGAAGATGGAAGAGGAGAGGCTGCAAGCAGGAGCAGGGAGATGTAAGTGATTCAGCCAGCAGCCAGGTTTTGCGATCTGGAGCAGACAGGTAAGTAATGACCCAATACTACTGTAAGGGGGGGGGGACCAGTGAAAGGGCTCATACAGTGAAACTGTCCACTGTATATTAGCCGAGCACCTTCGCTGCATGTCAGCACATATTGAAGTCAGTGGGAGATGAGCTACAGTGAAGGTGCCCAGCTGCTATACAGCGGATGGAGCTTTCTGCTTCTAGCCTTGTATTGTGTACACAACGGGCACCAGAAGTAGTTCCGTACAGCTGATGGGGTATTTAAGGACTTTGTATGTGCGGATTTGGAGGGATATAACATTTTTATCATTTGCGTTATTCAACTAATTTCTGCGTCTTTTTTCGGTGATACTGTATTGCAAAATAGCAGCCCTTGAAAAAGATGGCTGCTTATTACAAAATGTTATGCTAGTCAGGCAATAAGTAACCTTATTTTTGAACCCAGTATAAAGTCTATTTTTAGTTGACATGTTGTGAGATTTTGTATGTCTATACTAATCAGACCAGCGCCACTGTTTGAAGGGGTATTTGCATACACATACTACTTAGACAACAGACTCTGTTTAAGGTTAGATTTACATGCCTATACAGATTAGATTACAGGATGCTGTTTAAGGTGATATCTATATGTACATGCTAATTAGATCAACAATGCTGTCGGAAGGGGTATTTGCATACCCATTCAACCTAAACAAAAGACTCTGTTTGGGGTCATATCCGTGCTAACCAGATCAACAGGATATATTTGTATGTCTATAGTATTTAGATTAAAGGAGCAACTCTGTTTAAAGAAGATGTCACAAGACATATTCAGGTGAGAACTGGCCCCTTTCACATGAATATGATCTTGGAGATAAGTGAGGCCTTACAGATGTGTATCACTTCTGTAACCGCCCATTGTATGACATACACAAAGGGTATATGAGGAAAGATCCCTCAGCATTAGGGGGACATTTCTTGATAGCAGATCATTGGGGACGCCTAATGCTGGTTCTGCTTGATGATACCTGTCACATGGTTGAGTGATGCTTCCTACAGATACCCTTATCAGAACTCCTCTATGAAGTGGCAGTGTTGTAAGTATTGATTGATTACTTGGTTGTAAGTGTAGATTTAATTACCTTCTTTTCTGATTAACTTTGATATACCTAGCTTTATTGCTAGTGTCGATTATACCTTGCATTAGTACAAGTTTTTGACTAAATCACAGTTTGACTAAGTTTGATTATCTTACTATATCTGTGGTATTGTAAGTGTTGAATATATCATAGTTTGATTGACTTTTGATATTTAATATACCTGGCTTTATAGCTAGTGTTGAAATGTTACCTGGCTGTATAGCTAGTGTTGAATATACCTGGCTTTATAGCTAGTGTTGAAATGTTACCTGGCTTTATGGCTAGTGTTGGTTTGATTTGTTATACCTTCTAATATCTGTTTATACTTTTCCTTGTTGTAAGACCTTTTTTGCTATACTTTCCTTGTTGTAAGACCTTTTGTTATACTTTTCCTTGTTGTAAGACCTCTTTCTATCTTCTTATACTCTTCTTAATAAAATGTTAAGCTATTTGGGGATAGTCTAGTGTTTTTACTCTATAACTTTATTCTATTACACGGAATCCAAAATAATCTGTTTCATTTGGCAATACAGATACATAGGGCTTTATTTTTATGTTTTTATTTTTGTATATGTGTTAATTTTTTTTTTTTTTTTTTTATATCCGGGAAAACATAAACAAAAGAGTTTTTCACTTTTCATTTTTTATTTAATAACACAAAGTGCTACTAAAAAACTTTATAAAATAGTTTTTCCTCTCTGTTACGGTAATTTTTATTTTTTATGGTGTTGTCGGGGGGTGGGGCTATAACCTGTAATAAGGGCGTTTTATTGGTGTATTATTTTATTTATTATATATATATATATATATATATATATATATATATATATATATATATATTTTTTTTTTTAACACATTGTGTCCCCATAAGGTCATAATAGACCTTTGGGGACATCTGATCAATTTTTTTTTTCCGGGAGGCTGCTTACCCCTGTAACTGGGGCTGGTACATTTAGCCCCAGTTGCAGGAGGAATACAGCCTCCTGCACGTTGCTTCCACATAACTATAGAGCTGATCTGGGTCCTGTAGGACCCAGCAGCTCTTACAGAAGCTGATCCCGGCGGATCACATGACCGCCGGGTCGGAGAGGAGCCGCAGGATGGCGGCGCTCAATGTGTGCTGTATACACGGCGATCGGGATGGCAGGGGAGGTAATAAACCTTCCCTGCCTTCTCTATGGGAGCACCGGCTGAAGTTACAGCCAGCTCCCCGTTTCAGCAGCTGCACGATTTTGTGCAGTTGCTGAATTTTTCCTGGACATATATAGTCTATGAGCAATACGGAAGCGGTTAAAGGGTTTTTTTTATTTTATTTTTTTAAAAAAAGGTCTGTTAGTGCTATTAATGGGTTAATAAGTGCATCCAAATACCTTTAGCAGAGTTTTGAGTGATTTCTGGGTTTCTCTGGTAGTGCCTTGCATGTTCTGCATTTGTTTACATGATGTAGTTTCCTGCTGCCTTAGCTAATGCAATGCATTATGGTAGTTGTAGGCTCTCACACTATCTCCCTCTCACTCCTCCCCCCTCCCTCTCTAACAACCCCTCCCTGTCTCCCTAGCTATTCTGCCCACTACTAGCCCTTCCCAACTAAGCCCATCCCCCGTGACTTTCCGTTTCCTGACCGCTCCAGGGATATGGGTAACTATACATTTTTGCAGAATTATGTAATTTAGAAAGTAGGCGGGGTAGGGTGTTTAGATTAGTGTAGGAATTTATATTTATCCCGAACAACCCTTTTAATATGCCCCACACTGTTTAATGTCCCCCTCCACAGGATGTTAGCCCCCATCACTGTCCCCACACAATACAATGGTTCCATCACTGTTCCCCATACAGTGAAGTGGCCATAAAAAAATTTGTCCCAGAAAACCCCTTTAACCCTTTCCCTGCTGCCCACGTATTTATACGTCCTCCCAGGGTGGCACTTTTCTAGCGGAGGATGTATCTAATACGTCCTTATTTCTAATCTCATCTTTAAAATGATACCAAGAAAATCATTATAGCCCTTACAGATCCAGAGCGATTCGCTGTTGAAAATGCTATTCGGCATTGAGATCCCATTGCAGATCTCAATTCCCGACAGCGTTTTTAACAGCCGATCGCTCCAAATCTGTAAGAGCTATAATGATGCTCTTAGTATCATTTTAAAATGAATCCAAGCTTATCTTCATAGCCCTAATGGATCCTGAGATATGGGGCTCTAAAATGTCCTCCCCCCTCCTGCCTCAGGCAGCATGTAGGAGGAAGGAGTAGGGAGGAGGAGCGCTGCAGACAGGACAGATGATGATAAATCATCTGTGCATAACCTGTATGTGACCCCAGGGGGCGAAGCAGGGACTTCTGTCCATGTTATCCCCTTTCCTATCAGTCACAGAGCATACTATACTTTTGCTCTCTGATTGTCACAGAGGGATAATGTAATACCCCTCTGAACAGAACCAGGAAGTTTATTGGCGCTGTGGCCCAGACGTTTAACATCGTCCAGATCGCAGCGCCAATAGAGTTACACCAAACACTTACACAACACATGCACAAAGTCATCAATAAAGTTTACATTTGACCCGGTCCATACCTGATCTTTCTAGAGTCAAATATGCCTCTCTAGCGATATCCGTATTGCTAAAATAATAGCAATAGCGATCATCACTATAGATGAACGTATAAATTGGTACAATTTTTATAGGGGAGCGAAAATCCTATTTTTATGTAAGCTACTATTTAATTTGCATGCACACTATTTAACACCTATCTATCTGTGTATGTGGTATGTTTGAATTCTTTTTGCTTGTAATCTCTGTTTGCTGCAAAGTTGCATGAAGATGGTTGTATATATGAAATATTAAGTTGTGATTTTATATACCGTATACTGTGCAATCTCAAAAAAGTTAGATTTTGGTATCACAGTCACAGTTTGCCATGTGCAGTATAGATTTTTAACATATTAGTGAACAGAAAAAATATTGCTTTTCTTCTGTATCAGTGTTTTTGAGAATACGAGCTCTTGTTGTAGTTGATGTTTGCTATACACTACCGTTCAAAAGTTTGGGGTCATCCAGACAATTTTGTGTTTTCCATGAAAACTCACACTTATTTATCAAATGAGTTGCAAAAGGAATAGAAAATATAGTCAAGACATTGACAAGGTTAGAAATAATGATTTTTATTTGAAATAATTTTCTCCTACAAACTTTGCTTTCGTCAAAGAATGCTCCATTTGCAGCAATTACAGCATTGCAGACCTTTGGCATTCTAGCTGTTAATTTGCTGAGGTAATCTGGAGAAATTTCACCCCATGCTTCCAGAAGCCCCTCCCACAAGTTGGATTGGCTTGATGGGCACTTTTTGCGTATCATACGGTCAAGCTGCTCCCACAACAGCTCAATGGGGATGAGATCTGGTGACTGCGCTGGCCGCTCCATTACAGATAGAATACCAGCTGCCTGCTTCTTCCCTAAATAGTTCTTGCATAATTTGGAGGTGTGCTTTGGGTCATTGTCCTGTTGTAGGATGAAATTGGCTCCAATCAAGAGCTGTCCACAGGGTATGGCATGGCGTTGCAAAATGGAGTGATTGCCTTCCTTATTCAAAATCCCTTTTACCTTGTACAAATCTCCCACTTTACCAGCACCAAAGCAACCCCAGACCATCACATTACCTCCACCATGCTTGACAGATGGCGTCAGGCACTCTTCCAGCATCTTTTCAGTTGTTCTGCGTCTCACAAATGTTCTTCTGTGTGATCCAAACACCTCAAACTTCAATTCGTCTGTCCATAACACTTTTTTCCAATCTTCCTCTGTCCAATGTCTGTATTATTTTGCCCATATTAATCTTTTCCCTTTATTAGCCAGTCTCAGATATGGCTTTTTCTTGGCCACTCTGCCCTGAAGGCCAGCATCCCTGAGTCCCCTCTTCACTGTAGACGTTGATGCTGGCGTTTTGCGGGAACTATTTAATGAAGCTGCCAGTTGAGGACCTGTGAGGCGTCGATTTCTCAAACTAGAGACTCTAATGTACTTGTCTTGTTGCTCAGTTGTGCAGCGGGGCCTCCCACTTCTCTTTCTACTCTGGTTAGAGCCTGTTTGTGCTGTCCTCTAAAGGGAGTCGTACACACCGTTGTAGGAAACCTTCAGTTTCTTGGCAATTTCTCGCATGGAATAGCCTTCATTTCTAAGAACAAGAATTGACTGTCAAGTTTCACATGAAAGTTCTCTTTTTCTGGCCATTTTGAGAGTTTAATTGAACCAACAAATGTAATGCTCCAGATTCTCAACTAGCACAAGGGTTTTCAAGGGTTTTCTAAACATCCATTAGCCTTCTTACACAGTTAGCAAACACAATATACCATTAGAACACTGAAGTGATGGTTGCTGGAAATGGGCCTCTATACACCTATGTAGATATTGCATTAAAAACCAGATGTTTGCAGCTAGAATAGTCATTTACCACATTAACAATGTATAGAGTGTATTTCTGATTCATTTAATGTTATCTTCATTGAAAAAAACCTGTGCTTTTCTTTCAAAAATAAGGACATTTCTAAGTGACCCTAAACTTTTGAACAGTAGTATATATATTTATTGTATATCTTGATCTATTATTTTATATGTGTTTTGTCTGTGAATGTATGATTGAATAGGAGTTTTAGGTGAAAATATATGTTTTAGTGCATTTTTTTCAAAAAATTATTTGTGTTTGTCACAAAGTTACATGAAAGTGGACATGGCTATTGATAACCCATTGAGACACATGTAATCTTCAGGCTGTCTACTTTCAAGAAATATAGAGAGTTTAGGGGTTCATTTGCTTTTCACGGTGTGTAATCCCCCATTTTATAGGATGATACTTTTTTTTTTTTTTTTTTTTTTTAATTTCCAGCTTCAAAGCAGATTTTTGTTCTTTCCAGTTCTGGAGATTTTCGGAAGACATGTGCATGCAGGTTTAGCCTTTAGTGATATGAATGAACTCTGCACATGTTGAACTTTTTTTTTTTAGGAGGTTTGGTACATATAACTTTTTGTTTGGTTTCCACTTTTAGCAACTAACATTTATTTGCATTTTTTTTTTTTTTTTTATAAAACATACACTTTAAATCAAAATTGCATGAAGGTGCCTGTTCGTACACAGTACCAAGTGGCATTTTGACAATGCTGAAGGTGTCTACTTTAAGAAAATATATAGGTATGGGGTGTCAGTATGATTTTTTTTTTTTTAATGTTGCAATTTAGGTTTTATTTGTCCATCTCAAAACTATGAAATTTGCCTTGGCAGTCAGAGGAGAGAAAAATCTGAAAACCCCCGGCAGTGAAAGGATTAAATTGGAGTGACCCCCTGTGGCAGCCAGGGAGTTGTAAAATTTAACAAAAAAAAAAGAAAAAAAAAAACACAAACACACAAACACACACACACACACACACGTCCCCACCTGTGTCTGTTCAGTCTCATAGTGGTGCCTCCGCAGTCACATAAGGTGCAGGACTCCCAGCAAGAAGGTGCCGTGCCCCAAGTGGACCCCCTGAATGGAAACCCGAACCCAGGTGTGAACCTAGCGTAACACAGATGTCTGCACATCCAGCAAAAACACTAAGATATAAACTAAGCCTACAGTCACATGACAGTGAAAACTGGCTGTGTGACGGACTATTAAATTAACTGGCCTCATGCACACGGCCGCAATTTTATCCGCAATTAGAGATAAAAGTATGGGCCCATACACACAGCCATAGTTTTTGTAGCTGTGTGTCCGTGCAACATTTAAGAGCGCAAATACTGGAGCAGGTCCTTTACCTGTCAGTATTTGCAGCCCATATAGGGAAACTGCCAGCGTTTCTGTAGGTATAATTGACATGCTGCGATTTCCATAACCGCAATGGTTTTGGAAATCACAGTGTGTCCACTGCGTGTATTTTCTTGCATTGTGTGGATGGGATTCACTAGAATCTCATCCACTTTGCGGAGACTGTAAAACACAATGTGTTACGCCACGTGGGGCCCCAGCCTTAAAGAGTACCAAGGAAAAAATACTAAATGAAATAGGGCTGCTGTGGCATCTTTCAGATCTGTCCACTAGTTCAAAAGATATGGCCACAAGCAGGTTATATTTAAATTAGCTCTTATTCACTAAGTGGAAAGTAACCTTTATTTCTCAGAAAAGATAAAAGGTTACAACCTACTTGGAGAATGAGAGTTAATATACATATAAGCATATCTTTAAAAAACAGGTAGATTTATTTATAAATAAATAAAAAACAGATTGCCACTCTGCCCCTAAACAATCGCCGGACGTACAGATTTTACAGAGTTAACCCGAACTTCTACAATTGGTAAAACTGCTGCAGTGGGGTATATTACAGAAGACAACAAAAAACAAAGAAGACTCATTAAAAATGTTTTTCCAATTACTTTTCCTTCTTCTGTAATAAGATACCCCGCTGCAGCAGTTTAACCAATTCCAGAATTTCCGGTTAAGTCTGCTACATCTGTATGTCATTTAGCATTGTGTACTTGGCGACAGGTCCTCTTCAACATATCACCAAAACTGGCCTATGTACTGTATATTCTCAGCTAGCTATCTGGTTTCCCTTATACAATGCGCTAGTGTATGACTCCTAGTCACATGCTCTAGTTAATGATCAAACAAAAGGAAAGTTGTTTAGAGGTCACTGGCAAGGCTTTATCAAATAGAGACGTGAGAAAACTACCCAGTTGTTAAGGTCTATTCCTTTACATCACAGAAGTAACTTGAATTGATGAAATATCACACAATTCACACTCACTTTAAATCTGGTTATAGTCTCAGTTTGAAGATGAACTGGATGTAGTCCACATGTATAGTGAGTAAATACATAGCATAGTCCAGAGCAGGATTTACAATTCTGCACTAGTACCTTACAAGATATATAAAGGACATTCAAACAATTCAGGGGTTGGGTTTTCTGACTCTGTAACCAAATATTACAATACCAGTCACTATGATCTCCTTATAGGGTATATGCAAATAATGCTTATTTAGAATCTGCTTCCCTGTTCTTCCTTTTCCAGCCTGCTGCTTCAGAATAGAGTGGGCCTGGTGAGCGATGTAACCAATTCTGCCTGCCTGGTCCATTCAGTAACAGAATTCTGACCAGGGACATACACAGATATCATAGGGCCCTGTAGTGAAATGTAGTAAGAGTCCCCCCCATGATGTTTTTAGAAAGTCAAGGATTTGGGTCACATTTTGCAACACTTCGATGCTTTATTAACATGGTGCTCACTGTGAAAACACCTGTCCTATACCGCGTTATACCATAATAATAACAGCACTAGGAGGTCACGTCCAAACAAATCCAGAAAAATGTGGTGCACTCTCCCTACAGCAGTCCTGTTCGTAAATTACATGTATAAAGGAGAAGAAATAGGGGGCACTCACCCGACTTTGTATAAAACGTTAGACTTTTATTCAAAATATGTCCATAAAAACATCCATATAATTGGGAGAGAGGAAAAGCGCCGCAAAGGCAAGGCAACGAGTTGTTTCGCGCACACGTGCTTTTTCAAGCCTCAGGATGCCACCATTACGTTAGAAACTACCAGCATTTTATATGAATCTCCCTCCAGAGACTTCAGCCAATCGTGTGTCCATCTGGGGGGAGGGGGTGGGGTGGAAGCAACCAATCGGATGCTCCCCTCTCTCCACTCCCACAAAAGAGGACACGCCTCCCATATACAGCAGACCAGAAAGAGAACCTACAAAGGTTCTCAGAATGTGGTCAAATGAATGTCCAATAGAATTTTAGTAAAAGGAACAGACCAGAATGAAGACTGAGCTTTGACACCTTCTATAAAGGAGTACAAAGCAAAGAACTTCAGTCGGACCAATTGGGGAACATACTAATAAAATCAAGAACGCAAACATGCGCAGTTGAATAATTTTTGCCGTTACTACGGCTTCCAAGACAGGCGGACCTGAAAGAAAACTGGTCACAACGCTCGATACAAGTATGCTCAATGTACACAGAATGTAAATATGCAGTTATACTTAAAATCAGGTGGACAATGGATGCTGTAGGTGGTCGGGGATTTGTCTGCATTATTTTGCTGCAAACTGGTTAGTGCGGCAATAATAAAATAAGCCCCACACCCAATAAAAATATGAATAAATAAGCCAAAAAACAGAAGTAAACAAGCAAAGAAAAACAATGGTATAGGAGTTTATTTTATTGGATTGTACATTACATTGCTCAGCATGGATCAGGCCTACAGTAAAGTTGGGTCTCTGGAACATCTGCTGATCATTGTAAGAATGTTAATGGATTGTAGCACCTCGCAGCTTTGTCCTCACAAACTTAAGTTGGTATTTGTACAGGTGGTGTAGATGCTATTGCTCAGGAAAAACAAAAGACTTTATGGAAGTGTAAAGATTTATAGACTAATGTAACATGATAAGATCCCATCAGGGCCACAGTGAAGCGAAAATCACATGACTAAATCACAGAAACATACCAAAAGACACGACCAAAACTTTGGGGAGTTTTCAAAATAATTCAGAAGCACCACGCCCCAAAATTGAAATCTACACCAGTCAGGAAGTGGCATAGATTTCAGATATAACTCACATGTTTTCTGTTGGTTGAGGCATATCACACCCGGTCCACCTTCATACCTGGACAAAGTGGCACATTTTTTAGTACAAAAACCACCTCCCAGTGTGTGAAAAAAAAAAGTACATTCCTGCTAAACATTTTGCAACAAACTGAATTTAAATCTCCAGACTGCATCTGAAAAACAGCAAATTTTTTTGTGAAATTTGTAAATGCAACAAAAATCCAAATCTAGGCTATGCTCAGCCCTGCAAGTCTGACTTTTTTAGTCAATTTTTTTTTTTTTTTTTTTTTTTTTACTTCTTCTTAAAACTGTGCTTAAAAAGAATGGACACCTAACAGACCCCATTATAGTCAATTGATCCCTTGGGATTATTTGCTGATCATTATTAGATGGGCCGGACAAACTGACGCAGATGTGTACATAGCATTAGGTTATGTTCAAACGCTGTAGATTTGGAGCAAAACTTCTGCAATGGTCTCAATGATCTAAATGAGGTTTGCAAAAATCCATACATATGCTGTCAAAACCATCTAATGTGTAGAGAACAGATCTTTAGTTGCAGGAATTTCTACAACAGATCTTCCATGTGTGAGCAGAAATGCAATAGCCTGGGTCTGCAGTGTGGAGTGAAAACACATGTTCACAAAGAAGACTTATCTGCTGATAGGTCAAACAGAAAAGTTTGACATTTTTTTCTACAGCCTTGCAAGTTATTACCAGATTTGCAGGCCAGGCTTGTTCCTCACTATGGTTGCGGTGTCCGCTGTTTTTTGATCAGCCAGAGCAACAGACATCATTGACTGTAGTGTTGAGCAGGGCTGTGGAGTTAGTATTTTTCCACAGCCCGACTGCCTCAGACTCTACAGTCCTGGTGTTAAAGACTGCTTTCAGTTGGATAAAAAAAAAAAAAAATTATATATAATATATATCCCCTGCACTCCCCCACCCACATCTGTGTTCTTAACACTGCAGTCAATGATGACTGATATATCAAAGTATTCCATTTGTACCAGTTATTCTGTCCATTTTCCTGTCCACTGTTCTGATCCTGACAAGTCAAAACAGCAGACTGCAAAACTGTAGTATAAAACTAGCCTAAGGCTGGGTTCACATCTGCGCTGTGTCTCCGTCACAGTGACCGTCAAAATGTAGTTGTAAGCCCAACTTTTTCATCCGGTGGTTTCAGTTTAAAAAGAATGGACACCCAACGGATCCAATTATAGTTAATGGGGTTTGTAGGGCACCGTTGGAGTCTTAGTGATTGGGTCCCCCGACAGATCAGAAATTGCAATGAAAAACACTGCATTTCCGCAGCGTTTTTTTGCTGTGCTTTGTTATGTGGGGCCTTAGCCTAAAGGGTTTTTATGAAATGTAAAGGTTATACACTGGTTAGGATATACAGTCATATGAAAAAGTTTGGGCACCCCTATTAATCTTAATCATTTTTAGTTCTAAATATTTGGGTGTTTGCAACAGCCATTTCAATTTGATATATCTAACAACTGATGGACACAGTAATATTTCAGGATTGAAATGAGGTTTATTGTACTAACAGAAAATGTGCAATATGCATTAAACCAAAATTTGACCGGTGCAAAAGTATGGGCACCTCAACAGAAAAGTGACATTAATATTTAGTAGATCCTCCTTTTGCAAAAATAACAGCCTCTAGTCGCTTCCTGTAGCTTTTAATCAGTTCCTGGATCCTGGATGAAGGTATTTTTGACCATTCCTCTTTACAAAACAATTCCAGTTCAGTTAAGTTTGATGGTCGCCGAGCATGGACAGCCCGCTTCAAATGATCCCACAGATGTTCAATGATATTCAGGTCTGGGGACTGGGATGGCCATTCCAGAACATTGTAATTGTTCCTCTGCATGAATGCCTGAGTAGATTTGGATCATTGTCTTGCTGAAATATCCATCCCCGGCGTAACTTCAAATTCGTCACTGATTCTTGTACATTATTCTCAAGAATCTGCTGATACTGAGTTGAATCCATGCGACCCTCAACTTTAACAAGATTCCCGGTGCCGGCATTGGCCACACAGCCCCAAAGCATGATGGAACCTCCACCAAATTTTACAGTGGGTAGCAAGTGTTTTTCTTGGAATGCTGTGTTTTTTTGACGCCATGCATAACGCCTTTTTGTATGACCAAACAACTCAATCTTTGTTTCATCAGTCCACAGGACCTTCTTCCAAAATGAAGCTGGCTTGTCCAAATGTGCTTTTGCATACCTCAGGAGACTCTGTTTGTGGCGTGCTTTCAGAAACGGCTTCTTTCGCATCACTCTCCCATACAGCTTCTCCTTGTGCAAAGTGTGCCGTATTGTTGACCGATGCACAGTGACACCATCTGCAGCAAGATGATGCTGCAGCTCTTTGGAGGTGGTCTGTGGATTGTCCTTGACTGTTCTCACCATTCTTCTTCTCTGCCTTTCTGATATTTTTCTTGGCCTGCCACTTCTGGGCTTAACAAGAACTGTCCCTGTGGTCTTCCATTTCCTTACTATGTTCCTCACAGTGGAAACTGACAGGTTAAATCTCTGAGACAACTTTTTGTATCCTTCCCCTGAACAACTATGTTGAACAATCTTTGTTTTCAGATCATTTGAGAGTTGTTTTGAGGAGCCCATGATGCCACTCTTCAGAGGAGATTCAAATAGGAGAACAACTTGCAATTGGCCACCTTAAATACCTTTTCTCATGATTGGATACACCTGGCTATGAAGTTCAAAGCTCAGTGAGGTTACAAAACCAATTTTGTGCTTCAGTAAGTCAGTAAAAAGTAGTTAGGAGTATTCAAATCAATAAAATGATAAGGGTACCCAAATTTTTGCACCGGTCAAATTTTGGTTTAATGCATATTGCACATTTTCTGTTAGTACAATAAACCTCATTTCAATCCTGAAATATTACTGTGTCCATCAGTTATTAGATATATCAAATTGAAATGGCTGTTGCAAACACCCAAATATTTAGAACTAAAAATGATTAAGATTAATAGGGGGTGCCCAAACTTTTTCATATGACTGTAACTATGAACTGTGGGATTCTGCAAGCTGGGAGACCCACAGATCACAAATACAGCATTCTTGTTTCCCCTCTGAATGGAGCTGCAGTTCGAGCCGCAATGTTGCCACTCCACTCATTCTCTATGGTACTGCTTAAGATTGCCAAGTACAGAGCTTCACTTACTTGCTGCATTACTTTGATTTATAAAATGACAGACAACATGACCCATTCCCTAAAGGGGACCTTCAGATCCAAAACTACTGTTTTTGCTTCTATTTGTTCGCATAGAACACATTCTCAATTACAGAAATTTTTACAACAATTCTGCATGTATGAATGAAGCTTTAACATGTTAAAGAACACTCCAGGGCTAGTGGAAGCCTTTCACCCCTATACATAATCCACCAAACAGATTTTAGCTTTCCCATTCCATGCGTTTCATAGACCTCATGTTTACAGAGAGACCAAGAATACATCAGACATAACTGCCGCAGATTATTTTCCACTGCATATTACTTGTCTGCATTTTGTCAGTCACACTGAACAAGGACAAATCTTTACGTAGATACGAGACTACAGCCACATTTAATAACATTAGTTTACTACAATTCATATGTAGAACAAGTTCAGACTTTGCATTGTGATTCAATCAGTGAGGGGAAAAAAAAACAAAAAAAAACACATGTATATCCAACAAAGTAGACATGAAGTAGGCTCACATAATGAAAAGTAATGGCTGATCACCAAAACCTGAACTATACCAACCAAATGTAGATCACAGGCCCAGTCAGGGGGTCCCCATAAATGTAAAACTACTCTAATATATAGGGGCCTAGGTTTTTAAAGGGAACGTGCCACTAGAACCCAGCAATGGTTAACAAAACAAACAGTATATACTCACCTGTCCATTTAGCCAGGTATCCAGAGGAAAGTCTCTACTTGGGATCTCCGGTCTTCCTGACCTTTGGCCCACACAGAGGCGTGTCAGCCAACCTGTAGCAGAGTAGTGATGTTCTGTGCGAACAAACTGGACCACCACTCTAAGGCTAGTTGCAGACGACCATGGGTATTTTGCAGTCCGCAAACTAGTAATAAGTCTACAGTTTTTGCGGACAAAGTGTCTTCAGCATCAGTGAAGTATGTCCGCAAAAACGGAAAGTGTCTTCAGTGTGTGATCCTAGTTTGCGGATCCACCATAATAAACACAGGTGACATCTAATGATATCCCTAGCTTGTCCGTGAAAACAGACGGCACACTGATGACACGCTGAGTACATCAGTGTGCCGCCCTAGGTTTTTAGTCTCCTATAGGCTTCTATGGGAGCATCCGTTCCGCAAAAACTGAACAGAATAGGACATGTTCTATCTGATGCGGCACGGAATCACGGCTCGCACACAGCGAGTGAAAAATATGGTCGTTTGCATGTACCCATAGAAATGAATGGGTCTGTGTGCAATCCGAGAAAAACAAGGATAGCACATGGATCTCGCCCACGGTCATCTGCAACGGGCCTAAGTATTATTGTCCTCTTCCTGACACTACAGGTATACTCTGTTTATAGGAATTTACGTCCTCAACCTTTGTAACACATAGCACTACACAGCCATTCATTTACTTATGTAGCAAGACAACAGAGTAAAAGCTGCGTGCACACCTGTATCCTAAATCATACGAGGGGGTCCTGTAGTGCGCCTAACAGTGACAGACAGATGTGCGATGGACTTTTTTTTTTTTTTTTTTGCAAGTCAATGGTTACATACACAAGTAACAGACCAAGGATAACTTTTAAAAACATTGGCCTGACAGACCCAATTGAAGTCTATGGCTAGTGCATTTGTCTCACAGACATTAAAAACTGATCAGTGGGCGGAGTCAAAAAAAAACCAAAAACATATGACATATGGATGTTAAAAAAATGGACAGACTAACAGAAAACAGATGAATACATGCTACACACTGATGGAAACTGGCCATTACAAATGGACTGCGTTTTTTCAAAGTCGGTATGCATGAGGCCTAATAATTCAAGCTGCTGTTTCTTTGTGAATCCACATATTCACATGGGTGTCTCGAATACTTGTATTATACACAGCATATGATAAGAGGAGACCTGCCTGCCGAGTGTCTGATGGCTGCTCGCGCCTATTGCAATTACCACATATGGGCTATGGCAGACTAGTGACCTCAGTGACAGGTGAGGAGAAGGTGAAGCTCTGCACGGCAGCTCCTGACAGTCACCAAACTACGTGCTCCAGCCACAGTACAAGAGCGTCTTTCTACAATCCCCCCTCCGTAGGGCTGTCACTCAGCTGTACCTGTCTTCCTTTGGATGTTCAGCCTAAGCAAGTCGCCGCTGGACAAGTGCTTGAGGGCGAAGTGTTTAACAATCCTGTCCGATAACGTCCCCTTCCCTGAGCCCGGAGGACCCATGATCACCGCTCGGAACAGCATACGAGTCACCATCGTGCCGATAATATTGGGGTTACAGCTCCACAGATCAGTCTTAAAAGTTAACGGTAGTTCCTAAATCCAGTGGCCTGTGCGATCTGCCTGCAGATCCTGTGCAGTCAATAACGTGGCGCGCACGGGATACTAATAAGCATTATGAAGGCAGAAAGCAAGATAAAAAAAAACTTATGAAAAAAGTGCAGCGGCTTCAAGTGGCAGCGATCTGTAGTGGCGCCCCCTCCCTGCCTTCTCCAGTATGGACTTAGTTACTCCTCCCTCTGTGTCGGCCGCTGGAGGAGGAGGAGATCTGCAGCCATGGAGAAGCAGGAAGTGTGGTGAGGCGCCTCTTGTTCCCTCACACACAGTAGCAGCAGTCACGTTCCTCCAATCTATGGCCACTCGCAGGGAAGCTCTGTGACTGGAGTTAGTACGTGTCTAACCAAGGGGAAGATGTCAGTAAATTTACTGACAGGAAACATGCTGTTGTGCAGCTCAATGTAATAGGTACAGAAAAGTCTTGGAGCTGTTGGGAAATGTCACACACGAAATCTTTGATTTTTTTTTTTCTTTACTTTTACACTTATTTGTGAAAAATGACATTCTTCCAGTTTACTAAGGGTATGTTCACACAGAGTTTTTTGCAGGCTGATTTTGAGGTGGAATCTGCCTCAAAAAACGGCTCCCATTCATTTCAATGGGAGTCAGTAGCAGTTTTTTTCCTCTACCTGATTTTGTCAACTAGAGGGGAAAAAAAGCGACATGACCTATCTTCAGGCGGATGCTGTCTTGAAAAACCAATTGAAATTAATGGGAGGCGGAAAAACCGCTAGTGTTTTTTTGACACGGTTTTTGCAAAAACCACTAGCGTTTTTTATGTTTAATCAATGTTTATTAAAATTTTTTTAAATACAATAGAAAAGGGGATAAAATAAAGAAAAAAAAACAATATTATAAACAAGCAAAAGGAGCAAAGGCACGCAGGCCTCGCCTAAACAGAAGAGGCTAGGGAAAAACCCCGCCCACAGTTTGAAGACACAATGTACTAACAAATTGGCAAAGGCCCAGGTATATGGAATCTGAATAACATCGTCTGCGGAGAAACGAGGAACAGACAGACAAACAAGGGGAACACACAGAAGGAACAACACACCACTAGCGTTTTTTTAAAGAGAAATTTCCAGGTCCATACAGTGTGCAGGAGGAAAAAAACCGTGACGAAAAACGTGACAAAAAAATGCATCGTAAAAATAACGCGACAAAAAAAACAGTTTACTAATTCCTGAAGCAGATTTTTTTCAGCTTGCAAAAAACTCTGTGTGAACATCCCTAACAGTTGATGGCGACTTTTTTTGTTTTTATCATACTTGCCTTCCAGAATCCTGTATTTTATTTGCCAACATAGACTCAGGCCTCATTCACACAACAGTGCTGTGCAATGTTTCACAGATCCCTCATAGACATAGCTCTTTTGAAAGATCTGTAAAAATGGTTCTATTCTTTCTCAGGCTGCGGTAACACTAATGTTCAGGGACTCTGTCCCCCATTCCGCTTAAAATATGCAGAGAGAAAATCATGCAAGAAGGACTGTTCTCTCCAGCGATTTTGGGCGGAAATCCGGCAAACCCCATTATACTCTAATAAAATAGTTAAAAAAAAAAAAAAGTTAAAAAAAAAAAATATAAAAATAAATAAAAGACGAAAAGTTCTAAATCACCCCCTTTCCCTAGAATACATATAAAAGTAGAAAATTACTGTGAAACACATACAAATTAGGGATTCCTGTGTCTACAAACTTATAAAAATATTTTTCCTGTACGGTGAACATCGTAGTGGGAAAAAAAAAATCAAAAGTGCCGACAGCTGTTTTTTTCACTGTTTCGCCTCTGATTTTAATAAACAGTGATCAAAGCAATAGACATTCCCCAAAATGGTATAACTAAACAGTACACCTGACCCCACAAAAAAGGATGCCCTATGCATCCCCGTACAACTGCAGGGCCACCTGTCAATGTGGCCTTGCAGCTGTTGAAAAACTACAACTCCCATATGTTATTAAATATTTTACCACATTTTTTGCTTCAAAATTTTTTTTCCCTCTTTTCCTCCTCTAAAACCTAGGTGCGTCTTATAGTCCGAAAAATACGGTACTTGCTAGAAGCTCTTCCGTAAGAGGCAACACAGCTGCAGGATGTCCTGCACATTTCGTTGAGCTGTTTATATACAGTGGGGAAAAAAAAGTATTTAGTCAGCCACCAATTGTGCAAGTTCTCCCACTTAAAAAGATGAGAGAGGCCTGTAATTGACATCATAGGTAGACCTCAACTATGAGAGACAAAATGAGAAAACATATCTAGAAAATCACATTGTCTGATTTTTTAAGAATTTATTTGCAAATTATGGTGGAAAATAAGTATTTGGTCACCTACAAACAAGCAAGATTTCTGGCTCTCACAGACCTGTAACTTCTTCTTTGAGAGGCTCCTCTGTCCTCCACTCATTACCTGTAGTAATGGCTCCTGTTTGACATTGTTATCAGTATAAAAGACGCCAGTCCACAACCTCAAACAGTCACACTCCAAACTCCACTATGGTGAAGACCAAAGAGCTGTGGAAGGACACCAGAAACAAAATTGTAGACCTGCACCAGGCTGGGAAGACTGAATCTGCAATAGGCAAGCAGCTTGGTGTGAATAAATCAACTGTGGGAGCAATAATTAGAAAATGGAAGACATACAAGACCAATGTCATATGGTCAGATGAAACCAAAGTAGAACTGTTTGGTAGAAACACAACTTGTCTTGTTTGGAGGAGAGTGAATGCTGAGTTGCATCCAAAGAACACCATACCTACTGTGAAGCATGAGGGTGGCAACATCATGCTTTGGGGCTGTTTCTCTGCAAAGGGACCAGGACGACCAAAGGTCTGTGGAAGGACACCAGAAACAAAATTGTAGACCTGCACCAGGCTGGGAAGACTGAATCTGCAATAAGCAAGCATCTTGGTGTGAAGAAATCAACTGTGGGAGCAATAATTAGAAAATGGAAGACATACAAGATCACTGATAATCTCCCTCGATCAGGGACTCCACGCAAGATCTCACCCCGTGGGGTCAAAATGATCACAAGAACAGTGAGCAAAAATCGCAGAACCACACGGGGGGACCTAGTGAATGAGCTGCAGAAAGCTGGGACTAACGTAACAAAGGCTACCGTCAGTAACACACTACGCCGCCAGGGACTCAGATCCTGCAGTGCCAGGCGTGTCCCCCTGTTTAAGCCAGTACATATCCGGGCCCATCTGAAGTTTGCTAGAGAGCATTTGGATGTTCTAGAAGAGTATTGGGAGAATGTCATATGGTCAAATGAAACTAAAGTAGAACTGTTTGGTAGAAACACAACTCGTCGTGTTTGGAGGAGAGTGAATGCTGAGTTGCATCCAAAGAACACCATACCTACTGTGAAGCATGGGGGTGGCAACAACATGCTTTGGGGCTGTTTCTCTACAAAGGGACCAGGAAGACTGATCAGTGTACATGAAAGAATGAATGGGGCCATGTATCGTGAGATTTTGAGTGCAAACCTCCTTCCATCAGCAAGGGCATTGAAGATGAAGCGTAGCTGGGTCTTTCAGCATGACAATGATCCCAAGCACACCGCCAGGGCAACAAAGGAGTGGCTTTGTAAGAAGCATTTCAAGGTCTCCAGATCTCAACCCCATAGAAAACCTTTGGAGGGAGTTGAAAGTCCGTGTTACCCAGCAACAGCCCCAAAATATCACTGCTCTAGAGAAGATCAGCATGGAGGAATGGGCCAACATACCAGCAACAGTGTGTGCCAACCTTGTGAAGACTTACAGGAAACGTTTGACCTCTGTCATTGCCAATAAAGGATATATAACAAAGTATTGAGATGAACTTTTGTTATTGACCAAATACTTATTTTCCACCATAATTTGCAAATAAATTCTTTAAAAATCAGACAATGTGATTTTCTGGATTTGTTTTCTCATTTTGTCTCTCACAGTTGAGGTCTTCCTTTGATGTCAATTACTCTCTCATCTTTTTAAGTGGGAGAACTTGCACAATTGGTGGCTGTCTAAATACTTTTTTTCCCCACTGTATCTCATATCACTTCTAGGGGTGACCAACTGTCGTATGTGATAGCTCCCCAGATCATCTCACCAGCAGTTGGGGCAGTGTGTCGTTGTACAGCAAAGGCAAGATTGAAGCACTAACCACAAGGCCTCAATACTTGAACCCAGCTATCATCGGATCCCAAACAGAACCTAGAATCGTTGTTAAAGACTAAGGGGGAAATTATTAAAGAGGTTTTCCTGGAATTTTTTTTTTTAATGCCTGGACAACCAGGGGAGGTGAAAAAAAAAAATCATACTCACCTGTTCCCGATGCGCTAGTGTCCTCCCGATGCGTCCCAGTCCTTCTTATCCAGCATCTTCTCAAAGTGAAACTGTTCACTGGGTGTGACGTCACGGATCCCTTCCGCTAATGCTGCTGATTGGCCTCAGCAGTCACATGACCATTCTCCAAAGATGCGCCACATTAACGTACATCTATGCCAGAAAACTGGCATAAGAAGTCTACAGAATAAAAAGCATTAAAAAAAAAACCCAGACCCAGGGAAAAATATGTAGTGTGCAACCAACCTTACGCTTACCTTTTTGAGTCAAAGCCAAGTGTTGATTCAAAAGTAATGGGAAATATAAAGAAAGGTCTAAGCTCTCATACACACAACAGCGAAAAACAGCCATGCAACAGAGTTTGTTTTTTTTTGTTTTTTTTATGGCCATCGTGTAGCTGTTAGATTAATTCAGATTAATCAAAATCTATGGCAGATTTATGAAAACTGTCTTAAAGAAAAACCGTCTTAGTTGCCCACAACAACGTTCGTTTTTTATGCTGCTTTAGAAAAATAAAAACTGAATTTTCATGGACTGAAGGACTCATTACAAGTCATTGGGTCAGTTTTTAATCTGTGTGACAACCGTTAAAAATGGATCAGTGGGTTGGATGAAAAATAAAGACCAATGAATTTCAACAGTTTTTTTTAGAAGGTTTTAAACAGATGACAACCGAACATTTAAAAAAAAATGTCAGCAGGTCAGAAAACTGATGCAAACAGATGACCATTCGTTTACATGGAGATGAATGCATACTTCGTTTTTGTGTCCTTGTTTTTGTGTTTCTGTTTTTCTGTGTATCCGTTAAATCGATATGCTAAATGGATGTAAAAACGTGATGTGTATGGAGCCTTAGAGGAGTTTTCCCTAGTACTTCCTGATTTCAAAGTCTCCATACTACCATGGAATTGATTGAAATCTTTTGGCCAAGTCTGATGTGTCTCTGTAAGCCCCTTGCAGACGACTGTATGAATGGTCAATGTGCTATCCCGGTTTTTCTCGGATAGCACAATGCCCCATTCATTTCTATGGGTCCGTACACATGACCGGGAATTACATGGTCACTTGTGCAGACCGACAGTCCGGGCCGCAAAATATGGAAATGGTCCTATTCCTGTCCGATATACAAACCTGTGTAATGTAATATACATTTAGTGTTCATATTATTTGATCTGAAGAATAATCATAATAAATCATTTCTCATGCTAAAGGCAATGCCTATATCTAAAATAAAGCCGAGTAAAGGGTGCACAAGGGAACAATGAGTATTTACCACTGTTGTGGATGTGTTTGCAGATAATTTTTGGAAGCTGGATAACCCCTTTAACTTTTTTATTCAGTTTTGTTATCTGTATTCATATGTAGGATTAGTAGTTTCACTAAGAAATCAGTGGCCTCTTCACATAGTATAATGTCCCATAGTGGCCCTTGCACACAGTATAATGTTCCACAGTGGCCCCTAAACACAATATGATGTACCACAGTGGCCCCTGTACACAGTATAATGTCACATAGTGGCCTTTCCACACAGTATAATGTCACATACTGGCCTCTTCACACAGTATTATGTCCCATAGTGGCCTCTGCACACAGTATATCCCATAGCATCACCTCCACATAGTATTATGTCCCATAGAGGTCCCTCCACACAGTACTATGTCCCATAGAGGCCCCTCCAAACAGTATTATGTCCCATAGTGGCTCCTGCACACAGTATAATGTTCCATAGCAACCTGCATACAGTATAATGTCCCACAGTGACCCAACCACACAATATTATGACCCATAGTGACCCTTCCACACAGTATTATGACCCATAGTGGCCCCTCCACACAGTATTATGTCCCATTGTGGCCCCCCAGGATGTTCATTGCAAATATTGCAATGGTGTATTGGGGTACACCACCCACAAACTATTATTATACTCTGGGGTCTTTTACCAACTAAAAATATTCTAAATTGTCTCTTCAGACCCCATAGTATAATAGGTGGAGGCCCAGGGGAAGTGATTGAAAAAAACAAAATAAAAAAAAAAAACACCTATACTCAACTTCCGTTACATTTTTTGGGTCTACTCAGGGCGTCCAGCACCACCAGCGGTCAAATGTGCATGCCGAGCTTCATGACATCACCAAGTAGGTGGAGAGAGTGACAGATGCTGCAAGGAGGTTCAAAAGAGGTGACGGGAGGTAAGTATGAATTTTTTTTTATTTTGTCACCTCCCCTGGGCCTCTGTTTTTCTCTGGGATCTGAAGAAACGCCAGAGTATAATAATGACACTTTAAATTTTATATAACTTCAGCATTGTTTGCCTTAAGCCGGTTTGCACACAACCGTGTGCTAACCGGCGGCCGTGAGTGAATGGTACGGGCGGCACACAGGTGACACACGGATGTGCTTCCGCGACCCCTTTCATTCAATGAATAGGAGCTGAAATAAATGGGTCAGTGTGCTTTCTGGGAAAAACCCGGATAGCACACTGACCATTCATATGGTTGTGTGCAACCGGCATTTGAGAGATAGAAATTGGATAGATAGGTTTCCAGTAGCCCCCTCCTCCTCATCCCCTCTTCATAGACTAAGGCTGGGTTCACATCTATGCTCGTTGCCCATTCGTGGAGATTCCGTCCCCATTCTGCTTGAAAAATACGGAGAGTAAAGTCTTTGGACGGAAATCCGGCGGACCCCATTATAGTCTATGGGGTCTGCGGTTTCCGCAGGTAACTGCTTTTTAAGTGGACAGGGTTTCCGTTTATCAGGTCCCCAAGCGGACCCAAAGAACAGAAACCCGAACGCAGGTGTGAACCTAGCGTAAGATGTGAAAAGTACAGTGCCTTGCGAAAGTATTCAGCCCCCTTGAACTTTTCAACCTTTTGCCACATTTCATGCTTCAAACATAAAGATATAAAATTTTAATTTTTTGGTGAAGAATCATCAACAAGTGGGACACAATTGTGAAATGGAATTAAATTTATAGGTTATTTTAAACTTTTGTAAAAAATAAAAAACTGAAAAGTGGGACGTGCAATATTATTCGGCCCCTTTACTTTCAGTGCAGCAAACTCACTCCAGAAGTTCAGTGAGGATCTCTGAATGATCCAATGTTGTCCTAAATGACTGATGATGATAAATATAATCCACCTGTGTGTAATCAAGTCTCCATATAAATGCACCTGCTCTGTGATAGTCTCAGGGTTCTGTTTAAAGCGCAGAGAGCATCATGAAGACCAAGGAACACACCAGGCAGGTCCGTGATACTGTTGTGGAGAAGTTTAAAGCCGGATTTGGATACAAAAAGATTTCCCAAACTTTAAACATCCCAAGGAGCACTGTGCAAGCGATCATATTGAAATGGAAGGAGTATCAGACCACTGCAAATCTACCAAGACCCGGCCGTCCCTCTAAACTTTCATCTCAAGGAGAAGACTGATCAGAGATGCAGCCAAGAGGCCCATGATCACTCTGGATGAACTGCAGAGATCTACAGCTGAGGTGGGAGAGTCTGTCCATAGGACAACAATCAGTCGTACACTGCACAAATCTGGCCTTTATGGAAGAGTGGCAAGAAGAAAGCCATAAAAAGTCTCGTTTAAAGTTTGCCACAAGCAACCTGGGAGACACACCAAACATGTGGAAGAAGGTGCTCTAGTCAGATGAAACCAAAAATCGAACTTTTTGGCCACAATGCAAAACGATATGTTTGGCGTAAAAGCAACACAGCTCATCACCCTGAACACACCATCCCCACTGTCAAACATGGTGGTGGCAGCATCATGGTTTGGGCCTGCTTTTCTTCAGCAGGGACAGGGAAGAAAGAAGGTTAAAATTGATGGGAAGATGGATGGAGCCAAATACAGGACCATTCTGGAAGAAAACCTGTTGGAGTCTGCAAAAGACCTGAGACTGGGACGGAGATTTATCTTCCAATGATCCCAAACATAAAGCAAAATCTACAATGGAATGGTTCACAAATAAACGTATCCAGGTGTTAGAATGGCCAAGTCAAAGTCCAGACCTGAATCCAATCGAGAATCTGTGGAAAGAGCTGAAAACTGCTGTTCACAAACGCTCTCCATCCAACCTCACTGAACTCCAGCTGTTTTCCAAGGAAGAATGGGCAAGAATTTCAGTCTCTCGATGTGCAAAACTGATAGAGACATACCCCAAGCGACTTGCAGCTGTAATCACAGCAAAAGGTGGCGCTACAAAGTATTATCTTAAGGGGGCCGAATATTTTGGCATGCCCCACTTTTCAGTTTTTTATTTTTTACAAAAGTTTAAAATATCCAATAAATTTCGTTCCACTTCACAATTGTGTCCCACTTGTTGTTGATTCTTCACCAAAAAAATTTAAATTTTATATCCTTATGTTTGAAGCCTGAAATGTGGCAAAAGGTTGAAAAGTTCAAGGGTGCTGTGATGATTCCGCTTAAATATGGCTATAACTCAAAGCTGTATTTTGGTCTCTGGGTAGCGTATCTCTTTATTCATAAGGTGCGCAGCCATAATCATAGGTATATTGCCAATAGTGGCCACACTGTAACAATGGGGCTTTGTATCCATCCCAGCAGGGCTCCATTGAATTCCTACACAGTCCTGGCTGATCAAATAAACATGCATTGTCCAGCCTGCACTGGTAGATCAGACATGGCTGATAACATTGTATCATTTCACTTGGTCTCAGCTCCATACAAAGAATCTGGACTTGAGTGCATTAATCAATCAGACTTGCCGTCGCCGGTGACCTCATTCTGGGAGGTGGCATAAAGGGTATATAAGATGAGGTAAGAGGTCAGTGGGAGGAGATTGGGCTGAGACTACCACTGGGAGATTACTATGAGTTGCTACTATGAGGAGAGGCTGCTGTGATGAGATGCTGGAGTTGATGCCGCTGCCTCCAATGGTTAGCCCCACATGCCATGTGTGAGGGTTGGATTATAGAGCCACATCCAGGATATGTGTGGTAAAGTAATTATTTCACTGTTATTCCCTTTTATTTTATTGTACTGTATCTTGTAACTAGTAACTGTTAATGCTTGTATATATCTGCATATCTGTTCTGAACTGCATGTGTTAGATGTTAATACCGACCCATTTAGGGGTTAATAAATATATAAAATTTAGAAAGCTTGTCTTGTATTTATCTTGTGAACCCGGCACTCACTGGCGGTGAGTGTGGTTTTTATGAAAGAAGACTCAGGTGTGGGCCAACGCGGTGTTGGCGCACTGAGGATCTTTCACAGGGGCCGAATACTTTTGCAAGGCACTGTAACTCAGTCTGATATGTGGAAAAGGAAACATATTTCTTTAATGAGATATATTACACTGTTTTATAGTCACCTGCACTTTTCATTTCTGAAAAGTTGTTTTATGTTTTAAGAGGTTAAAATTTTAAATGTTATTTGAAGAAAAGCATTAATAGGCTAAGGCCCCACGTAGCATCCCGCAGCAAAAAAGCTCTGCGAGAAAAATTGCAGTTTCCAAAGAAAGTCCACAGAAGTTTCCTCTGCAGACTTTCTGCTTCCATTATACCTATAGGGAAACCGCTGGTGTTTCTGTAGGTACAATTGACATGCTGCAATTTCCAAATCCGCAACGGTTTTGGAAATTGCAGTGTCTTTGTTGCGTGTATTTTCCCACAAAGTGGGGATGGGATTCGCTAGAATCCCATCCACTTTGCTGTGACTGTAAAATGCTGCGTTTTTTTCTGCAGTGTTTCCGCCATGGCAAACCACAGCGTTTACGTCACATGGCTCTCACAGACCTGTAACTTCTTCTTTAAGAGGCTCCTCTGTCCTCCACTCATTACCTGTAGTAATGGCACCTGTTTGAAATTGTTATCAGTATAAAAGACACCTGTCGACAACCTCAAACAGTCACACTCCAAACTCCACTATGGTGAAGACCAAAGAGCTGTGGAAGGACACCAGAAACAAAATTGTGGACCTGCACCAGGCTGGGAAGACTGAATCTGCAATAGGCAAGCAGCTTGGTGTGAAGAAATCAACTGTGGGAGCTATAATTAGAAAATGGAAGACATATAAGACCACTGATAATTTCCCTTGATCAGGGGCTCCACGCAAGATCTCACCCCGTGGGGTCAAAATGATCACAAGAACGGTGAGCAAAAATCCCAGAACCACACGGGGGGACCTAGTGAATGACCTGCAGAAAGCTGGGACTAACGTAACAAAGGCTACCGTCAGTAACACACTACGCCGCCAGGGACTCAGATCCTGCAGTGCCAGACGTGTCCCCCTGCTTAAGCCAGTACATATCCGGGCCCGTCTGAAGTTTGCTAGAGAGCATTTGGATGTTCCAGAAGAGTATTGGGAGAATGTCATATGGTCAAATGAAACAAAGTAGAACTGTTTGGTAGAAACACAACTCGTCGTGTTTGGGGGAGAGTGAATGCTGAGTTACATCCAAAGAACACCATACCTACTTTGAAGCATGGGGGTGGCAACATCATGCTTTGGGGCTGTTTCTCTGCAAAGGGACCAGGACGACTGATCCGTGTACATGAAAGAATGAATGGGGCCATGTATCGTGAGATTTTGAGTGCAAACCTCCTTCCATCAGCAAGGGCATTGAAGATGAAGCGTGGCTGGGTCTTTCAGCATGACAATGATCCCAAGCACACCGCCAGGGCAACAAAGGAGTGGCTTTGTAAGAAGCATTTCAAGGTCTCCAGATCTCAACCACATAGAAAACCTTTGGAGGGAGTTGAAAGTCCGTGTTGCCCAGCGACAGCCCCAAAATATCACTGCTCTAGAGGAGATCTGCATGGTGGAATGGGCCAACATACCAGCAACAGTGTGTGCCAACCTTGTGAATACTTACAGAAAACATTTGACCTCTGTCATTGCCAACAAAGGATATATAACAAAGTATTGAGATGAACTTTTGTTATTGACCAAATACTTATTTTCCACCATAATTTGCAAATAAATTCTTTAAAAATCAGACAATGTGATTTTCTGGATTTGTTTTCTCATTTTGTCTCTCATAGTTGATGTCTATCTATGATGTCAATTATAGGCCTCTCTCATCTTTTTAAGTGGGAGAACTTGCACAATTGATGGCTGACTAAATACTTTTTTCCCCACTGTAACTTGAATCTGACAAAAGTAATTTGCCAAACTACATGTTGACAAGCCACAAAGCTTCTGGGAGAATGTCCTATGGACAGATGAGACAAAAATCGAATTTTTTGGCAAGGCACATTAGCTCTATGTTCACAGACGGAAAAATGAAGCATATCTTGAAAAGAACACTGTCCCTATTGTGAAACATGGAGGAGGCTCTGTTATGTTCTGGGGCTGCTTTGCTGCATCTGGCACAGGGTGTCTTGAATCTGTGCAGGGTACAATGAAAGCTCAAGACTATCAAGGGATTCTAGAGAGAAATGTGCTGCCCAGTGTCAGAAAATTGGTCTCAGTTGCAGGTCATGGGTCTTACAACAGGATAATGACCCAAAACACACAGCTAAAAACATCCAAGAATGGTTAAAAGGAAAGCATTGGACTATTCTGAAGTGGCCTTCTATGAGCCCTGACCTATATCCTATTGAGCATCTTTGGAAGGAGCTGAAACATGCCGTCTGGAAAAGGCACCCTTCAAACCTGAGACAACTGGAGCAGTTTGCTCATGAGGAGTGGGCCAAAATACCTGTTGAGAGGTGCAGAAGTCTCATTGACAGTTACAGGAATCGTTTTAATGCAGTGATTGCCTCAAAAGGTTGTGCAACAAAGTATTAAGTTAAGGGAACCATCATTTCGGTCCAGGCCTGTTTCATGAGTTTTCTTTTTTTTAAAAATTCTGTTGTAACATGGTTGAAAAGCAATGTCTGACTTTCATTTGTTCATTCATAGAATTTTTATATATTATTACTTTTGTCAGATTCAAGCATTGTGAGTTTTTCTTTCATTAAACGAGGGGTACCAACAATTTTGTCCACGTGTGTATGTCAGCATTTTCAAATTCATTGATGGGTGGAGAAAGACTGGGAAAGGGCCGTTTCACATCTGCGTTCGGTTTCTGTTCGGGGAGTCCACTTGGTTTCAGTGCAGACACTAAAGGCAGCGGACTCGTTTAAAAAAAGGTCTTTCCTTGCAGCTAAGCAGACTAAGCAGCAGAGGCAGGGAATGACAGACAAGGAGTTTTAACCATTGTATTTTGTTCCAACGGGAAACAAAGGCAGATAAAGACTCCTTACAACAGGAGGATAGAAGACAAACAAACTCAAGCAGGAGGGAGGAGGGGTAAGTCATCCAGAAATTTGGATAACCTCACTATAGGGAAAGAATAACCTTCTCCTTAACTGTCCCACCAACACAGGACAGAAAAAACATGTTAGGGGGGTTGGTATTTCCTTCCTTATACTGACGAGGGGGAGGGGTTAATTAATAAGTTAGGGCCGGTTTACATCTGTGTTCAGTTTCCGTTCGTGGAGCCCGCTTGCAGAACTTTCCTCTCCGCATGTTTCGTGCGGAAACCACATGGTTCCCATTATAGTCTATGGGGTCTGCAGGTTTCCTTAGGTAAACCGCTTTTCTATGCGTATAGGTTTCCGTTTAGGGGGTCCCCAAGCGGGCTCCACGAACGGAAACCGAACACAGATGTAAACCAGCCCTAAATGATTCCTACACTAAAAATCCACTAATTGCTGAATGTGCAGGTTTTTTTTTTTTTTTTTTTAATCAAGATAGCGATATTTGAGACACAGCATGATGTGCAGGAGTTACAGCTGCCACCTATGGAAGAACTACTGGACTTTACACCTTGTAAGAGAACACTAAGAACAAGAATAATTTGAAATTGTACCCAACTTCTGAAAAGAATTTGAATAATAATTAAAAACAAATAAAAGATGTAAAGTTTTTGTGTACAGAGGAGTTGGATCTTAAAGAATTTGTGTCCAATGCAATGACTTTTATTCCCAAAAAGTTGCCATTGATAAAGTTCCTAAAGGGAAAAAACAAACAAATGCAAGGGACAGAGTTGAGCCACAACCAAAATGTGTAAATGGAAGACCCAATCATCCAACTTCACCAAAGGTGAAGACTAAAAAAGATCTTCTTAGAGAAGATGTATGGGAGTTGATAGAGAAAGAATCAATAACAATCAAATCAAGGAGACATCAATCCTAGGGGAATTACACCTGAGTAACAATTAATGGTATAAGACTAAGTGCAAAATAAAATCCACAGCGGAAAAGCTGCGTTTTGAAAAACACCCGCATTTTTGAAAATCGCAGCATGTCAGTTATACTTGCGGAAACTCTGGCGTTTTCCGCATTGGTACAATAGAGGCAGAAAGTCTGCAGAGGAAAACTCTGCGTAATGAAATGAAAAACGCTGTAGAAAAAAAACGTGATGTGTTTCCGCCTCTGGCTGCCAGCGACATACTGTCCCACACTGAAATCGGTACAGGCTGGTAAATCCAGCAAACACACGGACGGGTGAAACTCGGTTGTATACATTTATCCTAAGTTATGAAGATATATTATTTCTAGAAAGGAATGAATGGCAAACAATCATTTTGTCTTGTAGCCAATACCTTATTTCAAATATGTTCCCTTATTTGCCTGGCCTGACCTTGCATCCTGTAAATGGAAAAGTTGTAAAAGTCAGCTAGCCAGATGTTATTTACAAGTCCACCATGCTGGCACACATGCCTTGTGTCACATCGGTCTACAACTGTGGTTAAAAAAATCTATGACTCGCTAATGACAACTGTGTTCACGGATACTTAAAAAAACAATGCATACCATGCTTTTTACAGGTGAATACTCTGTTCTCAAGATATAACACTCTCCAAAACAAGATGGAGCAAATGACTATGGACCCTTTGCAATTGCTAATGTAGAGATAACTTCTGAGTAATGTTGTGTTTGAGCAACACAAAACAGGAGCCTAATTAAAAACACAGTTCCAATGTTTCCATATTGATAAAACTATGTGCAAATATATATACAGTATTTGAAGAAATGTACACTGCTTATGCAAGATACACCCACCCAAACAAATTGGAACAAATTGTAGAATGTTCACAATATAAAATGTGGTATCATTTAACCCCTAGGCGCACCATGACATAACTGTACGTCCTGGAGAGAGCTTCATTAGCGCACCAGGACGTACAGTTGCGTCCCAGCTCCCCAGGGGCTGGGTATGGGGAGCTCAGCTGTTGCCGGCAGCTGAGACTCCCCTGTGACTGAATAGGGACCACTACAAGCCTCCCCTCTCCAACTACAGCTGTGATTGGTGGGTCTGTACAGACCCACCATTCACAGTGCAGCTATGCGGCAATACTGATACTGAGGATTACTGTCATAAGTGACAGTGCCCTGGAACAGGGAGATCGGAGTATCAGCTGTATAAAACATCTGATACTCCAATCTGACCAGCGGAGGGTCCTGTCACAGCCTCCACTAGCCACCCATCATCATTCACAGCGCAGCCAGAAAGCAGAGGAGAGGTGAGTATTAGGTTGGTTTTTTTTATTCTGTCAGGATCCATTATGACTATGGAGATCACCATGGATTCATTTTAAAGATGAGATTCTCCTCTTTAAAATGATACCAAGATCTCCATGATGCATCTTACAGATCGGAGCAATTCCCTGCTGAAAACGCTATTAGGCATTGAGATTCTAATGCAGATCTCAAGTCCCAACAGCGTTTTAACAGCAAATCGCTCCAGATCTGTAAGGTGCATCATGGAGATGGTATAATTTTAAAGAGGGGAATCCATGATGAACTTCATAGACCAAATGGATCCTCAGATATGAGGCTCTAAATTGTCCACCCCCCTCCAGCCATCTTAGCCAGCTGGGTAAAGGAGGGGGGAGGAGAGCTGCAGACTGCACAGATGATGATGATAAATCATGATCATCATCTGTGCATAACCTGTAGGTGACTGGGGGAGGGGAGTAGCAGGGACTTCTGTCCATGTTATCCCCTCTCCTATCAATCACAGAGCGTACTGTACTTTTGCCCTCTGATTGTCACATAGAGGGATAATGTAATACCCCTCTGAGACTTATTAGAGGGGTATTCTTCTGTAATGATGCACACTTACTAATACCCATATGCCAGAAAAGTGTTGCATTTCCGACTTTTTGAACGGCACTTGATACAAAAATTGTTGCACGTGGTATTTTTATGACACCCTTGTCACTTTAAAAAAAAAAAAAGGAGGGGGTTAGGAATCTCAATATGTGTCATGATTCTAGTGTCTTTCATACTTTTCAGTGCAGCACTTCTTACAGCCACCGTATTAAGGCTGTTGCCTTCAAGTCAGACTCTGGCTGGGTCTGTAGCCAGTTAGAGCGATGAGACGATGAGTCGACCAAAGTCCTGCCTCATTGTCTAATCCTGAGCTGAGGTGAGGATTTTATACCTATCATTGAAGCTTCTCAGGTGCCTGTTATTGACTATAGTTAGGTTGTGTTCGCAAAACTTACCTATTTATCAGCTGATTCCCTGGTTACTGATTTTGGCTTGCCTTCCAGGTTATCTGATTTCTCCTGGACTCCTTGCTTGAACACTGTTATTCTTCTGCTGTCGATTTGGATTCTCCTGATTTTGACCTAGCTTGTGTGTTACACTCTGTCTGCTGTAAGTTTACTGGTCTAGTCTTTAGTCCGTAACTGCGCCTATTTTCTGAAATTACATTTAGAGTGTAACCTTGGTCTCTGATCTGCAAAGTCCACCTTGCCTTGTGGTGGACTCTGATGAAAATCTCAGAGGTGCTTTAGACTCTACCCATCAGAACGGTGGATTAAAAGTAGCTTGTTTTACTTGCCAGTTTCCTGTGGAAATTGCTTAAATAGTAATATCATTACAGGGGGCATGGCTGTGTACCAAACAACCATTTCTGGGTAAGTATGTCAATAATCTTATGAGGTTTTGTGGGTGGAGGGGCATCTTTTTTGAAAAGTTTGCTCTAGTAATACATATATAATTGTTTACATACTTACCCAGAAGTATCTGCTTGTCGGGTGTCTTTTTTATCTTTGACTTATAGTTTATGTATTTTATAGCATTATTATTAAAGATTTACAAGTATTTTTATATCATTTCTGCGTATTGTGTTATAATTGGAGAGTTTAGTACATATAGGTGCATCTCAATAAATTAGAATATCTTTGAAACGTTCATTCATTTCAGTAATTCAATAATACAATTCAGCAGCGTCTTCCATGATTGTGTGTCCTACTGAACCAGACTGAGGGACCATTTAAAGGCTTAGGAAACCTTGGCAGGTGACACACTGAATTTACAATACTGAACTTTTTTACAATATTCTAATTTTCTTAGATTTGGGTTTTCATTACCTGTAATCCATAATCAACATACAGAAATAAAACACTTGAAATAGAACACTCTGTGTGTAAATCTAGAAAATATAGGTCACTTTTTTAATTTAATTACTGAAATAAATAAATGTTTCAAAGATATTCTAATTTATTGAGATGCACCTGTATACTACACAGGATAGTCAGAGAAACGTTGTAATTAGCCCATTTATTGATAGGTAAATGATTCATAGGTTTGACCATTACATATATGGTTTATTAAACATAACTTTTCAGATTGGGTTGTATTAAAAATTTCTCACAGTATGTCTTCTGCAGCTCGCATGTGTTCACTGCAAGCTACCCTCAGCAAAATTGTCAGCAAAGACCTCAGACAGACAGGATCTTCATTCTACTCTTTTGTAAACAAGCCTCTGTAAGGCATGCTGTGCTATGTGCAGGTCAGCATGTCATTACTGTGCAGAAATACAGGACCAGCCGTAAGGCACTATAACATGGAAAAACCCCTCCCCCTTGCCCCAAATGTAACTTAATAATAACAGACAAACCTGCTGTTGGGTAAAACGTGGGGGTCCGCCACAGCTTTATAACAATTTATACATATATAGAATCTTGTAGCCCTACACCCTAAAAAACTGACATGTCACCGGATGCCAGCCACGTTATGCCAGGGTCACTTCAAACAGTTATATCTCAGACAATATGAAAAATATAAACTTACTTTTGGTGTCATATGAAAGAGGAGGGTCCCAACTGTGTTTTCAACCAGCGATATCTCTGGAAATAATTTAGATAGCACTGTAACCGTAGTGTCATATACAAGTTTGTATGTTTTATAATGTCAGAGATAGAACTGTTTGAAGTGGCCCTCCCCTATCCTTATTTTCTCTACATGTTACACAGCCTCGTACTCCCTAACACTGTAATATTCAGTGAGAAGCAGAAACAGCTCTCAATACAGAAACAGGGGAAAGAGTGAAAAAAATCAGGATTTCACAGAAAGGATCGAACATTTGTTAATAAAATATATTACAAAATTTATTAATGACCTAAATACTGCCAGAAAATCAAAAGTTGTCCAAAAGTTTATTTATGCTAGGTTCACACTAGCGTTCGGCATTCCGTTCTTCAGGCCTGCTTGGGGACCCGAAGAATGGAAACCTAATCCACTTAAAAAGTGGTTACCCACGGAAACTCGTGGACCCCCATAGGTTTCCGCCCAGTTTCCATCCAAAAAATGCAGAGAGAAAAGTCCTGAAGGTGTGCTCCTGACAAACACTGATTTTTCTGACTGCATTAAAAGATCCAATCAGACAACAATGATTGTTTGCTTCTTTGTCAGCTATTTGGTGTCTTTTTTACACAGGTCAATATTTGGAAACAGGCATTCATGTCAATATATATTATAGATCTTGGATGAGGCAGCACACACCCCAAAACGTACTTGTAGACCATAGATTAAATAACAACATGCAATGTCAATCAGCTGCTTCTAAGGCCAGGATGCTGTCTTGTATTAAAAGGGGTATGGACTTGTGGGAAAGGTATGTAATGTTACCCCTTTAAAAGTCATTAGTGCAGCCCCATCTGGATTATGCAGTTCAGTTTTAGGCAGCAGTACATAGAAAGGATGTCCTAGAGTTGGAAAAGACTCAATGGAGGGCCACAAAATTGATAAGGGGCATGGAGGCATTAAATCTGTGTAGTTTAGAGAAGAGGCATTTAAGGGGAGATAATAATAAACCTGTATAAATATATAAATGGCCCATACAAGAAATATGGGGTAAAACTGTTAAATGTAAAATCCCGTCAAAGACCAGGGGGCACGCTCTCTCCGTCTGGAGAAAAAAAATCACAAGAGCTGACAAGGCTTCTTCACTGTAAGGACTGTCAATCAGAACGAAATAGCTTTGATGGTTATGGAAATGTATAGACTGTCATGATGTTTCCCATCCCCTGGTTGAACTTGATGGACATATTTTTTTTTTCAACCATACTAACTATGTAACTTTGTAAGATAGGGAAGGAATTTCTATAGCTTATTATGGAAATGGGGATACTACATATATTGGCGCTATATAAATAAAATTTATTATTATTATGTGGGGTTATTTATTTTTTTTAATTAATTATATGTTGGCATACTTCTGCATACAAGCATACTGCAGCTATGCCCAAGGATATGCACGGTTGCTGTTTAAACAGTTATTCCCTTCTTAGCAATAATGGGAGTTACATAACCAGCACAGAAAATGTAACTATTTAATCCCTAGGCAACACACGACATAATAGCAGGTCTAAAGGCAAACCACTGTACTATTGCAGCATAAGCCTTCCGCCCGCTCACTGTAACTTATACCTAACACCCTACTCCAGCACCCCCAATTGGAACTGAGCTTCCATGGCTACAATGACCCCCACAGTGAATTTGGGGATGCAATACCTAATTTCAGAAGCCTGGGGTCTGACCAGTGGCCCCAGACTGCCAGGAGCCCACATACCTGGTTGATCCTGCTGAGTTGAAAGTCAGCCTATGTTTCTGCATAGGTTGACTTCCTGTATATGCAGCAATACACGTGTATTGCAGTTGTAGGCAGGCAGAGGGAAAGATTATAGAGGGAAGATACCTCCCACTAAGGTGGCTCCTCTCCACAAGGTAATGGACTGGAATTTATGTCCAGGGTTTGGGTGTGATTACAGACCTGGGCTCAAAGCTCTGGTCCTGGGTTTTGTTAGAGCCAAGTTGAAGCCTTAACACTGACCAGGTAGGAGGGTGTGTCTCTCTCTCCCCCTCTTCTGATGCTGGCTCTGAGAGACCAACACCCTGCCTGTGTGGAGGACAGAAGGTGGAGACAAACTACTAACGTGGTGAGCCTGCTGGACTATTTATGTCTTGAAAAGACTATTTTGTGTTGCTGGACTTTCTGCCACTTGGTTAAACCAAGCCGTTCTGTTTTGTGTTGCCTTATGCTGCTGAAAGCTATTTATGTTATGAACTCTGTGAACTCCTGCCAATAAAGCACTAGTGTGAACTTGCACACACTCCTCCAGTGTCTTATTTGCCTGGTAACCAGCCCCTGGAAGATCCAGCATTGACACAGTGTATACTACCAAACCAGCAATCAGAAGATCGCTGATTCAGGTCTCCCTAGAGCCGTGATGGCGAACCTATGGCACGCGTGCCAGGGAGGGCACGCAGAGCCCTCTCAGTTGGCACGCGTGCCGTCACCATGATCGCTCACTAACGGGGAATCCGGTACAGGAATCCCGGTTAGTGAGCGATCACTTCTTTCAGCTGTATATGCATATGTACATACAGCTGAAAGCTGTCACTGTAGGCCGCGGTCCGCGGAACCGCGGCCTACATTGACTGCAGAGTGTGACCTCTGCCCCGACGCAGGCGTGATGACGTCATTCATCAGCGCCTGCGATCAGAAGAAGAAGGAGGACGCGCTCCGTGGGACTGCAGCCCTTCGTGGGACTGGGTAAGTAACATAAACTACTGTGTGGGGTCTACTGTGGAGCATATACTACTGTATGGGGGACACTGAAGCATCTAATACTGTATGGGGGGGGACACTGAAGCATCTAATACTGTATGGGGGGGGACACTGAAGCATCTAATACTGTATGGGGGGGACACTGAAGCATCTAATACTGTATGGGAGGGACACTGAAGCATCTAATACTGTATGGGGGGGACACTGAAGCATCTAATACTGTATGGGGGGGACACTGAAGCATCTAATACTGTATGGGGGGGACACTGAAGCATCTAATACTGTATGGGGGGGACACTGAAGCATCTAATACTGTATGGGGGGGACACTGAAGCATCTAATACTGTATGGGGGGGACACTGAAGCATCTAATACTGTATGGGGGGGACACTGAAGCATCTAATACTGTATGGGGGGGGACACTGAAGCATCTAATACTGTATGGGGGGACACTGAAGCATCTAATACTGTATGGGGGGACACTGAAGCATCTAATACTGTATGGGGGGACATAGATGCTTCAGTGTCCCCCATACAGTATTAGATGCTTCAGTGTCCCCCATACAGTATTAGATGCTTCAGTGTCCCCCACACAGTATTAGATGCTTCACAGTGTCCCCCACACAGTATAGATGCTTCACAGTGTCCCCCACACAGTATAAGATGCTTCACAGTGTCCCCCATACAGTATAAGATGCTTCACAGTGTCCCCCATACAGTATAAGATGCTTCACAGTGTCCCCCATACAGTATAAGATGCTTCACAGTGTCCCCCATACAGTATAAGATGCTTCACAGTGTCCCCCATACAGTATAAGATGCTTCACAGTGTCCCCCATACAGTATAAGATGCTTCACAGTGTCCCCCATACAGTATAAGATGCTTCACAGTGTCCCCCATACAGTATAAGATGCTTCACAGTGTCCCCCATACAGTATAAGATGCTTCACAGTGTCCCCCATACAGTATAAGATGCTTCACAGTGTCCCCCATACAGTATAAGATGCTTCACAGTGTCCCCCATACAGTATAAGATGCTTCACAGTGTCCCCCATACAGTATAAGATGCTTCACAGTGTCCCCCATACAGTATAAGATGCTTCACAGTGTCCCCCATACAGTATAAGATGCTTCACAGTGTCCCCCATACAGTATAAGATGCTTCACAGTGTCCCCCATACAGTATAAGATGCTTCACAGTGTCCCCCATACAGTATAAGATGCTTCACAGTGTCCCCCATACAGTATAAGATGCTTCACAGTGTCCCCCATACAGTATAAGATGCTTCACAGTGTCCCCCATACAGTATAAGATGCTTCACAGTGTCCCCCATACAGTATAAGATGCTTCACAGTGTCCCCCATACAGTATAAGATGCTTCACAGTGTCCCCCATACAGTATAAGATGCTTCACAGTGTCCCCCATACAGTATAAGATGCTTCACAGTGTCCCCCATACAGTATAAGATGCTTCACAGTGTCCCCCATACAGTATAAGATGCTTCACAGTGTCCCCCATACAGTATAAGATGCTTCACAGTGTCCCCCATACAGTATAAGATGCTTCACAGTGTCCCCCATACAGTATAAGATGCTTCACAGTGTCCCCCATACAGTATAAGATGCTTCACAGTGTCCCCCATACAGTATAAGATGCTTCACAGTGTCCCCCATACAGTATAAGATGCTTCACAGTGTCCCCCATACAGTATAAGATGCTTCACAGTGTCCCCCATACAGTATAAGATGCTTCACAGTGTCCCCCATACAGTATAAGATGCTTCACAGTGTCCCCCATACAGTATAAGATGCTTCACAGTGTCCCCCATACAGTATAAGATGCTTCCAGTGTCCCCCATACAGTATAAGATGCTTCACAGTGTCCCCCATACAGTATAAGATGCTTCACAGTGTCCCCCATACAGTATAAGATGCTTCACAGTGTCCCCCATACAGTATAAGATGCTTCACAGTGTCCCCCATACAGTATAGGATGCTTCACAGTGTCCCCCATACAGTATAGGATGCTTCACAGTGTCCCCCATACAGTATAGGATGCTTCACAGTGTCCCCCATACAGTATAGGATGCTTCACAGTGTCCCCCATACAGTATAGGATGCTTCACAGTGTCCCCCATACAGTATAGGATGCTTCACAGTGTCCCCCATACAGTATAGGATGCTTCACAGTGTCCCCCATACAGTATAGGATGCTTCACAGTGTCCCCCATACAGTATAGGATGCTTCACAGTGTCCCCCATACAGTATAGGATGCTTCACAGTGTCCCCCATACAGTATAGGATGCTTCACAGTGTCCCCCATACAGTATAGGATGCTTCACAGTGTCCCCCATACAGTATAAGATGCTTCACAGTGTCCCCCATACAGTATAAGATGCTTCACAGTGTCCCCCATACAGTATAAGATGCTTCACAGTGTCCCCCATACAGTATAAGATGCTTCACAGTGTCCCCCATACAGTATAAGATGCTTCACAGTGTCCCCCATACAGTATAAGATGCTTCACAGTGTCCCCCATACAGTATAAGATGCTTCACAGTGTCCCCCATACAGTATAAGATGCTTCACAGTGTCCCCCCATACAGTATAAGATGCTTCACAGTGTCCCCCCATACAGTATAAGATGCTTCACAGTGTCCCCCCATACAGTATAAGATGCTTCACAGTGTCCCCCCATACAGTATAAGATGCTTCACAGTCTCCCCCATACAGTATAAGATGCTTCACAGTCTCCCCCATACAGTATAAGATGCTTCACAGTCTCCCCCCATACAGTATAAGATGCTTCACAGTCTCCCCCATACAGTATAAGATGCTTCACAGTCTCCCCCATACAGTATAAGATGCTTCACAGTCTCCCCCATACAGTATAAGATGCTTCACAGTCTCCCCCACACAGTATAAGATGCTTCACAGTCTCCCCCACACAGTATAAGATGCTTCACAGTCTCCCCCACACAGTATAAGATGCTTCACAGTCTCCCCCACACAGTATAAGATGCTTCACAGTCTCCCCCACACAGTATAAGATGCTTCACAGTCTCCCCCACACAGTATAAGATGCTTCACAGTCTCCCCCACACAGTATAAGATGCTTCACAGTCTCCCCCACACAGTATAAGATGCTTCACAGTCTCCCCCACACAGTATAAGATGCTTCACAGTCTCCCCCACACAGTATAAGATGCTTCACAGTCTCCCCCACACAGTATAAGATGCTTCACAGTCTCCCCCACACAGTATAAGATGCTTCACAGTCTCCCCCACACAGTATAAGATGCTTCACAGTCTCCCCCACACAGTATAAGATGCTTCACAGTCTCCCCCACACAGTATAAGATGCTTCACAGTCTCCCCCACACAGTATAAGATGCTTCACAGTCTCCCCCACACAGTATAAGATGCTTCACAGTCTCCCCCACACAGTATAAGATGCTTCACAGTCTCCCCCACACAGTATAAGATGCTTCACAGTCTCCCCCCACACAGTATAAGATGCTTCACAGTCTCCCCCACACAGTATAAGATGCTTCACAGTCTCCCCCACACAGTATAAGATGCTTCACAGTCTCCCCCACACAGTATAAGATGCTTCACAGTCTCCCCCACACAGTATAAGATGCTTCACAGTCTCCCCCACACAGTATAAGATGCTTCACAGTCTCCCCCACACAGTATAAGATGCTTCACAGTCTCCCCCACACAGTATAAGATGCTTCACAGTCTCCCCCACACAGTATAAGATGCTTCACAGTCTCCCCCACACAGTATAAGATGCTTCACAGTCTCCCCCACACAGTATAAGATGCTTCACAGTCTCCCCCACACAGTATAAGATGCTTCACAGTCTCCCCCACACAGTATAAGATGCTTCACAGTCTCCCCCACACAGTATAAGATGCTTCACAGTCTCCCCCACACAGTATAAGATGCTTCACAGTCTCCCCCACACAGTATAAGATGCTTCACAGTGTCCCCCACACAGTATAAGATGCTTCACAGTGTCCCCCACACAGTATAAGATGCTTCACAGTGTCCCCCACACAGTATAAGATGCTTCACAGTCTCCCCCACACAGTATAAGATGCTTCACAGTGTCCCCCACACAGTATAAGATGCTTCACAGTCTCCCCCACACAGTATAAGATGCTTCACAGTCTCCCCCACACAGTATAAGATGCTTCACAGTCTCCCCCACACAGTATAAGATGCTTCACAGTCTCCCCCACACAGTATAAGATGCTTCACAGTGTCCCCCACACAGTATAAGATGCTTCACAGTGTCCCCCACACAGTATAAGATGCTTCACAGTGTCCCCCACACAGTATAAGATGCTTCACAGTGTCCCCCACACAGTATAAGATGCTTCACAGTGTCCCCCACACAGTATAAGATGCTTCACAGTGTCCCCCACACAGTATAAGATGCTTCACAGTGTCCCCCACACAGTATAAGATGCTTCACAGTGTCCCCCACACAGTATAAGATGCTTCACAGTGTCCCCCACACAGTATAAGATGCTTCACAGTGTCCCCCACACAGTATAAGATGCTTCACAGTGTCCCCCACACAGTATAAGATGCTTCACAGTGTCCCCCACACAGTATAAGATGCTTCACAGTGTCCCCCACACAGTATAAGATGCTTCACAGTGTCCCCCACACAGTATAAGATGCTTCACAGTGTCCCCCACACAGTATAAGATGCTTCACAGTGTCCCCCACACAGTATAAGATGCTTCACAGTGTCCCCCACACAGTATAAGATGCTTCACAGTGTCCCCCACACAGTATAAGATGCTTCACAGTGTCCCCCACACAGTATAAGATGCTTCACAGTGTCCCCCACACAGTATAAGATGCTTCACAGTGTCCCCCACACAGTATAAGATGCTTCACAGTGTCCCCCACACAGTATAAGATGCTTCACAGTGTCCCCCACACAGTATAAGATGCTTCACAGTGTCCCCCACACAGTATAAGATGCTTCACAGTGTCCCCCACACAGTATAAGATGCTTCACAGTGTCCCCCACACAGTATAAGATGCTTCACAGTGTCCCCCACACAGTATAAGATGCTTCACAGTGTCCCCCACACAGTATAAGATGCTTCACAGTGTCCCCCACACAGTATAAGATGCTTCACAGTGTCCCCCACACAGTATAAGATGCTTCACAGTGTCCCCCACACAGTATAAGATGCTTCACAGTGTCCCCCACACAGTATAAGATGCTTCACAGTGTCCCCCACACAGTATAAGATGCTTCACAGTGTCCCCCACACAGTATAAGATGCTTCACAGTGTCCCCCACACAGTATAAGATGCTTCACAGTGTCCCCCACACAGTATAAGATGCTTCACAGTGTCCCCCACACAGTATAAGATGCTTCACAGTGTCCCCCACACAGTATAAGATGCTTCACAGTGTCCCCCACACAGTATAAGATGCTTCACAGTGTCCCCCACACAGTATAAGATGCTTCACAGTGTCCCCCACACAGTATAAGATGCTTCACAGTGTCCCCCACACAGTATAAGATGCTTCACAGTGTCCCCCACACAGTATAAGATGCTTCACAGTGTCCCCCACACAGTATAAGATGCTTCACAGTGTCCCCCACACAGTATAAGATGCTTCACAGTGTCCCCCACACAGTATAAGATGCTTCACAGTGTCCCCCACACAGTATAAGATGCTTCACAGTGTCCCCCACACAGTATAAGATGCTTCACAGTGTCCCCCACACAGTATAAGATGCTTCACAGTGTCCCCCACACAGTATAAGATGCTTCACAGTGTCCCCCACACAGTATAAGATGCTTCACAGTGTCCCCCACACAGTATAAGATGCTTCACAGTGTCCCCCACACAGTATAAGATGCTTCACAGTGTCCCCCACACAGTATAAGATGCTTCACAGTGTCCCCCACACAGTATAAGATGCTTCACAGTGTCCCCCACACAGTATAAGATGCTTCACAGTGTCCCCCACACAGTATAAGATGCTTCACAGTGTCCCCCACACAGTATAAGATGCTTCACAGTGTCCCCCACACAGTATAAGATGCTTCACAGTGTCCCCCACACAGTATAAGATGCTTCACAGTGTCCCCCACACAGTATAAGATGCTTCACAGTGTCCCCCACACAGTATAAGATGCTTCACAGTGTCCCCCACACAGTATAAGATGCTTCACAGTGTCCCCCACACAGTATAAGATGCTTCACAGTGTCCCCCACACAGTATAAGATGCTTCACAGTGTCCCCCACACAGTATAAGATGCTTCACAGTGTCCCCCACACAGTATAAGATGCTTCACAGTGTCCCCCACACAGTATAAGATGCTTCACAGTGTCCCCCACACAGTATAAGATGCTTCACAGTGTCCCCCACACAGTATAAGATGCTTCACAGTGGCCCCCACACAGTGGAATATGCTTCACAGTGGCCCCCACACAGTTTTAGATGCTTCAAATACTGTATGGGGGACACTGAAACATCTAATACTGTGTGGGGGACACTGTGGAGCATATACTACTGTGTGGGGGCCCACTGTGGAGCATATACTACTGTGTGGGGGGGCCAAAATGGAGCATATAATACTGTGTGGGGGCCACTGTGAAGCATATAATACTGAGTGGGGCCCCTCGTGAAGCATATAATACTGAGTGGGGCCCCTCGTGGAGCATATTGTACTGTCTGGGGACCACTTCGGAGCACATTGTACTGTATGGGGGCCCTTCACTATTTATATCACACAGTATCTGTTTTATAGCAGACGTGTGATATTATTACAGGCTGCAATAACATTGCTCCGTCATTATAAAACAGATCCTGGTTAATTTAAGGTTAAATTGCCGTATTGGCACTTTGCGATAATTTAGTGGGTTTTGGGTTGCAGTTTGGGCACTCGGTCTCAAAAAGGTTCGCCATCACTGCCCTAGAGGGACATCAAAAAATGTAAAAAAAAAAAATAAAGTCTGTTAAAATGAATAAAAAAAAAAAAAAAATGTATAAAGCCCTGAAATGCCCATTTCCTATATAAAATGAATTATATATATATTGTGACAGCTTGGGGGAATTAAACTCAAAATGGCGGCTTGTCCTGGTCCGGAGAGCGGTGGTTCATGGTACTGGGCGCCGGAAAGATAGCTTTCAGACGGTCCAAGTGTAAATAAAATTGGCTTTATTCAGCTTAACTGCAACATAACAAAACAACAACAAAAAAACCTATGCCACAGTTAGGGCCTAACTCACCCCTTGAGCCCCTAACTGTCCTGACTGTTGCTCAGCTCCAGTAACCGTGGTCTGTGGACGCCAGCCCTTCTGGCACAGAGCCTATCTCTCTGTCCTACCTGGTCCACTTGAGCAGCCGGACTAATGCTCCACTCAGCAAAAGTCACCTGTGGCCCCAGCCCCTCTGGCACAGACCGTCTATCTGTCCAACTGGTCCACTATTTCCTGCTCTGTGCAGAATACTCCAGTCCTCTGGAGTTACACGCCACCCACTCAAAGGTGTGGCTGAAGGCCTTTTCAGGGCTGGGCCTGGGTCGCTCAACAGCGCCCTCTGGCTCACATACCTACATACCCTCCCCCTCAGCTCACTACCCATGGGGTGAGTTACAATGGGACAAGACATATGTCGCCGTCCCTCTTCAATGCTATACACTTGTCCAGTGTCTCTCCAGATGCCCCCATCTGGCGGTCTCAACCTCCAAGTTCCAGTCAGTCGAGCCTTCCGTCTTCTCCTCCCTTTAAACGCTATGCCAAGATCCTGGCCATTCTGCGCAAAGGCAAGCTCTATTCCATCACCTCCACAATTCGCCACACAGGGAATCACATCATTTTCATCACATTTTCCATCAGTCTTCAGCCATCCCATTGCATGACTTTGATCCCTTTAGTGAATAGCCGTAAGAATCTTCTTCTCCTATCATGAACCCACAGGAGCTCGGATACCAGCTAACCCCTACTTCATGTACATCAATGTCTTTAGAGTATAAATATTTCACGGGTACCTTTTCTGTAACCTTAATCTCAAAGCGAACTTTGCCATCACCATCAAGGCTTAGAAGTTTAGGAGACATAGGCCGCTTGCTCTCCTCTTTGTTTGAGATACACAATCTCTGCACTGCAATATCTTCTCCTTCTGCACGAGGGCCATACCGTACAGCCTCACAAAATAGCTCACGCTGAACTACATTTTCTGGTATGTCTTTAACAACTGCCACATCATATATTGGAATGGTTTCTGTATAATGCGTCCGCACCTGTACGGCAGCAGAAGGACCACTTCCACACTCTAGTCTTACTTCCTCTCTCTCATACGCATAACTTTCTGGAGGCATGTTACGATTCTGTGATAGATTGCAAGAATTTTCATGCCAACCCTTTTCTGACAGTACAGGAGCTGGTGATATCGTCATCTCAACATTCTTCAAGTTATTTTCATTCCCTGTGCTAACACCGGAGGACTGGGATACCAAGTTTTCACCATCACAGTTTTTTCTGTCAGTACCCAGATGCTTTTTGGTTACATGTTCTGGCTGCCTTAATGGTTCTGCTTTCTCTGCCTCTATGCTGGCAGCTTTCTTCAATTCTACCGCCTTCTGTAGCGCACAAATCTCTGATTCCAGTTCCGGAACTTTCTTCACTGCCACATTTTTCTGCACAGCCTCCATCTCCGTTTTTACTATTGCAACTTGCTGAACTTCCTCAATCTTCCTGACATCATCTATGGCAGCAGATGTAGATGCCATCTCTTTATCCACTACGCCTCCTAATTCTAGGACATTGTGCAATGTTCTTCTAACATTTGTCAGGTCAGCATCCTGGATAATATTTTCTGCTTCCCCCACTGTTCCCTGAATTATATTGGATTGATCCTCCAACATCTTCTGATAAAAAGTCTGCAGATGAGCAGAAGCTTTGTCAAGTCTTTCATTCAAGTCCCGTATCTCAGTGGCTCTCTTATCTTGCTCTTGGTTGAATAAAGACTCTACTTCTTGAATCACATTTTTCAGGGATAACAGCTCTGATTCTTTAGAGGTTAACAGGCTCTGCAGCGAGTCTCTCTCATCTTCTAGTGCTGCCAGCTTTGAAGATAGTGCAGATGCCGACTGTTCCGTATTGGATAAAGACTGCTGCAATCGATCCAATTCTTCTTTTTTAGATTCCACTTCGGTTTTTAACTGTTCAATCTGAGAAGTGCGCTCTTCCAACTTTATTTCTGATTCACACTTCACTTGATTCATCTGAAACTCCAGCTGTTTCTTGATTTCCTCCTGCTTGTTCACTTGCACCCTTAATTTAGCAACAAGCATTTTTCGATCTACAATCTCAGCAGATAAATTAGACAGGTTTCCTTCAAACTGAATCCTCATGTCTTCTGTCTGGAGGTCCAATTCTCTCTTGGTCTTTTCCAGTATCTCATAAGCATTAGCTTTGTTCTCATACAATATCTGCACAGATTCCAGGTTTTTCTCAACTTCATCCTTGGAGCTAACCAAATCCTCCATTTCAGTGCGCAGTTGCTTGTTGAGCCTCTCTAACTCGGCCTTCAATTCAAGGGCCTCTTCTAGGGAGCGAGCGAAGGCAAGAGCTTTGGTCTCTTTTCCACAAGCCTCTGCTTCAGCACGGTCAAGTTCTTCTGCATATCTAGCAGAAAGAGTCTTCTCTTCACCAAGCAGCTGATCAAACTTTTCCTGCTTCCTTTTCAAATTTGACACCATCTGACATTGATGAACAAGATCTACACCTACATCTTCTAATTCCTGCTGCAGTCTAATTTTCGTCTTCTCAAGTTTGTCATAAGCAGCAACCTTCTCCTCAAACCGTTGATTTGTAGCTTCTAGCTCCTTTTGCAACTTTTCCTTTAGTTCTTCAACAGAGTCCAAGGACCCAATACTATCTTGCATTTTTTTCTTCATATCAGTCGCCTGAGCCTGTAGTGTTGAAATCTGCTTTGTCAAATCTCTTTTTGCTATCTCCTCTTCCTCTAGTTGCTCAAGGAAACCATTTTTCTCATCTTCCATTTGTTTTAGTTTTGTACTAAGGTCAAGCTTCTGACGGGTTTCTTCTTGCAAAAGTTCCTGAGTGTCTTGAAGCTGAGATCCTAGTGTAGAAAAAGCTTTGGAAAGTTTGATAAACTTGCTGTCTGCTTGAGAAAGAAGCCTTGTGACATTATCCAATTCCATCTGTAGTCTATTTGCTTTGTCTAGCAGCTCCGCTTGAAACCTGTCCCCTTCTGTGACCTGTAGTTGCAGCTCTTGAAGTTGAGTCTCCACTTTTTTATGACTCTCCTGTAAGGCTTGCACTTTCTGAGCATGGACAGACGACATTTCCATCAAATCTTTGTCTTTATTTTGCACCAAAACAGACAATTTCTCTTTATCTTAACAAGATCTTGACAGCACCCTCTCCAAGCTGCATATTCTAGCTTTGAGTTCCCTTTCTCTTTGTTCCAGAACTCCAGCTCTGCTCCGCCATTCATTGACTATTTAGGCGTACCTGCTTTAGTTCATGCAAGTTTTGCTCTGACTGCAATGTCTGCACCACAGATTCTAAATCACTCTCTTGGTCAGAGACATGCTTCCTCAGCTCTGCAATTTCATTTTCTTTGTCAATTAATGCCGCCGAAAGCTTTTCACACTTCCCCACTTGGTCATCCAGACATTCTGACTGACATTCACTTCTCTCACGTTTAGCAGTTTCAAGGTCATCTCTTAATTTTTCAATGATACTCTCTTTGGCAATGGAGTCTTGGACATGCTGCTCCTTTAAATACTGCAATTGCTTCTCAAGCACTTGCTTTTGCTCTACACTCTGTATAACTTTATTAGATAGAGCACATTTCATATCAGCAAACTCCTTCTTAGTGACACAGTCCATTCCAGGCAAACCCAGTACCACATTTTCACAATGACTAGGATATGAACTCTTTACAGTTTCAAGCTCTTTCTTTAACTTAAGGTTCTCTTTTTCTGATACCTCAAGTTGCCATTTCCAATGAGATATTTCATCTTCATAAATTAACCTGATGGTTTTAATCTCATCTTGAAGCTGCTGCACCATAACATTTTCATCTTTGGCGCTCTGATGCACTCCAGTATGAGACAGTCATACAGTCAGCAGGGACATATTCTTTCATAGAACAGAGGTGCTTTAGAAAAACTGAGTCACTCTCATGCAACACATTATCTTTACTTGCATTCCACCTAATCTGCTCCGGGTTTTGTGTCTCTCTGCATTCAGACTGCTGCACTAATACACCTGTGCATAACTTCTCTGTTTTTTTACAAGCTGAAATTCTCTTTTTCTTGCCCATGGTTTACTAACAAGATTACACAATATTCCACAGCAACCTTGGGGTTCAACCGGCAGCAACTTTTTGCTATCTTCTGCAGTCACATGTATTCAAACAGTTAACTTATGTGGCACTACAACAACCAGCATTTTCTTCTGTCTTCCACAGAAAACATTAACATGGCACCATAGCCTTTCACATACACTTGTTTGCAATATCCAGCTTCTATACACATTGCTATGTTGCAATTCACTCACCCCCTCCTGGGTTTCTTCAGTTGAAATCACAGATTTCTTCCAGCTGTAGGCCACAATGCACACTTTGCAGTACTGCAATCACAAACCACTTTTCTTCCAGGACTTGCGTGGATCTCTTTCTGCCCGCATTCTCCACCATATGTGACAGCTTGGGGGAATTAAACTCAAAATGGCGGCTTGTCCTGGTCCGGAGAGCGGTGGTTCATGGTACTGGGCGCCGGAAAGATAGCTTTCAGACGGTCCAAGTGTAAATAAAAGTGGCTTTATTCAGCTTAACTGCAACATAACAAAACAACAAAAAAAAACCTATGCCACAGTTAGGGCCTAACTCACTCCTTGAGCCCCTAACTGGCCTGACTTTTGCTCAGCTCCAGCAACCATGGTCTGTGGACGCCAGCCCTTCTGGGACAGAGCCTATCTCTCTGTCCTAGCTGGTCCACTTGAGCAGCCGGACTAATGCTCCACTCAGCAAAAGTTCCCTGTGGCCCCAGCCCCTCTGGCACAGACCGTCTATCTGTCCAACTGGTCCACTATTTCCTGCTCTGTGCAGGATACTCCAGTCCTCTGGAGTTATACGCCACCCACTCAAAGGTGTGGCTGAAGGCCTTTTCAGGGCTGGGCCTGGGTCGCTCAACAGCGCCCTCTGGCTCACAACCTACATACCATATACATATATATATATATATATATATATATATATACAGTACAGACCAAAAGTTTGGACACACCTTCTCATTCCGAGAGTTTTCTGTATTTTCATAACTATAAAAATTGTAGATTCACACTGAAGGCATCAAAACTATGAATTAACACATGTGGAATTATATACTTAACAAAAAAGTGTGAAACAACTGAAAATATGTCTTATATTCTAGGTTCTTCAAAGTAGCCACCTTTTGCTTTGATTACTGCTTTGCACACTCTTGGTATTCACAGGGCTGACAGGCAGGATTCTTTACATTTTGTAAATTACATTTATTTATTAAAATATTTCTTTGGGGAGGGGGTGCTATTATTAAGTAAAAAAAAATTGTGACAGGTCCTGATATTCTGGTGTCAGTGTACATAACATATTAAAGTTACCCTTCTGCAGTATAGGGAATTGCAATGTCTATGCAAGTCAGATTACTGAAAGTATCTCACCAAAATGAAACCTTCGCAGTATATACAGTGGGGAAAAAAAGTATTTAGTCAGCCACCAATTGTGCACATTCTCCCACTTAAAAAGATGAGAGAGGCCTGTAATTGACATCATAGGTAGACTTCAACTATGAGAGACAAAATGAGAAAACATATCTAGAAAATCACATTGTCTGATTTTTAAAGAATTTATTTGATCATTATGGTGGAAAATAAGTATTTGGTCAATAACAAAAGTTCATCTCAATGCTTTGTTATGACAGAGGTCAAACGTTTTCTGTAAGTCTTCACAAGGTTGGCACACACTGTTGCTGGCATGTTGGCCCATTCCTCCATGCAGATCTCCTCTAGAGCAGTGATGTTTTGGGGCTGTCGCTGGGCAACACGGACATTCAACTCCCTCCAAAGGTTTTCTATGGGGTTGAGATCTGGAGACTGGCTAGGCCACTCCAGGACCTTGAAATGCTTCTTACGAAGCCACTCCTTTGTTGCCCTGGTGGTGTGCTTGGGATCATTGTCATGCTGAAAGACCCAGCCATGTTTCAGCTTCAATGCCCTTGCTGATGGAAGGAGGTGTGCACTCAAAATCTCACGATACATGGCCCCATTCATTCTTTCATGTACACGGATCAGTCGTCCTGGTCCCTTTGCAGAGAAACAGCCCCAAAACATGATGTTGACACCCTCATGCTTCACAGTAGGTATGGTGTTCTTTGGATGCAACTCAGCATTCACTCTCCTCCAAACACGACGAGTTGTGTTTCTACCAAACAGTTCTACTTTGGTTTCATCTGACCATATTACATTCTCCCAATAGTCTTCTGGAACATCCAAATGCTCTCTAAAAAACTTCAGATGGGCCCGGATATGTACTGGCTTAAGCAGGGGGACACGTCTAGCACTGCAGGATCTAAGTCCCTGGCGGCGTAGTGTGTTACTGATGGTAGCCTTTGTTACGTTAGTCCCAGCTTTCTGCAGGTCATTCACTAGGTCCCCCCGTGTGGTTCTGGGATTTTTGCTCACCGTTCTTGTGATCATTTTAACCCCACAGGGTGAGATCTTGCGTGGAGCCCCTGATCGAGGGAGATTATCAGTGGTCTTGTATGTCTTCCATTTTCTAATTATAGCTCCCACAGTTGATTTCTTCACACCAAGCTGCTTGCCTATTGCAAATTCAGTCTTCCCAGCTTGGTGCAGGTCTACAATTTTGTTTTTGGTGTCCTTCCACAGCTCTTTGGTCTTCACCATAGTGGAGTTTGGAGTGTGACTGTTTGAGGTTGTGGACAGGTGTCTTTTATACTGATAACAATGTCAAACAGGAGCCATTACTACAGGTAATGAGTGGAGGACAGAGGAGCCTCTTAAAGAAGTTATTACAAGTCTGTGAGAGCCAGAAATCTTTCTTGTTTGTAGGTGACCAAATACTTATTTTCCGCCATAATTTGCAAATAAATGCTTTAAAAATCAGACAATGTGATTTTCCGGATTTGTTTTCTCATTTTGTCTCTCATAGTTGAGGTCTACCTATGATGTCAATTACAGGCCTCTCTCATCTTTTTAAGTGGGAGAACTTGCACAATTGGTGGCTGACTAAATACTTTTTTCCCCCACTGTAATAGTTCGAGAATGTCCTTCTAGAGTATGGAAAATAGTCAGTTTTATGCAAGTCAGTTAGACCCCATAACTGCAAAACACCTCACCAATATGAAATCTTCACAGTATATAGCACATGTAAAAGATCCTTCTACAGTAAGGAAGTATGGATTTCTATAGAAATCACATACCATCATTCCAAAGGACTGCATGGAGATCTTTGGTTCTGCATAGGTCACATTAATATCACAGGTTACCACGCCATTTAATCTCAATGTTTTCCTTTAGGGAAAAAAGTAATTGCTGACCAAGATTATTTTCCCTACTATTGCATAACTTTTCACTTCTTTGAAAATACTGAGATTGTGCTATGATTGCAGAAATGGGTGACTTACTATTAAAGCGGTTATCAGGTTTCTAGCTGTGTATCTCCCACTGTCTCCTGCTCCTGTAGGCTTTCTGCACTGCTCTATGCTCTGACAACGGTCCAATGCACCTTTTCGCGAGGAGAGGGGTTTGTGCCAGAAGCATGTCTATTTGGGTGCTAGACAGATAAGAGAGCCCCTGGGAGAAGGCAGATAAAGTTAGGATTGTTGTCTATTCCTGCCACCTTTGGCCAGTATATGAGTAGTCTCTTGTGACAATGTAGACCAGTATTAGGGGTATCTAATATTCATCTCTACAAACTTTTGTAGAGAAGAATATCCCAGTATAATGCTCCTTAGTATCCTTAGTATAGTAAATGACACTAACAGCAGCTTAACATACACTCATCTCCTGACTGCTGTCTTCTAGGCCCTGATACCTTAAAATAAGGTCAGCAGGGATAGCAAATCGTCCCTGCTGCCTGCATATAATACATATTAAAGAGGACCTTTCAATACCTACACTAACTCCAACTCATTACATCATTCAATAGACATCACTCCACTGATTCTGGTGCAGTTAGAATTTTTCTCTAGCCCCCACCAATCCCTAACAGTAGAGTAGTTTGTGCTGAAACTAAGAAATTATTGTTTGGGAATGGTGGAGGCTAGAGAAAAAGTTACAATTGTGCTGGAATCAGTGGAGTGGTGTCTATTAAAAGACACAATGAGTTGGAGATGGTGGAGGTGGTGAAAGGTCTTAAATGATGAACAAAACTTGAGTCCAGAGGATTGAAATATTACATTAATCTTGCAAAGTTGCTTTTAAAATGGAGACTTATCTTAAGCCTAGTGACACATACTACAGTCTTGTATCTGATACAGATCTGAGTTGTCACTCTGAATTCATTGAACTCTAGTGATTAAGAAATTTTGTTAGGAACATAGAGAATCATGGGAGTTGTTCAAAGTATTTGTATAAAGGAAATCCTAATTATTTTAATGTTAGTCTATAATAATTACTATGTAAGCTCTCCAAGTAGAATATTAATTTCCCATGGGCAATATAGCAAATACAAAAGTCTGAAAATGGGGACCTCTGATATGAGCCTGAAACAGGCCCATGGCAGCTATTTCAATAGTGCATACAAATACAGTTTTATGATTTAGTTAATATTGGTGTGTGGGGTTTTCACATTTTGGTTTGTGATGTACAATTTCAGTACCAAATTGCCCCTAGTGTTTGTAAATTATTAACTATTCATCTGAACTATGTTACATGCACATAATTTCCCTCTTGCATCATTTCACTAATAGCAAGTTTTAAAGTCTAGTCTTAGTATTTATAGAAATACTATTCCCTAATAGGAAGTTTTCAGTTGTGAACTGACAAAACTCTTCAAGGTAAAGTATTGTGGGTCGAATTTGGTCCCCCAAACTCTGACCTTTGTTTAGAGATAGCACATACAGTGCCTTGCGAAAGTATTCGGCCCCCTTGAACTTTTCAACCTTTTGCCACATTTCAGGCTTCAAACATAAGGATATAAAATTTAAATTTTTGGGGTGAAGAATCAACAACAAGTGGGACACAATCGTGAAGTGGAACGAAATTTATTGGATATTTTAGTTTCAATAATTTTTATTCAGATTTTCAGAATATAAAAAAATAAAGAATATTATGAATATAAAATGCGATATACAGTTGACAAGCATTATGGTATAGTTTTCGAGATACAATCTTTGAACCGCATATCTTTAAAAACAAATGAGAAATATTACTTAGAAAGTAAACATTAACAATAACATTTAACTTTTAGGCACACTCATAGGGCTGTCGTGATCTATACCCCGGGTAGCTTCTCCATGAACGACCTTCCCTTCCTCCCCGGGTTTGTGTTCATGCAAGTGACATTTGACACATAAATTGCAATGCTAACTGCTCCTCCCCAACTCCTCTGTCGACGAGGTTGGCGAGTCTGACATCCATCACTATACCTACTACAACCACCCCGACTGATTTCTTGTAACACTTTGGTGTCCTCTACATAAGGAATCGAGAATAGATCCACACATCCCAAACTTTCTCAAATCTAGGAAAAGAATTGTTTCCCATTGCGATTATCCTCTCGTATGAATATGTGTTATTAATGGCTAGTACCAGGGCTGACATAGGTGGAGAGGCCGCTGATTTCCATCTCTGTACCAACATTAATTTAGCTATAGTCAAAATTTTACAAATGAGTTGTTTATACTTATTCACCTCTCCGGGAATTCCAATTAGCAGAATAGCCATATGTACCGTATGGGGGAGTTGGAGACCAAACAGCTCTGAGAGCATGTCGAAGACACTATCCCAGTACCCACGAATTACAGGGCAAGTCCCCAGAATGTGAAGGAGGGTTCCCCTGCCTCCACAACCCCTCCAACAATTCCCGGACATTGAGGGATACGCCAACTGTAGAGTGGATGGGGTTCTGTACCACCGTAAAATGATTTTCATGGCTGTCTCTATGTGAGTACTACACTTTAAAGACAAATGGATCCGTCTAATCGCCTGCTGCCATTCATCTGGAGTAATGACCATCCCCAAGTCCCTCTCCCAGCAGCGGAACGGGGTAGACCTAGTAAAAGCCGAGACTCCATCCATTTTATCATATAGAAAACGCAGTCCTCTCATATTAGTCGACAACCAAGTGAAGAGTGAATTATTATGTGGTAGGGTCGTCACAGGATGTTTAGATATGAAGTGCCATATTTGAAAATACTTAAGGAAATCTCCTATATGAATTCCGTATTGTTGTCTTAGGTCTGCAAATGAAATAGGTTTTTTTTAGCGTCAGAGTATAATTGAGAAATTTGCGTGATCCCTCTCGACTCCCAGCCCGAGACCCCTAAGTCATCAACCACCCAGGCCATCAATGACAGAGGCCTATCTGCAATATGGAAATGATTCATTGGATTTGCTTTCCCATGAAGCAGCTTCCATGCCGTTAGCGAGGCACACATGATCGGGTAGAAAGATCTCGGAGCAGGGACACTCCAAAAGGGCAACCATAGCGCGTCCTCCAGTTTTAAGGGAGATATAAACGCCTGCTCTATGTGCAACCATGGGACTGAGGTATCCGTTGACTTCCACCTCGCGCACTGAGTGACCAATGAAGCTATATAATAGTTCCTCACTATTGGTACCCCCAGCCCTCCCACCTCCCATTGTTTAAATAGAAAACTTTTATTGATTCTAGGTCTCCTTCCATTCCATACGTATTTAGAAATCACCCTTTGAGCTGTTTCAAAAAAGGAAATAGGGATGGATATTGGGAGTGTGCGGAACAGGTACAAGAGTCTCGGCAGCAGCAACATCTTAAAAGCAGCTACCCGTCCTATCCAGGAAACATCTGTTTTTGACAATCGCTCAGTCTCCTCTTGCAATATTTTTAACATTGGTATATAGTTACTTTTGTAAAGAGTCCCCAAGGATGCCGTCACTTGTATCCCAAAATACTGAACACTATCCTCCCTCCAATCAAAATCGTAAGTCGATTTTAGATACTGGAGCAAGGGCGGGGGGACATTTAAAGGCAATGCCTGCGATTTAGCCATGTTTAACTTGTAAAACGATATTTGCCCAAAATTATTAATAGTTTCCATAAGGCGAGAAATAGACGTTTGCGGTTTGGACAAAGTGAGGATAATATCATCTGCGTTTAGGGAGATAAGGTGAGAGTTATCTCCTATGGCAATGCCTCTCACTTCCGGATCTAGTCTAAGTACCTGGGCTAAAGGTTCTATAGAAAGAACAAATATCAGGGGTGATAGGGGGCACCCCTGTCTGGTCCCATTTGTTATTAGAAAAGGATCTGATACTACTCCGTTAGTGAACACTCTTGCAGAAGGTGCCGAATATAGCGCCTCAATCGCTCTTAAAATGGCTCCAGAAAACCCCATGTTTCTGAGTACCGAGAAGGCATACGACCAGCAAATGCGATCGAACGCCTTTTCCGCGTCTAATGCAAGGACCACCGCTTCTTCCCTCCTAGATTCAACATGATGTATTATGTTTAAAATACGTCTAGTGTTATCATATGATTGTCTTCCCTTAACAACCCCACTTGGTCATGTCTTATTAAGCTTGGGAGGCAAACTGCCAGTCTGCTTGCTATTAGTTTGGCATAAATTTTTAAATCTGTGTTCAATAGCAATATAGGTCTGAAATTTTGGGGATTGGTGGCGGGTTTGCCAGGCTTTGGCAACGTAACTACCAAGGCTTCCTGGTTTTCGTTTGGGATGGTACCAGAGTCCACCACAGCCGTCAAAAATGACAGTAGCGGGCTCATCAAGACCGAGGTGAAACATTTATAGTATTCATTAGTAAGGCCGTCAGGGCCTGGGGACTTGTGAGACAGCAATGATTTAATTATGGCAACAGCTCTGCTGAATTAATAGGTGCATTCAAGGACTCCAGCAGTGACTCAGTGAGTGCAGGTAGCTGAGCAGCTCTGAGGAATTGCTCAATATCGTAGTTTGTCGGGAGGACCGTAGGAGAGTCCTCTGCTAAATTGTAGAGTCCCTCATAGAAAATTTTAAAGGCATTAGCGATGCCGTTCGGGTCATAAATTTTGTGTGTACCATCTTTACTGTGCAGAAATGGGATCCTGGATTTTGCATGCTTTTGTTTAAGCTTAGACGCTAAGAGTTTGCCCGCTTTATTAGATTGAGAATAATACGTAGCTCTAACCCTTTTTAAATTTTTCTCATATTTGTGCAATAGACAAACGGTCAGCTGCTGGCGTAGTGCCATTAATTTCGTTGCATGTAAGGGAGAAGGAGACTGTTTGTTGCTGGTGTCGATGGTTCTTATCTGACGGAGCAGTCGATCCATCTCTGCCAGTCTATTTTTCTTTTCTATATGCCCAAGGTGAATAAACGTACCTCTAATAAAGGCCTTGTGAGAGTTCCACAATATTTCAGGGCCAGAAGCAGAGGGGGCGTTAATCTGAAAGAGTTCCTTCAGATCATTCTCTAATGTTGCTTTTAACTTCGGCTGTGACATTAAAAATTAATTACACCTCCACACATACGCTCTAGCGGATTCATATTTTTCCGCTATTGACAAGGTTATCGCTGCATAGTCAGACCAAGTTATTTGAGATATCTCAGACTGCTTAACAAGGGGAATACTAGACTGCTCGATTAGGAATAAATCTATTCGTGAGTAGCTATTATGTACCATAGAGTGATACGTATAGTCTTTTTCGGTATGTAAGATACGCCAGACGTCAAATATGATTGGACATGGTTAAGGAATTAAGGGTAGCAGGGACATTGGGATTCAGCGACCATGCTATACTCGAGTTTGGGGTTGTAAGAAGAAGAAGACCTGAGAAGACAAAGACTAGAAGGCTCAATTTTAGTAGGGCAGATTTTAGGGGCCTAAAGGTAAGGGTTAGTAGAATTCCATGGTGAAAAATACTTAAGCACAAAAATGCACATGAGGGGTGGGAAATTTTCCATAGGGAAATCATTAATGCACAGGAACTAACAATACCTAGAAGCAAGAAAAATGGGAATCACCTAAAAACTCCAGGATGGATGACCAAAAAATTACATAACCTACTAAAAAAGAAAAAGGAAACATACAACAAGTGGAAGATGGGAGCTATATCTAAGGGAGAGTATACAGCAGTTTGCAGACTCTGCAAGATAAGCATTAAAAAAGCTAAGGCTGAATACGAATTGAAGCTTGCAAAAGAAGTTAAGAGTAAGGTAAAAGGTTTTTGGGGATATGTTAATAGCAAAAGAAAAGTGAAGGAAACCATTGGAGTCCTGAAGAACGAAAAGGGTGAAAAAGTTAACATGGTGGATCAGCAGGTGGAGTTACTAAATTCATATTTTGTATCCGTCTTCTCCCAAGAAATGGATGGAAATATCAACATTAATGGTGATAGTGATGAGGGGAATGAGGACTCCAAGCTGATTATAAGTGAAGGTTTGGTAAGAGAACATTTAGCTAAGATTAAGGAAACCAAGTCCCCAGGACCGGATGATTTACACCCTAGAGTTTTAAAAGAATTAGCAGAGGAAATAACAGAACCCCTTGCAATAATCTTTAATAAGTCATGGGAAACAGGAGTGGTCCCTCTAGATTGGAAAAGGGCAAATGTGGTCCCCCATCTACAAAAAGGGGAATAGGGACGACCCAGGAAATTATAGGCCGGTAAGTCTGACCTCGATAGTAGGAAAAATCTTTGAATAAATCGTTAAAGAACATTTAATTAGGTACCTGGATGGGAAGGCTTTAATTAATCAGAGCCAGCACGGCTTTATGCCTAATAATTCTTGTCAGACTAATCTTATTTCCTTCTATAATAAAGTCACTGAATGGTTGGACCAGGGGAATGCAGTGGACATACTTTATCAAAGGCCTTACTAAAGTCAAGATATACTATCACATAACATTCTTATTGAAAAAATGATCAAGTATGGCTTTGATAAAATATCAGTAAGGTGGGTTCACAATTGGCTAAATGATCGGGCACAACGAGTAATTCTAAATGGCTATACATCAAACTGGAAGAAAGTAAAAAGCGGGGTGCCGCAGGGCTCTGTCCTGGGCCCAGTACTTTTTAATATTTTTATAAATGATCTGGATGATGGGATTAATGGGGAACTAATAAAATTTGCAGATGATACAAAGATAGGAGGAATGGCCAACACTAGAGAGGAGAGAGAGTGCATCCAAAAGGACTTAGACACACTGGAACAATGGGCTGAGGTGAACAAAATGGTATTCAACAGGGACAAATGCAAAGTTCTACATCTGGGTAACAGAAATGCAAGAAGCATATATAGTATGGGAGGAATAGTACTAAGTGAGAGTACAGGGGAAAAGGATCTGGGCATAATAATAGATCAGAAATTCAACATGAGTCAACAGTGCGGTGCGGTGGCTAAAAAGGCTAATAAAATTCTAGGATGTATCAAGACGAGCATTGAAGCTAGATCAAGAGAGGTAATTATTCCGCTGTACTCTGCCCCGGTCAGACCCCACCTGGAATACTGTGTACAGTTCTGGGCTCCCCAGTTTAAGAAAGACATCGATTTATTGGAGCAGGTCCAGAGAAGAGCAACCAAAATGGTGGAAGGTCTACAAACCATGTCCTACGAAGAAAGGCTAAAAGAATTGGGACTGCTTAGTTTGCAGAAGAGAAGGCTAAGGGGAGACTTAATAGCGGTATTTAAATATCTGAAAGGTTGCCACAGTGCAGAGGGATTAACCCTATTCTCATTAGCAGAAGGAAGCACGAGAAGTAATGGGATGAAATTAAGGGGAAGGAGATTCAGATTAGACATTAGGAAAAACTTTCTAACAGTAAGGGTAGTGAGGGAGTGGAATAGGCTGCCACGGGAGGTGGTGAGTTCTTCCTCAATTGAAATCTTCAAGCGGAATCTGGATAGGTATATAGCTGGGATGATCTAGGAATTCCTGCTTTTGCAGGGGGTTGGACTCGATGGCCCTTGAGGTCCCTTCCAACTCAAACAAACAAACAAACAAAAAAAAAAAAAATAGTTCATAGCGCCATAGAGCCTGCAAGAAAGAGAGGTGACGCGTTAATATGCCAGAAGTAGTATCTACTAGCGGGTCTGGGGCCATATTAAAATCTCCCATTAATATTAGACACCCCTGCTTCCTTTTTTTCTACCGCCCTCACAAGTCTCCCTAGGAATGCTACCTGTTTCTTGTTTGGGGCGTAGACTGATACCAGCGTATAAGTGACATTATTAAGAACACAGACTATTATTACAAATCGCCCTCCCGGGTCAGCGTATTGAGATAACAACTGAAACGCCACTGAATCTCTAATCCCAATCAATGTTCCTCTACGCTTTGAGTAGTAATGAGCATGAAACACATGTGGATATGTAGGGTTATTAATGCAAAAGGCGCGTCTCTTGTAGAGCAAGAACCCCTGACATTCATGGACACAATTTTAAGCACCATAACATACAATTAGAAATGCTTTAAGAGTCTTACCGCAATTACTTAAACCAGTAGGTGTCAATGTCGTTATGATGCGAGGCCATCTCCACCCTCTGTATTCACTTCGCCCAATGTGCCAAAACCAAAAAAGAAACAAATCATTAAAATTACATAACCAATTAATAAACCCTCGTAGCAGAACCATACGAAAGAAAAAAAAGAACGTGGTACAGCGGACCAGCGGCTGTCGTAATCCTGGGGGGATAAGTTCGACAACAGTGGACATACGAGATCCAAGAAAAGGTGAGTCTTCAGCTTTGTAGCCCTTTTCGTGGACGACCTTGGGCCTTCACTTGATGCCAACCTTCCGACACGGGACCAGGTGGTTGTTTGGGTGGTAGCTCGGCAATCGGAATGTTCCATTTTTGGAGCAGGCTTCTTCCTTCCTCCAGACTTTTGATGACATGCACCATATTATCTCGGGAAATGATCACACAAACCGGAAATCCCCATTTGTACAGAATGTGATGTTGGCGTAAGGCTGTGGTAATAGGGAGGAATTGTCGCCTTTTTTGTAATGTCATGGCTGATAAATCCGAGTAAATGGATATTTTGTGATATGGTTCAGGTAAGCGGTCTTCCTTTCGGGAAGTCATCAAAACCAGATCTTTAGTGCGATAGAAATGAATTTTAGCTAAAACATCTCTAGGTATAGCTTCATCCAAATGTGAAGGTCTGGGGACTCTGTGAGCTCTATCAATGGTTAGATCCATCGCCGTGAGGTTCGGTATTAGCGATCGGATCAGATCCTGGAGGAATGTCGTTAAATTATTCGTAGATACGGACTCTGGAATCCCTCTAAATTTTAGATTGTTTCGTCTTGAACGATCTTCTAAATCAGCTATTTTAGCTTTCAAAAACGACACATCCGTCTCCATCTCATAGTGTGCATCTATAAGCGCATTATGTGAAGTCGCAAATTCCACCATTTTAGATTCGACATGAACAGTACGGCTTTTTAATTCCTGAAGATCTCTATCTAGTGGTTTTACCATGAGAGACATGTCTGTTTTTAATGATTTACAGAAGGCCATAAGCATATTTTTCATGGAGGCCTCCGTTAGCGGATTCTCCATCTCTGGTATATCTGCAAAAAAATCAATGGATGGAGGAGTAGGCTGTGCATTAATGCTCACCTCTTCATCCTGGGAGTCGCTGTTCTGGAGCCTGGGTCTTTGGTTAACCGGGCTAGCGGTAGGTGACTGAGGCGTCTCCAGGCTGGAAATGCCCGAGAGTGCTGAGGCGCCATGTTGCAGAGGCCCGTTTTCAGCGTAGGCCCCGGCCTGCCGGGGAGAAGGCCCAGATGACTCCGTGTCCGCACCGTCCAGCAGCTGCGGTAAGGATGGGGCCGAGCACGCTCTCCTATGTGCGGAGAGCGCGGTTGTCTCCTCCGGAGAGTCAAGAGAGGGAGTTGAGGCCCTAGATTCGGCATCTGAGTGCGGGCCGACTCCATTTTGATCCTCCCCTCCCCCGTGAGGGAAGTAAAAGTCGGATATCTTCTGCGGTTTCACCGCCGACTTCCTTTTTCTGGGCATCCCCGAAGGTAGGATACCGTAACTAATAAAAGCTATCCCCGAAGGCCACGGGCTTGTCGCTGGGAAGGTCGCTGTATAGGACTCAGACCGGGAGCTCTGAGACTACACGGCCATCTTACTCCACGGCTAGGCTCCGCCCCCCCAATTTATTGGATATTTTAAACTTTTGTAAAAAATTAAAAAACTGAAAAGTGGGGCGTGCAATATTATTCGGCCCCTTTACTTTCAGTGCAGCAAACTCACTCCAGAAGTTCAGTGAGGATCTCTGAATGATCCAATGTTGTTCTAAATGACTGATGATGATAAATATAATCCACCTGTGTGTAATCAAGTCTCCGTATAAATGCACCTGCTCTGTGATAGTCTCAGGGTTCTTAGCATCTATAGGTACCACACCACTGATTCCAGCACAGTTGAAATTTTTCCTCTCGCCCCCACCTTTTCTGAGCAGTCAGTGCTGTTAGTTTTGGTTCCTGATATGCTACTTAGGTTCTGTAATGTTAGGTGGGCAGTGTCAGACAGGAGTAGGCAATGGGGCATGATTCAGAGCTTAAATCAAAGGTGTACAGTGTCAGAGCTCAGAATCACAGTGGAGAGCCTACATAGCATATGAGGCACCAAAACTAACAGTGGTGGTGAAAGTACCTCTTTAACTATTATCTATTGACCTGTATCCTAACTACAGAGAAAAGTCTCCAAGAAACCCTCTCGCCTCCAAAGATGTTTCACTGTATTTATAAAGTAAATTCATCTTCTTGTTTGTATCTAAGATGGCCTGAACCATTCTATTACTACATGTAACCATTAATTTAAAGAGTATTAAGTGAAGAGTTATGAACAAGGTTTGCTAGTAATATGCTGCTCAACTACAATTGATATGTATGCATGTGATGTAAAATTAAACTGTAAAATATAAAGTGTGGAAGAAAATAAGGAATTTATATCCTTTTTCAAAATTCAAAGTTTCAAATAGACAGCAAAAATAGGCTAAGCTATGACATTGGCTGGCACATATTATAATATTGTTATAGTAAAGTATCAGCAGAGAACTTAATTTAGACTCTCCAAAGGTCACTGGTAAAATATAACACCACTCCCTGTTAATCTATTACAAAGCTGTAGTTACAATCATTACTGGATTTGCAAATATTATTTATACTGAATAATATTGGTGCACATAGAGACCTGGGGCAAGGGTGGTGGAGGCCCTCAGGCAAAAAAAAAAATCTGGTAGGGCCCTATAGCATTAGAATTTTTATTAACGTCAACAATAGTTGACATTAGATAAAGAAAATCTAATTGATTTACATGCTATTGTGTTAGTATTTTATATGCCATTTTCTGCATGAAATTAAGTGTGTAATCCACAATTTATGCATGTAGATGGCACTCAACTGATTATGCCCCCAGCTCTGAGAAGAGCACATATACTGTAGGGCAGCGGAGAAGAGCTACATTGAAAAACAATGAAGAATGCATGAGGTATCACAAGCTTTTGCCTCTTTGAGGTCAATGCAGCCCTGTTTGCATTGTGTATGTCACTGACATATGCACAGTATAAACATGGACGAAAGACAGTCTAAATATTTGGACACTGGCCCAGATCTACTACTGTGGTCACAACTAGACACATAAATGTGGTGCATCTTGGTGGTTCTGCATTGTTCGAGTTGCTAGATATTTTAGCATGGCTTCTTAGGAAAAGGGCGACATCGCATAAATGTGGCAAAATGTGCCAAGATGCAGCAAAAAAAGGGACCAAATTGTGTTGCAAAATTGTGGCTCAAAGTAAGTTAACTGACACTTGGTATGAACTTAACAAAAATAAAAAATTGCATGCAGGTTTTAATTGCAGTATTGCCTAGCACATTACCATGCGAACGACCATTAAATTGAAAACCTGGTTTATTGGCATAGTAGAAATGTTCTACTTTTTACTGCAATTAAAAACTGCATGCATTTCTTTAACAAAAAGCGTAGATTATGTTGTTTTCCCTTAGTCCCAACAGCAGCACAATAGTGGGTTATTTCTGCCCCGTGTGCTGGTAGGACAGAATGGAATTTTTAATAAATAACAAATGGTTAAATAATTAACCCCTCCCCCTCCTCAATATAAGGAAGGAAGTACTAACCCCACAACGTATAATTATAAAGACAAATACATAAACACATAGGGATGTAAAAGCCAAATTTATGGCTTCCTTAATCCAGCAGATAAGGAAGGTTTAGAAGCTTTAAGCCCCTTATTTTTTCCTGCAAAGGAAAGAAAAAGATTCTTTAACCACCTAAAGGGTAGAGATCTTGCAATATAGATTCTTAAGCATCTGGTGACATCCAAGGAGTGAAGTTTAATCTCCTCTGGAGTAACTGGATTAAGAAAAAATACAGATAATGAAATAACTTGATTCAAGTTAGTGTAAAAAGGTACCTTGGGACAAAACCCCGACATAAGCCTTAATTGAGCTCTATCCGCATGGAATGAGACGTAAGGATCCACAGATAAGGCTTGCAGTTCCCCAACTCTTTTAGCTGAGGTTACTGCTAAAAGAAACCGTCTTGAGTGTAACCTTCCAAGAGGTTAAAAGGGAGGCTCACACAGAACTTTTAGAACTGTGGATAAATCCCACTGGGGAATCGGGTGAATAACAGGTGGTCTTAGCCTGGATGCACCCCTTAGAAATATGTTTTTACCGGTGGTTCTAGAGATAACTGCTTACACAGATCTCACCGATTCCATCTGGAATTTTCTTTTTGTGATGAGTTGAGGTATTGCAGGTCTATTATCATCCTCCAGTGAAAGTTTTGGTATCAGAAAGACTGGAGAATAAATTCCAGACCCTTGATTATGCAGCGAAACCTCCTCCAAGAAGTGTTTCTTTATGTAATCCAACACCAAGGTTTCTAGTGCCTTTTGATAGACAGCAGGGAGGCAAGTGGTTGGGGAAGGCATCCAGGGGTTTAACCACAAAGGGCATCGGGCAACAGTAGTCAAGGCCACAGACTTGTCCGACAGCTTTACCTGGTGAAAAAGAGGCTTCGCTAAGAAAATCCCCTTCCACAAATATACCCTTCAAATCGGTCAACAGGTCGTCCCGAGACACACCTGAATCAATGTCTCTTCTTAGGTAAAAGAGATCAGAGCACAGTTTCCTAGCCACTTCACTTGAAGCAATGCCAATGGAGCACTATGCTAAGGAAGTCGTATAAGCTCTTCTCAAGGAGCACTCCGCATGACAGTCCATCAGATCTTGAAGATTGGATCCATCATTAGAAGGTAGTGTACACCTGGATAACTTGGCGACAGCCATATCTACCTTTGCTGGAGAGCCCCATGTCCCAAACTGTTATTCCGAAATAGGGAAAAGAGTTTTAAACCTCCTGGATAACACAAAGGCGTTTTCTGTGTGTTTCCATTCAGTGGACATTGCTCTTTTTTAGAATGTCGTCCACTTTGAAGGCCCTTGGCCCCCTAGAGGTGGACATAGAGGCTTCCCCAGGGTCAGCATCATGGTGATCTGATGGATCTTAACAATTTCTGGATTTTTCCCATTGGAAAGTGAGTTTATATGTCTCAATATCTGAATCATCAGATGAGGTGTTGAACTCTTCATCGGATCGTACAATTGAGGCGGTTGCCTCACTACGTCTGGGTTTTTAGAATAATGAGACAATGACTCCTTTAAATCCTTCATTGTCTTGCACATATGCCTCCACCCATATGACCACATCCCTAATAGTAGGTTCTTCAGAATGTTCTTTAGGGCGGCACTGACAGCACATGTTAAATTCGTACCCGTCAGGCAAAAAAATGTCACAGGACCTATTGGATAGGTGGTTACGCTTAGACCGGACTTGGACTTATGCCTGAAGGAATAGTCTCCACTAGACGCAGGGGATGACATCTAAAAGATACAATAAATAGAATATTAGCCTACAAAAGAATTTAGGTTAGTAAAAAGAAAATGAAATTAATATTTACCTTTAAACGCAAGAGTAAGGATAACAAGCAAGAAATTGCAAGATAGAAGCGCAAAAACAGTACAAAAGTCTGCTCTAATAGAGAAATGCACACTGTGCACAGTCTCTGCCAAATAACAAAGAGGCAGAGGAAAGGAAGCAGCAGACTTATATAGCAAAAATGGAGTGCAAAGACACTCCCACTTCCTGTGACAGGTTTTGTTTTTGTTCTTTTTCAGGGAAGAAAAAGGCTGCACTGCACAGATTTTATGTAAAAAGGGAAAAAGTTAAGCGAAAAAAAAAGATCTCCTAGCCAGCTCAACCCCTCCCTTTGCCAGTACAGGGAGAGGGAGTGAAGGAGAGACCTGACTCTGGAGACCCCGAAGGACGTTTGATGATGTCATCACGTACGCAAGCCAAAGTACTCTGGACTCCAGGGTCCCCACACAGGGGAGCTGGAGAGAAGAAGCCGGAAACGCCGTGCATCGCAAAAAACAAGCAATGCAAGGCTTACAGAGGCGCAAGGGTTCAGTGCGGACACTAAAGGCAGCAGACTTGCCAAAAAAAAAAGTCTTTCCCTGCAGGTAGGCAGACTAAGCAGCAGAGGCAGGGAAAGATAGACAACGAGTTTTAACCCTTGTATTTGGTTCCAATGGGAATCAAAGGCAGATAAAGACTCCTTACAACAGGAGGATAGAAGACAAACAAACTCAAGCAGGAGCGAGGAGGGGTAAGTCATCCAGAAATCTGGATAACCTCACTATAGGGAAAGAATAACCTTCTCCTCAACTGTCCCACCAACACAGGACAGAAAAAAACATGTTAGGGGGGTTGGTACTTTCTTTCTTATACTGAGGAGGGGTTAATTAATAAGTTAGGGCCGGTTCACATCTGCTTTCGGTTTCCGTTCGCGGAGTCCGCTTGGGAACCCCCCCCCAAACGGAAACCTATACGCAGATGTGAACTGGCCCTTAGTTAGTTAATAAGACTCATTCTACTAGAGCCGTTTCCACTTCCTGGGCTGAAAGGAACTCTGTTCCCTTAGAGCAAATTTGTTCTGCAGATTCTTTGAGCTCTCACCAGACTTTTATAAATCACTATAGATTTAATACTCAAGGTTTGGAGGCCACTTCCTTTGGCCGTTCCGTTTTAAACTCAGTTCTTTAAGAGGGCCTTTCCTAGGGTTTCTTCTTGCTAGATCACCACTATTGTGCTGCTGGTGGGACGTAAGGGAAGCGTAGATTATGTTTTCCCTTAGTCTTAACAGCAGCACAAGGCTCCCTCCCTATGTGTTTATGTATTTGTCTTTATAATTACACTATTGGGGGGGGGGGGGTAGTACTTCCTTCCTTATATTGAGGAGGGGGAGGGGTTAATTATTTAACCATTTGTTATTTATTATAAATTCCATTCTGTCCTACCAGCACACGGGGCAGAAATACCCCACTATTGTGCTGCTGGTGGGAGGGAAGGGAAACACTGTGCAAATCCAGCCTTAGTAGTTTACTGATGATGTAGAATGACGCACATTTGGAAAAAATAAAGAAACAAAAGATAATGTTAGCGCCTCTCACTTGTGGCCTTTTGTCACCTGTCCTGTGCAAGGGGAGTCTCTCTCTCTCTCTCTCTCTCTCATACAGTGCTTGTCGCATTGCAACTATGACTGCCACCTTTTCATGGTTACTGCCACCCACTTGCTGAGTACTGGGCTGCCATCCTACCTTCCTGAGCACTCAGGCCCCTTTCATAGGCCTCTCCAGAAGCCAGTGTTGGGTCACCACTCAGTCTGTCTTCCCAGCCCCCAGGCTGTGTCCTGTTCTCAGATTGTCTGCATGCTAGTTGACTACTCTGCACCAAAGTTTGGTACAGATAAGACCTCCCATGAATTGACTCCTCCTGGATTCCAACACTTCTAAGGTCTATAAGGCTATCGCTAGTAGTCTGGGAAATTGCGCTCTTTGCTTTTTCTCCCCCCTCACATTAAGGATGGTCGACCTCAGCACCCATGACGTACCCTGCATACCTGGCTAGTCTTCTAGTAAAGATTCTGTGCTGGGAGTAGGTGTTTCCACTTCTCCAACAATTTCCTCGCTCCACCCAGGAGAAGCCTTTAAGGACCCTCAAATCTCTAAGGATGCCGATTTCTGTGCAAGTACCTCCTGAATCCACCATTCTTTATCATTCCTGCCCCTTACTGGCACAAGCTTTGGTCCTGGAGACCTTCTCTCAAAGCTGCATTATCAAAGGGCCCCACCAGGGCTCCACCTAGGCAGCTTCAGACCCTTCAACTGGTCTTCACCTCAAACACTAGCACATATGGGTTCCACTGATGCACCACTGTATAAGGGAACGTCTTATGCACTTACCATTTATACTAATTGAAAGTTTATTAGTGATTAACACATATATATTGTGAGAGTATGAACCTAGAGGGCGCTAGGGAGCGACCCAGGCCAGCCCTGAAAAGGCCCTCAGCCACACCTTTGGGTGGGGCGTGTATCTCCAGAAGGCTGGAGAAACCTGCATGGAGCAGGAAATGGTGGACCAGCCTAGGACAGAGAGGCAGTCTGTCCCAGAGGGCTTGGGTCCAGAGAGGACTTATGGAGACTAAGTCAGGCTCTTGTTGCCCCAGAGGCTAGTTAGGGGCTCTATAAGTGAGTTAGGGCCCTAACGGCGGCCTAGGTTTTGTTTGTTGTTTTGTTATGTTGCTCTTAAGCTGTAATAAAGCCACTTTGTTTTAAATTGGCACCGTCTGAACGCTGTCTCACCGGCGCCCAGTACCACGAACCACCGCTGTTGGGAACAGGAAAAGCAACCATTTGAGTCTAATTCCCCCAAGTTGTCACAATAAAGATATATAAACAATCCAGTTTGCCAGCAACTTGTAGAGATGGAAAATGTCCTTTTATTGGAAAAGCAATACACCACGTATCGGTTCTCACAGGAACCTTTCTCAAGTGCAGTTGAGAAAGGTTCCTGTGAGAACCAATACGTGGTGTATTGCTTTTCCAATAAAAGGACATTTTCCATCTCTACAAGTTGCTGGCAGACTGGATTGTTTTTTCTATTAGGAACCCTTCTGGCTGGAGAGGGCTCTCTGCCGTGCAATTTATGGGACGATACCCAGATTTGCTGGCGCTGCTACAAATGCTTTTTTGAGATAGCTAGATAGATATATATATATATATATATATATCTCTACTGTATGTGTGTATATATATATAAAAAGAATCAGTTCCGCCAGCATTTCATAAAAAGGATGGTGACTTTTTTATTAGCAGTAACAAACACCACGTATCAACCCTCACAGGGGTCTTTCTCAAGTGCTTTCTCCTGTGAGGAAAAATACGTGGTGCTTGTCAGTGGTGAACCCAGCCTCTTTGCTGCCTGAGGCGGACTATCGAAAGACTCCCCCCCCCCCCCCCCCCAAAAAAAAAAAATATAAAATTGAGTTTACATGCTACTAGCTTCACACGCTGCTATCGTTGTACAATAAACATACACAAACTTATGAAACAGTTTTTAAGAATTCTTCTTTCTCAATTACTTCAGTATCAGATCAACAACACGGCATTAACAATGAAAGTAACTTCAAACCTCTTCTGCTTGGTGGATGGACGAGCCCACGTGGCCCCCATTCTCTATAATAGGAGCGCCGCAGATAGCTGAGTACTGGCACATCAGGTATCTTTGGCACTCCCATCGAAGTTGAATGAGAGCCACGCGGGTTCGTCCATCCACTAAGCGACACGCTTATATTCAATCCAGTGGGGGAAAAAAAAAAAAAAACAATTCTAAGGCCCAGTGGGGGGTCTCAGCTGACTGACCCCCATCAATCAGATATTTATCCTCTATCATTTAAGTGACTACAGTGCATTAACATTTTGTGACTTACAGGTGACGTCTCTGACTAATCCTTCACATTTCCCTTCTCTTCCCTTTGGACCGCCATGGCCACTTCTTCCAGCTTTGACTTGCCTCTGTAAAGTTTGCAATACAGACATCCTTGGCTCCTCACTTTTCCAGGCATCTGACCCACATTGTCCTCACCTGCACAAAACCCCCATCCTGCTGCTACCCCAATTATAAAATATATGATATAACCCCCCATAATGTATAATACTCCCAAGTGCATCTTTACATTAATAATGTCCGTGTAAATCCTGTATAAACAGTGCCCTTTATTAATAATGTCCGTGTGTACGCTGTATAAATAGTGCCCCTTATTAATATTGCTCCAGATGTTAACTAATTAAAAGGTTTTCCAGGTCATTAATAAACTAATGAGTGGGGCTCAAAAACCCAGGACCCCCACTGATCAGCTGTTTGAATGAACCGTGGTACCTATATAAGTGCCGTGACCGCTTCTCTGTTTACATAGTGTCATTCATCTCATAGTGGCCATGTAATGTAAACTACAGCCTTGTCCTATACACGTCTATGTGACAAGGCTGTAATTACATCACACGGTCACTATAAACAGACAACGTAAGATATAAACAGGCGCCATAGCCCCCCATACAACTGATCAGAGGCGGGGTCCATTGATCTCTTATTGATAATCTGTCCAAAGGATAGAACATCAATAAAAATGAGCTGGAAAGACCCTTTAATAAAGCCCAAGTGCCACCTTAAAGGGGTTGTCCAGGATAACCACTTTTTTAATATGAGGCTGGGGAAGGTGCTCCGGTGTCTCCCAGCACGTTCTAGTCCTGCTGCTCCGGTGTTTTCTTCCCCACAGCACTGTGATGTCCCGAGTCAGCAACCTCAGCAGTCATGTGCGGTGGGGACTTCCGCCAGAAGAAAACACCAGAGCAGCAGAACCAGACTGTGGTGGGAGACATCGGAGCACAAGGGACAGGTGAGTAGATGTTTTTTTTAATACAGTATTACACGGTATTATGGCCCACAGCGGCCCCTGCACACAGTATTACATGGTATTACTCCCCGCAGCGGCCCTGCACACGGTATTATGCCCCGCAGCGGCCCCTGCACACGCTATTATGCCCCGCAGCGGCCCCTGCATACGCTATTATGCCCCGCAGCGGCCCCTGCACACGCTATTATGCCCCGCAGCGGCCCCTGCACACGCTATTATGCCCCGCAGCGGCCCCTGCACACGCTATTATGACCCGCAGCGGCCCCTGCACACGCTATTATGCCCCGCAGCGGCCCCTGCACACGCTATTATGCCCCGCAGCGGCCCCTGCACACGCTATTATGCCCCGCAGCGGCCCCTGCACACGCTATTATGCCCCGCAGCGGCCCCTGCACACGCTATTATGCCCCGCAGCGGCCCCTGCACACGCTATTATGCCCCGCAGCGGCCCCTGCACACGCTATTATGCCCCGCAGCGGCCCCTGCACACGCTATTATGCCCCGCAGCGGCCCCTGCACACGCTATTATGCCCCGCAGCGGCCCCTGCACACGCTATTATGCCCCGCAGCGGCCCCTGCACACGCTATTATGCCCCGCAGCGGCCCCTGCACACGCTATTATGCCCCGCAGCGGCCCCTGCACACGCTATTATGCCCCGCAGCGGCCCCTGCACACGGTATTATGCCCCGCAGCGGCCCCTGCACACGCTATTATGCCCCGCAGCGGCCCCTGCACACGCTATTATGCCCCGCAGCGGCCCCTCCACACGGTATTATGCCCCGCAGCGGCCCCTCCACACGGTATTATGCTCCGCAGCCGCCCCTGCACACGGTATTATGCTCCGCAGCCGCCCCTGCACACGGTATTATGCTCCGCAGCGGCCCCTGCACACGGTATTATGCTCCGCAGCGGCCCCTGCACACGGTATTATGCTCCCGCAGCGGCCCCTGCACACGGTATTATGCTCCGCAGCGGCCCCTGCACAAGGTATTATGCTCCGCAGCGGCCCCTGCACACGGTATTATGCTCCGCAGCGGCCCCTGCACACGGTATTATGCTCCGCAGCGGCTCCTGCACACGGTATTATGCGCCGTAGCGGCCCCTGCACACGGTATTATGCTCCTTAGCGACTCCTGCACACGGTATTATGCTCCATAGTGGCCCCTGCACACGGTATTATTCTCCATAGTGGCCCCTGCACACGGTATTCTGCTCCATAGTGACCCCTGCACTCGGTATTCTGCTCCATAGTGACCCACCCATGAACTATTATTATACTCTGGGGTCTTTTCAGACCCCAGAGTATAATGATTGGAGACCCAGGTGCTGACAAACATAAAGACCAGTGTTACTTACCTAGGCTCCGATGCACTCCCTGGTTTCGGCCCTCTTCAATGTCGCACAGACCGGCGTCGCCACATAATGACGTCGGCCTGGCTCACGTGACGCCTTGGACATCACCAAAGAAGGCCGAAGCTGGGAGTAGCATCGGATTGCTAGAGAGGTGAGTAACAATGGTTTTTATGTTTATCACCTCCCCTGGGTCTCCGATTATTATACTCTGGGGTCTTTTCAGACCCCGAAGTATAATAATAGCAGTATTTGGCCTCACTTAGCGATCCCCACTGCCGCTCACAGCCGCTTCTGATTCCCCCTTCTGCGTCTGATAGCAGAAGGGGAAGCGGAGGCGGCCACAGCAGGCGTGGGGATAGATAAGTAAATAGGCCGTTGCCTGCCGGGGTTATTCCAGTAGTTAACGGACTATTTTTATATATAAAAAAAAAAAAAAAAAAAAAAGTTCTCCTCACCTTCCTGTGATCGCTTGATGGAGCCACCACCTCCTCTTCTTCACCTGCGTCCGCGTCTCAGCGTAGGAGGCGCGATTACGCCATTGTATCGCCGCCTGCGCTGTGATGCGGAGATCTCGTAAACCAGGTATCACGTAGCTTTCTTTTTTTTTAAGCGGCCTGTCCTGGGCTGGTTTACGGTGAATAGAAAGTAAAAAATGCTGCCCCCCAGACAGTGACGGACAGTGCCGCCTGAGGCGGGCGCCTCACTTCGCCTCATTAGCGGTGTGCCCCTGGTGCTTGTTACTGCTAATAGAAGAAGTCACTATCCTTTCTATACACACACACACACACACACACTCGAATAGCAATTCCAATAAATTGAATTACTAGCAATTACCTATGATTGGGCCTCAGCGGTAACTTTGGCGTCATCATGCAAAATGACAGTGGCATAATGTCATGTGGGTTACGACAGCGTCATTTTGCATCATAACTCTAACATCATTCATGATGTCTCTACGACCAGAAAAGGCTGGAAAACCAGCACCAGAGCCCAAGAAAGGTGAGTAACACTGTTTCTGAAGAGACCCCAGGACATAATAGCAGTTTCAGTTTGGACCTGTGCAGTCTGAACGAAACTGCTGGGCAATGGCGAGATTCATCCAATACATACTATCAGTGCCGTCCGGGGGCCTCCGCCCTGAAGGTATAGAACAGGGGTCACTGACTGCAATCTGCAGAAATAGTCAGGGTAAGGGCCGGGTCTTGGGGCAGCTACCTGGCCGCCCAGCGGCCCATATTCCAGTTGGCCCACTGGGAATTTTCCCGGTGATACAAATGGCCAATCCCCCCTGCCAATATGCCAATAACATAGTGGCATAGCTAGCGGGGGGGCAGAGGGGGGCGGCTGCCCCGGGCCCACTGACTCTGTGGGGCCCACCAGGGGCTGCAATTAATACATCTTTTACTTTTAACTAGATTGGTGTCTGCAGACACCGATCTAGTTAAAACGCTTCCTGCAACTTGACTGTCTTGTAAACCGCAAGCCACTTCAGGCCTGCAGTTTACAAGACACTGAGACCACAGACAAACGTCTGCTTCTTGGCACAGGCGGGCGCGATGAAGTCACAACATTGCGCCTCCTGCGCTGAGACACAGATGTCCTGTGCATGGACAGGGACGAGGCGGCTCCATTCATCAAAGGATCACAGGTAGGTGAGTAGAACTTTTTTTTTTTTTTTTTTTTTTTTTTTTGTTTTTTGTATAGTTGTGGGTAATTTAATAGTATGAGGGGAATTATAACTATAAGGGAGGGGCATTATGAACATAAGGGGGGTCATTTATATAAGGGTTATTAGGGGGCATTATGAATACAAGGGGTAGGTTATTTATATTAGGGGCCGTTAGGGGGCATTATTTATATTAGGAGGCAATATGAACATAAGAGGGTGGTCATTGATATAAGGGGTCATTAGAGGTGCAGTATTTATGTCAGGGGTAATCAGGGGCATAATATGAGGGGGCAATCAATTTAATTAAGGTGGCACTTGGGCTTTATTAATACTAAGGCCCCATGTAGCGACCGCAGCAAAAAAGCACTGTAGGAAAAACCGTAGCAGTAATGCATTGTGGTTTTTCCCGCAGCGCATTTCACAGAAGGAAACCTCTGCGGACTTTCTGCTTCCATTATACCTATAGGGAAACCGCCGGTGTTTCCATAGGTATAATTGACATGATGTGATTTTCAAAACAGCAACGGTTTTGGAAATCGCAGAGTGTCCGCTGCACATATTTTTCTGCAATGTGTGGATGGGATTTGCTAGAATCCCATCCACTTTGTAGGAACTGTAAAATGCCGGGTTTTTTTCCCGTGGCATTTTCGCCACATGAGGCCCCATCCCATCCTTACTTTGCGGTAAAATACGCGCAGCTGACACACTGCGATTTCCAAAAAAGTTGCAGTTTTGGTAATCGCAAAATACCTACGGAAACGCTGGTGGGTTCCCTATAGCTATAATTGAAGCAGAAAGTCCGCAGAGGAAACCTCTGTGAACTTTCTGTGCAAAGCGCAACGGGTAGAAACGCAATGCGTCGCCCCCGTGGTTTTAGCTGCAGCGCTTTTTTGCTGCGGGATTCCATGTGGGGCCTTAGCCTTAATGAATTTTCCAGCTCATTTTTATTTATTCTTCAGAATAGATCATCAATAAGAGCTGTATGAAGGAGCCCTGCTGCCTGTTTACACACACGTCCAAAATTGTTGGTACCCCTCGTTTAATGAAAGAAAACCCACAATGGTCACAGAAATAACTTGAATCTGACAAAAGTAATAATATATAAAAATTCTATAAAAATGAACACATGAAAGTCAGACATTGCTTTTCAACCATGCTTCAACAGAATTTTTAAAAAAAAGAAAGCTCATGAAACAGGCATGGACAGAAATGGTGGTACCCCTGAAAATAATGTGACCAAAGGGACATATTAAATCAAGGTGTGTCCACTAATTAGCATCACAGGTGTCTACAATCTTGTAATCAGTCAGTGGGCCTGTATATAGGGCTACAGATACTCACTGTGCTGTTTGGTGACATGGTGAGTACCACACTCAACATGGACCAGAGGAAGTGAAGGAAAGCGTTGTCTCAGGAGCTTAGAAAGATTAAAATTATAGACAAGCATGTTAAAGGTAAAGGTTATAAAACCATCTCCAAGCAGCTTGATGTTCCTGTGACTTCAGTTGCACATATTATTTAGAAATGTAAGATCCATGGGACTGTAGCCAACCTCCCTGGATGTGGCCACAGGAGGAAAATTGATGACAAATCAAAGAGAAGGATAATACGAATGGTAACAAAAGAGCCCAGAAAAACTTCTAAAGAGATTAAAGGTGAACGTCAATCTCAAGGAACATCAGTGTCAGATCGCTCCATCCGTCGTTGTTTGAGCCAAAGTGGACTTCATGGGAGACGACCAAAGAGGACAACATTGTTGAAAACAAATCATAAAGAAGCCAGACTGGAATTTTCCAAACTACATGTTGACAAGCCACAAAGCTTCTGGGAGAATGTCCTATGGACAGATGAGACAAAAATCGAAATTTTTGGCAAGGCACATCAGCTCTATGTTCACAGATGGAAAAATGAAGCATATCTTGAAAAGAACACTGTCCCTACTGTGAAACATGACAGGAGGCTCTGTTATGTTCTTGGGCTGCTTTGCTGCATCTGGCACAGGGTGTCTTGAATCTGTGCAGGGTACAATGAAATCTCAAGACTATCAAGGGATTCTAGAGAGAAATGTGCTGCCCAGTGTCAGAAAGCTTGGTCTCAGTCGCAGGTCATGGGTCTTGCAACAGGATAATGACCCAAAACACACAAGAATTGCTAAGAGGAAAACATTGGACTATTCTGAAGTGGCCTTCTATGAGCCCTGACCTAAATCCTATTGAGCATCTTTGGAAGGAGCTGAAACATGCCGTCTGGAAAAGGCACCCTTCAAACCCAAGACGACTGGAGCAGTTTGCTCATGAGGAGTGGGTCAAAATACCTGTTGAGAGGTGCAGAAGTCTCATTGACAGTTACAGGAATCGTTTGATTGCAGTGATTGCCTCAAAAGGTTGTGCAACAAAATATGAAGTTAAGGGTACCATTATTTCTGTCTAGGCCTGTTTCATGAGTTTTCTTTTTAAAAAAAAATTCTTTTGAAGCATTGTTGAAAAGCAATGTCTGACTTTCATTTGTTCATTTTCGTAGAATTTTTATATATTATTACTTTTGTCAGATTCAAGTTATTTCTGTGAGCATTGTGGGTTTTTGTTTCATTAAACGAGGGGTACCAACAATTTTGTCCAGTGTGTATATCACATGCTGTCTGTTTATAGGGACCGTGTCATATAATTACAGTCTTGTCACATGGACATGTATATGACGAGGCTGTAGGTACATTACATGGCCGCTATGAGATGAATGGCACTATGTAAACAGAGGGGTCACGGCGCTTATACAGGTACCACAGTTCATTCAAACAGCTGATCCTGGGGGTCCTGAGTATTGGAAACCCCCTATTTTTTTACCTTGTGTTTACCTTTTAATTAGGAAATGCCTAGGGCATTATTAATAAGGGGTACTATTTAAAGGGGGTACACAGGAAAGTTGTTAATTTAACCCCTTAATGACATTGGACATACAGTCATGGCCAAAAGTTTTGAGAATGACACAAATCTTATATTTTCACATGATCTGCTGCCCTCTGGTTTTTATGTGTGTTTGTCAGATGTTTTTATCACATACAGAAATATAATTGCATTCATATTATGAGTAACAGAAGCTTATATTGACAGTTAGAATGAGTTAATGCAGCAAGTCAATATTTGCAGTGTTGACCCTTCTTCTTCAGGACCTCTGCAATTCTCCCTGGCATGCTCTCAATCAACTTCTGGACCAAATCCTGACTGATAGCAGTCCATTCTTGCAGAATCAATGCTTTAATTTTGTCTGAATTTGTTGGTTTTTGTTTGTCCACCCGTCTCTTGATGATTGACCACAAGTTCTCAATGGGATTAAGATCTGGGGAGTTTCCAGGCCATGGACCCAAAATCTCTATGTTTTGTTCCCTGAGCCATTTAGTTATCACCTTTGATTTACGGCAAGGTGCTCCATCATGCTGGAAAAGGCATTGTTGAGCGCCAAACTGCTCTTGGACGGTTGGGAGAAGTTGCTCTTGGAGGACATTCTGGTACCATTCTTTATTCATGGCTGTGTTTTTAGGCAAGACTGTGAGAGAGCCGATTCCCTTGGCTGAAAAGCAACCCCACACATGAATGGTTTCAGGATGCTTTACAGTTGGCATGAGACAAGACTGGTGGTAGCGCTCACCTCTTCTTCTCCGAATAAGCTGTTTTCCAGATGTTCCAAACAATCGAAAAGGGGATTCATCAGAGAAAATGACTTTACCCCAGTCCTCAGCAGTCCACTCCCTGTACCTTTTGCAGAATATCAGTCTGTCCCTGATGTTTTTTCTGGAGAAAAGTGGCTTCTTTGCTGCCCTCCTTGAGACCAGGCCTTGCTCCAAGAGTCTCCGCCTCACAGTGCGTGCAGATGCACTCACACCTGCCTGCTGCCATTCCTCAGCAAGCTCTGCACTGCTGGTAGCCTGATCCCGCAGCTGAAACACTTTTAAGAGACGGTCCTGCCGCTTGCTGGTCTTTCTTGGGCGCCCTGGAGCCTTTTTGGCACCAATGGAACCTCTCTCCTTGAAGTTCTTGATGATGCGATAGATTGATGACTGAGGTGCAATCTTTCTAGCTGCAATACTCTTCCCAGTTAGGCCATTTTTGTGCAGTGCAATGATGACTGCACGTGTTTCTTTAGAGATAACCATGGTTAACAGAAGAGAAACAATGATGGCAAGCACCAGCCTCCTTTTAAAGTGTCCAGTGGTGTCATTCTTACTTAATCATGACAGATTGATCTCCAGCCCTGTCCTCATCAACACCCACACCTGTGTTAATGGAGCAATCACTGAAACGATGTTAGGTGGTCCTTTTAAGGCAGGGCTGCAATGATGTTGAAATGTGTTTTGGGGGATAAAGTTCATTTTCTAGGCAAATATTGACTTTGCAAGTAATTGCTGTTAAGCTGATCACTCTTTATAACATTCTGGAGTATATGCAAATTGCCATTAGAAAAACTGAAGCAGTAGACTTTGTAAAAATTAATATTTGTATCATTCTCAAAACTTTTGGCCATGACTGTACTATTACGTCCTGCATGCTTGGTACTTCGCGCAACAGGGCGTAATACTACACCCTAGGGTGGTCACCCGCTCACTATCTGAGCGGGCGGCATTGGAATCGGGTGTTAGCTGTAGCTGACAGCTAACACCCTACTCCATAACCCCCGGTCGGAACTGAGTTCCGATCGGAGGTTTTAAACCCTTGGATGCCATGGTCAAACATGACCGCGGCATCCAAGGGGTTCCGCCATGTTGCCGCTCCCCTCGGCAACCCCCGCGGCAAGATCAGGGTGTGCCGATATCTATAATCTGCAGCCCGGGGTCTGCCCAGTGACCCCAGGCTGCCTGGAAACCGCACTACCTGATTGATCCTGCCGAGACCTCCGGAATTCAGCACTATGTGTCTGCATAGCCTCACTTCCTGTATAGACTGCAAGACACTTGCATGCTTGTGTCTTGTAGTCTATAGTACTGAGCCAGAGATCAAAGCATCACTGGCTCAGGTGTCCTAATGGGACACATGAAAAAATAAAAAAAAAGTGAAAAAAAAATAAAATAAAGTATTTGAAAAAAATTAATAAAAGAATAGAGCCCTAAAAATTCCCTTTTTCTATATAAAATGAATTATATAAAAAAAAAAAAAACTAAAAATTAATAAAAACAATGCATATTTGTAATCGCCACGTCCGTAACAACCTGTACAATAAAACTGAAACAATATTTAACGTACACGGTGAACGTCGGGGGGGAAAAAAAAACACCAAAAGTAAGCATCTCACCTTACAAAATATGCCATAAAAAGTGATCAAAAAGTCATATGTACCCCAAAACAGTACCAATAAAAAGCACAGGTTGTCACGCAAAAAATAAGCCCTCAACAAACTCCGTAATCGTACAAACCCGTAGAATAAAGGTAACATGTTACTTATGCTTTATGCTCCATGGTGAAAACTTTAAAAGGTAAAACGCAGTGCCAGAATTGATGGGGGGTTTTTTTAATCCACCAAGAAAGAGTTAATAAAATTTATTCAATAAGTTATAGGCACCCAAAGATGATGTCATTACAACATCTCACCCCGCAAACAACAAGCCCTCATATGGCTAAATCACCAGAGAAATAAAGAAAACATAGCTTGTACAATGTGAAGACAAGAACCCCAAAAATCGCCAAATCATTAGAACACAACTGGCTGCGGCAGGAAGGGAATGTATAAGCTGTGCGAGCGTATATCAGGGGACAAACCAGATTTAGAGGTTATGAGGGAAAATAAACCAGAAGTGACCCCCATAGTAGGGGATTTGGTATTCCCAATGCACTCCGCACAGCTTACCTATTCACTTTTCCCCATCCGCTGTGCAGTCACGTCTGGAATACTAATGCTCACTACACCCCTTGATAAATTCTTTGAGGGGTGCAGTTTTCAAAATGGGGTCACTCCTTTGGGGAATCCACTGTTATGGTACCTTACAGGCTCTGCAAACATGACATGGTGTCCAGATACCAAACATCTGAATCTGCACTCCAAAAGCCACAAAGTGCTCCTTCATCTTCTGCACCCTGCTGTGTGCCCAAACTGCAGTTTATGCCCACATGTATGACACTGGTGTACCCAGGGTAACGTACTTAATGTCATATGTGGGTATAAACTGCTGTATGGACACAGCTGGGCACAGAATGGAAGGAGCGCTATTTGGTTTTTGGAGCACAGGCTTAGACGGTTTGGTTTTTGGACGCCATTGCACTTTTGCTGAGATGAAACGCCAGTAAAGTGGAATCCCCTGACATGCGACCCCATTTTGCATTTTTAACCCCCAAGTGTTGCTATAATTTATTATCCATAAATGAATACGCAGCTGATTGTGAAAGGTGAAAATGACAATTTCTCCAGGAATACATCATTTCAGTGTGTAATATGTTGTGCCCGGCTTGTATCAGAGATGAACGATCCAAAAGCTGTTGTGCCCGGGATCCCCGCTTAACAGTTTTTGGAGTGTGTGTCTGTGCAGACATAAGCTGTGCACAACATATCGGGCACTGAAATGGCGAATCTCTGGAAAAATGTTATTTTTAACTTTTCATTATCATCTGCGCATCTGCACTTGTGGGTATTATTCATTATGGGGGGTTATATTATATATTTTATAATTGGGGGTAGCAGCAGGATGGGTGTGCAGGTAAGGACAATGTAAGTTAGGTGCCTGGAAAAGTAAGGAGCCAAAAATGTATGTGCTGCAAACTTTACAGAGACTGGAAGAAATGGTCATGGCGGTCCAGATGAAAGAGACGGGGAATATGAACGATTAGTCAGAGACGTCACCGGTAAGTCACTAAATGTTGCTGCCCTGTATTCACCTAAATTGTCTGCAGAGCCCTGTGTAGAGCCGATATATACCACTATACAGTCACGATATAGCAATAATAATTGGTATACCTAAGTTGGGGTCCCACTTGGTCATGTTCCCCCCCACTGTTCTGAATCCCGAGCTATGCCTCTGACACTGCAGCTTCCTGGGCCATCTGGATTTCGACCAGCATCCAGTCACTGCCTTTCAGGAGCAGTTCTCGCAGCCTCTTATTTTCCAGCAATGCACAGGGACTCATCCTCTGGGCAAACAGGTTGTACATTCTTGCATCCAATGCCGGTGATTTCTCATCCTTGTCGGAGGCATTCACGCCTTCTGATCTTTACTCGCATGCCACATCATGTCCTGCAGACATTGTTCATTCTGCCCTCATATCCTATTTGTATCTCCACGAGGATGGAGCACCTGCACTAAAACCACCTTTTCAGGTAGGTTGGAAAGGACTGCCTATGCTCAACACAACGTCAATATCCTTTGGTGGGCCTGCTGATTGGGGACCTTCCAGTATTTGGGGCCATAAGTCCTTCTCATAGATTGCAAGTCCATGTAGGCAGGGGTCTGTACCAGTTGGCCACTATGTTAGTACTGTACTTACTGTACTTGTGTTTTGTATTTAAACCATCCCCACATTATAAAAATAAATAAATGAATAATAGTTCTGTCAGCACTTTCATGCCAAATATCACAGGGGCAAATACTTTTCAGATGAAAATAATAACTATAACAACACTGTCAGTAAAAGGCAAAAGTGAAAACAAAGAAGGATACAATAAGACACTGCTGCAGAGTGTAAAACAATCAACAACCACTCATGCACACATCATTCACACTGCCCTACCCCACCCACAGAGAACCACGACATTTCCAACCAGTGTGATTATATTTTGTCAAACTTGTGGGAATATTTCCTATTCAGGTATAGTACTGTATCTTAGGGGAACATACTTATTGACAAGTTGAATCCAATGTTCAAGGGAGGGTATGTCAGGGGATTTCCATACACTATAATTACGACCTTCCTTGTACAAAAGAAAGTAAAATAAAAATATATTTTGTTATAATAGCCATCTATAATATCATTCATTATACCTAAAAGACAGACCTGACAAGTAAGTATCATAGGAAAGCCATAGTACTCACGCAGGAACAAAACATCCAACTAGAACGGGGAGACCTTAGGACAAGATCATATGCAATGTCAGTTCAGCTTGGCATCGAAAACAGTTTGCAGATGCAGAAGCATTCATTCTATGCAATCTAGCCAGTGTATACTAAATTAGATGCAGAAAACAGGATTGGATGAGGATGTTTCTTGCACTCGCCACAGTGTCTAAGAAGGATAGCTCAATCTCTTTCCTATCATCAGCCATAAGGTCAGGAATGGCCTGCTGCCACCCAACCAAAGCTCTGTCATAGGGACAACAGACTGTAGCATGTTGTACAACTGAGCTATACCCATGGCAATAGCAGTCTTTCCCATTCCTGGCTGTCCGGCTATTAATACAGTACATCCTGCAATCTTTCCCTCTTTGAGCATTTCTAAAATGACACCAGCTGCTCTGGAAGGTGCCAACTGTCCAGCATGGTGGCTCAGTGGTTAGCACTGCAGCCTTGCAATGCTGGAGTCTTGGGTTTGAATCATGCCAAGGACAATATCTGCAAGGAGTTTTAAAAGGGGCCCCCAGAGCTATTAACCTGGGGGACACATGGTGTCACTGCTGAATTAAATATTTTGAGGTACTTTTTGTGTTTTTGGCCAGGTTTGTGTTGGTACTTACCGACGAACTCCCCCTGAGTATCCAGTTGCCATTGGTTTCATCCGGTATCCAGAAGCTTCTATCGTTGATTGGATCCAGTGGCGGGAAAATTCAGCTTTAAAAAGAGGAGATTCCCAGCCGTGGTCAAGCAGTGAAGAGTTATAAACCTGAGCCCCCCCCCCCTCCTTTTAAAGACTATTCTCCCTTTAAGTCGTAATGTTGGTTAGTGGGAATTGGTCACCCAGCTAATGCTGGGTGGACTAGGTGTATATAGATTCTGGAAAATTTATTGGTTATGGTTATGTTATCTGTTTGAGTTATATTTATTTTATTGATTTTATTTATTCATTTAACTTATTTAATTATTTATGTAACCCTTAATAAACATCGCGGCCTTATTTAATCCACAAATAGTTGTTGTGATTTTTTATTTTAGGTATATTATGTCATTAGTTAGTTATGTTTAAAGGAGTTGGGCCTGTGACACCATGTATGTTCTCCCTGTGTTTGTTTGCGTGTATTTCCTCCCACACTCCAAACACATACTGATAGGGAAATGTAGATTGTGAACCCTACATGGGACAGTGACTGACATGTTTGTAAAGCGCTGCGGAATATGATGGCGCTATACAAGTAAGCATAAAAAAAAAAGGTGTCCCACGATACCTGTCGAGGTTCAAAAGCATCATCCTGTCCAAGTCCTCGGATGTGGGAATGATCACCAATTCTCTCAATCCTGGCAACCATGGCACCTTGGTGGTTGTCGCCATGGTTGCCATGCTGCCGCTTCACTCCACTACACAACTGCCAGGGACATGAATGGTGCAAGTCTGAGATGTCACCAGGATTGAGAGAATTGGTGCTCATTTCCACATCCGAGGACTTGGACTGGCTGATGCTCTTGAACCTCAACAGGTATCACAAGGCATGGTGGGACAGTCAACAGCTCGCCGAGCAGCTGGTGTCATTTTAGAAATGATCAAAGAGGGAAAGATTGCGGGATGTGCTGTATTAATAGTCGGACAGCCGGGAACAGGAATTTTGTTGTAACGTCTCTGCCTGTTCGGGTCTCTGCGCCACCCTCCGCTCGCACACTGCAGTAAAGGAGGTGTGTTTAGTTTGATTCCTTGCTTAAGGTTCTTGTTGCTCAGTCTGAACACTGTCTTAGACTATGTAATTGAATTTTAGCCACACCCATCTCCTGCATCTTGTTTCTTCCACTCCTCTAATAGTTAATCTCAGCCTTGCCTGTGTGATTGACAGCCTGTGTACCAATCCATTCTGGGACAGGTCCTGGTCTTGCTATAAACAGGTCATCAGCCCTCACATGGGGGCTGGCTATTAAGATTCTTTCTTGTGACTTTGTCCCTGCTAGCTCCTTTTCTGCTATTACCTGTATTCTTATTCATGACCTTTGACTTTGATTATTCTCTTGTGATTCTGTACTGCATTACTCGACTGTTACTGACCCTTTGGCTTGCTATCCTCCCTTTTGTTGTTGTTTGTCCTGCCTGCGTTCTGTGTTGTCACTTATTCAGAGTAGGGACCAGCTCCAAGTTGTCGGCTGTCACCTAGGACAGTCAGGCAAGAGGCAAGGCCAGTGGGGGGGGTTCAGCTTTAGGGCTCACTGTCTTGTTGTGCCCCTACCCCTAGGGTTCTGCAGCAGCACTGGGGAATTGCTCAACTGGCAATTCCCTTACAGTTGTACGACCGGGTTAAGGGTTTGGGGAGGTCAGGGGTTCCATGAAGGACCTCCAACTTAGAAAAGCACATCTCTGGAGTGAGAGAGCCAAATTGAGCAATAAATGCATGTCTCAATTAAAGATAGTGAAGGAAGGCATGTCTTGGGACCCCATGAACGCCAGGCTTGGGCCACAGTCACAATTAGTATTAATTCTTTGCAGTTCTATAGAGCAGATTAACAAGAACTTCATATGTGCCCTCAAATGTGCCTGCCAGCACTGTGGCCGCATTGTTTAAGTCAAGGTCTATACACTAGGGGGCATATACTAGTTGGGAGGCTAAGTAATATTTATACAGATTTGGTGCTGCCAAACCCCCTTGGGACTTATAAGCCTGCTAAAGGTGGTAACTGAGTCTAGCCACCCCTCCCTGCCAGTAGAAACAGTGTAACAAACTGTCCTAATGGTGAAACCAATGGACAAGTACCTTCCATCGCCCATTGATTTCGATGGGTGGTCCACTCCGATGACATGTAGGACCTGCTCTATAATCATCAGAATTGAAATGTGCATTGGAAGCCCCCTTGTACAGCACACTCGTTTGTGTGCACGGGACCAAATCCTGCCATAATGTGAGAGAGGAAGAGACTGCCAAGATTTTAGTTGCCTTTCAGTGAAATTCACCAAGGGATCACGATTGAGGGCCTGATACTCCAGTAAATCAAGGGATACCTGTACTCCCTGATATTTGAATTGTGAGACCACCTGTAGAGTGACAGAGAGGTCCTGCCATGGACCATATCGAGAACAGTGAGGGAAAAGGGTGGATTTAGACCAGTTCATGGTAAACCTGAGACTGAAAGACCCAAAGAGCTCTATAAGACAAAACACAGGAGCCAGTGAAGGACCAACTAGGTATCATCAACTAGGTATACAAGTGTAGTATCCATATATCGGAAACCTTTCTCAGTAAGGGGTTCCCTGGAAAGACCATAAATATCAGGGGGTCGACAGATAGTCAAGGGCAGCAACACTAGCAATTTAGGTTTAAACATGTCACAGCTACCACCATACAAATCCCCAATCAAACTGTCTTATCCCAGAGTTCTCCAAGGTGACATCTCATCCTCAGTAAGCATTAAGCTCAGTTGCCTTGGCTGCAGAAAAATGCTGGAGGGGAAGCCCATCTAGGAAGTCCACTAGAGCACCTAGAGGTATACAAATTACATACCTCCCAATTGTCCTGAATTCAGTGGGACAGTCCCGATTTCCCGGATCTGGAGGATGCAGATGAGTTGAATACAATGGTGAAGTAGGAGCCGTACACTCCCTGCTTCTCCACTCTGCCCCTGTGTGCTCCGGTCCCAGAAGCTGTAGGTGCGATGTGATGACGTCACTCACATCGCGCCTGCAGCTCCCTGAAGCCTCTGGGAGCAGAGACTTCTGACAGAGCAACAGGGGAGTGAGGAGAGGTGAGTATCAGTGTTTTTTATGTTACACTTTGGGGGCAGATGGAGCGGAGGACATTAAACTGGGGAGGGCAGATGAAGAGGGGCATTAAACTGGGGGTCAGATGGAGGGGGGCATTAAACTTTGGGGAAGATAGAGGGGGGATTAAACTGGGGGCAGATGAGGAGGGACATTAAACTGGGTGCACAAGGAGAGGGATTTTATACTGTGGGGGTAATTGGAGGGAACTGTAGGCGCATTATACTTTGTGGGGGCACAAAGAGAAATGGATGGGAATGGGTGAAGTCAACATAATGGGTGGAGCTAAATTTACCAGAGCGTGCAATGTGCATCACACATTCTGTCCCTCTTTCTGAGCCAAAACACCATCTCGGGAGGTAATAAAGGGGATAGAAGCACAAGGGTGTTTGGTGCAGGTCACATAGGCCATTTATAGCATCTCCAAGGGAAGGGATTTAGTAAGCAAGATTGATACTCTTGTGAATAATTATAATAAGTGACATGTTAGCCTCCAACCACCCAGGTGTGTTTAAGGGCAAAAATGTTCTGCCCAGTAAGGTGGGTCTCTTGCAAATACGGTAGATAATGAGCGGTGTGCTTCTTAACAAAGTTAAGGGCTATGGCCCTCTTAAATTTCAACTTGTGTTCCAAGATATGTAGAGGCGCCATAGTATTAACAAAGTTCAAATAGTGGCCGGGAACCTTTAACGGAACTGCATAACACTGAAAATTTTGGGGGAAAGGGCAAACACACTGTGCACAACAGACAACAAAGCTAAGTAACACAATGATCATACAGCATAATCGAAACTCTTGTCAAGCACAGAAAACATGTAGACCTATATCCACTAACTAACTAATTATAGAAGGACTGTAGGCCCTAACTGACTTGCTACAAACCAGCATAGCCATCTCTCTCTGATTCAAGGCCCTGTAAAAATAGAAACAGTTAACATGAAACATATTAAACTGAAGAAAGACATAGCATCCCGTTCCTGGACCATTAGCCCAGGCTAATACGGAAGAAGCATATAGCAAAGATAACTCAATCAGGTGGAATGGCTCCCCCAGGAGTCCATGGGGCAGCCTCCACCCACTCCGAGGCCTCTGCAAGAGTTACAAAGAAACTTGTCGTTGCTCCATCTACCACTTGTAGTCTAGCAGAGTACAACATGTCATAACAATAGTACTTATCATGTACTTTCTTGCGGACCTCCGGAAACTGAGTGCATTGTTTTTTTGAAAGAGGGTAGAACGAGACCAGGTTGTTATACAGGATATCACCTTTAGCTCATACAGCTCTAAGTATGGCATCCCTATCAAGTGTAGCAATCTAGCCAGCATGAGACCTCGTGGGGCCCCTGGAGGGCCACGACATGCAGAAGCCTGTGTGCTCACTTAAAAATGGGAAAATGGGGAAAGTGTGTCAACTCCCAGAAGATCTTTCAGCCATGTCTCTAAAAAGTGCAAAGGGGTAGGGCCAATGATTCAGATATTGTTACACCTAAGGTGGTTTTCAAACTCCTCAGCACTATCAAGGGAAGAAACCTGTAGCTGCGGGCCTGCAATTTGACCAGGAATAGGATGGTGGCCGTCCTCTACATCTAAAATTCTCTGCTCAGTCTCAGTGGTGTATTCTTTGAGTTTCGGTATATCATGATGGAGGATAACAAAGTCAACCTTAAATTCATCAACTTTAGTAACCAACATAGATTGACAAGCATATAGTAGCCAATAGTTTGGCGAGTTTTGGTCCATATGGGGCAGCGAGACAAAGAGTTCCTACAGGGAAAGGGGCCACAGTAGGCTCAAGGACCCCTTGAACAGCGGCAGTGAAGACTCAATGGTATAGGGACATCTTGAGATCTAGAAAATTGTTCCACTCTCTTAGCCGCATTAGCCTGTATTCTCACCAAGGTCTTAAAAGTGTAAGGAGTGTTGTCAGTTAAATCCTCCATAGAGTGAAAATTGGTCTCTCAGGCTGCATGCTCATCATCTGAGGGGGCCTCGAAATATTGTGTTACAATTTACTTTTCCCATTGTTTTGTACACTGCCCATAATCAGCCACTTTAACCGCAAAAGTGTTTTGAGATATACAGTATATGTAATACATCAATATGCCACTAGATAGAGCCAGAGGAACAGAATTAGTTCAGATGCCTCCAAGATAGTACATACAGTAATGGCAGAGTTGCACGTCACAACTAGAGATGGGCAAACAGTGGTGTAACGAAGGAGGGTGCGACCACGACTAGGCCCAGAGGTCGCACCCCTGATTCTTTTAAATTCATTGGTCTCCAACCTGTATCGCCTCCATAAGGGGAGGGGGGTAACTGGGACAAATACAATCCATACAACCAGCTGGGATCAATGAAAACCTAGCATTTGCCTGTTTTCTTTGATATTTCACTAGTATATCTGACAAAAATGCACAATTTGTGATGGCTATTGCGTTGCCTCTTGGGAATAGATTTGTTTCCTATTATGCATTGGTGTGTCAGGCTTGATACATTTTTTTTAGACTTAGTTCTAGCAATATTCAGTGACATTCCCTGCTATGCTTTACTGGATGGTATACACAATTAATGCTACTATGCATTTGCCTTTATACATTTTGTCCTCTCTGCTTCTGAATATTATTATTTTATTTTAGTTTATTATTATTGTTCTTGGGTGGCGATTTAATTGAGCCTTATAGACTCTTCTCTGTTAACGAATCTCTCACAGAGGGGCTCTATTTGGTGGATCACTAGTGAACTATAATAGGCCTCTGACTATATGTCTAAGTAATAAAGGGACCACAAGGCTGTCTATGCACTATTTTTAATCACTATATGTTCAGCATTTTTTAAACATTCCTTAATAAAGGTTAAGTTTTATTTTATTTAGCTACCTTGATTTTTTGGTCATATTTGAATAAATTTATACAGTGTTGTTTGCAGAGGTCACCTCTCCTCTTCTATATATATATATATATATATATATATATATATATATATCTTGAGGCTACCTATTAGTACGGGCCCGCAGCCAGCTGGAGATGGCCAGTGCCCAGGACCACCATGATAGCGGTCGGGGAAAGCCTGGTTCCCCGACTGCTATATATATTGTTAATGGAAAGGGGCCCATGTCGCCAGGGCCCAATCCAATAGATGCCAGCTCAGGGGAGGTGACTACCAGTAAGAATTACTTATACTCGCTTCTCCTGGGTTTCTGACGCATCCTGGCATCCTCTTCGGGGCTCTTCCGGCCTGTGACTGAGGTCTCACACCCCAGACATCACTGTTGGGGCCTGTGATTGGACCCTAGCCATCACATGGGGTACGCCGGCGTAATGATGTCAGCATGCCCCACGTGACTGCTGAGACCCAATCACAGGCCCCAGAAGCGACGTCTGGGGCGCGTCATCACATTCGCAGGCAGAAGACGACCAAAGAAGGTGCTGAAGAGAGTCAGATGGAGCAAAGATGCCCAAGAGAAGTGAGGCAAGGTGAGTATAAGTGTTTATTTTTAATCACTTGCCCTGGGCCTCTACTTATACTCTGGGGTCTGAGGAGACCCCAGAGTATAATAATAGCACCAAAGCAGAAGGCCGTACCTCACAAATATTTGTTTAATTTCATGGGGTTCAGCGGCTCTAGGGGGGCTCTTAGCAGAATTTTATACTGTGTGGGGACCACTGTGGAGCATATAATACTATGTGGGGGCCACTGTGGAGCATATAATAGTGTGTGGGAGCCACTGTGGAGCATATTATACTGTTTGGGGGAAACTATGGAGCATATTATACTGTGTGTGGGCCACTGTGGAGCATATTATACTGTGTAGGGGCTACTGCGGAGCATATTATAATGAGTGGGGCCACTGTGGAGCATATAATACTGTGTGGGGACCACTGTAGAGCATATTATACTGTGTGGGGCCCCTTCACTATTCACATCACACTCCATCTGTTTTATAGCAGCCGTGCACTATTATAACAGTCTGTAATAACATTGCATGGTGATTATAAAACAGATACTGTGCAATGTAAATAGTGAAGGAGTCACGGAGCTTGCAAAAGCACCCCAGTGTTGGACCCTCACTCATCTCTTACATCTCTTAGACTGTTAGGACCCTGCAGATCAGCTGTTTCCCACAGCACACAGCTCCCAGTATTATTTACATACCGAGCACTGCGCTGCTCACTCACGGTATGTTTGATAACTGCAGTTGTGGGTACTATAGTTGTATCCCTTTCAATTATCTGAGATAACGCTGCAGCACCCGTAACCATCACTATCACAAATTTGCTGTAGGAAAGGGGTTAGGGGGTCTTGGACAAAAGTTTGCCCCAGGGCCTCACAAGACTTTAGTTACGCCATTGTGGGCTAACCTCTCAAGATTCGTTTTGTTTCGGGTTCAAATGGTTCGGTCCCAAGATTTGTTTTGGGTCGAACAAGTTCAGTACGAAACACAGCTTAAATTGGCTTAAAACATAGTTTATGACACTGTCAAGGCTCCTAGAAACCCATCGATCCAATTTCTAGCTCTCTAAGACAATGAGTGGTAATGGATGGTAAGCAGTGGATACAAACTCCAAGTTTAACCATACACAGCGCTGACACTCGCTTTTACACATTTTAACATTTAAAACACTCCAAAAATGACCCTTCTTTTGGGGAAAGGTGCTTGCCCATGGTTTTTTATTTTTTTATACAGACATGGCGGTTATATTGCAAAAAACAATGGCTCTCGTTATTTGGGAGACAAATTTGTGGCTGTGTGCCTAGTTGAAAAGTGATGAAGGGGTGGCTTTCCAAAACAAAAAGCTAATTATCCCTTCATGGGAGTAGATGTAAAATTAAAATGGCGTTGGAATGTGTGTGAAAAATCCTCACAGATCTATGCCTGATTCATTTTAACAAAACTAATTTTCTCCATGCTAGCGGTAGACAGTTTGGTCCTTCTAGGTGTTACAACTCCACCGGCAGCACTGAACACCCTCTCAGCTATTACACTTGATCAGGGACGCATCTTCTATGAGGCGACCTGAGGCAATGGGGGCGGCATTTTTATAATCGGCCGCTACTTATTGTGTTATTGGAATAGATAGCGATAATTTTTACTCATCTGTCCATTCTCCTTTCCACACTGCACTTATGTCACAAAGCTGAAGAATACCAGGCGTTGGCTACAGCACAGAGGTAAGGAGGTAGCAGCGGGGGACAGCCTGGCCAAAAGCATGGACAGGTGAGTAAAAATTGTCAGCCACTATCTATTGCAATAATGCAATAGGTAGCGGCCTAACATATACTGGGGGGGTCATATACTGCGTGTGGGCCATAAAAACGGGTTATATACAGTAAGGGGCTATTAAAGGAGGCCATAAATTGTGTGGGGTCCGTAAAAATGAGGATCATATGCTGTGTGGGGGGTAAAAAAGGGGTAATATACTGTGTGGGGCCATCAAAAGGAGTAATCTACTGTGTGGGGGGAAAAAAGGGGGTTGTATACTATGGAGGTGGCATAACAAGGGGTCATATGCTGTGGGGGTGTCATAAGAAAGGGGTCATATATTGTGGGGGGGCCATAAAAAGCATAGCAAAAAAAAAGGGGTCATATGCGGTGTGGTGGACTAAAAAAAGGGGGTGATATACCATGTGGTGGGCCAGAAAAAGGGGGTGATATATCATGTGTGGGGCCAGAAAAAGGGGGTTATGTACCTTTTGGGGGGCATAAAAAGGGGGTCATATACCATGTGGGGGGCCAGAAAAAGGGGGTCATGTATCCTGTGGGGGGCCCAAAAAAATTAAGTTGTATATCGTGTAGGGGCCAAAAAAAGGGAGTGTTATACAAAGTGGGAGCCAATTAAGGGAATTTTTTGATCTGCCAATAGGGGGGCTTGTGATAATTAGGAGGGCCCTATCACGGAACCAAAGGTTGGGTATCCTTTTTATTTGGGGGGGCTAATTTCTACAGTTCGCCTAAGGCAACAGAGAAGCTAGGTTCACCCCTGCTAGACAAGAAAAAACTCCCATGACAAACTGGGCCAGCTCCTTCCACCGCTCTAACTCATTAGCTAAGAATTCCATGGGGTCACAGTTATCTGATGGAATATAGGTGCCCTCTAGGTACAACTGTACCTGCTGGTGCAAGCGGTGGGTGTCAGTTGCCTGCAAGGTGAAAAAATTCTGATTCATCCTGTTCTGGCTGCTGATACTGCTGCTCTTACTCGTACTACTTATAGTTGTGGCACTGGCACAGGACTAATTTATACTAATATATATATATATATATATATATATATATATATATATATATGAATTATAAATGACTATATTGTTGGTATGTTATATCTAAGTATTTCATTATATAATTTCGTATTTATATTTACCTTGGTGTTGCTGCAACCTCCACCCCATTTTCGCTTGATTTTAACATTTTTAATTTATTCTTTGACTTATCAATAAATTATGAATTTGTGATCATATTTATTGTTCTTGTTCATTATTATTGGGTGGGTATACTCCTTATAGGTTGTGTTCAGTTATAGATGTAGCCTACCATTATTGGCTAACAGTGGAAGGAAATATAGGTTTATTTAACTTTTCTGGCCATGAGCAGCACTTCTTTTAAGCCATTATACATATTAATAAATCTGCACCACCAGATTCAGCACATGCGCCATACATGGACAATGTGTTACTTGACCCAACTGCAGCAAAGCAACAATATTGGTGCAATTGTCACTGGCAAAACCGTCCAATTGTAGTTGGCAAGGAGTCATCCAGCAGGATACTTGCTGCAGGATACCTTGGAGAAGCTCCTCCGCTGTGTGGCTCCTGTGATCATTAACTGTAAAACCGCATGGCAGAGCTTTACTTTAGACCAATAAAACGAGGGAGGAGGAGTGGAAGCAACACCTTGCCCTGGAGAAAATGGGGCGAGAAACAGTCCAGATAGGAGCCAGTTTGGGACACAATGATTTTGGAACTGGGCCTGCACAAACAGGGTGGACTTGTAATAAAAAAACAATAAATATTCACAAAATGTCAATGTCAAAATGAATCAATTTAACTAAAATTCTTCTTTTTTCAATCAATATCCATAGGCATGTGTAATCAAACAAATCATGACCAGCACCTGGTCACAGGGTTAATATCTATGGCTGGTTGGTATTTGCTCATATCCACCTTTATACCTACTTGTTTTTTGGATTGGACAACTATATGGGTATGTGCTTATGCATATAATGCTCTGGGTATTACATATAGATTAATTAATTTGTCGGACTTTGTGTCCGCCGAAAAAAAAATGGCTTCATGGCGCAGAGGGTGTAAGCGCAAACCCGCGCATTGCTTTAAAAACCCATTAAAGTGAATGGGTTTTTAAGCAAAGCGTTGCAAACCTTTCCCTATCCAGTTTTCCGACATTTAGGTTGGATTCACGGCGGACGGAGTGCTGGCGCAAGTGTAAACCCACCCTTAATTGGATGAATTTTGACACTGTGTTGTTTTTTTTCTTTTTACCAAAAAAACTATTTAATGAAAAATAGCAAAGCACTAAAAAAGTGACCTGGTCAGTGTGTATTAGTTTGTTATGGGATATTTATTGGGTGAGCAAAAATAAAAACCTAAAGAAACTGAGATTCCCTGTCGTCCCGCAGCAGCACAATATTGGGCTATTTCTGCCCATGTGTGCTGGTAGGACAGAATGGAATTTTTAATGAACAACAAATAGTTAACTGTAAGCCCTCCCTCTCCTCAATATAAGGAAGGAAGTACCAACCCCCCAGCATGTTTTTTTGGAGGGAAGGTTATACTTTCCTTATAGTGAGGTTATTCAGATTTCTGAATGAATTTCCCCTCCTCTCTCCTGTTTGAGTTTGTTTTGTCTATCCTCCTGTGAAGACTCTTTTCTGCCTTTGGTTCCTGTTGGAACAAAATTCAAAGGTTAAAACTCCTTGTCTGTCTTTCCTGCCTCTGCTGCTTAGTCTGCTTAGCTGCAGGGAAAGGCCTTTTTTCAGCTGTGGCTTATAATGGGCCGGCCAGACTGGTCTGCTGCCTTTGAGTGTCCACGCTGAACCCTTTGTCGCTGGTTAAAAGATATTTTAAGGCGTACGTGATGACATCTTTGAAACTCCTTCAGGTGAGCTACTAGGTAATGTTTTTTATCTTAACTTCCGCCATTTTTTTTATAAAATCTGTGCAGGGCAGCGTTTTTCTTCCAAAAAAAAGAAAAAGTGAAGAGAAATAAAGGGCTTTTATTTTCTGTGTAACCTGTCACATGTATTGGGAGAGTCTTTGCTCTCCATTTCCTTTCTTCTGCCTCTTTGTTGTTTGGCAGAGAGTGTGCATGCTGGGCATTCTAGTTCAACAGACTTGTACTGTTGCGTTTTTTTTCTGGCTTTCTTGCTATTTACTTACACTTGCGGTAAGATGTCTTCCTCTGCGTCTGGTGGTGATGAATCCTCCAGGTAAGTCTGCATCTAGGCGCAAACATCTAAACTGTTGCTCCTGTGAAATTCCCTTGCCTGACGGTTACAAATTCAATACATGCCACCAGTGCTGCTTGGGCAGCCCAGTGGCTCAGTGATTGACACTGCAGCCTCACAGACCTGGAGTTCTGGGTTTGAATCCTGCTAGGGGTGACATCTGCGGGGAGTTTGTGTGTTCTCCCTATGTTTGCGTGGGTGTACTCCAGTTTCCTCCCACACTCCAAGGGCTTGCTGGTGGGGGGTATGGATTGTGAACCCTAGATGGGACAGTGACTGTCTGTGTAGCGCTGTGGAATATGATGGCGCTTCTGTCATACGATCTGATGAGGTATTCAGGATCATAGAGGAAGCTAATTCTTCATCTGAGGATTCAGATAAAGAAAAAATGCTTTTTCCTCTGGAGAAAATTCAGAAATTACTGAAGTCCATCAGGTCAAGAGACCATGATGTTGACTTTGGGGACCATGATGTTGACCTCTAGGGTTTATACTTGATTCAGGCATAATGAAAATATCTCTTCCTCTAGTTCCACTTCTAGGGGGTCTAGGGCCTTCAATGTGGACGATATGCTTAAAAGAGCTATGTCCACCGAGTGAAAACACCCAGAGAAGATCTGCGTGTTATCCAAGAGGTTTAAGACACTCTTCCCAATAGCAGAGGACCAGTTGGGACTTGGGTCCACCACTTAAGCTTGTCATGGAAGTCGTCAAATTGTTCAGGCGAACACTTGTACCCTCTGAGGACGGGTATAGCCTTGAGGACCCCATGGACCATCGGACAGAGTGCTCCCTAAGGAAAGCGTTTACGGCTTTCTCTGCACAGTGTTTGATTAGTATCACTACTAGTGAGGTAGCTAAGAAGCTGTGCTCTGACCTCTCTTCATTAAAAAGATATATTGATTTGGGGGTCTCCAGGGACGAATTGTTGTCCTCTTTGAAGGGTATAGCCCTTGAGGCGGATTACCTCAATGAAACCTCTTCTCCAGGTGAAGTTAGCTGCCAAGTCTAGGGCTTTGACTTCGGCTGCCTTTCGCCCCCTATGGTTAAAACCTTGGAGGGCGGATTATGCCTCAAAATTTAATATTTGCGGGCAGAACACGATACAAGGACTAGTGGGAAAGCAAGGAAAGTCCTTCCACAGTCCTTCCATGGACAGGGCAGACAGCATTGTAGAGGACAGTCTCCTCAAAGACCACCACCTGCAAGAGGTCACGTGTGGACGTTCTAGTTTCCTGAGTGGGAACTCAAACCATCTTTTTTTCCGTGATGACAGGAAAATCAGCCAAATTTCTGACTATTACCTTCTCCCTCCTCCAAGACATGAAGTTCCTGTGGGGGTAACAGATCATGGGTCTTGGAGATAATCAGGTCCGGTTCCGGCATAGTTTTTTCTGTGCCTCCCCAGGACAGAATTATACAGACCTCTCGCCTCCCTGCTATCTCGGAAAAAAATTTCCGTATGGAAACGTCTGTGATATCCATTCTCCAGCAAGGAGATTTCATGGCCACTATGAACCTAAAGGACGTGCACCTCCACGTCCCTATTCTTCCTGCTCACCGGAAATACCTAAGAACTGCAGTGGTTGTAGAGGGTCGACTGAGACACCTCCAATTCACCGCACTTCCAGTCGATTAACGTCAGTACCCTACGTATTCACCAAGGTGGTATCCACGGTAGCTGAGTCACTGAGAATCCAGAGGTTCACGTGTGTTCCTTATCTGGAAGACTGACTGTTAAAAGTCTCTCAAGAGAAGGCTTACTACAGCATCTATTCATCATAATGAATTTCCTCCAACAATTGGGGTGGATTATAAATTGAGGAAAATCCCAAATATTAACAGCAACCCAGAAAATTTTCCTAGGGTTCATACTTGATTCAGGCCTAATTAAAATATCTCTTCCTCCCTCCAGGGAAAGAATCATCAAGGCCGCAAAATTCCTGCTGGCTCCTCGGCCAATCACCATCAGGACAGGCATAAAGATTGATGTCATCAGCTGCAGAAGCAGTCCCTTGGGAAGTCCTGTCGGCCTGGAATCGTAAAACCAGCAGTATAGACAGAAGGTTATTTTTCCTGCCTCAGGAAGCCCGTTCATCCCTCAAGTGGTGGATTCGGCTAAAAAAAACAGAAAGTCCACGGTCCAGCCTTGCTGGACCCTGTTGACTACAGATGCATCACTCACAGGTTAGGGAGCCCGCCTGAACGACTTTCCGGCCCAAGGGCATTGGAATTCCCTCGAGAAGATGATGTCATCCAATTGGAGAGAACTCCGAGCAGTACGACTGGCACTGCTTCACTTTGCCGACCAGTTGAAGGACAAGGCAGTCCATGTAAGATCGGACAATATGACGACCGTCCTTTATTTAAACAAGCAGGGAAGAACTCGGTCACAACCTCTTCTAAGCGAAGTGGGGAAGATCTTGAGTTGGGCAGAGAAGAACTTAACCATTTTTCTGCCGCACATATCAGAGTGTCACTCAATGTAGTGGTGGATCAATTGAGTTGTGGCATCACTGTTCAAGGGGAATGGTCTCTCCATCCAGAAGTCTTTCAAGCAATCACCCTGAAATAGGGTCATCCAGAGATAGACCTGATGGCAAGCAGACTCAATGCCAAGGTAGAAAAGCTCTGCTGTCTATATAAGGAGGACAATCCCTTGGCTGTGGATGCCCTGTTCATCCCTTGGAGGTTCAGGCTGGCATACATATTCCCTCCAATCTCCATGATACCAAGGGGCATTGATGAGAATCAGACAGGACCAAGTCTCTGTAATCGGCATCATTCCATTCTGGCCAAAGAGAGCTTGGTTTTCCCATCTCATTCAAATGAGTCACGGGATGTATTAGAGGCTTCCCCTGATTCAGAACCTGGTGTCTCAAAGGCCCAGGCTCTACCAGAATCTGAAATCCTTCAATCTGACAGCCTGAAGATTGACCAGTCCCTATTACGATCTAAGGGACTCTCAGGAGCCGTGTTAAGCACTCTCTCTCTCGCTAGAGCAGAGTCTACAAATAAAAATTACGTCTGGATATGAATCGTCTTCATCTCCTGGGCATCAGGTAGAGGAATTGAGAGCTTAGATCCTTACGTTTCAGAGATCCTGGAATTCCTTCAGGATGGCTTGGACAGGGGCCTTAGCCCTTTCACTTGAAAGCTTAGGTAGCTGCCCTGTCAGCCTGCTTAGATAAGCAGCTATCTGCAGACCCGCTGGTTAAAAGATATTTTAAGGGTGCATTCAGGCTTAGTCCACCTGTTACCCACCCAATCCCTCAATGGGATTTATCTACTGTTTTAAAGGGGGTTATGTGATTCCCCCCTTGGAGCCTCTAGAATAGGTTGAGATTAAATTTGTCACACTAAAGACAGTGTGTTCCTTTTGGCCATAAACTCAGCTCAGAGAGTACAACTAAGATTTATGCCAGGGTTCCTCCCTAAGGTACCCTCATATTCTAACCTAAACCAGGTTATCTCATTACCAGTTTTCTATCCCAGTCCGTCATTTCCGGAGGAAGTTAAACTTCACTCCCTGGATGTGGCCAGATGCCTCGGAATTTATATTCAGAGATCTCGGCCTTTTAGACGGTCAGAGAATTTTTTTCTACCATTTGCTGGGAAAAATAATGGGCTCAAGGCCTCTAAAGCCTCATTGGCACAATGAAGCCATAAAATTGGCTTTCACTTCACAGGGGTTAGACCCCCCTGAGTTTGTTCGAGCTCATTCTACAAGAGCCATTTCTACCTTTTGGGTGGAAAGAAGCTCTGTTCCTTGGGAACAAATTTGTTCGGCAGCTTCTTGGAGCTCTCTCCATACCTTTGTTAATCATTACAGATTTAACACCCGGGGTACGGAGGCAGTGTCGGACTGGGATGTCTAGGGCCCACCAGTGGAATTGTTTCTAGGAGCCCACCATCAGGACCCCTGCAGATCAGCGGTACCGAGACAGGGCAGCTAAAGGTAATAAGTTGCCGGGAGCCATGCTGCTCACCCACTATACCATGTGCACCACTGCACTACCTAAACCTACTGCTACACATTGTATGGCAAGTGAACAGCGTGGCTCCTAGAATTGTTAGCTTTACCTGTAGCCGCACTGTCCTGGAAAAGCTGATCTGCAGAGGTCCTGGCTGTTACATCATCGCAGTTGTAATATTGATGGCCTATCCTAAGGACAGGCCATCAATATTAGAAAAATGGACAAATCCTTTAAAGAGGTTGTCCAGGAATTGGAGCAACCCAAGTAGCTGGCGGGAGGTTTAAAGTAAAAAATAAGTAAATTAAAAAGCATACTCACCTGTCCCCGGCACTCTGTTGTCCACTGCCAGGGTCCATTCAGTCTCATGCCGGCGACTCCTTGCTGGGAGTCCTGCACCTCATGTGGTCGCTAAGACCAATTAGGTACAGGATTTCCAGAAATGAGGCGCAGCCATGAGACCGAACAGACACAGGCAGGGGACAACGGGGTGCTGGGGACAGGTGAGTATGCTTTTTTTTTTTTTTTTACATTTTCTTATTTTTACACCTCCCTGGCGGCAGACACAGTGGTCACTCCAGTTTATGGACAACCTCTTTTAAGGGGTTGTCTGGGCCAAATTTTTCTATGGTTACTTCACTGGTCCCCTCACATAGTGGCCTCTTCACTGGTCCCCCATACTGTATGGGGAACAGTGAGGGGGTCATTCTATTGTGTGGGAGCAGTGATGGGGGCTAACATACTGTGGGGGGGACATTAAACTGTGTGGGGCATATTAAAGGGGTTGTCCAGGGTTAATCTTTTTTATGGCCTATGCTCAGGATAGGCCATAAACACCTGATCGGTAGGGGGCTGACACACGGCCCCATCAGCTGTTTGGAGCCACATCCGGAGCCCGTTCTGTACACAACACAGGGCCGGAAGCAGAAAGCTCCGTCCGCTGTATAGCAGCCCGGTGCCTTCTCTGCAGCTCAGCTCCTACCAACTTCAATAAGTGCTGAGATACAGTGAAGGTGCCCGGCTAATACACAGTGGACAGAGCTTTCTGCTTCTGGCCACGTATTGTGTACAGTACGGGCACCAGAAGTGGCTCCATACAGCTGATCGGTCCAGGGTCAGCCCCCTACAGAGCAGGTATCTATGGCCTATCCTGAGGATAAACCATAACAAATTATGCCTGGACAACCCCTTTAATATACCCCACAGGGCCCACCTAATGCGCCACACTTTAAAGAGGTTGTCCAGTATAATTTTTTTTCTTTTTTATGATTAGTCCGGGGAAGATGAATCTCCCCTAGCCCCCTCCCCAAAAAGAAAAACCATACTAAACATACCCACCTGTCTCCGGTGTCCTCCCAGCATGGTCCGGTCCTGCAGCTCCGCTGTCTTCTTTTTGCCGGAAGTCCTCACTGGCTGTGATGTCCCAGGTCCCTTCCCTTAGGCCACTGATTGGCCTCAGGGGTCACGTGACATCACAGGTAGTCATGTGCAGGGGGAACTTCAGCTGGAAGAAAACAACAGAACTGAAGGACCGAACCGCGCTGGGAGACACTGGGGACAGGAGAGAAAGTTTGTTTTTGTTTTAAATCACCTGCCCTGGCGTAATAAAAAAAAAAAAAAATGAAGGAGCCACTGTATGGAGTATAAGCTCCACAGTGGCCGCCATCCAGTATTATATGCTCCACAGTGGCCGCCATCCAGTATTATATGCTCCACAGTGGCCCCCACCCAGTATTATAAGCTCCACAATGGCCCCCACACAGTATTATATACTCCCCACAGTGGCCCCCACACAGTATTATAAGCTCCACAGTGGCCCCCACCCAGTATTATATGCTCCACAGTGGCTGCCATCCAGTATTATATGCTCCACAGTAGCCCCCACCCAGTATTATAAGCTCCACAATGGCCCCCACACATTATTATATACTCCCCACAGTGGCCCCCACACAGTATTATATACTCCCCACAGTGGCCCCCACACAGTATTATATACTCCCCACAGTGGCCCCCACACAGTATTATATACTCCCCACAGTGGCCCCCACACAGTATTATATACTCCCCACAGTGGCCCCCACCCAGTATTATATACTCCCCACAGTGGCCCCCACCCAGTATTATAAGCTTAAAAATAACAAACATTCATACTCACCTTGCCTTACCTTTCCTTGGCATCCACGCTCCATCCTGTCGTCTTCAGGCCCTTTTCCAACGTCGCTGCTGAGGTCTGTGATTGGGCCTCAGCGGTCATGTGGGGGCGCACTGACGTCATTACGCGGCCTCGCCCCATGTGACCGCTGGGGCCTAATCACAGGCCTCAATCACATGACGGAAGATTGTCGGAGAGAACGCTGTGCCCAGGAGAGGTGAGAATATGTATTTATTATTTTCAGTCACCTCCCCTGGGCTGCCATCTATTGGAAAGGGACCTGCAATATGCCTGGGCCCCTTTCCAATAACAGTATGTATAGCGGTCGGGGAACCAGGCTTTCCCCGACTGCTATCATAGTGGTCTGGGGTCCGGCCATCTCCAGCTAGCCACGGGCACCATACCCCGCCGAGCCCGGTCGCACCCCCTGCGACCGCGATCCTTACGCCACTGGTCAGGGGCCCCTATGACATGAGGACTAATAGTCAGGGCTCGGTGCCCATCGGTGGATTCACCGGTTCCCCGGTGGGCCAGTCCGACCCTGTACGGAGGGCACTTCACTTCTTTTGGCTTCCGTGTTAAAATCAATTCTTCAAGAGGGAACTCCCTAGGGTTTTTCTTGCTAGATCCCCAATATTGTGCTACTGTGGGATGACAGGGAAGTGTAGATTGTGATGTTAATCTGTTTTCCCTTAGTCCCAACAGCAGCACAAGGCTCCCTCCCTATGAGTTATGTATTTGTCTTTATAATTACTCGCTTGGGGGTTGGTACTTCCTTCCTTCCTCCTTATATTAAGGAGGGGGAGGGGTTACAGTTAACTATTTGTTATTCATTAAAAATTCCATTCTGTCCTACCAGCACACAGGGGCAGAAATACCCCAATATTGTGCTGCTGTTGGGACTAAGGGAAAACAGATTAACATCATAATCTACACTTTTTTTATATTAACACCAGCTGAATCAGTGTTATTCAGTTAGAATGGAAGATTGTACGTTTTTAATTAAAAAAAATTAAACTCTTGCCCAAAAAACCCTTAACTACTTCAGTACCGGGCCAATTTCTGGTTCAGGACCAGACACATTTTCGGGTTTTTTGTATGTGCGGTTTTGAGGGCTGTAACATTTTTATCATTTGGCTTATTCAACTAATTTCTGCATCTTTTTTCGGTGACACATAGGGCTTTATTTTTATGTTTATATTTTTGCATGTGTTTATTGTAATAAGGGCGTGTTATTGACATATTATTTTATTTATTTTTTAAATTATTTTATTTACATTTTATTTTTTACTTTTCTATTTTTTTTTTATTTTTTAACATTGTGTCCCCATAAGGTCATAATAGACCTTTAGGGACATCTGATCATTTTTTTTTTTTTTTTTTTGTTGGGGAGGCTTATTTCCCCTGTAACTGAGGCTGGTACATTTAGCCCATGTTGCAGGAGGAATACAGCCTCCTGCATGTTACTATAGAGCTTATAGAGTTGATCTGGGTCCTGTAGGACCCAGCAGCTCTAACACACGCTGATCCCTGCAGATCACTTGACCGCCGGGTCAGAGGGGAGCCGCAACATGGCGGCGCCCATAGTGGTGTATACAGTGCTCATTGAGGTAATAAATCTTCCCTGCCTTCTCTCTGGGAGCTCCGACTGAAGTTACAGCCGGCTCCCCGTTTCAGCAGCTGCACGATTCTGTGCAGCTGCTGAAATCTGCTTGGACATACCGGTACGTCCTTGCAGATCAAGGCAACCACCTTACGGACGTATATACCCAATGGGCGGTCCGGAAGTGGTTAAGAAAAAATTTTTCACTAACAGGGTTGACTTTGTCAGTAAAAACACTCTGTGGACAGTTACAAATTACACTGCTCTATTGCAAAATAGACAAAATTTGGTAATTGGCAATGAACGGGTTAACTTCCATTGTCTGTATTGCTACAGCAGTCTGGCTCACAGCAAATATATTCTCCCTCAATCCTATCTATGATTTCTATCACTATCTGCCTGCAATTGATTAAATCTAACTAAACTTTATTTCATAGCTCCCAACCATCCCGGATTCCAGGTCCTGTCCCGCTGTCCCAGTCAGCGGGAGGCATGTCCTGGTTTCAACTCATCTGCGTCCTCTGTCCACAGACAGCTCCTGCTTCACCACTGTGTCCCTGCGTGCTCCGGCCTTAGAGCAGTAGATGCGATGTGATGTCACTTACATCACACCTGCAGCTCCCTGAAGACTCCAGGAAAAATGACTGCAGACTGAGCAGCAGGGGAGCGAGGAGAGGTAAGTATCAGTGTATTTTATGTTTGTTTGTTACCAGGAGCAAGACATTAAACTCTGGGGCCAGATGAGGGGGACATTAAACTGGGGGGCCAGATGAGGGGGACATTAAATTGTGGGGGCAGATGAGGGGGACATTAAACTGGGGGGGCCAGATGAAGGGGACATTACCCTGGAGGGCCAGATGAGGGGGAAGTTTTTGTAATTAGAGATGAGCGAATTTCTCCAAAGTTCGATTCAGCAGTTCTATTCGAAGTTCCCAAAAAATTAGCTTCGATCCGAATTACTTTGTGGCAAATAAACAGCTATTTCTGGTCTTCAGAGTGTCGGGGTGGGTGGCAAAATGGCGGAAGCCCTTGGATGCCACGGTCATGTGTCTCTCTCTCTCTCTCTCTTTCTCTCTCCCCCGCTCTCTCTCTGGACAAGTTTTAATCACGTGGAAGGATCTGCTAACAAGCAAAGACACGCCTACCCAATCACATCACTAGAGAACATCATGTGACCGTCTGATGTCACAAAGGTCCTTAAATATTTGTTACCGCGAAGCATCAGGAAATCCGGAATCATGGTGAATCGAAGATTTCCTGAAATTCGGATCGAATTCCACTTCTGCAGAATCGATTCGCTCATCTCTATTTGTAATCTAATTTATATTATTAACCTTATTTTCATGTTGTTTTATGAAACTCAGTCTTGTCAAAATTTTGGAAATTCTTCTTGTTTTCTGTGAGATATTGATTTATTTGTCCAAATAAATAGAGAAGGTGGAACTCCCAATCCATTAAAAGGCCTCTTTATTACAAAACCATCCGACACAGTCACAATACAGACATGAGGGAATATAAGGCGACAGCCGTTACACATGTAACCACTCTCCCTCAAAGCCTCTCTCGAGTGGCTACACGCTAAACAGCTTTCGCCTTGTATTCCCTCGTGTCTGTATTGTGACTGTGTTGGATAGTTTTGCAATAAAGTAGGCTTTTAACCCCTTGGGGGCACAGCTCAGAAGTACCTTAAGGACGTGGCCTCATTTTTCAAATCTCACACGTGTCACTTTATGTGGTAATACCTCTGAGATGCTTAAAGTTATCAAAGTGATTCTGAGAATGTGTTTTCGTGATACATTGTACTTCGTGTCAGTGGTACATTTTGGTCGATATGCTTTGTTTTTTATTATGAAAAAATAGGAAATTTGGTGAAAACTTGGAAAACAATGCAGTTCAAACTTTTAAATTGCATGTCTCATACAGAAAGTCAGACTACCCAAATTAATTCATAAATATAATTTACCATATCTCTGCTTTATGTTGTAATGCAACTTTAATCACGCTTTCATTTTTTTTCAGATATTATAAGGCTTACAAGTCAAGCAGTAATTTTCCAAATTTTCAAGGATATTTCCAAAACACATTTTTCAAGAGAGGAGTTCAGTTCTGAAGGGGTTTTGAAAGACCTCTCTAATCGAAACCTCCATAAATCACCACATTCTCAAAACTACACTCCTGAATGAATTCAAAAATAAAATCCAGTGCAATCAATTGCCTTCAGAAGTCACTTAATTAGTTAATAGAGTCCAGCTGTGTGTTCCTAGTTTGCTCCTGACTTTGTATTGTTAACGCCTATACTGACATCTGGCTAAGCTTTTGGATTCCTCTCTGTCTGGCGATTTGGTTTTGGCGTTCCCAATTGGTTTCGACTTTTGGCTTGTTTATTGGACCTGACTTTGTCTCACGACTTTGCTCTGGTGAAAGCATCTGGGGCCGGTCTTGGCTCACAGAGGTGTGTTGCGTTTAGGTAGTATATTCTACTGCTCGCAGTTGTCAGCCCATTTCTGCTGCTGCACTCCTAAAGCCTGTTCTTAATCAACCTTGTTATTGTGGCATTGCATTTGAATCCTAACAGAATAGTCCGCCCAAATATTACCATATATCGTTATGGAACAAATTCAGACGCTCGTGGACCAGATGCAAGGAATAACCCAGCTAGTCCAAGGTTTTGCTGAGAGGATTCTGCAGCTGGAGAAATCTTTGTCTCAGCCTGTTACTTCAGTTGTTCCCAAGGAACCTAAGGTAAATCTGCCTGATCAATTTTCTGGTGATTAGAAAATTGTTAAAAACAAAAAACAGAAAAACTCAGGCAAAGTTAGTTCCAGAAACAAGGAACTTACTAGAAACTATGGTCCAAACACCCTTTGCCTCACAACAGAGCCAAGTCCAGCCTCCAAACGTGTTCACCAGAGCCCCTAGTGGTGGGGATCAACTTGGCAGATTCCTTCAGCCAGAGTTAGCAGCAACTGAGAGAGCACAGCACGCTTGGCGCACAGGTAACAGCAGACCCAGAAGATCAGAACAACTCACCAGAACTGTGAGTTCTGACAGAAGGTGTGAAAATGTCCGTTATTGCAGGAGAGCAGCTTCAGCCACAAGGCTAGATGGTAGAGTAATAATCGTGGTTGTCGGTCCAGTTGGTAACGAGAGGTCAGCACAGTGCAAGAAGATCAGGCAGGAGAATAGTTCGGTTGGCAACGTGATATCAGCGTGGTACAAAATCGGTATCAGCAGCGAGAAGACCAGGAGGCAAGCAGGAGTCATAACAGAAAAGAGCGTAGAAGCAAAGTCGGAAGGCAGAGGCGAGGTCAGATAATGGAACCAGGGATCAGACACAAATAACGAGCAGGTACAAGTTCAAACAGCTAAACCACCAGGAATACTGAATAGCCAGCAGTGAAGAAAAGACAGAAGGGCCTAATAAAGACTCGGGACAGACAAAAGAACAGTTCTTAAAGGGGAACACATAAAAATACAGAAAGTGTTAAGAAAAGACTGGCAACCTCACAGTCACAACTGTAGAGGTCCCAGGTCTATTTATAACAATTTTTTGCTATTTTTCGTGAACGTTGCAAGCTGTATTTTCATCTCCAACCTTACTCTTCTGGAAATGAGCAGCAACGTGTGGCCATTATTATTTCGCTCCTGTAGGGTGACCCTCAGGCCTGGGCCTTTTCTCTAGATACTAAGCCCCAGAATTGTTTTCTTTGGACCGTTTTTTGACAGTGCTGGGGTTACTCTACAATGAACCTCATCTTACAGCCATCGCTGAAGCAAACCTGATTGTTCTCCGCCAAGGTCGTCATCCAGTAGAAGTTATTGTTCAGAATTTCGTAGATGGTCTGTCAACTCTCAGTGGAACGATCCTGCTCTCTGCTGGTAGTTTCGTCAGGCCTGTCCGATACTATTAAGGACTTGTTAGTAAATTACCCGTAACCTGCATCTCTGGATGACACCGTGACTCTCGCCATTCGTTTGGACTAGCGTTTACATGAATGCAAAACAGAACGAGCCTTTAACTCCACTCCTCTGCCTCCGCTTGAGTTCACACCTGAGTCGAACCATGAACCTATGCAACTAGGATTCACCATATTGACTCCTGACAGGAGAACACATCGAAGCCAAAAGGGACTTTGTTTCTATTGTGGAGATGCCAATCAGTGGCTAAAGGATTGTCCTAAACGTCCGCCTCCACAAGAAATTCAGCATTTAGGTGGTTCAAGGGAAAGTCACCTAGGCGACCAGGTATCGTCTTGTTTTTCTCAAAAAATTCTGTGTTCCGCTCAGGTATCTGCTAATGGGAAAACTGTTGCTGGTAAAGCATTTATTGATTGCAGTTCTGTGGCTAATTTTCTACACTCAGGTTGCTAGATTGTTGGGGATAGCTATGCTTCCACTGGTGACTCCTGTCAATGTTACTGCTGTGGACGGTACCCCACTATCTCAGGGCCCGGTTAAGAGGTCATTCACACTACCATTGGTGGCCATCAGTAGTGTCCATTGCTATTGTCCGTTACAAGATTTTAGCAAGAGACACTAGCTGAACCATCAGAAATCCGTTAAAATTTCTATTAATTTCAATGGAATTTTATCTTTTGTCCGTTAGTGTCCGTTTACACCCAATCTGTCACATGTCTGTGTTTTTTTCGCGGACAAAAAAATCCTACATGCAGGACTTTTGAGTCCGTTAAAAAACAAAAATGGTTTCGTGACGGATGTCAAGCGTTATTTTGTTAACATTGAAGTCTATGGGTAATGGACATATAACGGACAGTAATGGATGGCCATCAGTTACTGTCCGTTATTTTGTGTCCGTTTTTTTTCTGAGCATGCTCAGAAAGGACAAGTCAACTCTAGGGATACATGAAGAAATTTATTTTAAAAAGTTTATTGATGTAAAAAATGTTTATGCTCAAAAAAAAAGATATGCAATAAAAAAGGTAAATATTTTTTTTTTTTATTAAAAATTTAATGTTTTTTATTAAACAAACAATAGAGCGAGTTGGTTTCTTTAAGGTAGTGTTAAGGGAGGCCTCCTCAGTTGGTTAAAGTGTTGCCGTATACTTTGACCACTGAGGATCCCTGCATTGGAAAGAAAAAATGCTGCAAAATTGTCCCTCATGCGACTGACAGTTACTGTAGATCGTGGGCCAGATGAGTCAAGACCATGTAACCCAGACTCCAGTTCCTGGGTGTCAACTGGCAACAGTTCCCTTGTCAGCAGGAAGTTATGGAGGACCACGCAGGCTTTCACAACATCATCCACAGATTCTGGCTTCAGCAAGATAGCAGTGTTAAAAATTCGCCATTTTGCAGTGAGGATCCCAAACGCACACTCCACAAGTCGCCGGGCTCTTGACAGTCTGTAGTTGTAGATTCTTTTCTGGTAGTTGAGTCCATGGCTGGAGTACGGTTTCAGAAGGTTTCCACACATCTGGAAGACCTCATCGCCAACAACCACAAACGGCATAGTAGGTCCATCAGATACTTACCACGCAGCAAATCCCACAGGGCCTGGCAAGTATCCCGGACGATGTAGGAGATGGTTGACTTGCCAAGATGGATGTAAGGGAATTGACAGTTGAGCAATTCCTCAGTGCTGCTGCAGAAACCTGAGAGGAAAGGAATGACAGACAGTGTGCCCTAAACTCACCCAGCCCCTTACCCTGCCTCTTTGCCATACTGTCCTAACGACAGGAGCAACTTGGCGGCAAACCCTTCCTAGAAATAAGTGACACAGAATAGTACAAGACAAAACAACACAGAAGCAGAGTCAGCAAGCCAAGGGTTCGGTAACAGTCGAGCAATGCAGTACCAAAACGAAATACAAGAGAGTAGTCACAGGGGGAGCCAAGAGTCAGAAGTCAGAAATACAGAAAAAGGAGCTAGCAGGGACAAAGTCATAGGACAGAATCTCAATAGCCAGCGACCATGAGTCACCTGATGACCTGTTTATAGCAAGTCCAGGACTTGCCCCAGACTTGATTGGTAGACAGGCTGTCAATCACACAGGCAAGGCTAAGATTAACTATTTGAGGAGCAGAAGAAACAAGGTGCAAGAGATGGGTGTGGCTTAAATTCAATTACATAGTCTAGGACAGTGTTCAAACTGAGCAACAAGAACCTTAAGCAAGGAATCAAACTGAACACGCCTCCTTCGCCGCAGCGTGCGAGCGGAGGGTGGCGCAGAGACCCGAACAGGCAGAGACGTTACAATGGAACTCGAAGTGCATGGAGGAAAAGATCTCAACTGTTGCTAGATACCTTGAAATAAAAAAAAAAGAAAAATAATTAAAAATGTGTGTACTATATATATATATATATATATATATATATATATATATATACACACAGTGGGGGAAAAAAAGTATTTAGTCAGCCACCAATTGTGCAAGTTCTCCCACTTAAAAAGATGAGAGAGGCCTGTAATTGACATCATAGGTAGACCTCAACTATGAGAGACAAAATGAGAAAACATATCTAGAAAATCAAATTGTCTGATTTTTTAAGAATTTATTTGCAAATTATGGTGGAAAATAAGTATTTGGTCACCTACAAACAAGCAAGATGTCGGGCTCTCACAGACCTGTAACTTCTTCTTTAAGAGGCTCCTCTGTCCTCCACTCATTACCTGTAGTAATGGCACCTGTTTGAAATTATCAGTATAAAAGATACCTGTCCACAACCTCAAACAGTCACACTCCAAACTCCACTATGGTGAAGACCAAAGAGCTGTGGAAGGACACCAGAAACAAAATTGTAGACCTGCATCAGGCTGGGAAGACTGAATCTGCAATAGGCAAGCAGCTTGGTGTGAAGAAATCAACTGTGGGAGCCAGAGGCGTTGCTAGGGGTTCAGCACAGGGGGGCGAACACATCCAAGTGGGCCCCCAACTCAAGTATACCAATACTATCACTATACGGTGACCGTATAGTGGTAGATAGTGGTTCTACACAGGGCTGTGAAGACCAGTTACGTAAATACAGTACAGGAACAATGTTGTGACTTACAGGTGACATCTCTGACGGTTTACATTTATCGTCTCTTCCATCTGGACCGCCATGACCACTTCTTTCAGCTGTGACTGTTAAGTTTGTAACACAGACATCTTTGGCTCCTCACTTTTCCCGGCACCGGACCCACATTGTCCTCAACTACATAACCTCTCCATCTTGCTGCTACCCCAATTATAAAATGATATAAAATCCCCTGGAAATGAATAATAACCCCATGTGCCTTTTTAATTTAATAAAGCTCCTATGTGCCCCATTTATTTAATACTGCCCCTCAATTAATAATTCCCCCTAATTAATAATGCCCTGTGTACCCCCTTAAATCAATTTAATGCCCGAGTGCCGCCTAAAATTAATATTGCCCAATTCCCCTCTTATGTCTCCTTGTATAAATTATACCCTCTTACATAAATGCCCCTCTGTATTAATAATGCCTATTAATAACCCCTTTGTATTAAAGACGACCTTTCATCTTCTCATGCATATGCGGTTTTATATACCACTAGAAAGCTGACAGTGCACTGAATTCAGCACACTGTCCGCTTTCCCGTTATGTGCCCCGGAGGAGGAGATATCAATGCCGTTAGTTTCGGCACTGATCTCTCCCCACCGTTAGAAGGGCGTTCCTGACAGTCTAGCGTCATCGCTGGGCTGTGAGGAACGCCCCCCCCCAAGACTTGTACTGGGGGAGGGGGCCTTCCTCAAAGCTCAGCGTTATCGCAGGGCGGTAAGGAACGCCCCCTCTGACAGTACAAGGCTATGTTAGAGTATTGTCAGGGGGGTCTTCCTCACAGCCCAGCAATGACGCTAGACTGTCAGGAACGCCCTTCTGAGAGTGGGGACAGATATGTGCCGAAACTAACGGCACCAATATCTCCTCCATCAGGGCAAATAACAGGAAAGCCGACTGTCGGCTTTCTAGCGGTATATAAAATCACAGGTTCATGAGGACATGAAAGGTCCTCTTTAAAGGGGTTGTCCAGGAAGTGGACAAATCACAGTGTAGGTGATAAAAAAAAAAAAATCACTCTCAGGCTGGGTTCACACCAACACTTGAACCCTGTTGAGGGATTCTGTCCCCCATTTCGTTTGAAAAATGCGGAAAGAAAATTCCTGCAAACAGGCCTTTTTTCTCCACATTTTTCAGGCAGAAACCAGACAGAAACCCAGCAGACCCCATTATAGTCCGCAGGTAACCGCTTTACAAGTGAATTGGGTTTCCGTTTTTGGGTCCCCAAGTGGACCCGAAAAACAGAAACCGAGCGCTAGTGTGAACCCAGCCTTACACCTTTTCCCTGTGCTTTGGTGTCTGCCACCACTGTCTGTTCAGACACGTGCCATACGTGACTGCTGAGGCCATCAGTGGCCTCAATATTGGCTGGAAAGGACCCAGTCATGTATATGAGTGACATCACCGAGTCTTTTCCAGCCACTGCTGAGGCCAATCACATGCAGTGCAGGACTTGTGGCAGGGAAGTGGCGTGTGTGTGCCTGGACAGACAGCAGCAGAGGACTGCGGACATCGGTAGACCAGAGACAAGTGAGTATTTTTTTTATGTTTCACCTTCCCCGCCTCCTCTCCAATTTGCCCAATACAATCCTTACCAGTAAACTTTATTATTCCATAGAAAACCCCTTTAATACTGCCCCAATGCCCCCTAATATTATCTCCTCTTACATTCATACAGCCCCCACTGACCTTTCACTATAATTTATATCCTCTTTTATTAAAGCCCCCTAATACCCCTTATATTAGTTATGGCCTCTTATCTAAATTCCCAATGCTCCCAATTGACCTCCTATATGTATTACCCCCATCCCCCCACCCTCAATTACAATGCCCAAAGTGAGTTAAAAAAAAAAAGTCGATGCTACTCACCTACCTCCGATCCCCCGAGGAGGAGCCTCAGCCGCCAGCACTGCCGACACTTACTGAAGAAGCAGGACCTGCGTCTTGGTGCGGACGGCGCAGGACAATGACGTCATCGCGCAAACGTATGTGCCAGGATGCAGACGTCTTAGGGCAGCTCGTAGGCCACAGGCCTGAAGTGGCTTGTGGTTTACGAGCTACGTACGTGTAGAGAATGTATTTTAACTGTATCGGTGTCATACAGACGCTGATGCAGTTAAAATGTGAGGGTAACCTGTGTTGCGGTGGCCCCGAAGTGGGCCCCCCGAGAATCAGTGGGCCTGGGGCCACCGCCCCCCTCCTGCCCCCCCCCCCCCCCGCTAGCTACGCCTCTGGTGGGAGCAATAATTAGAAAATGGAAGACATACAAGACCACTGATAATCTCCCTCGATCAGGGGCTCCACGCACGGGGAACGGTGATCAAACATCCCAGAACCACACGGGGGGACCTAGTGAATGACCTGCAGAAAGCTGGGACTAACGTAACAAAGGCTACCGTCAGTGACACACTCCGCCACCAGGGACTCAGATCCTGCAGTGCCAGACGTGTCCCCCTTCTTAAGCCAGTACATATCCGGGTCCGTCTGAAGTTTGCCAGAGAGCATTTGAATGTTCCAGAAGAGTATTGGGAGTATTGTCATATGGTCAGATGAAACCAAAGTAGAACTGTTTGGTAGGAGAGTGAATGCTGAGTTGCATCCAAAGAACACCATACCTACTGTGAAGCATGGGGGTGGCAAAATCATGCTTTGGGGCTGTTTCTCTGAAAAGGGACCAGGACAACTGATCCGTGTACACGAAAGAATGAATGGGGCCATGTATCGTGAGATTTTGAGTGCAAACCTCCTTCCATCAGCAAGGGCATTCAAGATGAAACGTGGCTGGGTCTTTCAGCATGACAATGATCCCAAGCACACCGCCAGGGCAACGAAGGAGTGGCTTCATAAGAAGCTTTTCAAGGTCCTGGAGTGGCCTAGCTAGTCTCCAGATCTCAACCCCATAGAAAACCTCTGGAGGGGGTTGAAAGTTCGTGTTGCCCAGCGACAGCCCCAAAACATCACTGCTGTAGAGGAGATCTGCATGGAGGAATGGGCCAACATACCAGCAACAGTGTGTGCCAACCTTGTGAAGACTTACAGAAAACGTTTGACCTCTGTCATTGCCAACAAAGGATATATAACAAAGTATTGAGATGAACTTTTGTTTTTGACCAAATACTTATTTTCCACCATAATTTGCAAATAAATTCTTTAAAAATCAGACAATGTGATTTTCTGGATTTGTTTTCCCATTTTGTCTCTCATAGTTGCGGTCTAGCTATGATGTCAATTACAGGCCAGTCTCATCTTTTTAAGTGGGAGAACTTGCACAATTGGTGGCTGACTAAATACTTTTTTTCCCACTGTATCTCTGGCCAAGTTGGATTACATGTAACAGTAATAAACAAATCAGGACGACCATATATCCGAACATATGTCATGGCGTCCTAAGCATACTCATGCATATGTGTGGGACTTCCAGTAAATGTAGCTGGTAAAATAAACATACGCCCAATGTCAGCCACGTTACCATCATTAGCAACAGCATCCCTTAAATGAATGTATTCATCCACACTAAGTTTTTGTTGGTTCAATTGTATGTACAAAAGATGCTCACTTTCCACCTTGGCATACATATCAACTATAAATTGATGAAAAAGTTGCCTACATTGTAAAATGTGGTTAGAAGACCCATGTCTGATCATTATTTGGTAGGCATAAAAGTCCATAGCTGATATTTTTTTATTGGTTGGCCTAGCAGTCTTGGGATCAGTCTGTGTTAGATTAAAGTGATAGCCATCTTGGCCATTCCAAAATATTATCGGATAAAAAGTATTTAGTCAGCCACCAATTGTGCAAGTTCTCCCACTTAAAAAGATGAGAGAGGCCTGTAATTGTCATCATAGGTAGACCTCAACTATGAGAGACAAAATGAGAAAACATATCAAGAAAATCACATTGTCTGATTTTTTAAGAATTTATTTGAAAATTATGGTGGAAAATAAGTATTTGGTCAATAACAAAAGTTCATCTCAATACTTTGTTATATATCCTTTGTTGGCAATGACAGAGGTCAAACGTTTTCTGTAAGTCTTCACAAGGTTGGCACACACTGTTGCTGGTATGTTGGCCCATTCCTCCATGCAGATCTCCTCTACAGCAGTGATGTTTTGGGGCTGTTGCTCTGCAACACAGACTTTTAACTCCCTCCAAAGGTTTTCTATGGGGTTGAGATCTGGAGACTGGCTAGGCCAATCCAGGACCTTGAAATGCTTCTTACGAAGCCACTCCTTCGTTGCCCCGGCAGTGTGCTTGGGATCATTGTCATGCTGAAAGACCCAGCCATGTTTCATCTTCAATGCCCTTGCTGATTGAAGGAGGTTTGCACTCAAAATCTTGCAATACATGGCCCCATTCATTCTTTCATGTACACGGATCTGTCGTCCTGGTCCCTTTGCAGAGAAACAGCCCCAAAGCATGATGTTGCCACCCCCATGCTTCACAGTAGATATGGTGTTCTTTGGATTGCATTCACTCTCCTCCAAACACGACGAGTTGTGTTTCTACCAAACAGTTCTACTTTGGTTTCATCTGACCATATGACATTCTCCCAATACTCTTCTGGAACATCCAAATGCTCTCTGGCAAACTTCAGACGGGCCCGGATATGTACTGGCTTAAGCAGGGGGACACGTCTGGCACTGCAGGATCTGAGTCCCTGCCGGCGTAGTGTGTTACTCACGGTAGCCTTTGTTACGTTAGTCCCAGCTTTCTGCAGGTCATTCACTAGGTCCCCCCGTGTGGTTCTGGGATTTTTGCTCACCTTTCTTGTGATCATTTTGACCCCACGGGGTGAGATCTTGCGTGGAACCCCTGATCGAGGGAGATTATCAGTGGTCTTGTATGTCTTCCATTTTCTAACTATTGCTCCCGCAGTTGATTTCTTCACACCAAGCTGCTTACCTATTGCAGATTCAGTCTTCCCAGCCTGGTGCAGGTCTACAATTTTGTTTCTGGTGTCCTTCCACAGCTCTTTGGTCTTCACCATAGTGGAGTTTGGAGTGTGACTGTTTGAGGTTGTGGACAGGTGTCTTTTATACTGATAACAATTTCAAACAGGTGCCATTACTACAGGTAATGAGTGGAGGACAGAGGAGCCTCTTAAAGAAGAAGTTACAGGTCTGTGAGAGCCAGAAATCTTGCTTGTTTGTAGGTGACCAAATACTTATTTTCCGCCATAATTTGCAAATAAATTCTTTAAAAATCAGACAATGTGATTTTCTGGATTTGTTTTCTCATTTTGTCTCTCATAGTTGAGGTCTACCTATGATGTCAATTACAGGCCTCTCTCATCTTTTTAAGTGAGAGAACTTGCACAATTGGTGGCTGACTAAATACTTTTTTTTCCCACTGTATATAGATTTGATCTAACAGTATGTCAGACAGAGAAGCGATAGGCCCTGGCCTAAATGTTTCTGGCGCAGGCACAGGTCGCAGCAGAGTAAGGGGGTGTGGCAGCAGGGTTCACTTACAGAGGCCGTAGTTTCCAGTGTCAGCTAGCGGTCGTGTCTTGACCAACAACCCAGCGGTTCTAGAATGGTTGACTCGGCCATCCACTTCATCCCAAGTCACATCAGACACCCCCAGCCAAGAGTCGGTGGGTTCGTCAGACACAACCCTTAGTTGGCATGGCCTGGGAGCAGGCCCTGTGCCCTCACCTGTCCTCAACCTGCCTACTGGCCAGCCAAACTGGATTTGTGGCCGCAACTGGCTGAGTTTGCCCTGGAAAAGCTGTCCTGCCCGGCCAGTAGTGTGGCATCAGAGTGGGTGTTTAGTGCAGCGGGGGCCATAGTTACACCCAAGGAAAACGCGCCTGTCCACCCAAAATGTGGAGAGACTGACCTTTGTCAAGATGAATCCGGCATGGATCAGCCAGTATTTCCACCCACCAATGCCTGATGCATCAGATTAAATCATCCATGCTGCCTCACCCAAACCTTGACAAAAGGGACCGGTTTCTTCTGGCTACCTGCCTCAGCTACGATTCTGATGCTGCCACCTGCCTGATGCCAAGTGCTCCTTCTTACAGCCACCATCGTCAGCGGGTACTGTTTGTGCCACCCACCTCCCCACTCTGTCACCGGGTCACTCTATGGCCTCCTCATGCAGCTGCTACCTCAACACTGTCACTTCTCATGCTGTTCCCACCCTCCCCACTCCATGACTGGGCCACAATTTTGCCTTTTTGGCCTGGTTGACATCATCATTTATTTGACCCTTCTTCTGATCTGTCAGAAGGAAGAAAAAAATGAGACGCACAATGGATCCTGTCTGTGTAGCAGCTGTAAGGCCTGTATGGTCACATCAGAATTGGCTTATGATTTGGTAGCCAAAAGCAGGAGAGGGTACAAAACACAAAAGACATGCAAATATTCCATTCACATGTCATCTCTGTTTTGGATCCACTCCTGCTTTTTCTTTGGCATCAGCAATACTGATGAATTACTGACCAAATCCTGACCGAGTGAAGGCGGATGCTGAACAGACAGGATCCGTTTTTTGGGGGGTTATTGTTTTGACGGATCAGAGGAAGGGCAACACAAACTTACTGCTGACACCCTCTTCACTGTCAGGGGGGCTCTACTTGTATAAGCATTTAATAGAACAGGTTCTGTAGACATCTATGTGGAATCAGCAGACGACGGTGTAAAAGGAGTGCGCTCTTTCACGCTACAGTAGAATCTTGGGCCTCTGTACAGTTCTTTATACTTGGCACTAACATGGACCTGTAAGCTGAGTTCACACTTGAGTTAGTTGCTCAGTTTTGGCCCCGTAACTGACCAAATAAGTGAAGTGTGCAGTGGTTCTAAGAGCGACGCCTGTCATGTGCGTGTCATACTGACTCACTGTATTGTTTCACTACCACAGCAGACTCCCTATGCGTATTACTGCAAGGAACAGTGTTCTACACCACTATACAGGCTCTCTGCAGCCAGGAAATAGCTGTTTTTTAATGCGATTCACCGCAAATTAATTCAAATCGGTTTGGAAAATCCGGCGAAGTTGCCGAATCAAATTTTTGTAAAATTCGCTCATCTCTAGTTGCCATGAATTGTGGTCAGTACAAGGACTTCCCTCTTGTCCTTATACTTGACCAACAGCATATTCTCATTGCAGACCGCCCTATTCTCACCCCTTTGGAGGCATATTATTGGATTTGTGCCGGCAAGCTGCTATTGGTCGTTCAGATTTGATTGGCCAATAGAAGCGACCGCCATGGCTGGGGGGGAAAAAAAATTATCCCCCAGCCATGGTGCCAGTATTTTCTGCTGTAATAGACAGCAGAAATCCTAAAGTGGTCCCTGAGTCTGGGGACACAGTGACCCCCAACCGGTACCATAAGGCCCACGCAGCTACACCGTAATAGTATGGCGCACGTTGCCTAAGGGTTAATGGATGGTGAGTGCAGCCTTCTCTTCTTATTTGGAGAATTATTTTTGAATCTTGTTTGGTGTACTTATTTATGCAGAGCACTCTATATGATACATCCTGACAGGAAGGCACTTCACTAGCCAAGGACGTATGTAATACGAACTTGCTACTACTGCCAATATCTCAGGAATTATAAGAGCAATTAAGATGATCTTAGGCCCGGTTCACATCTGCGTTCAGGTTTCCGTTCGGGAAGTCCGCTTGGGGACCCCCCGAATGGAAACCTATACGCATCAAAAGCGGTTTTCCTGGGAAACCCGTGGACCCCATAGACTATAATGGGGGTCCGTGTGGTTTCCGCTCGGTTTCTGCACGAAGCAAGCGGAGAGGAAAGGAGAAAATTCTAGACCAGTCAGTGGGGGAAATCGAAGTCTGCAGTGTATGGGGGACGCCCGATGTAGTGTCATTCAGGAAGACATTGTATAAGAAAGAGAATACACGCGTAGGAGTGTCACAATGTAGCAAGGCCTTTTCCAGTGCGGTGGGATCAGAGAAGGAAACCGACAGGAAGGAGAGCCTACGGATGAAACAAAGCAGCAGGGAATGTTACAGTCAGTACAGGGTGAGGCCCCGGTTGGAAGCTCGCAGCTGGTCAGGGGAAGGGAGAGAACCTGAACCTAGGACACTACACAGTCTTACGTCATCATGGTCAGACCAACACCGAGAGGAGCAGCCCAATGGGAACATTGGGTTGTAGAACAATGGGCTCAAGGGACCGGGGACCCTCGCTATACCCGTTCCACGGCACACTGAATCCCAGGCACTGAGGAAGTGAGCAGAAAAATGTGTGACTGACGTGTGGCGGCCAGTAGTGGGCGGGAAACCAAGGCAGGGAGGGAAGGGGTGCCGCGAGCAGCTCTTTCTCGATAGCCACCCACTGTTTGTCAGAATCCCGGTAGCGCCAATCATAGAGGCGCAGCAGGATCGCAGCCTTGCACTACAAAAAATGGTCGGGGAGACCCAATCCTCCATCGCATTTACGACGCGACAATGTATGAAACCGCAAGTAACTGCGGGCTGACCCCCATAAAACCGACCAAAGATGGACCAGAGCCTAGAGAAAAAGGAGCATGGGACCCAAATCGGCAGGGCTTGGGTACAGGTACAGAAAGCTGAGAACAATATCAATTTTTAAGGCATTAATACGACCAAGCCAGGATAGACCAAGCTCTTCGTATTTCCGTAAGTCTGCCTCGGTCTTTGTTAAGAGGGGGAGGTAGTTGCTTGTAAACAAGCTAGCAGGGTCAGAGACAATCTGAATCCCCAAGTATTTGATGGAGTGGGGCTGCCACCTAATGGGGAACTGCGTAGCCAAATGGGCGACCTCCACTGATGGTAAAGTAACGTTTAAAGTTTCACTCTTAGGTTGACTCTGAAATTACTAACCAGGCCGAACCTGTGAAACTCCTGAAGTATCGAGGGGAATGATACCCTTGGTTGAGTAACGTAGCGGAGTAGGTAGTCTGCGTACAAAGCCGTCTTAACCTGTTTGTTCCTCACCTGTATACCGTGTACACAGGACAAATAAGTGTTCCATGACCAGGGCATACAACAGGGGAGACAAAGAGCACCCTTGTCTCGTCCCATTCCGCACCGGAACCTGGCCGAGGTGTCCCCGCAAAGGGAGAGAATTGTCCCCAAGAAAGTTGAGCCTACGCCCACTTGCTCGAGGGTAGCCTGCAGAAAGCCCCAGTGGAAACGGTCAAACGCCTTCTCAGCATCAACAGAAATGAGACACAGCGGCGAAGACCCATTTTGGGCCACATCGATCGCCAGGAGCGTTTTACCTATGTTATCCTGAGCCTCCCTGCCTGTGATAAAGCCAACCTGGTCAGTATGGACCAAGTCTGACATGGGAGGGAATATACAGTTAGCCAATAATTTTGAGTAGAGTTTGACGTCGACGTTAATCAAGGAAATTGGGCGGTAAGTAGTGCAGTTAGTGGGGTCTTTCCCAGGTTTCGGAATAACGATGATCAGGGCTGACAGTGAATGTGAGGGGAATGGGGTATTGCTATTGAGACTGTTAAAGACATGTAGGAGGGCTGGGGCCAGGAGGTCTTGGAAGCATATATAGAGAAGCAGGGTAAAACCTTCGGTCTTGGGGATTTACCAGAAGGGGATGCTCGAATAACCGCAAGGTGCTCCTCTGCTGAAAAAGGTTCCTCCAGGGAGGCCTTGTCGGAATCTGAGAGGGTGAGGAGGGCCATGTCATTGACATAGTTCAGTAACTTATGGCGTAGGGATTCCGGATCCATGTCCGCGTATTGGCCCTGTATATTATATAGGTTGTGGTAGTATGTTTGAAAGGCCTCCGCAATAACGACAGGGTTATGGATATCCTCACCCTCCTGACTAAGGATGTGGGGGATATACAATAGGGTCGAACAAGGGTCTTGGCCAAGGTGAGGCGAGAGAGGTCTGGTAGGAGAGATATCGGGGAGTCCTGAAATAGTACTTGGCCCCTTTCTCGGGCCTTGCGCATAATGGCCTCCTTTAGCCGGTAATGGTGGACCCGACAGATAATGTCCCTAGGGTTGTCTGGGTCTGGAGGGCGAGGACCAAGGGAGCAGTGTGCTCTGTCTAGTTCAATCATATCTAGTCCAGAGCAACCCCCAGGAGAGAATTGAAGATAGAACGCAGAGTAGGGTCCAGCTGTTGAGGTTCGACTGACTCTGGCAAGCCCCTGATTCTGATATTATTTCGCCTATTCCTGTTTTCCAAGTCGTCCAGGAGATCAGCAAGATATTGCAGCTGAAAGGAGTGCATCAATGAGACTGCCTCCTGGCTGGACAGTGTATCAGAGAAGGTAGCAGAGGAGGACTCAACAGTATGAACTCGATCTGCCAGTTGTTGAACATTAGCACGAAATGCAGACAGCTCCGTCTCTTGTAGGACTGCTCTAGACGAGCAACATAGGCCTCCGTATCAGATTTAGTAGGGATCGTGCTAAGGTGAGCACTGAGACGCCTCAATTCCCTAAAAGGTATAAGTGGGTGGAGACACTCTAGAGCCAGGTGTACCCAGGCCCAGGCAGCCAGCAGCAGAGGGAGTGCCAGGAGGAACAGCTGAGGCCCCATCTCGGGCAGGAGAGACGTGGCCTGCAGGAATCACAGTCCTGGGAGGCCAGGTGGGTTAAGGATGCAGGAGAGGGCCCAGGGGCTGCCGGGTTCAGGAGACGCTGTGACTGCAGTGTACTGCCAGGAGTTACGTTGGTGGCTGAGGATGATGCTGGAGCTGCCGGGGAAGGAGGCAGGGACAGCCAGTTAGACTCTGAGGCCACCCCTGATGCAGGTAAATGAGCAGAGCCCTGGAGCTCACTATAGGTAGAGGGAGAAGGGAGAAGAAGCGCTCATTTGGTGCTGATGCTGAAGGAGCCGATGCTTCAGACCCCAGGGAGGAAGACTGGCAGCGCGCAGTCCCCGTGTGAAGGATCTAGGCCTTACCAGAAACCGCTCCTGGCCTACCTGAGATCGCTTCGATTACCTCACACCCACTTTCCGTGAATGTAGGTCCAACAGAGGATAATATGCAAGACGGGCCTTCTAAATTTTATATATTTATTAACCCCTAAATGGGTCGGCACTAGACACTTAACACATACATAGAATACATGCAGCGATTAACAAGCAGATACAAGTGAAAACAGCATAACATGGTACATAAAATAAAAATGGGAAAAACAGAAAGAAAAGAATATATATTACCAACACCAGCTTGTGAAGGTTTCTCTGGCCTCCAAGTGGTGAGCCAGGGCACGTTTCTTATGGACGACCAGCAGCAGGTGATCCTAGTAGAGTAAAATGGCAGAAGACCGTGTGCTAGCCGCATGGTTTGCTTTTGTGTATTCCCTGCCCCCGCCCAGAGTGATGTCACGGGGGAGGGAAGTTACACCTACTAGCATGGAGCCCCTGAACTAGATAATAGTTCTAGCTCCTTATCCGGCGACCGTATGGTCTGGTAAGTGAAAGGGGAGAACTTGGGGTGAAACCCTCTTCGTATACATACCAAGCATGGCACCTCAATTCCCTTTGGGGAAGGAGTTGGGTGTCTGGACCTGCCTTGGGCTCACGACGGCTCCATGTTTGGGCTCACCGCGTGCGCCTTTCTATGGGGCACCCACAGAATTTATTGGAGTAACTGTGAGGTGCCCCCCTTTTGAGATATGGGCATAAAACTATGATCTCTCTGATGTATAATTGGTGCCGAACTGTCTAGTGTGACTGTGGTTCATCAGGAAATCTCCTGGGGAGAGGTAGGGTACTTGAAAAGGAGTGTTAATTACTCAGAGCAATATAACAAAGGGATGGTAATTAACCCACAACAGGGACATGGCTCAGAGTACCTGAGCTGAGGGGGGAGGTTGGAACACATGGTCTGCGGGGGGGGGGGTATAAGGGGTCAGCCAGATACATAATTGTACAGAGATACATATATGGGAGTCCCCTTAATCATCACACCCCGCTACTCCAAAGAAGCGCTGGAGCGTCTGTGAGGATGCCAGCACCAGCGGTATCTGGGAAGCGTCTGTGAGGATTTGTGAAGTCCCCACTTTGTCCTCCCCATTTTCTCAACGTTCGTGGGGCCTGCTGCTGCTGTACATCCGGCAAGGAGAGACACCCCAGTAGGAGCTGAGGTAAGAAGCACCTCACTCCGCCATCAACCAGGCCACGCCCATTGCCTCCCATTCATTTAAATGGGGTGTGCAAGGCGGAATTTGCCTGAAGATAGGTCATTACGCTTCTTTTTTCCTCTAGCAGAAAAATCAGCTAGAGGATAAAATCTGCTTCTGACTCCCATTGAAATTAATGAGTTGGGAGGTGTGTTATTAAGGCAGATTCTGCCTCAAAATCTGCCTACAAAAAATCTGTGTGAATTTACCCTTTAAACTTTTAGTTTTATAAATAGTTTTAAGAACTTTTTGAAGTTTTTTAGATCTTCGTTTCTTTATGGGATTTGAATGTGCAATCTTTAGAACACTACTGTATCGTGAAGGAGATTCTCTTCTTTCATGTGACACTAAGGCTGCAGTGCTAAATTATTTCCAGAGAAAACACAGTCGGGATTGGGATTTTTATATCATATATATTATACAGCTGCATATAAATATCCTAATCCTGTCTGTGTTTTCAACCAGTGATATCTCTGGCAATAATTTAGACAGTCTAGAGAATGTCCTCTTTCATATGACACAAAAAGCAAATTAGTACGTTTTATAATGTCCGAGATATTACTGTTTCAAGTGACCCTTCCCCACCATCATTTTCTCTACTATACAGCCCCTTACTCCATACACAGTAACATTCAGTGAGAGGCAGGACCAGCTCTCAATACAGAAGCAAGATGAAGAAAAAAATGCTGAATTTCATAGAAATTATTCAAAATTTGTTAAAGTATATTACAAAACACATACACATATTACAATAACAGCACGTTATTATATATCTCTCCTGTATAACAGCCAGTAAATCAAAGGTTTTCAATTTAGGTCTAGGATTATATGTCAATTTTGGGCGCGACTCCCGTTGCATGATCAAAGATTGTTGTTTCACCCTGTGACTCTTTCAATAATGTTAGTGAATGGAATTGCATTGTGACCCTGAGGGTGCAATGACCACGACTTCCAGTTGATCATTGCTCAACTTTTTTGCTACTTGAAGTCGCAGTCACAGTACCCTTGGAACACAGCCTAACAGCGCCGTATAAACCCAGCCTGACGCTAGGTTCACACCTGCGTTAGGGTTTCCGTTCGTGGGGTCCACTTGGGGCCCCCAAGAACAGAAACCTAATCCACTTAAAAAAGCGGTTACCAAGGACGCCATAGATTGTAATGGGGTCCGCAGGGTTTCCGCTTCAAAAAATGCGGAGAGAAAAGTCATGCTTGCAGGACTTTTCTCTCTGCGTTTTTTTAAGCGGATTCAGGGACGGAAATCCCAAACGTACATCAGGTGCAGGTTTGAACCTAGCCTTACTGGTAGCTCAGTTTTGCAGAATCTTCCACTATATTAACTGAAAATACCAGCGTCCTGACCTAGAGAGCATCTTTACCCTTGTCGTAAGTCCTGTGATGGATGAGAACAGAATGGTAATGTGAACCTTAAATAACGCGATTACTTTAAAGTTGGGGGTGATACGGACATGGTGATAACAATAATGTGGAAGTGCCCGCACAGCAAATGCTATGGCCACCGAAAAATTTGCTGTTTTGCTCCTGCTTCCCAAATAAAATTAAAATAAGAAGGCAATCAAAATATTTGCCCAGAATCCTACTATTAAAAACTCCAGGTTGTGGTTATAAGGGTTTACGTTTTATTGTGGTCGCTGGGGATGTAAGAGATTTTATTGTGGTGCTGGAAATAAGTGCTAAATATTGGGCTGAGTCCTCTGCTGTACGCTACATGTACTTAACCGGCAGGCCGCCGACTTGACAACTGACTAATGTGTTGAAGCAGATTGTTTAATAAAGTTGTTTGAGAAAAAAAAACCCTCCTATTTTCGTAGTGTTTTGACACCGCCCTTCTCACGTGACCTCCACCTCAGAATCTGAGCTTTCCATCTGACTTCCCGTTCCAAACCACGTGTGCGTGCTGAGTCCTGGCTTCTTGTCCAAGCGGAGGTGCTGGCTGGGCAGCATGGCGAGCCAGGGGCACTGCCTCCGCTTTGAGGGCTGCAATTTCTTTAGGCAGCGGCTTGTACTTTCTACCTTAAGCGGGAGGCCGGTGAAAATCCAGAAAATCAGAGTGAAAGATGAGAGCCCTGGGATAAGAGGTAAGGAGCGTTCCTCAGTGAGAGGCGGGGAAGACATGCAGATGAATAGCCGTCCTGTATGTCGTCGTGTTAAGCCTAAGTCCATTACTTTGTTTTACGGTGTCTGCAATCTGTTGTTCTCTGTTATCAGCCATTTGATGCTGTGGCGAGTCTGTTTTTTTTTTAACCTTGTTCAGTGGAAATAGCGGCAGGAAGTTAAGAAAAATGTCTGTTTACTACTCCAGGTAGATCTGGGAAATGTGTGCCCATAGTACATAAAATACTTTAACAGCATGACAACTCAGGTAAAAGGGTTTTTTTTTTTTTGTTTTTTTTTATATGTAAAGTGTCATGTATTTATCAGTATGGTAACAATTGCTGTACAGTATATCAGGTGTACCACGCTGGGAGGACACTGGAGTATGATTTTTTTTTTTTTTTTTCACCTCCCTGGGCATATTTTAAAACAAACAAACAAAAAAAAAATAGCCTGGTACCTATTTATGATCACCAATACCCAGGCAGCACAGGAGAGCGCTGCCTCATTAAAGTCTATACCAGGGGTCAGCAACCTTTTTTTGGCGACAGTGTGCGCTGAATTCAGGGCACTGTTGGCTTTCTAGCAGTATATAATATTGCACTTCTATGAGAACATGAAAGTCTCTCTCTCTCTCTCTCTCTCTCATGTTATTTACAAAGTAGGAAGGAGTAGGGTGATTAGATTAGATTAGTGTAGGGATTTCCATTTATCTCAGACAACCCCTTTAAATAGCACATCAGACACCTAAACTAACTGTACTTGTTGCTCGGAAATGGTGGTTGGAAACCCTTCTTTTCTGGCATTGCAGAACTTAACCCCCTTCCTGCTGGAGGTACTTCTTGATTTTCGTTTTTCACTTCCCAACCTTCCAAACCCCCATTATTTTATCTGTTTTTTTTCTCCGTTCACAGGGCCATATGAGGGCTTAATGTTTGCGGGACAAATTGTTCTTCATAATGGTACCATTTATTATTCTGTACAATGTACTGAGAAGCTGGAAAAAAAATTGGAAATGGGGTGTAATTTGAGAAAAAGTGCATTTGTGCAACTTTTTTTTTTTTTTTATGGCCTTCGTTTTTACGCCCTTCTGGGAATACCACATTTATATAGTTTTATTTACATTTTAACCTCTTAACAAAAAAACTTAAAAAAAAAAAAAAAAAACTGCTATATTCTGACATCCCTAACTTTTTTTTTTTTTTGTTAGACACACTAGGTGTCTTGAACTCAAGGGAGTCTGATCACTAATGCAATGCATTAAAATTCTTATGCATTGGAAAATACCGTCATTTGTACAACAGGCTGCATAAAACAGCCTGTCGTACAAATGAATGCCAGGCAAGCCTAGGAGCCTTCAATAGGCTCCCGGCTGTCATGACAATGGATTGCCGGCCCCAGTTTTCGTTTCAGGTGCTGGCGATCCTTGCCAAAATGGTTCCTCGGTCAGCTTTGACTGTGGCGCCCGGGGTCTTAATGCCAGTGATCAGAGCGGGCACTGATCACGGGCGTTAGCACCAGGTCTCTGTTGTATAATACAGCAGAGATATGGCGGCCGCTCAGTTGCTGAGTGAAGCCATATTTAAATACCTGACATCTGCCTTACTATTATGGTGGATGTCAGGAAGGGGTTAAATAGCACAACAGGCATGAAAACTGTGTCTGTCCAAGAATGGTGGAGGCTAGAGAGAAAATTAAAACTGCACTGGAATTAGTTGTGCGATGATTAACAGATTCTAAGAACTTGAATTGGTGAAGGTGGTGAAAGGTCCTCTTTAAGGATACGGTGGATGTCGGGTATTTAAATACTTCAGCTCCTGAGTGGCCGATGGGTCCGCCATTTTCCCGGCGGCACATGGGCACTGCCATTCTGTGCTGGATTGCTGAACGAGATCCGAGGGTGGCGACTCATTTACATGACAGCTTGGTGCCTATTGAAGGCTCCCGGGCTTGTCTCTGCATTACTTCTATTACAATATTACAAGCTGCTCTATGTAGCCTGTAATAGAAGTGCTGGTATTTTGCAGTGCGTTAGCATTGTAATGCATTGCATTAGTGATCACACTCCCTGGGGTTCAAGGTTCCTAGAGGGTCTAAAAACACATTAGGTAAAAAAAATAAAATAAAAAATCAGAATAGCATAACCACTTTTTTTTTTTCACTGTTTTGCCTTTCATAAAAATTTGCATAAAAAGTGATCAAAGCAATAGACCTTCCCCAAAACTGTATAAGTAAAACGTACATCTGGCCCTGCAAAAAAAAAAAAAAAATGCCTTCTGCAGAATATGGCTACTCTACTCCTGTTTTTGTGGTGTTTTTACTCCACCCTTCTCACGTGACCTATCACCTCAGAATCCACTTGACTTCCCGTTCCAAACCATGTGTGCGTGCTGGGTCCTGGCTTCTCGTCCAGCCGGAGGTGCAAGAATTTAAAATTTTTATAAGTTTGGCTGCATTGTTTCATTTTGGCTGCGCAGTGAAAGCGGTAAACACAAAAACACAATTCCTGTAAGAAAGGCGCACAAACTCTTTTTTTTTTTTTTCCTCCTCCAGCTTCCCATTACATTGTACGGAATATTAAATGGTAACATTTTTAAGTGCTATTTGTCCCACAAACATTAAAGAGAGCCTGTTGGCAGGCAAATCTTTTCCAGACTATTGTCCACTCTACAAGTTACTGACATCATTAGACATTCTAGTGATGTTTTTCTTCTTCTGCATTGCAGCTCCATTTTCGTAAAAATCAGTGTTTTATTCTAATGCAAATTAGCTGAAAAGGGCTTTAGGGCTTTTCTCTCTGTTCCAGATAACTGCCCCCAACTGCAGACAAAGAGGGTGATATCACTCAAATAGAGGGCAGAACTGGGCAGCATTTAGGAGCGAGTATATAGAGCACTGAGCCCTTTTTAGCTAATTTGCATCAGAATAAAATGCCAATTTTGTTGCCGACAGACTGCCTTTAAGCCCTGATGTGGTGCTGTGAACCAAAAATTTTAAAAGTTACAGTGCTTGTAAGGCAGGGAGTTAAAATCAAAAAATGCCTGTGGCATGAAGGTCAGATGTCAGTGCTTTAAATATGCTTCCCACTCAGAAGCGGAGGGAATGGCATAACCACTAGGTCTCCACTGTTTTACAGTTAGTACATCTGAGGCCCTTTGTGCCCCTGGTCCCGGTCCCAGCCCTCAAGACACTGATATGAACCTAGCTCAACTATTGAGGCTTGTCTGTGGCGTTCCTTAATAGTTACAAGCAATCTAATCACAGGTTCAAGCTCCCTATGGGGGCTAAAAAAAAAGTTAAACTATATTAAATATTTCAAAACTATAAAAATTCAATTTGCCCACCCTTCCCAAGATCACAAATAAAATAAAAAATAAACCTAAATAAATTAGCCATCTCTGTTTCCGAAAATGCCCCCCCAAATTATATTAATAAAAACATCTCGTCAGATTATGGTGACTAAAATAAGTTTGTGGGTTTTTTTTTTGGATTTTTAAAACTTGACAAACTAAATAAACATGGTATCTTTATGACTGTGCTAACCCAAAGAATATAAGGAACATGCCATTTTCCCTGATTAAAAAGAGCGACCTCTTATATTTATTTTTGTTTTTAGTAGCACTTTGAGCTGTTTAAAAAAAAAAAAAAACATGAAAAATGTGAAAAACAGACCTGTCTCCGCTCCTTACATTTTCCAGGATATTAAAGTAAAATTTAAAAAAAAAGAGAGAAATTTGAATAACCCAAAAGAATAAATGTTATAGCCGTCAAAACTGCATGTACAAAAAAAATCCTTAATGTGCCCAGTTGTGTACTAGAGAAAGTGGCCCTGTCTTGAAACTGTTAAGGAAATCATTACAGATACTTATTGTGCTTATGAAGGGAATGGTGTCCACTGCCTAGCAAAGAGTCTGTAGTAAAGACCTCCTATTTGACAGTACACTGACATTGGTAGCTGAAAATAATGGCTCAGCAATCTTTGCAGCAGGGTCAGCTACTAGAAAAATAAACAGTGTGGGAGTCACAAGAACAGTGGTTTTCTAAAACTATAGAAAACCCAAGAGGTTAAAAGATACATCATCTTAAATTTTTATTTGTGTTCTTCCAATCACATTTATAGTATATCAATAGGATATGCCATAAATGTCATCACTGAAGCCAATGTGCTGATTCTCTGCTTAGTGCTATTTAACCATTTAATGAAACGGTATAGATTGGTCGTTCACTCTGCATTAAAAAGATACCATATTTACTGTATATTGGTTTTGTTTTACTGCTTTTACTACATAAAGCCCCCTTTTTTTTTTATTTTGTGTAGCCCCCATAGACTGCAATGCAGACTGAGCTTTAGACTGCAGTACAACTGTATTGTAGTCTATGGCAGAATCACTATATAACTATTGGGGCTTGCAAAATGGAAGTCTCGGTGGTTATTTTCCCAAGACAGGCCTGGGAGCCTTTAGAAGGCTTCCAGCTGTCAGACGCTGGACACATAGTAAGTGAAGAGGTGGGAGCTTGGTCACGGGGGGCCTCAGTTTTACTAAATGCCTGTGATCAGAGAGGACTCCGATCACAAGCATTATTGGCTGGTCTCCGCTGTGTAATAGTATGGAGGATGTCAGCAAAGGGACAATTACAGCATGTTAACCTGTTGTCTTCCTTGTAATCGAAGTCCTTTAGCATTGGTGTGCAGCATCTCTGGTCCCTGCTCAGACACTGATGATCCGACCTGGAAAAAGAGCTGCTGAACTCCAAAACTTCAAATGCAAGAAAAGTGTCTCATACCTATTAGTGTACATGAGACTTTTTTTCAATACGTAAAGATGCTTTTAGAGGCGTCTATGACCCCCATACAGGTGCTATTGTGACCTTTACAATAGCGCATTCTTTTATCATGATCCAGCCCACTAGGCCTTGCCCTAGATATTACACACAGGGGAATTTATCGTTTGAGAAAATCCACTCCAGGTTTCATGTGTTCTGCTTTTCATAAACTGTGCTAAAAGCTGTGCAGCATTTTACAAAAAGGTGCACATTGTTTAATTTCGAGCAATCTATTCTTCATAATTATTTCTTTGTGTAAACTCTTCCCTTATGTTTGGAAAGTGCTCCATTGTGGGGAAAAATAAAAACGTGCACAATTTTTAAAAATATTCTCATCACAAATACTTGTAGATCCTTCATTTAGACCACACCCCTTTTCACCAGCCAAAAAAGCAACCTGGCGAACGTGCCGAAACACTTGAGAGTTTAGGCACACAAACTATATAAATAAGATGTAAACATTAACCACTTCAGTACCGGGTCAATTTCTCTGGTTCAGGACCAGACACTTCTTCGAGTTTTTCTCATATGTGCGGTTTTGAGGCTTATAACATTTTTATCATTTGGGTTATTCAACCAATTTGTCTTTTTTCGGTAACACATAGGGCTTTATTTTTGTTTTTAGTTTTGTATGTTTTTATATATAATTTTTTTTTTTTTTTTTTTTTTTTTTTTTAGCTGAGAAAATATAAGCAAAAGAGGGAAAATGTGTGTTTTTTCACAGTGCTACCAAAAATCTTTTTAAGGCTAAAGCCCCACGTTGCAGGAACACAGCTTTTTTTGTTGCGTTTTTTGAGCCAAAGTCAGGAGTGGATTGAGCAGAAGGTAGAAGTGCTTCCTGTATATTTCCCATTCGTTTTTTTTTTGTTTTTTTTTTTTTTCTTTGAGCCAAAGCCAAGAATGTCTACAAAAGAATGTCTAAAAATCTGCAGCAAAAAGCTGCGTTTTCACAACGTGGGGTCTCAGCCTAAATAGTTTTTTGTTTTTTGTTTTTTTTCTTTGTTACAGTAACTTTCAATTTGTATTGTCGTTGGGGGTGGGTCTAGAATCTGTGATGTGGCCGTGGTATTGGCGTATTTATTTTTGTTAAATTTTATTTTACTTTCATTCTTATTTTTTGCTTTATTTTATACGTTGTATCCCCATAAAATCAAGATAGACCTTTGGGGGATTATCTGAACTTTTTTTTTTTTTTTTTTTAATAATTGGGGCTGATACATTTAGCCCCAGTTACAGGAGAAATGCAGCCTCCTGCCAAATACTGCTGAACTGATCTGGGTCCTGTAGGACCCAGCAGCTCTAACAGTCTCTGATCCCCGGTGGATCCTGTGACTGCCAGGTCAAAAAGCAGCTGCATCATGGTGGCTCCCATAGCTGTGTATACAGCGCTCATTGAGCACTGTGTACACAGAGATTGGGAAGGCAGGGATGGTAATAAACCTTCCCTGTCTTCTCTAGAAGAGCACCAGCTGTAGTAACAGCCGATTCCCCGCTTCTGCAGTTGCACAATTTCGTGCAGCTGCTTAAAACTGCAAGGACGTACCGGTACATCCTTGCAGAACAAGACAACCACTATCTGGACATATATACCCAATGGGTGGTCCAGAAGTGGTTATACCAACTCAAAAACGTGAAGGAAAAAAAAGGCATCATTTTTGTGTGAATATCTTGATAAAGTATGCACAAAACAGATACAGATGAAATTAGGTTCCTTATAGCCACTTTTGACTGACCTCATGCCTCCTGTACACAGCTGGAGGGGCACAATTTTCAGAAAGAACTGTAGCTTTTCTTCTGAATGTTCAAAGTGTTATTCATGTACTAGTTTTTGGGCAGCTAATGACAACTGCTGCTAAGGAGCCACGCCGAAGGAGCCTGCTGCATGAAGATCCCCTTGGATCTATAGTATAGCAGGGAATAAGTAAATATTACTATGGGGGGGGGGGGGGGTTGTGGTTGCCTTCTCTCTTGGTTGGGGGTGGCAGTCCTTACATGTCAGCATGTCATGATGTAGCCATGACTGCTATCAGCTGATCAGTGCCCATGCTTGGTGTTGGACCCTCACTGATCTGATACCAATTGGCTATTCGATGGATAGCTCATCAATATCTAAATCCTGGAATACCCCTTTAATTGCCCTGATAATGTGTCCATTTTATTTTCTTCTTTACAGGATTCATATGTGCGGTATTGTGTAAAAGATATATTATTTTTTTTCCTGAAATAAGTATAATATGTATGTTAACCACTATTTTTTTGTTACAGACTTTGAAGCAAGTTTCATTAGACTGATGGATAAAATAACGAATGGAACTAGGATAGAGATCAATGAAACTGGTGAGTGTTTCTTCACATACACTAAGGGTCACATAGTTCCAGACTACACCAGACAAGTTCAGGAGATTAGTCTATCTGCGATAAAAATACACTGTTTGCAACAAAAGCAGCTGTATTGACATGCAGTTTGTGTCTGATCATTAGTTTTGCATTATATTGTCGTCTGGTTTTCAACAAGATACTCCAGTATGTTTCTGCAGTTTTCTCCCCACCCCAGTTTGTCCTTCCAAATGGCTTATGCTGGAGCTGGTAACCACACCCAGAATTCCTCTGTCTCTGTGCTTGTTATGGAGCCAGTAGGAAGACCTTGTGTTCTCTCTGAATTTGGCTTGATGTACCGTATGTGTTTCCATTTAGCTTTGTATGACTGTGATTGATGAAACTGGAAAGCAGTGCTGAGTATGTGGGATTATAATGATTACATATAATGTGTACAGTACTATGTAATGGGTGGAGGAAAATCCACAGATATGCATCACTAATGGAACTTCTTATTTGAATTGCCTTGCAGGGGATTGCCTGTTATAGTAGGTTTTGGCATGTTTGCTAGGATGTGTAAAACTGAATGGTCAGTGTCTGCCACTGGGATGGATCAGTAGCACCAAGTCTCTTTTTTTCTGCAGGTTGTTGATCCTGGTCAGTTGTACAAAACTGTAAATAGGGCTGAGTTGTGGCAAAAGCGCATTGCATGGTGGGGATTAGCCCTGAACAGTGGGAAAAAAAAACACTTCACTGTTAGGCTAGGGCCACATGTTGAATTTGGCCGCAATTCATGCCGTGTGACCAAAGATCGCCGGCTCACTCTGCAACTCCTTCACTAATGTTAGTGAATGCAGTCACATTGCGATCCAGAGGGTCTTGCGACTTCCAGCTGCAATGCGACACCCTTCATTAATTTGAATTGCAGCCATTAACATGGGAGTCGCAGCCAAAGTTGCCGTGTGGCCCTCAGGAAACATGAGGATACGGGATTTTGGCTTTTAGCATGACCACTCCTTTGTTCTACAGAGCAGCAAGTTGATGCCAGAGGTGACTGACAGCAGATTTTCCTTCTCGCCATTGAAAAAGGCATGCTCTGTTCCATGTATACTTATGGGAGATGAGAAGATATAAATCACTCAGTTTTCTGTCCACTGCTTTATAGCCAGTTTTAGTATGCATGATGAATAGATCTCTTAATTGCTGAAAATTGCAACCAAAATGTAATGATCATTGACTGACAGCTTTACAACAAAATGTAGTAAACTATTTTCTAGTGTCTTTATTTAATATGTAATTGGACATCTTATATCAAAACTGCCTTGGCTGTCCGAAAAACTGGACCAGCCAGTGCCACTTTCATTTTCACCGCAGTAGATTAAAGCATGCCTCCAACTACATTAGTACAGGTGAAAATAAGAGACTTTTTAATATTATGTTTGTGTCCACTTTTCAGGCAGCTACTTTCTCCATATTAGTCTATGGAGAGGTGAGGGGGGGATAGAAAAGACACTAAGTAATTGCTGCTGTTACACTCTATTACTTGTTGTTTTTTTTAAACACGAAGTTGTAGGTGAGAAGCTGATAATACACAGAATGAGGCATGTATGTGTGAGGCTGAATATGGAGATGATATAATGTAAACAAAGTATACAGATTGAAGATAATGAGCTGGAGAACAGCTTCATAAGTGGAGAAGAATTCATGCATTTGTTCTGTTAAATTATAGGACTTGTAGTTGCCATCCGTTCCCTCTTAGTTCCTCCTGGCAATCTATTTATTTCATTACTCTGCTGACGGCTCTCTCTTGGAGACATCGCTTATAATCCAGAGTCTGTTGCTATCGATACTATTGGACTGTTGAGTTACTGTCTGTCCTCGGCTGGCTTATTGGCCCTGGTGGCCTGACATAGAGGCTCCTACTGTGCAACTGCTATTAGCCAGAGACCTTGTCTATAATCCTCTGGGGCCGGCCTGGTCTTGCTACAATCACACCTCCTCCTCTGCCAACATATCCACCCGTACGGAACGCAGGAAGAGCGGCCGCCGACTCTCTAAAATGAGTCGCCCGCAATCAACCTCTGTCTCTGATCGCCTGAGGGGGTTCTCCAGGGCAGCATCCTCTTCTACATCACCATCGCTTGAGGCAGCCTCTCCTGCCCTTCCAGAGGAGGACCCCGAGCCCACTTTAAAGCAAGTTACTGGACAGCTACTGGAGGCGATCCATGCCGGCGCTTCCTCGCTGGCCGGGAAAATTGAGGAGGTAAAAATCGACCTGGGCCTGCTCCGTCAGGACTTTCAGACCTTGCGAGGCAGGGTGTGTGAGGTGGAGGATCGGGTCTCTCAGGTAGAGGACACTGTTAACCCACTTCCTGCCAAACTCCAGGAGCTGGAGAGAGCTGCAAGTTTGTGGACCCAGCGTGCGGATGACTTGGAGAATAGATTGCGACGAAACAACCTCCGTATCCTGGGCCTGCCGGAGCGGGCGGAGGGTGAAGATCCTCGGGCCTTTGTGCAGGGGTGGCTGAAAAATGTCCTGCCGGAGGCTCACTTCTCACCAATATTTGCAGTGGAACGGGCCCATAGGGTTCCGGCTAAACCGCCGCCTCAGGGCGCACCTCCTCGACCCTTGTTGGCCCGTCTGATTAACAGCACGGATCGGGATATGGCGTTGCGGGCTGCGCGCCAGGCCGGCGAGCTTAAGTACAACGGAGCAGCAGTGGCCATGTTTCCAGATTTCTCGGCGGCTCTCCAGAAGACCCGAGCATCCTTCGTGGCCGTTAAGAGGCGGTTGAGAGAAAAGGCTATACAATACTCCATGATTTACCCAGCACGTCTTCGGGTCGTCCATGACGGCAGGTCCCTTTTCTTTACTTCACCGAGGGATGTGGAGGACTGGCTATCTCTTCTTCCTCGATCTCCGAGACGATGATCCTGACGGCGTGTGGTGAGAGGTCCGATCGGACCATACATAAGGACTTGTGTATTACGGGATGCTCTTGTTTATTGCATAAGTAGTTTTATGAAAAGTGCGGTTCTGTTATTATAGTATCCTGTAGTCTTATAGTTACCTGGGCTGGCGACCCCCGGGGCGCCGGTGTATCTCATTTACTCATGTGAACCTGGCTCTGTTGAATAGTATATCTCCTAGCCTAGTGATTATCCATACCTTTAAGACAGTGCCCCGTATACCAACCACTGTGGGTGCACTTCTTCCCCCGTTAATTGTAGCCACGGTTAATTTAACAAATATTGTTTGTTTATGCCAGTAGTATGTCTCACACCCTTTAGGGGTGAAATGGTTCATTTCGTTTGTATATGGTTCTTAGGTTGCTGCACACCACTTTGTGTTTCACTCAGCCACGCGCTACACACTCATAGGCGGGTCACTTTTGGGGTCCTGAATTGCCATGATTACATTACATTCTTAGACGACCATGGCGTCCTTTAGTGTACTATCTTGGAATGTGAGGGGCCTGGGTAGCCCACGAAAGAGGTCGTTGGTTTTCTCTCAGATTAGGAGGGCTGACCCACACCTCATATGCCTTCAGGAAACTCATTTGGTTCCAGACAATTCCAGGCGACTTCAGAAGCCATGGGTTCAGTGGGCGGCTCACTCTACACACACTTCCTATTCCAGGGGGGTGTCCATCTTGGTGCATCGTAGACTCAGGTGGGAGCCAGGCCTCATTGTAAGGGACCCCGAGGGACGATACGTTTTTGTCCAGGCCTGGGTTGACTCTGTCCTGTATGTTATCCTGGGTGTGTACTTGCCACCGGCGTCTGATCTTGCTGTGCTCCAGCAGGCTGCGCAGTTTGCGACCCGATTCCCTGGGGCTATTGCATTATGTTTGGGTGACTTTAACAAAGTTATGGATATTGCATTGGATCGGTTCTCCGCGGAGCCAGGTTCCCCCTCTCTGCCTCGCCCTACTACAATGGCCGGAGTGATCCGTGAATTGGGGTGGTTGGATTTGTGGCGGGTCCGGTTTCCGGAGGCCCGCACCTTTTCCTGTCACTCTGCCAACAGACATACTCTGTCCAGGATTGACCATGCTTTTGGAAATACTAAAGCATATTCTTTGTTGCAGACCATATCCTATTTACCCAGGGCAGTGTCTGATCATTCCCCGTTGTTGGTCCAATTAAATAGTAGTACGGCTGCTAAGCCACGACAGGGTTGGCGAATCCACCCGTTTTGGTTGAAACTATTTGTACCACATGATCGAATACCTGATCAACTTCAGACGTTTTTGACCATTAATTCCCCAAACACTTCTCCGCTCCTCTTATGGGAAACTATGAAGGCATATCTTAGGGGTTGTATTAAGTCCTCCATTTCCTTTGTAAAGAGGGAATCCTCGCTGTTGGAGACCACTTTGGCGACCCAGTGTGCCTCGCTCGAAGCCGCATACGTGGCTAATCCAACTGATGAGGCTAGGTCTCAATGGTTGCAGACGGGTAGACAATATCTGCATATACTGCATGACAAGGCACGTAGGTCTCTGTTTTTTAGCAAACAGAAGTTTTACGAACTCGGCAACCAGTCGAGCAGCTTTCTAGCTCAACTGATACATCAAAACACAGCCTCACCTGCAATACTACGAGTACATTCAGAGACGGGGGAGGTACTGTCCAATAGCTTGGCCATTAGTGACAGATTTTATAGGTATTACAGTGAGTTATACCTCTCCAAGCTTAGAGTCACTGACGGAGAGCTTGCCACCTATTTGGGCTTGATCCCCCTTCCTACATTGTCAGAAGACCAACGTGAATTTTTAGATTCCCCTTTTACGCTAGAGGAGCTATTGGGAGCTCTGGCAGATATGGCAAGGGGCAAATCGCCGGGTCCGGACGGCATCCCGGTGGAGGTTTATGCCCAGTATGGGGGCCTGCTTCTCCCGGTGTTGCTTGACTGTTATAACGCTGCCTTTGTGGGTCTCAGTCTCCCGGAGTCCTTTTATGACGCCACCATTATCCTGTTACTTAAGCCTGACAAGGATCCGCTGGACTGTGGCTCATATAGGCCTATATCACTGCTTAATATAGATTATAAACTCCTTACTAAAATGTTGGCGAAAAGGCTAAATTCTGTTGTTCTCGACCTTGTCCATCCGGATCAGACAGGCTTTATGCCTGGAAAATCCACATCGGATAATCTTAGAAGGGCTCAGGTGATAACTCAGATTCGGGCATCATCCTCACATGACTGGGCGATGGCTTCTTTAGATGCAACAAAGGCGTTCGACTCTGTCGAGTGGCCTTTTCTATTGCAGGTGTTGCGAGGATACGGATTTGGAGAGGGGTTTGTTACCTGGATTTCCCTTCTATACTGTTCCCCTAGAGCGGCGCTGTCCATTAATGGCGCGTTGTCTTCCTACTTTCCTTTGGGTAGGGGTACAAGACAAGGATGTCCATTGTCACCGCTACTGTTTGCTCTGGCGGTGGAACCCTTGGCAATACTGCTTCGGAATGACCCCATATATAAAGGCATAGTGATAGGCACCCGGGAGGAGAGAACAGCACTATATGCCGATGACTTACTCCTGTTTATGAGCGACCCCTCCCGGTCTCTGCCCAGAGTCATGGCTATAATTGACGAATTTGGTAATTATTCTGGCCTACGGACCAATTGGACTAAGTCCTCATACATGCATATTGGCCGTGCGTCAAGTGTAGCTGAGGGGAATGTGGTATGTGGATTGACTACAGTCTCAACCTGCAAATATCTGGGCATCTTTATATCTAGGGACCATAGGTGTTTTTTGGAACAGAACATCTTTCCGCCCATCTCGCACTTTAGGGTTAAGTTTAATCTTTGGGCTACACTGCCTTTGTCGGTGGCTGGTAGAATCAACCTAGTTAAAATGATAGTACTACCCAAATGTCTATATGCTATAAGCCATTCTGCTGTGTCCGTGCCCCTTAGATTTTTTAAACAAATGGACTCCCTCATTATCTCCTTTATATGGGGAAACTCTAGATCTAAGCTTAGGTTGTCATCTCTACAATGACCAAAGCAGCTCGGGGGTACATCACTCCCTGATCTGTTTCTTTACTACCTGGCAGGACAGCTCCGTTTTATTAGGAAGTGGCTCTCATCTGATCCCCTACCGAGGTCCGAGGCACATCTGGCTCACCACCTGGGTCTGCATAATCTGTGGCCGGTGTTGGAACACCCGGCCTTGTTTAGGGGGAAATTGTTGCCCATCCATGCCCTGGCGGGACAGGTCTGGCGTCAGGCGAAAAAGGTGTCCGCTTATTCTGATATACCTGCGGAGACCCCGCTTTGGCACAACCCTGGTCTGCCGACGTTATTTGCCCTGCCTGGCGCCCGGGCCTGGTCGCAGTATGGCGTGTCCTCTCTTAGTGACCTGTACATACAAGGGGTTTTTAAAACGTTTGACTCGCTAAGCTCCTCCTATGGCATCCCTAGAACGCAGTTCTTTAGATATCTACAGATTAGACATGCACTTTCTTCTCAGTTCCCGGATCGATTGGACAATATATCTGAGTCTCCGCTTATCGGCATACTTCGCTCACAGGGCCCTGGGGGTTTGATATCTACTTTATATGCACATCTGATACAGGCCAAGGTGTCCACTTTGGACGCCCCGGCCTTGACGCGATGGAGCATAAATATCCCAACTCTCACAGATGAGATGTTTCAAGATATCCTTGAATCTCCTCATGTGTCACCTTCAGCTAACAACAAACTGATTCAAACATATATTCTACACCAATGTTACTTGACACCTTCCCGTCTATACAAAATGGGACGTCTGCCCAACCCCGGATGCCTTAGGTGTCTTTGTCCACAGGCAGACTTTTGGCATATGATTTGGGAATGTCCGATCATACAATGTTTTTGGAAAGGGGTCGTGGATCTCCTGGCGGAAGTTCTGGCTAAACCTATACCATTAACCCCAGAGATATGCCTTTTCGGCGTATTAGATGAAGAAATATGGCAACACCATGTTAGAATCCTTTTGAGGGAGTCTTTATTTTATGCTAGGAAAGCTATCGCACTGCGATGGATGGCTCCGAAACCCCCATCAGTATCTCAGTGCAAGAAACTTGTTAATACTGTTCTTCCTTATAACCAGATTGTGTATAAAGGGAGAGGGTGCCCTCAGAAATTCCATAAGGTGTGGGGAACATGGTGCAATTCTCCGGTAACCCAATATACGGCTCCCTCATTGCGCTCTGCCATTAATTTACTCATGCCGTGAGGGGTGCGAGACACCGGGAGTATCCACGACCTCTCATTTTGGAGTGTATCCTTGTTGTTACCCTTGACTTATTGACTGCATGTTTTGTACATGATAACTGATGTATACAGTATTACGCATGTCCTGATTATATTCTTTCTGTACCGAGTCTACGTTATATGGTCCGGATGGGACGAGGGCCTGGCGAGGTGGGATGTGGTGCGTTGAGTGAATTTACATTGAAATTCTCGTTTTTTGGTGCGCAACATGTTATGTATTTGTTTTGATTCCTTTTCTTGTGTCTGATACACAATTTTCAATAAAACGAGTTTAAAAAAAAAAAAAAATTATAGGACTTGTCTTATTCTTGTCTATGAAAATGGATCAGACTTGCCCAGTTAAAGGGAGTCTGTAATAAGGGTGAAACATATTAAACCAATAACACAAATAGGTCAAACTTGCCTGAATGCAACACCTTTTCCTTGTGAAATTTTATGCTTAATTTGCATATTGTAAAATAAATGAATATCTTGGCAATAGAGCTGCTCTAATACATCAGTGAGAACACAGGGTGGGGGGGGAATTCAGCGTAGCTTAATGGACTTGTCACTTAAAGAAGGGAGGTGGGTAGGAGGACCTACTGTAATAGTGTGAAGCATAGTAAAGTATACTAAAATATAAAGTACAAAACTGATATCCCATGCTAAGAAGCTTGCAGCATAGCTTTGGAGGTAAAGGAATCGCCCTACAGGAGTGTACGTGTAAAGTGTGTCCGACTAGTGATTTTCTCCAGAGAACAGGGCTCACTAAGTCTCCTGAGCACACGTATTTCAACTTTCATGAAAACCTATCTCGCTGGACAGTCTGTTTTATGACTGTATAAGCCAGGGGTAGGCAACCTTTTTTGTTCGGCGTGCCGATTTTAATTAAAAAATCAAAGATGAGGTACTTGGAGTGCCGGTCAATAATTGTAAGTCTGACGATCCCCAAACTAAAGTCATATACCACAAACCGTAACACAAAGTACTGCCACCAGATGCTTTAGGACGCATGCATTTACTGCTATTTCCTGGGACGCACCTGTACTTTCCGATTAGAAGCAATGAAAGTCCATGTGCAGCCCCCAAATAGTGGTAAATGTATGTGTCTAGGAACACCGTATGGCAGAATCCTTATTGTGAAAACACACTATGTATCTGGATGCAGCTATAGTCTTAGGCCACTGGAACTTTTACTTCGATGTAAAACTGCGTTCACATGGTACATTTTTGCACAAAAAAAAAGCCTGAGTTTTCTGTGCAAAAACACATCCTTAATACAGAAAACACACCGCTACACAGAATGTTCCATGGTCCCTGCGCACGGTATAATATTCTAACTTTTATAATATTCCAATTTTTGCCACTCAGTAGCTATTATATGTACTGTGGGGTCTCTTTAGACCCCATAGTATTAATAAGTGGAGGGCCAAGAGAGGTGACAAACATAAAAAAAAAAAAAAAAAAAAATGTACTCACCTTTTCCTGTGCTCCGCAGCCGCTCTGTTCTTTTCGGCGCTTCTGCCTGTAGTCAGCGACCGCTGATTGGGTCTCAGGGGTCATGTCGCGTCATTATGCGTAATGACGTCAGGCGTGACCCCTGAGGCCCTGTCAGCTGACTTCAGGCAGAAGCGCCTGTAGAGCACAGAGCTGCCGCGGAGCACAGGAAAAGGTGAGTATATTGTTTTTTATGTTTGATCACCTCCCTGGGGGCTCCACTTATTATACTTTGGGGTCTGAAGAGACCCCACAGTATAATGACAGTTTTGTTTCGGCCATGTTTGGTCCGATCGAAACTGCTGGGTGAGGACTCGGGCTGCCCATGCCAGGTAAGTAAGTCTCGCGTGCCGGGGTTTGCCGACCCCTGGTATAAGCCTTCATACATGATGTCCTATAATTTTTTCTGATGCCCATATCCCCATTATAGCTGGAGCATGTTTTACATTTGTCTCTGAGGCAGTGGTCCTGTACAGTAGGCAGCAGTCTGCTTCCCCCCCACCTTTCCATTATAACTACTACTGTGTTTTTTTTTTTTTGTTTTTTTTTTTAATTCTGCCAGGAATAACTGTACAACAGCAAACAAATGTGTGAGAAAAGCCCAAGTGAGCTTATAAGAGATCCAGGAACACTGAATTGTAAATGCAGGCATGGTGCAGCCCAAAAAAAGATCCCTGACACAGGAAAAGAGCAATCTGAGCACAGTCAGGGAAGCTGCTTGCTGTCGGTGAATAATATCTTATCTGTAATCACAAGCATCCTGAAGTAGATACAAGTACACAAGTAGATTTTGCTTACAATGTGAGATGTGCAGAAAATTCAGTCCAGTGCACAAGAAAGTAGTTTGAAGATGTGTGTGAAGGCTGAAATGAGAATCAGCCTCTCCCCTCTCTATACACAATGTGAAGACAGACCAGTCCCTTCTCCTTCCACTCCTTCTTAATGCAAGCTATGGACTGGTCTTCCCTTGTAACAGAGTGAACTGCAAGTTAGCTAGGAGGTAGACACCTATTGGCCTTAGTTTTTTTTTGTTTGTTTTTTTTATCATATAATTATATTTTGGTCCAGAGTCACATGTACTATGAAATGAGACTGAAAAGTTAGTGATCATTTAAGTGGAGTAGTAGGTGTAAAATGTCTGAAGGTTCTAAAGAATTGTATTCCTATGCTGTCAAATGGGAATATTAGATTCCAAAAGTCTGTATGATGTGGAGTAATCTGTAGCTGTGTGATGGGAAGCGGTAGTGCTGTAATCCATTATTGACACTGCAAGTCAAATGACTTGTGGTTCAGCTGCCAGTAGCATGAGATGACTGTGTGTTTAAAGCTTGCTAATAACCTCCAGAGATTCACCCAGAAAGCAAATATTAAGTGTTTTCTAATGTTACCTAGTAATATGTTGATGGGGTAAGAATTGCTTTAACAACAGTCGGCTAATGTGAATTTAAAAAACCTAGTCTGGAGGTACAAAGTACAAGCTGCCGTGTTAGTGATTATTTTTGTATGTGTTTCAATGGCTAACACGGTACAACATTATACTACTTTGTTAAACAAAACCTAGGGTGTCTTTCTGAACAACATTTGTAGATATAAATCAATGTCACATGTGAAACTTTGTAACATCTTTGTAGCACAACTTTTTGTATTCTGTTTTACAGGTGTATTGGTGTATACATTATCCAATCAACCATAACATTAAAGCCACCTGTGTAATATTGTGTATGTCCCTTGCATTGGTACCAAAATCACTGACCAGTCATGCGCTCTGGATCTCTGATGGTTACCTGTGCTATTTCCCACAAACATCACTTATGCCCTATTCAGAGGATAGGGAATAAATGTCTGAATGTTGGTGGTCCAATCAGAGATTTCCCCAAGTGATCATGAGAGCAGGGTTCCTCAAGTTTGCTTGGTAAATGGAGTGGCACTTCCATTGGACTCACTTGTCCATCACAGTCTATTCCATAGAAGCAATTGGAGCTGTGGGCATTATCATGATTGTTGTCTGATTTCTGGAGAGCGGATAATTGCTGTTCTTGGGAAAATTCCTTTAGGCTGATGCCCCACGTAGCGGGCCGCAGCAAAGCGCTGAGGGAAAAACCGCGGTGGTAACACATTGCAGTTTTTTCCCACAGTCCACAGAGGTTTCCTTTCTGTTTCCACTATACCAAAAGGGAAACTTTCGGATTTTCCATAGGTATAATTGACATGCTGCGATTTCCAAAACCGCAATGGTTTTGGAAATCACAGCGTACCCTCTGTGTGTATTTTTCCACAAGGTATGAATGGGATTCGCTAGAGGCTGCAGGGACTGTAAAATGCCACGACGTTTCTGCTTCAACCAAGCCGCTGTGTTTACACGAAGTAGGGCCGCGGCCTGAAGGCTTAGGCCACATAGCAAGCCGCAGCAAAAAAAAATGTAGAAAAGATCATGGCGGAAATGCAGAGTTTTCCTCTGCAGACTTTCTGCCTTTATTATGCCTATACGTAAAACACAACGTTTCGTTAGGTCTTGCTGTGATTTCAAAAAACGCAAGCGTTTTTGAAATTGCAGCTTTTCTGCTGCAGATTTTTTTTTTTTTTTTCAATGTGTGGATGGGATTAGCCAGAATCTTATCCACTTTGCAGGTAATGTAAAACGCTGCATGTTTGCAATGTGAGGCACCGGCCTAAATCCTGTAAGTTGTGAGGAAAGGCCTCTCTAGATCAGACTTGTTTGGCCAGCACAACCCAAAAATGGTCTTCAAATTCTCCAGATCTCAATTTGATCAAGCAAGTGAAAACCTTGTTGACTCGTGTTCCTCAAGCCTTTCTTAGGCCTAGGCCCCATATTGCGAAAACGCAGTGTTTTGGCCGCTGCGGAAACACCGTGGCAAAGAACGCTGCATTTTACATTACCTGCAAAGCGGATGGGATTCTGGCTAATCCCATCCACACATTGCAGAAAAAAGTCTGCAGTGGAAAAGCATTGATTGATTTAAAAAAAAAAAAACAAACAAAAAAAAAACGCTCATGTCAATTATACATATGGAAACGATTGCGTTTTCCGTATAGGAATAATAGGGGCAGAAAGTCCACAGAGGAAAACTCTGGACTTTCTCTGAAAAACGCTGTGTAAAAAACGCAATGCTTTTCTGCAGCGTTTTTTGCCTGTGGCTTGCTACATGGGGCGTTAGTCATTTTTGCAGAACAAGTACAGCTTTTACAGTGGGGAAAAAAAGTATTTAGTCAGCCCCCAATTGTGCAAGTTCTCCCACTTAAAAAGATGAGAGAGGCCTGTAATTGACAACATAGGTAGACCTCAACTGTGAGAGACAAAATGAGAAAACATATCTAGAAAATCACATTGTCTGATTTTTAAAGAATTTATTTGCAAATTATGGTGGGAAATAAGTATTTAGTCAATAACAAAAGTTCATCTCAATACTTTGTTATATATCCTTTGTTGGCAATGACAGAGGTCAAACGTTTTCTGTAAGTCTTCACAAGGTTGGCACACACTGTTGCTGGTATGTTGGCCCATTCCTCCATGCAGATCTCCTCTAGAGCAGTGATGTTTTGGGACAGTCGCTGGGCAACACGGACTTTCAACTCCCTCCAAAGGTTTTCTATGGGGTTGAGATCTGGAGACTGGCTAGGCCACTCCAGGACCTTGAAATGCTTCTTACGAAGCCACTCCTTCGTTGCCCTGACGGTGAGCTTGGGATCATTGTCATGCTGAAAGACCCAGCCACGTTTCTTCTTCAATGCCCTTGCTGATGGAAGTAGGTTTGCACTCAAAATCTCACGATACATGGCCCCATTCATTCTTTCATGTACACGATCAGTCATCCTGGTCCCTTTGCAGAGAAACAGCCCCAAAGCATGATGTTGCCACCCCCATGCTTCACAGTAGGTATGGTGTTCTTTGGATGCAACTCAGCATTCACTCTCCTCCAAACACAACGAGTTGTGTTTCTACCAAACAGTTCTACTTTGGTTTCATCTGACCAAATGACATTCTCCCAATACTCTTCTGGAACATCCAAATGCTCTCTAGCAAACTTCAGACGGGCCCGTCTATGTATTGGCTTAAGCAGGGGAACACGTCAGGCACTGCAGGATCTGAGTCCCTGGCGGCGTAGTGTGTTACTGATGGTAGCCTTTGTTACATTAGTCCCAGCTTTCTGCAGGTCATTCACTAGGTCCCCCCGTGTGGTTCTGGGATTTTTGCTCACCTTTCTTGTGATAATTTTGACCCCACGGGGTGAGATCTTGCGTGGAGCCCCTGATTGAGGGAGATTCAGTGGTCTTGTATGTCTTCCATTTTCTAATTATTGCTCCCACAGTTGATTTCTTCACACCAAGCTGCTTGCCTATTACAGATTCAGTCTTCCCAGCCTGGTGCAGGTCTACAATTTTGTTTCTGGTGTCCTTCCACAGCTCTTTGGTCTTCACCATAGTGGAGTTTGGAGTGTGACTGTTTGAGGTTGTGGACAGGTGTCTTTTATACTGATAACAATGTCAAACAGGAGCCATTACTACAGGTAATGAGTGGAGGACAGAGGAGCCTCTTAAAGAAGAAGTTACAGGTCTGTGAGAGCCAGAAATCTCGCTTGTTTGTAGGTAACCAAATACTTATTTTCCACCATAATTATCAAATAAATTTTTTAAAAATCAGACAATGTGATTTTCTGGATTTGTTTTCTCATTTTGTCTCTCATAGTTGAGGTCTATCTATGATGAGAATTACAGGCCTCTCTTATCTTTTTAAGTGGGAGAACTTGCACTATTGGTGGCTGACTAAATACTTTTTTTTCCCCACTGTAAATGCCAAACGCTAGGTTCACACCTAATCTACTTAAAAAAGCGGTTAACCGCAGACCCCTGATTGCATGAACATTGCCCAGATCATCCATCTCACTACCTCCACCAGCTTGCTTTCTACCTATGGTGCATCTTGGTGCCTTATCTCTGCCGAATAAGTGACAAATGCGGTCCAGTTTGTCCACATGAATGACAAAAGATAATTTGTTTTAATGTTATGACAAATCTTTTCACAGCCTGTTATGTTATCCAGTTAAAAATAAAAATGGAAACCCAACAGTTTAATTCATTAAGGAAAAAAAAATTATTCTGTTTTCCACCTTGAAATCTGAAGTCACATTTGTGGGAACATAGCTGTGGCAAATTGTTTGTGCGTGTCACTTAATATAAAGGTGAATAATTTTATTAGGAAGAGGTAAGTTGGCTCCTAAATAGAAGGGGTTGGCTGAGAATACTATTGCAGCCTATCTACTAGTTCTGTCGTTTGACTGGTTTTTGCAACATGAATAGTATTGTGAAATACTGTGCAATTCTGTTCCACAATTATATTCCCCTTTTTTTTATGTTGTAAACAACTATCAAGCATGTACTTGCCTGTTTATTTCAACTTTAATTCCTGCATATATACTTTGAAAGCGTTTGCTACAAGTCATGGAGATAAGATAATGAATGTATATCTTCCTGTATACATTTAACTCTACAACCATGGCTGACTTAACACATGGTTATTATTACAAAGCTTCAACAAAGTAAGTGAAATTCTATTGATAATCTCTGTGTATATATAGTAATAAACTATAGGATCATTGCCAACACCTATCTGATGAGCACGATTGGGTCGGCACTTTAAACAGTTATATCTTGGCTGTTCTAAAACAGTGTCATGAAAGATAACTCTTAAAAACACAGTTGGGAGTAAAAACCGTTGCAGCTGACTTGAAAGATGAGATTTCCATCTTTTATATGACACTGAAAGCACTTATATGTTTTATAACGACCAAGATAACAGATTGAAGTGAATCCCCACTCAAAGATTCAGTTTCTCTGTTTTAGTAGAGCATCTATGCTTCAAGGACAACTCAATGTGAAAAACTAGGCAAAAAAATACAGAAGGGGCAGAAGTAAATTTTAGGATAGGATTTCATGGAAACAGCCAAAATCTGTTAAAGGGAGTTTGTCAGCAGGAAAATTATCAGACTAAGGACAGTACCTTGTAGGGCGGCTTCTACACTTTCCAAAGATGCCTTTCTTATTCCACATTGCAGCTCCATTTTCACAGAAATCAGTGTTCCGTTATGCAAATTAACTGAAAAGGGATTCAGGGGTGTTCGTTTTCTACTCTAGACTAAAACTCATATTCAATAGTACATTAACACACACAACACAAAATATTAGATGTAAAGGTGTACACAATTTATATATACCGCAAACTTCAACTGCAACAAGAGCTCGTACTCCCAAAAACACTGATATAGAAGACAAGCAATATTTTGCTTTCATTCACTAAAATGTTAAAAATCTATACTGCACATAGGACTGTGTTACCAAAATATGTTTTTTGCGATTGCACAGCATACCGTGTATAAATACACGACTTAATATTTCACATATGCAACCGCCTTCATGCAACTTTGCAGTAAACAGATTACAAGCAAAAATTGCATAAAAATTTTAATTTGCCACTAAAGTACATGCTTGAGCAATCCCTTTCTGCAAACAAACAAAATGTAGTTTCCAAAAAACTGAGATGTGAGGGATTCATACATAACCACACACGTAAAAAAAAATATATATATATATTTGAAGGTGTTAAACGCCAAATTTTGTGCAAACAAATTAAATAAGAGCTTACATAAGAATATAATTTTCTATCCCCCTATAAAAATTGTAACTCTAATGAATAATTATAATCTTTATACCTAACTAATGTGATAACTAGGGCCGGTTTCAGATTGGCGTAACATGGCCGCTTTATTGCTCACATATTAGGGATGCAACCTCTGAAGTTCCTGCGGTTCATCATTACTGGTGTTAGCGAGTCATAATTCTAGAGCTTATGACCTACTGGAAGTCCACGTGTTTTGTTTGTATTGTCGGTGCAAAAAAAAAAAAAAAAAAGTCTACCCATCTGAAAGCTGCCAAAAACTGGGGTTTTAAGTGGCGACATTTAATGGGTGAAAATGCGTTATCTGACGGAACTTTTCCGCTTGTCAGAAGTGTTTTTATACGTTCATCTCTAGTTATAACTTATTGCTATTATTTTAGCGTGCTACAGATATTGCAAGAGAGGTGGTCGGCATATTTTACACTCTAAAGATCAGGTATGGACAGGACAAGGTCAGATGTAAACTTTATTGATGACTTTGTGTTTGGTGCAACTGTTTGACTCTGCGAAAGTAATCAACATTCCACCGAAGTGAAACACTGGTGGTCGGGAACAGGATGTGGCTATAGCCTGATAATGTGTCACCACTGTTGAGGTAAGCCGTGAATATCTGATTGCTTTTGGTCTGACACCCGGCACCCCCCAATGATCAGCTGGACTCAGCAGCCGCTATATAGAGAACAGAATTGGAAGCAGATAACCGGAGCTCACAATTTAGTTTCCTTGCTTAGCCACATAGACTTAAGATTGTTTAGTTGGTAATATTTAAGCTAAGAATGCTATTGAGGTGTGGAGGGTAACCTATGCAAACTCTATTTAGGTGAGGCATTTGGGTTTTATTGCTGCAGCATGACTGTTGTGAAAAATCCTGCAGACTTGGAGCCTTATAAGGCTACTTCTCATCTCCTTTTCCAGAATACTTAAAGGCATTGCCAAGAGTGCATTTTGGAGCAGGGCTGGGCGATTAATCAGGGATTTTACCTCATTTATGATTAATGCCAATTATTTAGGTCACACCCCTTTTTCAGTATGAATATGTGTTGGCTGGTGGTTTTGTTTGGACCAAACACAGCCAAACCGAAACTTCCATCATAATCTGGGGTTGAAGAGACCTCAGAGTACATTTAGCGGAGGCCCAGGGGAGGTGATCAATCATTAAAAACAGTGTTACACACAACTCCTGGGCTCTGACATGAGTCCCTGCTGTCTTCGGCACTTCTGACTGTTCTATAAATAGACTGACTGAGGCCAATCACAGGCCTCAGCAGTCACATGGGTCACAAAGCATCATGACGCTTGCATCTATGGGTCACCACGTCACTTGACCAGCTGAGGCCTCAGTATCCCTGACGTCAGTCAGAACTGCTAAAGACCACAGGGATCGCATCGGAGTCCAGGAAAGGTGATTAGCACACTATTTTTGGTTTGATCCTCTTCCTCTGATTCGGATATGTTCAGTCACAAATATTGTAATAACTGAAACAAAATAACCAATGTGAACAAAATAATGACAGATATTCTGGTGCATGCTCGGTTTTGATTATTTTTTAACTAATTGCCCAGCCCTAGTTTGGAGTGTTGTATGCATATGGGTGTCACATGGCTGTTATATGTCCACATATTTTGCGCCAAAAAAAAAAAAATTTACCAAGTCAATGTTGCACCACTATGCCATGGGCTATTTTCCCATATATTCGCAGAAAATACAGAAAAATGAGATTTGAACAGAACCTGAATTGAATGCAAGATTTTGTATCAAGTTTGATTGGTACACATTCTTTTTTTTTTTTTCTCTTAATTGCTTTGTAAACTGTTCTTTAACATCCATATTGCTCCATAGGAATCATCACTGTATTTTTGTCTCTTCTAGGTACTTCCTTATATTATCAGCCTGGCCTTCTTTTCGGTGGGACTCTGGAACACGACTGTAATATACAACGTTCTGTCGGCTATTACTTAGAAAGTTTGATCTGCCTGGCTCCGTTTATGAAACATTCATTAAAAATTACCCTTCATGGTGTTACCAATGATCAAATTGACCCCTCAGTAAGCTGCTATAAAAGGAGGATATTTTGCTCTCATCTTGTTTTATGTGAGATCTTTTAGTAGCATTTTTTTTCTCTCCTTTATCAGGTGGACACTCTAAAGGCTACAGCTATCCCACTCCTAAAAAGGTTTGGTATAGATGGTGAACATTTTGAGCTAAAGGTAAGATTTCAGATTGCATTACAAATAAAATAGATGTAGCTGTATTAAAAGATCACTGCATTAGTAGAATTTGGCTAGTATAGAGACCCTTCCAGGAAGCCCTATAATGTTTTAAAGCGTACCTAGCTTTTTAATACTTTTCATTAATCAAAATTAGACTGGTGCAGATTTATTATGGTTTTTACACCAGATTTGTGGTATACAATCCATAAAAAGTCCAAAAAAAAATTGTTCAAAATGCATACCTCTTATATGCTTCGCACTCTTCCCCATGTGAGCAAAACCGGTCTTCATAACTCTGCCCCTGTGTATGTAAATGAGGAATTATTTCTGGCTATTATGACTTGTATTCTGCATTTCTAGCAGCTTTCCCCTCTGCAACTTTCAGTTGTCACAGAGCTGGTGGGTCGAGACTATGATGTCAGGTGGTAGAGCAGAACCTGCTCTATTACTCTCTCTCTGACATTATGGAGAGGTACTAACCTGAATTGATATGAAAAAAGCACTAGGGGTGAGAGTGCTTTCTCTTTCAGCTGCTTGTCTCAATCTCTCCTCTCTCATTGGGTTCTTGCTCACCCCTCTCCATAGACTTCTGTTGTGAACTGCAATATGACCCTCTCTGACCTTTTGCTCTACTAAGACAGAATTCAGTAGATATTTCAGAGTGAAAATTAATTTAGCGCAGTTTGGGGTGGGGAATAGGTACATTAGGGGCTGGTTCACATAGAGGAATTTTACGCTGAATTTGTCAGGCAGAAAATTTCTGCTCCAAAATCTATGCATATGCATATGTAATTTAATCTGTATGTACTTGCATATATGTAATTATTTCTACTATTGTGTGTGTGTTTTTTTTTTTTTTTGTTTTTTTTTAATGAAGCCAGGATTAGATTTCAATCTCTAAAATGATAGTGTATGTCTCGTCCTATTCTCCAGGTGAATATTGCAAGTTTTTACCTTTTTCAAATGGTTTATTTTTTTTAGTTTAAAGTTTGAAGATTTTGTCTTTCTAGATTGTAAAGAGGGGTATGCCGCCTGGAGGAGGTGGAGAAGTCATTTTCTCGTGTCCTATTAGAAAGGTTCTCAGGCCAGTTCACCTGACAGATCCTGGCAAAATAAAGCGCATCCGAGGAGTGGCGTATCCTTTCATCGTGCACTGTATACCAAGTCCTAATGTTGCCACGGTGTTGAATTGTCAGAAGGATCAATCTGTTGCCTCATGTCAGTAGGGATACTTCACCCTTTAAAACTGGAAACAAAATAATTTGTTGTAATGAGTCTTATAATCAACTGGGGATGGATAGACACAAATTGATGGCTTTATTGTAACACCCTGGGTGGAGGTAAAAATCTATTTATTTTCATGCTTGGATTAATATCCAAAAAGCTTTGCCTTATGTCATTTTTGGACAGCAGCTGTTGGTTGGTGTTCTGGAGTTGACCCTCTGATTTCTTTTATTGCTATGTGGGATTTTATCTTTAACCCTTGTTAACAGATATTCTGTCCGAGTATCTCCACAAATTGGCAATAGAATTGTGGAGTCAGCAAGAAGTATTTTGAATAAGTTCCTCCCGGATATCTATATATACACAGACCATCTTAAAGGAGCAAATTCTGGAAAGTAAGTTTAAATTCGAATGACCTTTTTTTTTTGCGCTTCCTTTTTGGTTTCGTAAGTACAGCTTACATGGTTAAAGAGGTATTTCAGTTTTGTGTGTGTTTATGTTGTGACCATGTAAAGGATCCATGGGTTTTGATTTATCTGTAGGTCTCCAGGCTTTGGCCTATCTCTAGTGGCTGAAACATCTGAAGGTTATGTAATTAGTGCTGAGCTGGCATCAAACCCACAGGGGCAGGGAGCAACAGTACTTCCAGAAGATCTGGGCAAGAATTGTGCTAAGCTGCTTTTGGAAGAAATCTATAGAGTAAGTAGACTTTTGAAAGATGGCATGTACCTTTTCGTATTTTTTTATGGAACCACAGAGGAACATGCACGTAAAATGTTAATACAATTTTTGTTTGTCCACTGTTACACTAAAAGTAAACTAGCTTTAATTTTCAAACATCTGACCTTTTCTGTTAAAAAAAAAAAAAAAAAAAAAAACCCCCTTGAACTTTCACTTTTTGTCACCTTACAAACACAAACATAAATTTATTTTATTAAGGTTTTTCAGTGATAATTGTGAAGTGGAACAAAAATGATACATGGTTTTCAAAATTTTAATCAAATAAAAATCTGAAAAGTTTCACGTGCAAAATATTCAGTCCCCCCCCCTATATCAATACTTTGTAGAGCCACCTTTCCACAGCAATTACAGCTGCAAGTCTTTTGGGGTATGTCTGTACCAGCTTTGCGCATCTAAAGACTGAGATTTTTACACATTCTTCTTTGCAAAATAGCTCAAGCTCAGCCAGGTTGGATGGAGAGCGTCTGTGAACAGCAATTTTCATGTCTTGCCACAGATTCTCAGTGGAACTTTGGTCTGGACTGTGATGGAGCTATTCTAAAACCTGAATGTTGTTTGATCTAAACCATTCCACTGTAGCTCTGGCTGTACAGTCATGGCCAAAAGTTTTGAGAATGACACAAATATTATATTTTCACATGATCTGCTGCCCTCTGGTTTTTATGTGTGTTTGTCAGATGTTTTTATCACATACAGAAATATATTTGCATTCATATTATGAGTAACAGAAGCTTATATTGACAGTTAGAATGAGTTAATGCAGCAAGTCAATATTTGCAGTGTTGACCGTTCTTCTTCAGGACCTCTGCAATTCTCCCTGGCATGCTCTCAATCAACTTCTGGACCAAATCCTGACTGATAGCAGTCCATTCTTGCAGAATCAATGCTTTAATTTTGTCTGAATTTGTTGGTTTTTGTTTGTCCACCCGTCTCTTGATGATTGACCACAAGTTCTCAATGGGATTAAGATCTGGGGAGTTTCCAGGCCATGGACCCAAAATCTCTATGTTTTGTTCCCTGAGCCATTTAGTTATCACCTTTGCTTTATGGCAAGGTGCTCCATCATGCTGGAAAAGGCATTGTTGAGCGCCAAACTGCTCTTGGACGGTTGGGAGAAGTTGCTCTTGGAGGACATTCTGGTACCATTCTTTATTCATGGCTGTGTTTTTAGGCAAGACTGTGAGAGAGCCGATTCCCTTGGCTGAGAAGCAACCCCACACATGAATGGTTTCAGGATGCTTTAAAGTTGGCATGAGACAAGACTGGTGGTAGCGCTCACCTCTTCTTCTCCGAATAAGCTGTTTTCCAGATGTTCCAAACAATCGAAAAGGGGATTCATCAGAGAAAATGACTTTACCCCAGTCCTCAGCAGTCCACTCCCTGTACCTTTTTGCAGAATATCAGTCTGTCCCTGATGTTTTTTCTGGAGAGAAGTGGCTTCTTTGCTGCCCTCCTTGAGACCAGGCCTTGCTCCAAGAGTCTCCGCCTCACAGTGCGTGCAGATGCACTCACACCTGCCTGCTGCCATTCCTCAGCAAGCTCTGCACTGCTGGTAGCCCGATCCCGCAGCTGAAACACTTTTAAGAGATGGTCCTGCCGCTTGCTGGTCTTTCTTGGGCGCCCTGGAGCCTTTTTGGCACCAATGGAACCTCTCTCCTTGAAGTTCTTGATGATGCGATAGATTGTTGACTGAGGTGCAATCTTTCTAGCTGCAATACTCTTCCCAGTTAGGCCATTTTTGTGCAGTGCAATGATGACTGCACGTGTTTCTTTAGAGATAACCATGGTTAACAGAAGAGAAACAATGATGGCAAGCACCAGCCTCCTTTTAAAGTGTCCAGTGGTGTCATTCTTACTTAATCATGACAGATTGATCTCCAGCCCTGTCCTCATCAACACCCACACCTGTGTTAATGGAGCAATCACTGAAACGATGTTAGGTGGTCCTTTTAAGGCAGGGCTGCAATGATGTTGAAATGTGTTTTGGGGGATAAAGTTCATTTTCTAGGCAAATATTGACTTTGCAAGTAATTGCTGTTAAGCTGATCACTCTTTATAACATTCTGGAGTATATGCAAATTGCCATTAGAAAAACTGAAGCAGTAGACTTTGTAAAAATTAATATTTGTATCATTCTCAAAACTTTTGGCCATGACTGTATGTTTAGGGTCTTTGTCTTGCTGGAAGGTGAATCTCCTTCCCAGTCTCAAGTCTTTTGCAGCCACCAACAGGTTTTCTTCCAGGATTGCCCTGTATTTAGCACCATCCATCTTCCCATCAACTCTGACCAGCTTCCCTGTCCCTGCTGAAGAAAAGCCTTCCCTCCCAGCATGATGCTGCCACCACCATGTCTCACAGTGTGGATGATGTGTTCAGGGTGATGAGCAGAGTTACTTTTCCGCCACACACAGCGCTTTGCATTTAGGCCAAAAAGTTCAACTTTGGTCTCATGTGACCAGAGCACCACCTTCCACGTTTGCTGTGTCCCCTACATGGATTGTGGCAAACGGCACTACTTATGCCTTTCTTTCAACAATGGTTTTCTTCTTGCCACTCTTCCATAAAGGCCAGATTTGTGGAGTACACATCTTATAGTTGTCCTGTGGACAGATTCTCCCCACCTGAGCTGTGGATTTCTGCATCTCCTCCAGACTGACCATGAGCCTCTTGGCTGCTTCTCTTACCTGTGCTCTCCTTGCTTAATCTGTTAGTTCAGGTGGTCGGGGCCATGATTTGGTAGGTTTGCAGTACTTTTTCCATTTTTGGATGATGGATTGAGCAGTGCTCCTTGGGATGCTCAAAGCTTGGAATATGTTTTTATAACCTAACCCTGCTTTTACATTTCTCCACAACTTTATCTCTGACCTGTCCGGTGAGTTCCTTGGTCTTCATGATGCTGTTTGTTCACTTGTGTTCTGTAACAAACCACTGAGGCATACATTAATACAGGTTAAAGTAAGAAAATTTGTAATATATCTTAAGGAGTTCTATTTCCTTCTCCAGCTGTTATCTTCAATCTGACTAATATGGAGAAAGTAACTGCTTGAAAAGTGGAGAAAACTTACTTATTTAATATTTATTACAAAGTTTCTAATTTTTACCTGTAATATTTAACTTTATGAAAAGTTGTTTATAACTGGAGGTACACTTTAACTAATTGTGCCTTGTAGGCAAAGCATGTAAAATACCTTTATGAATAAGTACCAGGTTTTCTGTAATTTTTGCACTATTGGGATGTTTTCAGTTGCACACTGAGGGAGTGTTTCCAGAGCTCTACAAAGCTAAATCTGTACCGAGTAGTCTTGGAAATGCTCCCTATATGTCCGTCCAAGTTACAGTGTCTGCTTGGCTCCATTTACAGACCTCGATGGAAAGGCTTTGTTTCTCTGTTTTTAGCCCTGCAGAATTCTGCTATGACACACCGCTGTCTTATAAGCTTATGACAAGCCATGCAATGCATTTGTTGCAATATCATTTTGCTGCTGACCTGTTTTCAAATGATTCATGAGGAAAATGTATTAAGTAATAGCGAATAAGCATACACTAAGGCATTAGCATTTGCTTCCTGTTGGTTTCAGCTCATTTACTGTTTTCTTTAGCTAAACTGGGGATTTTCAATGATTCACATTTCCAAAACCCATTGTGACCCCAGTTACTTATGTTAATGATTTTAGTACCCATTTTCGTTCCCTCACTAATGCATTCCATAAATCCTAAAGTTGCCTATGCATGAGCTATGTGCACATACACATCAGAGGAATATCAGAGTGATCAGGCAGTTATTTGCATGGCAGTGTCCAAACGTACAGTGCCCTCCACCTTCCCTGGGGAAGATCGGGCATGTAACAACGTAGCGTGCCTAACATGGATGCATCAGTCCTTTATATTTATTGTACCTATCGCCAGAAAATTGGTATGAGTTACATAGGAAATCCTGTTCCCAAGGCCAGAGCCTCTAAATTCAGGCAGGTACAGGAATTACCAGTTTTATTAAAGGGGTTGTCCGAGATAATTATAGTTTTAACCTGAAATTAAAAACCCTCCTCCTGCCTAATTTCTAAATTACTTACTTTAAAAAAAAAAAAAAAAAAAAAAAAAATTATATTTTCGCAGATCGCCGGGGAGGTCATGTGACCGCCCCAGGCACATTTTCAAAATTTCCGGTGATGTTCTGTTTCCGGAAACAGAACGTCACTAATACTACCTCCTCCCCCCACCCCATACTTGCTTGTCTTCATGTCCTCTTCTTCTGGGCACGAAACATTACTTCATTTCTGCCTGTGCAATAGAGCTGGAGTGCACTCTGGCTCTGTTGTGCAGGCGTGAAGAGGAGAAGGATCGGGCCTCCCATGCATGCGCAATAGGGCTAGCTAGGGAAACACGGAGGGGTGTGAGAGGGGTTTCTGAGTGAAGAGCAATTCATCATGGTAGTTGTAGGGTAAAAGAGCAGGAAGCTACCCATGTAAACAAATGCAGAGGATGCCAGGAGCTCCCAGAAATCACTCAAAACACTGCTAAAGGTATTTGGGTGCACTTATTAACCCATTAATAGCACTAACATACCTTTTTAAAAAAAAAAAAAAATTATATATATAATATATTATATATGTTTGCCCGGAAAACAACTTCAAATTTACCCCATTATCTTCACCCATAATGACCCAACTTCATTTCCTTGTATTTAAAGGGAAAGAATACACTAGACCATGCTTGGTTCTTTAACTTAAATGTCTTTGTATATATCATGAGAAACTCTCTTAGGAAGTGGTAGCTGCATGTCATTTTATATGTATATTTGTCTGCCTTTCTTAAAGGGAATATGTCAGGTCAATCTGGGACACTAAACCACCCACAGGTCCTTATAGACCTGGGGTTTAGTGTCCCAAATCACCCTGTTGTAATGCAATTCGCAGGCGCATTGAAAATAAAAAAACCTTTATACTTTCCTAGAGAAGGGTCCGATGAACGCTGTTCGGCCGAGAACAGTCCGGCTTATTCATGAGCTGCTTTGTTGACACGCCTCTCGGCGCATGCGCTGTTCTTCAGTAAAGCCGAAGATGGACACCCCGACTTCACTGCGCAATTGCGGGGCATGCGCACTGAAGCCGAGGAGTACTACTCTTGCTTCATTGAAGAACTGTGCAGGCGCGGGGAGTATAGCGGCAGGGTGAGTATAAAGCTTTTTTATTTTTAATGCGGCCATGGATTGCGTTATAACAGGGTGATTTGGGACACAGGTCCATATGGACGTGTGGGTGCTTTAGTGTCCCAAATTGCCCTGACAGATTCCCTTTAAATAACTTATGATGCAAAGCTTGCAGTACTGCAGTCGTTTATCTTACTTCAAAGGTACCTTTTTTGTTTACTGCACATTTGTTACCTCTAGTTAGAGGTGTGAATGGGGAAGACCACATTTCTGCCTAGACTTATTTCAGGAAATAATTTTAAATGAAACTCTGCAAGTGCACCATCTACTGGAATGAGAGGGGCATTTACCATTGCTCATAATTGCTTGTACAGTATATGGTTTAGTCTCTGCAGGCAACCAGGTTGTCTGACTTCTGTGTTGGTAATAATGTCACAGTGGAATAACTTGTTCAGTGCCAGGAAATGCCACCCGTGTCACTTTCCTCCTATTTATGCGCACATTGCTGAACATGTGCAGTATAAAATATTCTTGTAAGAGTGCGAAGAGTGTTTCATAAGCTGTTGTGCAAAGTGCTAGTTAACATTTTGTTGTTAGAGTGAAGGCAACCTCAGTTGTATTTGGTTTCAGTTAATAAATACCAGTAAGGCTTCTTGCCCAGAAAGCATAGCAAACTTGTGTGGGTATGACACAGTGGGCATTAAAGTATAGGACGAGGTTGAGGAGACATGGTTTCAGAAAGAGGTTAGAAGGGATTCCTAAACTTAAAATGCAGGTAAGATTTCAGCTATGCTCTCCCGTGTCTATACTACAGTATATGTAGTATATCCTTTTAGCTTTGTACTAGTACATGCTTTTTTATGTGTGTTTTTATAGCTTCAGATTTTTTTCACTGCAAAGTACCTGCATATCTTTTCACTCATAGTGAGCACATACATGTTTTTCACTTTTATGCTTGAGGCTGAAGTAAAAAAACAGCCTTTACTTGGCTTATTCATGTACCTTTTAACTTGTATGATATGGAATATGTAGCATTTCTTCCACACCACTGTCAAATTACATACTCCTTCAGGTTTTCTTCTGTGGTTGATTTTGGGCTCTGGGGAAAAAGTACCTGAACATGTTGTTTTATTTTTACTTGTTTTGTTGCTTTTTCCTACATCAGGGTGACTAATGTACACTAAATTAAATGGCAGGAGTAGTGCCCCTCGTGTTCTTGGCTACTAGCTGCATTCATAAATTCTGGTGATGCTCTCGTACTGTTTTACAGCAAATATAGTTTACAGTAATACACTAGAAATACACTTTTTTTTTTATTTATTTATTTATTTTTATAAATACAGATGGTAAATAGTGGCTTGCCGTTTAATGATACCACAGCAAACCAAACCAAATACTGGTATGTGCCACTAGTTAGTGTATTGTACACTTAAGCTGGCCATAGATCAGATATGTATCAGCCAACATTCTAAGGGGCCATTCACATCACAGTTTAACGGATGCAAAAAAACTGACGCAAACAGATGTCCGTCCATTTCCATAGACCTCAATGTTTTAAAAAAAAAAAAAAAAAAAAAATTATCTGAATGGACCCTAATGTGTATGGGCACCCATCTTGACTGTAACCCAATGGTAGATGTTTGGACAGATGAGGATCAACAGTTGGTATTCAACCATCCAATATCTTGTTCTCAGAGGAGTCTGGCATCTGCTTTCTCCTTCCTTGATTCTAGTACACTTGTTACAGTCGCCTGAGCACGCTATATATGGGGAGGTAGGACTGATGGCTGACTGCCAGACGCGCATTTTGCCAGCAGCCATCTAAAGTGTATGGCCAGCTTTGTGATAGATGTGGCCATTGGCCTGAGATATTCCAAGTGCTCTAAAATACACAGGGCACACCTTCCCCTCGTATTTGAATCTGACAAATGAGCCAAAGTAGTGTCAGGCTTAAAGATTTGTTATTTGACTGCTGATTTCCATCTTCCATGTCAGCTGCAGTCTTCAGAATCTTTTTTCTCTACATATAGGCTTGTTAATCTAGTAAGAGTAAGTTTTATCACTATAGTATACAGTACAGATGATAGGGGTAAATTAAATTGGTATACTTTCTATTGAATAGGGGAAAAAAACTTGCCTAAAGCAGTACTGAAGTCCGCTTTATATGGTTGTCACAAATGACAATAAATAATAATGTTGTTGCTCCTTCAGTCTCCCTAAAGACTGCTTGTATATTTCCATGTGATCATATATGCATTAGGTACAGACAGTAAGCCCTAGCAGATATGGTATTCAGTAGGACAACTAAAAGGAATGTTGCCCAACACTGCTTCCTTATATACCTCTGGGTAATCCTAGCGTGTTCAGTAGCCTTGGTGTAATATGAACTCCTCAGAATGTGACTGGTTTGGAGCCTGTGCTGAGTAGACATACGGCATGCCAGTATCTGCAGAGGGCACAGTGTCCTGACTACTTGATGGCTTTTGACAATTGTGGTTACATTAAAAACCCTCTTCATTATTTTTATATGACCAAGTCTGTCCATTTCTTCTTCAAGTTGGAGTGCATGATGACGGAGTTGAACCTTGCAGCTCTAGGGTCGAGTTACAATTCAACCATGACTACATCTGAATGAAGTTTTGTATATTTTTTTCCCTCGGCATTAGGGTCTTCATAGCGATTCATACTTTTAATTCCTATCGAATTGGCTGTATTTGGTATTTGTAAACATCTTGGATAGGAAACGAGATAAACTCCACTGGGGGCAGAGAAGAGTGTTACTCAGTGCATAGTGCTCCAAAATATATTGCTACCATATTATAGAATAGAAAATTTAAAAAGTCCTTGGTTCGAACCCAGTCAAGGACAACTTCTGCATGGAATTTGTATGTTTTCCCTGTGTTTGTGTGGGTTTCCTCCCACACTCCAAAGACATACTAATAGGGAACTTGGCTATAGTGTTTTATATATTTCTGCAGAATATGATGGCGCTAAATAAATAAAAAGGTAACATCTTGTTAGTGCTTCTGTTCTTAAAGTATCAGTAACAGTATAACAAGACCTATTTTAAGGACACTTCTATACCACAGTGTTCTTTATTATACCAAAATGAATGTTTTTTTTTTTGTTTTTTTTTCTCCTTTGGAACCTGAGAGCTTTGGCATTTCCCCCATTTCTATTTTTAGAAACATATTCCACTTCAGCAATCAAAATGATCATGTTTTACAATATTTTAGTGTCGCCACTAAGAGGCAGTGTGGGCAATACAGAGCTGAGACATTAGGTTACATATAGCAACAAAGCATGGTTACTAATTGTTCTATTGATTTGTGGTTTTTGTGTCTACGTGTTTTCTTATGTTGACAAATGATCTGTCAGTTCAGTTTGTTTTTTTGTTTTTTTATTCATTTATTATCAGTAAACCTTTTATTTCCTCTGTGAAATGTTTGATGCTCTTCATCTGTCGTGTAGCTCTTTTGCCTGATTTCCTTAATCCTACAATTGTACTACTCGCCTGATTGTGTTTGCAGGGTGGATGTGTGGACTCGGTAAATCAGAGTTTGGTTCTTCTCCTCATGACCCTTGGACAGCAGGATGTTTCTAAAGTCTTGCTTGGACCTTTGTCTCCTTACACGTAAGTTTATTTTCATGTTGTAAATTCTTTTACCATATCCCATGATACCTTGGCTTGATTTTGTTGGGTAAAATCTGGTGATCAATCATGTATGGTTCTTTGGGACTGTTCTATAAAGAGGATCATCATGGCCTGGTGTGGAGTCAAAGAATGTGAACTGCCCTTTTTCGGTTATCATGGTACCGGTGCTGTATATGTGTAAAGTACAGTACTGTGATAACTGAAGAATGGTGGTGCCATCAAGAGACTGACTGCTCAGGGTCAGAACATGGGGCTTCTCAGTGGAACTAGCAAGACTTAACTGGATTTTCTTCATTCTCTGACTAATTTGAAAAATGTTTAGCTAAACATTCTTTATTCCTGAAAATGTACGTACATATATACATATATATATATATTACATAAAGCTGTTTTTATCTTAAATGAAGTCTATCCCCGCCCCCAAGCATACTCAACTTCCAATACCATGCTACAGAGCACATTACAGTGATAAACAACAACCTCGGTTATGCCACTCTTCTAGAGTTGGAGAAAAAACATCTTTGAAGTCTTATGCAAATAAGGTAGTTGGTGCAATAGGGACAGGCCTTGGCCGCTGCTTTTGCTGGCCAAGTAGGATGGATGATGTCATAGCAATGAGAGAATCAACACTCACTGCAAGGGGTGGTGCAGGCAGGAGATGGTAGGCGTCTGAGCAGCAAGAGCAGTGCTCCAGATAGCTAGAGGCTGCCCCCAGTGCACCAACTACCTTATTTTTATAAGACTTCAAAGTTTTGTGTTTTTTTTTTTTTTCTCCAAATCTAGAAAAGTGATAGAACAAATGCATATTATATTATGTTTATCACTGTAATATGTTCTGTAACATGATGACAA